>JAWNLR010000096.1:2675000-3342500 GCA_035042205.1 Drosophila infuscata | reverse complement strand
TTTATCGATGGGCGTCTCATGTTGCGTCCATTGGCCAAAAACTACACACGAGCCACACGAGGCACGCATTTTCATTTTCATTTGTGGCGTTCGTTTTTGGTTCGCCTTTGGTACTTAGCCCTGGATTATTTTTTGCCCAGATTTCAAATTCCTACCGCCACCTCCCTCAAATTCACAGCATGCATAATTTCCGCTCTGTGCTCAACTAAATGTTCAAAACAGATATCTCAAACTTCAAAAACCAATTTCTTCAAATGTAAATTCTTATTGCATACAATTAGGCGTCAGAATACTTGCCACTTGCCACCCATTTGAAGCTGAAATTCCAACAACTTATCCTGACTAAAATATACTAGAATATAATATAATATATACTATTTGCAATCAATCCATTTAAGCACGTATCCAAACAAGTGATTGACAAACTAGTGAAACATAAAGGAACTTTTAATGAAATTGCAACTAATCGATCGATTCTGACATACACTGCGCGAAATTGAATTAAAGGCAAATACCTTGTACAATTTCACTCCGATCCGATTCCAATTTCGATTTAAGGTTTTGTGCAAAATACTTGATCAATTTTCACAACAAAAATAGGCGTGAAGATAGGTTTAAATTAATCAATTCTAACAGCATGAAACTTAAAACATAACGGGTATTTATTTATTTATATTTTTTTTTGCTTCGATCAGAATTGTTGGATTTATCGGATCAACATATTATTTATGTAGAGTTGGCTGAGAAACAATCAGTCGATCGTTTTGCCAGATGTGAGCAGTTTCATGATTTTTTCTGGGTGTACTTAGTTCTACGATTGATCAAAAAGTATTATTAATATAATTCTAGTCTGAAATTTGAATATGTGTATCTAAAAAGTGACTCTTAAAGTGTGCATGTGTGTGTGGTTGTATGTGTGTGGATATTTGTGTGTGTGCATTGTAGTAGTTCAAATTGTATTTGCATACTGACAGACTTTGAAATTAATTTATTTTCGCCAAAGCGCGACAACCAAATACACTCTTACACACACACACACACACACACACACACATGCAGAGAGAGAGAGAGAGAGAGAAACCTGGCCAATTGGCAAGTGAAAGTGTTAGATGGACGCTTGCTGCCTCAGCTTGCCTCTGCTTGCTGCTTTTGCGCTCATCTTTTGTGGCCGTTGTCCGCGCTTTTGGTTGGCTGCCATCTGAACTTTACGCTGTCATCCGCAGCAATGGACATGTGTGTATGTGTGTGGTGCGTGTATGTACATATGCGTATGTGTGTAGTTGCCATGCGGTTAAAAAGGTATCTCAAAGATACTAAATACTTTATGCATGAATGTGCCAAATAGATTTACGAGAAACGAGAAGCGAGAAAGCAACATCAGCAGCCAGTACTCATACTCTCTCTCTCACTCACTCACTCCCACTCTCTTGAAGTACATGTGTGTGTGTGTGTGCGGTGGTGGCTCTCACGTAAGTGCATGTGTGTGTGTGCGTCGATATTAAATTTAAATTGGCGCTTGGATATTTTAGAGTCAGCAGAGTAGAAGAGCAGAAGGAGGAGTAAAAGTGGCAGAAGGAGGAGAGAGAGAACGGTCACGATGGCTTGCAATTAAGCTTTATGTGTGTGTTCGTATATACACAAATACATACATATCTATGTACACGCTTAGTTGCCCATTTGATGTGTATGTGCATGTGTGTGTGTGCTTTTATATAAGGCCGTAAATATTAATAACAGTTACAATTTTTAATGATTAAAACTTGGCGCAAATGTGCGTGTGTGTATGAATCATAGAAAGAGAGAGAGCCTAACAAAAGTACAGTTAGACAACAAATGACAGTCAAGTTTTGACAAGTCTCAGTTAGCGTATCCGTTAGACTCACACCCCAACCCACCAAAACAGACAACATTTACTTGTTTAGTGCTGCCTACTTTTAGATACAGTTAAATGGCAGAGCAGACTCGATCAATGCAAAGAGAAAACACAAATACAAGTGCAAGCTTACGATTAAGCACAACTGAAAGAGAGCGAATAGTGTAAGCAAAAGATCAACTCAAAGAGAGCGAAAAGTGTGAGAATTGCGCTTTCAGCAATTAACAGCACAAATGTGACAGACTAATGCAATTAAACATACAAAAAGCTACGATCTTCACTATAAAAGAGAGGGAGCGAGAGCCCGATTAACAGACAGGGCTTAAAAATGTAACGGCAACTAGCAAAACGAGTTAAAGTCAGAGGGTTACATGCAAAGCTCAAGGAGTAAAAAAAACCAACAAAGCAAACAAGTTAAAAGTAGTCCAATTGCACTTGTTGCACATACCGATTGTTGCTGTTGTTCTTGTTGATTTTTGTTTGTTTACATTTGGCAAATGCTTGATTCGTAAAAAATGCCAAAAGTCAAATGAAAATAAAACACAAAACGCAACTTGCTAAATCAGAGCATACATATATATATATACATACGTATGTATATATAAGCGTGTATGTGTCACACGTGTTGCACATGCAATGCATTTGCAAAATGCTAACAACACCAACAGCAGCAGCGCAGCAGCAGCAGATTAGATACGCACACAACGGGCGCACAAACAGCAGGGGCTGCGTCGCTGTCGCTGTCAACGTAGCAGTTAACGTCGGCAGCGTTCTTCATTGCATTGCTAATTTAGCAGCGCACGCTGCTGTTGCTCTTGGCTGATGTTGCTCACCCTCACACACACACATACATACATGGCTGTTGCTGACGTTTCATTGCCATTTTGTTGCAGTTGGCGCGCAATGCGTTGGCATGTTTAACAGTCCATTGTATCTGTGTGTGTTGCTATTGCATTGTTTGCATTTGAAATTGAATTCCTTCAAAATTCAATTCCTGCGTGCGTGTTTGGCTGTGTGTGTGTTTGCGTGCGTTGTGCATCTGCTGTTTTTTCTGTCTCTCTTCTTGTTTGTTGTTATTGTTGGCGACGTGCATTTTTCAATTATGATTGAGCGAGCAGCGTTTGTCGTTCGTTTTATTGTTTTCTTTGCTTTGGCTTAGCTCTTTTTTTGTGCGTATGTTTTCTTATATGTGTGTATGTATGTTTTACATGTGTAAGTATATATGTGTATATATGTATGTGACTTATCTCGCATTTTCCAAAAATATTTTAAAAGAGGTCGGAATAAATCCAGAATATGTGCTAAAAAAAACACAGTTGCTCTCATCTCTATTAGTACATACGCACATAAATACACACATACGCAAATGAGTTGGCTCAAAAAAGAAGTCGAAGAAGAAGAAGCATCACAAGTGTTAAGATAACATGAAAAAGCAATGCAGAAAACAAAAGAAAGAAATATGTGTTAAAAGAAAAACAGAAACCAAGGCGAGAAGTTGCTCAAACGAAAACAGAAACAACAAATGCACTGGGCGAAAATAATTGTATACGTGAGATTTGAAAATGTTAACAATGAAATTTAAGCAAAAGAAATTGAAATCATTGATCACATGAATATTTCCAGATTTTAATTGCAATTTTTTTCCCAGTGTATGTATGTATATAAGAATTCTCACTGTGTAATTGTCAATTGTCAAGCGTCATCGTGTGAAGAGCAAATAGATCTTACAAAAGTTGTCATCATACAAACACATGTACACACATTACATACACATGTTGGCAAACATACTTAAGCGAAGCTTCAGCGAAATATGCAAATCAACGGTAAAATGGTTCATTCTTATACGACTGCCGATCCTTACGCAGCAATTGAATGTTAAAGAGAGCAACATTAAATCATTAATTAGTGTAATTCAGCAGGTCGACAGCGAATATTCATATTCCAAACATTTATATAAATTCTGTGCATAATACACACAAAACATACGCTCATACGTGCATATGTATTTACTGCCGCAAAGTCAACACCAATAATATAAAAAAAAAAACAATAACGTACAAAGCAAACTCCAAGCCGGCTTTAGCACAAAAAAAAAAGAAGAAGCGGGCGCAGGCGTACAGAAACCACAACAAACGGCGCAGCCGCAAAAAAATGAGGGGGGAGTAGGTAACCAACGGCTTTGGCCCTGGGCCAATGCGAGCGTGAGTCATTTGTATGTTGTATGCGTATATGTATACATTTACATGTGTATGTTGGCAACTGCGACGCGAGCAGCGGCGCCAATGGCTTTCCAGAGCGGCGCTCGCATTACATAAGCCGAATCCAAAGTTGCCCAGCCAACGACGAAGTTCAAACTGAAGTTTAAGCTGCGGCGGCAGCGGCTTAAGCTCTTGTTTTCTTTTTGTTGTTGTTGTTCTCACTCTGGCGCTCTTTCACTCGCTCTGTCAAGCGCTCTCTTGCGCACCGCAGCGGCTCGCACTCGTAATTAAAAAGTAACGGCGTTGACAATGACAGCTGTACGCACTGAATTAAAAAGTCATTAACTGACATACACACACACACACACACACACACGCACGAAGAGAGCAAAAGGGAGAAAGAGAGTGGACTTAAGGACTTGCAATCGCTAGCTGTGATTGACGCTGACACGCAAAGCGTCTGCCGTTGCCGGTGTCGCTGCCACTGCATGACACACACGCACCTTGTAATTAGAGTTGTGTTAGGCTCGCTACCTGCGTCTGCGTCTGCGCCTGCGTCAGCGCCCTCGTAACTGTTGCGTGTCATAAATGCGCCATAAAACTGCCTAATCCCACTGCACTTGAGCTGGCAGCAGCAGCGCATCAGCTGCTTAAGATCGAAATTGAAGCTTTTATTCTGCTGTTCTTATGATTGCTCTTATACTGCCTAATATGCACGTGCGTATGTATGTATATACATACATATGTATGTATGTATTGCTGTTGCTGCTCCTTGGCCTTGTCTTTGCTTTACACATGCGCGCATTTCTATTCATATATATTTATATGTGTGTGTGTGTGCTTGTCTTTGGGTACATGGAAGATTCCTTCTGAAAGATGTTTTAAATGTACAAAACTTAACACAAGCAAACTAGTTTCATTTTAAGAATCAGTTATACATTTGAAATTTTAAACAAATTTAATTATGTTTGAAATGTTTGCATTCAAATTTTGTGCAACGCCAGTTGCTTTTAGCCACTGCCCACTGTAGTCAACCATACGCACACACATTTGCACACATAGGGAGATTTTTTAAAGTTTGTGGCCCGTTTTTGTGCCTGGTTTTGTCGCTGGTCTCGTCTGTGCCTACGTCGCCCTCTCCCTCCTGCCCGCTCTGCCGTTATCCATCCACTTCTTCGTCGTGTTTCGCCGTCTTCGGCGTCGTCTTCTTTATTGTTTTATTGTCAGTTTAGGGATTTGACAATTTGCTTGCTGATTTTTTATGACAATCATGTATGTAAATTTTCGGCGTGCCTTCTTTTGCTTCTCCCTCTTCTTCTTCATCTGCTCTCTCAACTCTTCCTCAAGGCCCACGCAAACGCGCGTGTGTGTGTGTGTGTGTGTGTGTGTGTGGGGATTTGTGTCTGTGCATTTGTTTCCGAGCGCCATTAGCTGGGTATTTGCCTTGCGAGATTTTTAAATACTTCTGGGCAGCCAACATCAAATAAAAATGAATAAAATAGCGTTCAACTCAAACCCTTTTCGCACAGCTATTTTTAGTTCTTTTTTTACCCTGTACACATGGCAACTTGATGATGAAGTCAAGGCAGCACAAGAAGAATATATTTATTTAATATTGATCAATTAAATTTAGACCAATCAACTTTTTAATTCAATTATTATCGATAACTTTGTTTCTCGAAAAACGATAAAAAGCTCTTTATCCAAAATCTAATGTACAAAATGACGATATATAGAGAATTTGAAAATTTTCTTTATTGGATAACATTGCACGTTGCTCTAAAATCGATAATAATCGATTGGCTATAATATACTTTATTATATTAATGTATATATATTATTAAATGTATTTTACTATTTTGTAAACAATCTCCTCAACAAATTTAATAAAAAAAAATCCACAATGCATAAGTGTAGAATAGGGTATCGGCTAGTCGAGCACTCTGTCCTGTTAGTTTTTTTTAGTTGTTCACCCTTATGCCTAGTATATGTATTATGTACAAATATATGATTTTTTATTCGTTATATTTTTTTTTCGTCATAAAAGTTGAGTTTATTAATTTTAAAACGTTGACAAGTTCTACGAGTATCAAAATGGCAACAACAGAAACTAGGCCAGTAGTGTGTGAGATTTATATGTGTGCTAGTGTGTGTATGTGAGAGTCTTCAGTCTGAGAGGCTTGGTGAGTCAAACAAACTGGCTAATAGAGCAGGAATACGTCGGCCAAATAAAAACCGTCATAAAACAAATTCAACAAATAAAGCAAATAAATCGCCTAGATTAAGTTAAACAGCTGCTAAAAATTGAATTAAAAACAATGCGATTTTTTCGATTCTTTTATTTTTTAGTTAAAATTGTGCAAATTGTAAAGCGAAATCAAAACTGATTTTAGCCAACTTGCTCTGCTCTGAGCCAAGTTCAAGCTGAACTTTAAACGACGACACTTTTGCTGCAAATGGAACACACAACATTTTGGCCATTTCTATAACAAACATATATATAAATATATATATGCATACATATGTATGTATATAATAAAAATCAAATCAAATGCAAAAAAAAAATACAAAAAAGAACTAATGCAAAAGCAGCGCCGGCGTTGGCAAAGCAAAAACAAATGCAGCCATAGAAAGAGACAGCAAAAGCGGCGATGGCAGCGACGGCGACGGCAACGATGGCAGCGGCGTCAGCGAAAAACACATAAACGCGCTGTTGCTGTATATAGCACACATACGCACACATATACCAACAGCAGCAGCAGCGCAGTGGTTGCTGCCAGCGTCGCTGCTGCTGCTTCTATGCGCGCCCATTTGTGCGTGTGCGTGCGTGTGTATATGTGTGTGTGTGTGTGCGTGCTGCCGCTGCCCAGAATGCCGCATGCACGTCGGTCATTTGTATTTGGAAATTCAATTCTGTTCCGTCATTTGTATTTCGAACGCCGTAGCAGAAAGAAGGACACGGGCGAATAAGCGACGAAGCGTGCGAACGGAGCGGAGCGGCTATTTTAGCTTTTAGCGCCCTTTTTTGTTTCCATTTTCTTTGTACATGTAAAAACATAAAAATATAAAACATAAAATCAACAAAAAAAAAATCAACATTTTTGGCAAAAAAAACTATTTCGGACTAAAACACGCAAAAAAGAAGGAAAATACCTTTAAAAAAAAGACACTTCAAAAGAAGTTTTATTCATAATTATTGTTTTTCCCCATTTGTGTTCGTAAACATTTTTTTTTGTTCTGTTAAAACAAAAACCTGAAAAGTGATCGTGCTCTTAATAAAAATTGTAAGCTAACTAACAAAAAATAAAGAAACAAAACGAAAAAAAGAAGAGAACAAAAAGAATAAGAAAAGAGAAAGAAGAAAACGGTCGAGAAACTTGCCGGTGAACGAAACAAAATCAAAATTCTAAATTTGAGCAACGCGCAAAATACAAAACACAAAAATAAGAGAATCCAACAATTCTTCGAGTTCTTCGTTTCGGTATTTTTTTTTATGTTATTATTCTTCAGTTGTCTTGTGTTCGGTGAAGAATCAGCAGTAGCAGCGGCGGCAGCAGTAGCGGCAGCAGCAGAGTCGGACAAAGTTTAGCAGCAAGCCGCTAAGAACTGCACAAAGCGAAGGCGCAGATAAGTAAGCAAAAGCAACAACAATCACACAACAACAAACAACAGCAGCAATAACAACAACAACAGCGACGAAGATGGCGATGGCAATGGACAGATAAATAGCTGATCATCATCATCATCGTTGTCTTGTTATGTACATGTTTTTTTTTTGCGTGAATGCAAAATATAATGTAAAGAAATGTGAAAGCAGCAGCAGAGCAGCAGCATTAATAGCAGCAGAACAGCAGCAGCAGCAAAAGAGCAGCTGCATATTCGAAGAGAACAATAACAGCTGCAAATGCGTTTTTGCATTTCATGCTTTCCTCTTCTTTTTTTTTTTTGTGTGTTTCTATTGTAGTTTTTTTTTCTTCAATTAGTGAAAATAAATATGCACACATAAAAAAACTGCAATTGCTGCTGCTACTGCTATATTGCTATTGTTCAGTGATCACGTTCGTTATTTTTTTCTACACTGATCTCTCTCGCTCTCTTTGAACACATGCTAAAACAATTAAAGCAAAAAAAAAAAAAAAGCGCAGGGCTGTTACCAGCAGCAAAGAGCGTAATAACAGTGCAGTGTGCATGTGCATGTGTATGTGTGTTTGTGTGATGCAAAATGCAAATTGAATTTTAAATTAATTGCTAACACTTTGCAGTTAAAAATACATGCGAAAATAAAACCAATAACAATAAACAGAGAACAATCGAGTGTATTAAATTGAACGATTAAAAGCCTTTCTTTTTTTTTGTTTTGTGTTTTTTCTCTGCTTTACAAAAACAATTATTCCAAATTGTAAATTAAAATAAATAATATTCAATTTATCACAATTTTTCGCAGTACAAATACGAAATAAAACAAAAATACAAAAAAAAAATAATAAACAAAACGATCGGCACATCAGCCAACGAAAAGAAAACAACAATAACAAATAAAAATAACAGCAGCAGCAGCAGCAATAACAGCGAGCCACATGAGCAGCACCAGCGCGACGCAGCCGACGCCGACGCAGACGCCAACGTCGACGCTTAATGGCGAGCATAAAAAGTGAAATGCCGCCACTGCACGCGGCCGAGACGCTAACAGCCGCCGCCGCCAGCAGCAGCAGCAGCAGTAGCAGCGGCATTGCAACAGACAGCGGCGGCGGCAGTAGCAGCAGCAACAACAGCACAAAAACAACACCAGCAGCAGCGACAACAACAACAGCGGCAGCAACATCAACAGCAACAGTTGCAACTGTTGCTGCTGCCTCGCCAAATGCGAATGGAACAATCAGCGCCGCTGCCGACTCCAGTGATAATCAGCCAGGCACGCCGCAGCCAACAACAACAGCGACAACACCAGCAGCAACACCAGCAACAGCAGCAGCAGCGGCAACAACAACAACACACCAGCAGCAGCAACAGTCGCTAATCTCTGCCGAGGCACAGCAGCAGCAGCAACAGTTGTCGTCGGGCATAACACATCAGCCTTATGCCACACATCAAATGTATGCCGCACAGCAGCAGCAGCAGCAGCAGCATCTATACTACGCCAGCGATATGCAGCAGCAACAGTTGCAGCACCAACAACCCAGCTACGCAGCCAGCAGCTACATCAACAGCTACGAGCAATTCTATCAGCAACAGCAGCAGCAACAGCAACAACAGCAAAGTGTTGCTGCCGTTTCCGATTATGGCAGCGCTTATATTGACTACACCAAAGTGTCCGCAGTGCGTTATCATCCATATTTGCAACAGCCGACTTCAGTGTTGCCACCACCACCACCAGCAACGGGAGCAGCAGCAGCCGCCGCAGCAGCAGCAGCCGCAGCAACAGTTGCAGCAGCAGCTGATGAGTCATCATCCGCAGCAGCAGCAGTGGCAGCGGGTGCGGGTGCAACAGTTGCTGTTAGCAGCAGTATTGCAGCAACGGCAGCAATGAGTCCGCGTGTCGTCAGCAGCAGCAGTCCCACATCGACGTCGTCACACTTGCAACTGAGCAGCGTGACGCCCAGTTCGCCGGGTGGTGGCGGGGGTGGCAACTGTAAGTTGCAGTGCAAAAAATGTGGCATACTTAACACAAACGAAACGGAGTTGCACGAACACATCGCCAATGTGCACGGAGAGTCGCCGTATGGGAGCAGCGGCTACGCCAGCTCGCCCTACATTAAGGAGGAGTTGCCGTCGGCGACGCCAACCGTTGCCAGTGGCGAGCTGCTTGATTTGGACTCGCAAAAGATGGTCTACCACCAGCAATTGCTGCAGCAGCAGCAGCAACAGCAACAATTGTCGCAGCAACAGCAGCAACAACAATTGTCGCAACATGATCTTGTTGCTGGTTTGCCGTTGGCATTGCCAGATCCGTTGCACTCGATGCAATCTATGCAACAGCGTGCACTACACAGCTGGGAGCAACAGCAACATCAGCAGCAACATCATCAGCAGCAGCAGCAACAGCAACATCATCACCAGCAACATCACCAGCAACATCAACAGCAGCAACAGCAGCAGCAACACTTGCAACAACATCAGGCTGGTGTTGAAGGTTTGCCGGCATATATGCAACCATTGCTGGAGAAGTCGCCGCATCATTATTACGCAACGAAACAGTCGCCGTATCAGCCGATGATCAAGCAGGAATATCTCATCAAATCGGAATACGCCGATTCGCAGCATTATGTGGATAAATCTTTCGATCCGACGGCAGCCGAGGTAACAACCAGTCCGGCCGAATATCCAAGCACAACCACTGGCAATCCATCAGTTGCCGTTGCTGGCAATGATGCAACTTCTGTTGCTGCTGCAACGGGTGGTGGTGGTGGTGCAGGTGCAGGTGCTGGTACAACGGGTGGATCGAGCGGTGCAGCAGCATATCGCAACTTTGAGCCACCCAGCTCGAGTTCGGTGCTGCCCGCCAACAGTTTAACGGCCAAGGCGGCCACCTGGAAATCGAATGAGGCACGTCGTCCAAAAACCTACAATTGCACTGCGTGCAACAAGTGGTTCACCAGCTCTGGCCATTTGAAGCGACACTACAACACCACGTTGCACAAAAATGCGGTAAAGTCGAGTGGCCAACCGGATCCGGCCACTTTGCCAATTTCGGCGCATCATCATCCTGCTCGCGATCCCGTCACCAAGACCAGTCGTCGCGGCAATGCTGCAGCAGCAGCAGCCGCCGCAGCAGCCGCCGCCGCAGCAGCCGCAGCAGCAGCAGCAGCTGCAGCGGGTGGAGGAACAACAGTTGGTGATGTGCCAACGGCACCGGAACCGCCGCGCAGTCCGCCGGACTATGGCGGTGTTTGTGGGGCGACGGGCGTGCCGGTGGGCGGCGCCATGTCGCAATATTCGGCCTCGCCGTCGCCCACCAATGCCGCCCAGCAGCAGCAGCACCAGCAACAGTTGCTGGCGAGCAGCAGCAATGGTTATGCGAGCAATGGCCATCACTATCATCATTACAACATGCAACAGCAACAAGTGCAATCGACGACAAACGCTTCTCCACAGCATGCTAACAACAGCAACAACAACAACAGCAGCAGCAACAGCAGCAGCAGCAACAACAACAACTCCGTTTTAAACGGTCACCCAAACGGGCTAGCAGGTCCCTCCGCCCCCATCAACAACAACAACAACAACAACACACAAATGCCGTCCTCCCAAATGAGGGGCCTGCTGAACAAAACAACAACCACCACCAACAACAACAACACAACAACAACAACACCAACAACAACAGCCACAATTATAAAGATCGAACAAATGGAGGACAGCAACTCAGCAATGGTCATGGAGGAGCAGCAACAGCAGCTGGAACAGCTGGAGCAGCAGCAGCAACAGTTGGAGGAACAGCAGCAGCACGTCTTGCTGCAAACTGCTCACCCAACACAGCAGCAGCAAGCGCTCAGTTATCACAGCAGCAACAGCAACTCACCGCTTACTATTTACCACCAACAGCACCTCCACCACCAACAACACCAACAGCAGCAGCAGGAGCAACAACAACAGCTGCTGCTGCCGCTGCCGCTGCAGCAGCTGCAGCCGCAGCCGCCGTCGCAGCAGGAGGAGGCGGAGGGGGAGCACCACCACCAACAGCAGCAGCAGCAGCAACTGGAGCAAGCAATGGATTTCTCGCGCACCACCATCACCACCACCATCACAACGCCGCCGCTGCTGCCGCCGCCGCTGCCTATGGGAGCGCTGCTGCCGCCTATGGGAATGGATTACAACATGCTGGCTTTGGATATGCAGCAGCAGCAACCGCAGCAACAGCTGTCGCCGCACAGCAATATGCTGTCGTGCAGCAGCAACATCAGCATGCAGCAGCTGCAGCTGCCGGCCATTATTACCACCACGCCCACCACGCCCATGCCCATGCACACGCCCATCACGCCCATGCCCACGCCCACCACGCCCATGCTGCCCATCATGCCCATCATGCCCATCAATATGGACATGGCATGCACCACTATGGGGCACCAATACCAGCTGTCGCCGCCGCCGCCACAGCAGCAGCAACTCTTGCTGGTGGACAACAGCAACAGCAACAGCAGCAGCAGCAACAGTATAGCCAGCAGCCATACGCCCAACAGCAACAGCAGCAACAACAACAACCACAGCAGCAACATCATCAGCAGCACAGCAGCAACACCGCCGCCGCACATCACCAGCAGCAGCAGCAGCACCACCCCACACATCACCAGCAGCACCAACAGCAGCAACAGCAGCAGCAGCAACAACAGCAACAACAACATCACCAGCAACATTTGCTACCAGCAACTGCCGCCATTGCTGGAGCACACAATGAGCTATCACACTATTATTGGTAACGATGCGGTCCATTATGATGCCTATGCGAACAACAATAACAACAGCAGCAGCAACAGCAGCGACATCGCTGCACACCATCAGCATCCCCATCATCATCCACAGATATTGCAACTAATGCCCGCCACGCTATTTGCACCATATGCAGCAGCAGCAGCAGCGGCGGCACATGCACCACTCTCCCCTTATTCGGTTGATGCTCAGCGTTCGCCGCAAGAGGGCGATTTGCCGCCGGTGCACACGTTGACGCATGCGTTGCAAGTACAGCAGGAGGCGCAACAGCAGCAGCACCAGCAACATCTGCAACATCAGTCGGCAACATTAACATTGCTGACCACGCCCACACCATACTCGCCCACAGTGAGCAGTTCACGTGCAACGCCAGCATTGGAATTGGACATGGCAATGGTCATGGCACAGCAGCAGCAACAGCAACAGGACTATGAACTGGAGCAACATTATATGCAACAGCAGCAACAGCAACAACTCGAACTTGAGCAGCTGCAGCAGCAGCAGCAACAATTGCAACAACAGCAGCAGCAACAACAACAACAACAGCAGCAGCAGCATCAACAACAACAACAAATTGTTGCTGTGCTGCCGAAGAAGCGACGTGCTACTGCCGTCACAACAACAACAACATTAGGTCAGCAACCACCCAGCAAGCGACGTCGCAACAGCAGCATTGGCTCAACATCGCCGCATTCTACAACGTTGCCATCGGGTCGCATCAAGTGCTTGGAATGCGACAAGGAGTTCACCAAAAACTGCTACCTGACGCAACACAATAAATCGTTTCATTCTGGTGAGTATCCGTATCGGTGTCAAAAGTGTGGCAAGCGATTCCAGTGCGAAGATGTTTATACGACACATTTGGGGCGACATCGCACCCAGGATAAGCCGCACAAATGCGAACTGTGCCCCAAGCAATTCCATCACAAGACAGATCTGCGGCGACACGTGGAAGCGATTCACACGGGCCTCAAGCAGCACATGTGCGATATTTGTGAGAAGGGCTTCTGTCGCAAGGATCATCTGCGCAAGCATCTCGAGACCCACAATCGTCCACGTGTCGTTGGCAAAAAGGCGGCTGCTGTTGCCGCCGCAAAGGCTGCAACGGCTGCAACGGCAACAGCAGCAGCAGTCGCATCAGCGGCAGCAGCAGCAGCAGCAGCAACTCGAACTGCAACAGCAGCAGCAACAGTTGCTAGTTTGGCTATCAAACTGGACGATGTTGCTGCTGATGATGATAGTCTGCTTGATGATGAAGACGATGATGATGATGTTGCTGACAATGATGATGTTGATGCCCATCACCATCAACGGCAACAGCAACAGCAACTGTTGCTCAGCGGCGAGCATCATTTGATTAAAAACGAATTTGTTGATATTAAGCATGAATACGAAGATGAATACACCGATTATCAAATCATAGAAAAGGATATTGAATTGTATTAGCCAGGGGTATTATTATCTAAATACTAGGGGTGTTCTTTGGCCTGTTGGTGTGGGCGGGTTGTTGCACGGTTGCTCGCTGCGGGGCGCGTTTTTAAATGCTCAAAGCTTGAAACTAGCTACAAAGCTCAAAAAAGTTGCAACTAAAAAAAAAAAAAAAAAAAGAGAAACAAACAAGTTCTCTTGAATTAAAGTCGAGCATATTTTTTTTATTTAAATACAAAAAAAAAACTCATTTTTAATGTGTGTTTTAAATTCTTGTTGAAGAGAATTCGTTTTTTTGTTCCATTTGTAATTTTTTGTATTAATTGCGTAAATTTTTCTTTATTTTTTGCGATTGTAAAAAAAAAAAACGATTTTACTATTTCTATGTGTTTTAAAGCAATTTTTCAAATTTGAATTGATAATATTTGTAATTTGTAAATTTTGAGCTTGTTCAGCAGAATTTTTTTTTAGTTTGTCAACCAATTTTAACTATAATTTTTTTTTTTTGTTGTTAATACTTTGTTAAGCTTCCAGCATTTGAAGACATGACCGCTCAGAGCACAGTTGTATTTAAAAAAAAACATTTTGCCATATTCAAAACAAAAGCAACTATAGCAACTATATATATCCACATGAAGTATACATATTTTGTGTATTCGAAATTCCTAATTGTTGTAGCAGCAAATTTAATTTAAAAAAACAAAAAACAAACACTTATGTTAAATTGTATTATTATTATTAATTATTGTATTTTTTGTAAAATTTTTTTTTTCTATTTTTTTTTTTTATTTGTTTGTAAAATTAATTTAACAAGCTTAAGCAACGCGCATACCTCAAAGAAAACATAAGAAAAGAAACGAATAGAAAAGGAAACGCTTAAAGAATATATAAAGACACACACACACACACACATATATATATATATATATATATATATATATATATATATGTATATATATGTATATATATATATATGCACAGAAATCAGGGCAACACCATATACACATATATTTAATGATTTTAGTTGATTGTTTATATTTTTAGTTGTTGTTTTCAGTCAGCCTGTAAACCATATAAACGAATGCCATATATAAATACATATGTAATGCCAATTTTATATATAAATATTTATATGTATATGTATATATGTATGTATATATATATATATATTTATATATATATATATATATACAAAACGCCAAATTGTCAGCAAACAAAACAAACGCGAAAATCAGGGATTATATATATTTACTTTTAACATTTATAACCAGAGACGAATATATGATTAAATATATGTATAATTTTAATTATTATTAAATTTTAATTTATATACTAAATAAAACAAAAAATTTAATTTTAATTTTCTTTGACTTTTCTCTTCAAATTTATGTATTTTTTTTTTATAATTAACCTTATTATAATACTCAAAAGAAAAAAACGAAAAATGAAAATCAAAATGGTACACAAATTTGCCATTAGCTTTATGTTCCAATGTTAAAACTATTTTTTTTAAATATATATATATATATATATATATCTATATGTATCTATATATATACAATTTTTGTATTATTGATTATTTTTTTTGTGCAACTAGCGCAACAAATGTTTAACTATATATATATTTAAATTTTAAGTTCATAAACATGACCATGCATAAAAAAAAAATAAGCGAGAAGAGGAAAAAAAATAAGTCAAATGAACGAAAGAGAGTATTTGAAGAAGAGGAAGAAGCATAGAAAGACGCGTATATACAAGATCTATAAAAAAATATAAACAAAATAAATTATTGAAAATGTTTCAAACCAAAAAAAAAAACTTATAATTTTCTTTTATTTTATATGTATTTTATTTTTATTACGTACATAATTATTTGTGCTTATTATTTTTTTTTGAACATAGATATTTGGTTTTCTGTTCAACTCTATTTGTTTGTTTGAATCTTGGAATCTTTAGCTCAAACTGCTATCGATAACATCGATGAGTGCAAATCGATAAAATTACGTGTCCTCCCGAATTTGACAGCGTAATTGTGGGCCAAGATCCACAACAAGATCTTAGGTTTATTACTGGAAAATTGAGTGCTTGACGGCTCTATGATGGCTATCAATTACTGTTTGTATATAGAAATATAGAGTATTTAAATGTCGCCTTATTTTATTTTTTTTGTTTTCTTTTCGCTCAGCACCGGTTTCTGCTTAATTTTGTTAATTATTTTTGTTGAAATTTAGTTTTTGATGTTGTGTTTGTTGTAGGGAACTTGAAGTTGAGCTGCTGCTAGTTCCACAGAAATTACGTGCGTGTGTTTATATATGATTTTTTTTTCTTAATTTTGTTTTTGTTGTTGTTGTTGTTGTACCTTAAGCGCATCTCCGGAGTTAAAGATACGAAAACCGAAAGATACGAAAATACGAATATCGAGACGAAGGCAAATTGAAGCAAGGCGAATTTTAGCGACGCGCTCTTTGTCGCAACAAAAGATGTTTACACACATACATAAATATGGACATATATATACACACCATAAATATGTGTGCATGTGTGTGTGTGTGTATATGTGTGTGTGCATGCATGTTTGGCAAGCACAACAAAGAATTCTTAGCTGACAGGATATGAGTTCTGCTATTTATGAAATATATTTTTTTATTTTAATTCTAATTTAAAATATAATAATTGTATAATTTCATTTAAATAAATTTATTTATTTTTTTCCTCTCAAAAAAAAAAATATTATTGCTAGAGCTGGAGCTATTTTAGAATTAGGAATACAGTTAAAAATTTATCTGTATGCTTTTTAGCCATTATTTTTAGGAATTCCTTCAAATGTGTCGACATGTAAGCTTCGCTGCCACGCCTACTTTTGACCCCATATTTATATGGCATTAACTATTCGTGGACATTGGGGCGACATTCAAGTGCCCAGTAACAGCAGCCAGCAAAGTATCTTTGTATCTCAGTATCTGGCAAATGCCAAAAACAAAAAAACAAAAAAAAAGTAAAAACCAAAAAAATTCAAAGACAACGCCAGCAACATAACACTCACACATGTTACCAGCTGCCTCTCTCTCTCTGTGTGTGCGTGTGTGTGTGTGTGTGCAGGAACAGCAGTAAATAGCCAAAATAAAAATGTATATACACACACAGACACACACACACACGCTGAGTAACTGCGGCAGCACAGACAAAGTAGAAGAGACAAACGAAAAGTACGCGCCACAGCAGCAACAAGCGGCAAGCAGCGAATTGTATCTCAAAGATACGCAAACGCAAACAACTGAAAAACGACGAAGCGACGCGACGCTCAATTTGAAGTTGAAGTTGTGCGCCTGCGCGACAGCAACAAGCAGCAGCAGCAGCAACAACAACAACAGCAGCAACATCTCTGACTGTGGCTATGTCAGCGTCGTCGTCATCGTCGTTATCGCTTGTACACAGCAAGAAAACTGCAAGTAATATATATATATATATATATATATATATATATATTCATGATCAGCAGCAAAAGCTGAGACGATCTTGACAATCTCAGATACAAAAAAAAGTTAGCGAATTTGAATGTGGAATACATAAGTTGTCGTATACCATACGCAGTTGAAGCCTATTTCAGTCTATCGATAACTGGTCCAGCTATAATGAAGTGAAAATTAGCATAGAATGCTGGATGTATCTATATATGCTTGATCAGTATCGAGTCGATGACAGATCTCATCGAATATAAATTATTGATTGCCTGCGGTGCGGCAAGTTTCTTTTAATTTGATCGTTTGCCGTGTTATCGATAAGAATCGATGACCGATTGCACAAAAGTCATTATAATTTTGAAGTTTGAACTTTGGCTGTTATAAAAGTTGCTAACATAATTTGCAGGCAAATATTTGAATATTTTTTTTTGCTGTGTGTTCGTTCTTCAATTTGAGAAACGCCTGCTGAACGGCGTTCAGTGTAGGTTTTTGTGTCTGTGAATTTCTACTTGCTGCTGACGCTCTTTCTGCCCTTTGGCTGATGTTGTTGTTGCTGTTGTTGTTGTTGTTGTTCTTGCTATTGCTGTTGTTGTTGTTGTTGCTGCCGCCGTTTGTTCTCGCTGTGCGTTTTTCTTACTTACGCGGTTTGTTTGTTGAACATCAAAACTGGTTTCCTGTACATATGCTCATCCAGCAACAACAACAACAACAACAACAACAACAACAAAAGCAGCAGCAGCAGCAACAACAACAACAACCATCTGTAATTTTAATTTTTCGGCAAGGCAGAGATTTCGATCGACGTCGCTGCCCAGGTAGAAATTGTGTACCTTTGTATTGTTTGCTCACTTTGTGTGTGTGTGTGTGTGTGTGTGTGTCTACTGTCTTCAAACTATCTACAAGATACACACACACACACACACACACGCACACACAGCAGTCGCTCTCTTTCTCTTTCTGTCTGTTGTGTGTAATCCTTGCTGCCTTATATTGTTTTTTTTTGCTGTTTCTTTCGTCTCTTCTACTTATGCGAAGTAGAAGAGGACAAGAAGCGGAGAAAGAGGAGGAAGAAGAAGCAGAACAACAACAACAACAACAGCAGCAGCAACATTAGCAGTTACCATGATTCATAGTTAATGCCGCCATACATACATATGTTCATGACTGTATAGATACATATATATTTATATATGTATGTATGCATTTATGAATATGTGTGTGTGTGTGTGTGTGTATGCATGTATTTGTATCTGCAGCTCCTTTGCTCACAATTTGCCGCATGCACACTCACACACACACACACACACACACACACACACACACACATTTATGTGGCATTAAATTGGTTGTATAGAAATCGAGCCAAAAAAGAAATCCGCTGTCAAGGCTTTTATCTGTTATACACACAAACACACACACACACACACACACGAGTGTGTGTGTATCTGAATGTGTATCTGTGCAAATATCTGTGGCATACATTCTCATAGAGCAGTCGCCGCATTTTCTGTTTCTGCCCCTTCTTCTTCTTCTTCTGCTTCTTGCTCTGCTGCTTTTCACTTCTTTTGTATGTGTTGCATGATGGATGCGCAAATGGATGCCAGCCGCAGGATCGCTTTTTAGCTGCTGCCCCAGTCCCAGTTGCTCAGTTGAGTTTGTTGTAGTTATAGCCAAGATCTGTCCTCTCCTCTTCCTCTTCCTCATCTCCTCTTCTCTTCTCCCCGGCTAACCACATGTTCAGCATCAGCTCTCACCTCCTTCTGGCCACAGTTGAGTTCTTCTTGCCTTGCTTTTTATTTCCTTTGTGTTTTTCATGTTGTTGTTGTTGTTGTCTGCTGTTTGCTTTTGTTTGGGGGCAAGATTCCTTCCCTTTTCTCTGGCATAACTGTTTAACTGTTCTTTGTTCTCTTGCTGTTGAGCAAAAAACCCAACAGACAAAAAAACAAACAAAAAAACGTAATAAATACTTTGCTCTGTTGCTCGGTTAATTAGAAATTAAACAAATCGGCATGGTTCATAATAGAAATTTGCTCTTTTCTTGTAATCTATAGAAATCAGGACTTTTTTCGAAAAGTTACAATTCATTTGCAGCAGTTTTAAAAACCAAAAACCAAAAAATTGCAGAACTCTTAAGCTATAATATTGTTTATCCTGTACCCATTAAAAACGATAACAAAAAATTGTGTAAGGAAAAGTATAACGGGCAGTAGAAAGCTATTGCGATACATATTTATATATATGTGTATATGTTTATGATCCGTAGGCACAGCTGAGTCGATCTAGCCGATCAAAAAGACAAAAAGGCCTAGCGATCTCAATTGTGGCAAATATAAGTTCTTGTTTATTTCACTTAATCAATGACTTTGCTTATCAAAAATGTATGTAAATCGTTGCAGACATATATGTATATATACATATATATAGTGCATACCTAACTGCCAGTCTCACTCTCCCCACTACAACATTCTTCCCCAACTATCTTCAGCAGAATTTCGTGCATAATTAAATGTAATCTAAAGCTGGAGACGGCAACGTATATATGTATTTATATATATATATATTTATATACAGATATATGTATAGGTATGGCCACTGTCTTGACACTTGATTGACTGGTTTGATTAACCCATGTTGTGCCGCGCGTTACTCCAAATTAATGCAAAAAAGCAAAACAACCAAAAAACGACAGTAAAAAGGTTAAAATTTGCCTAATTTGCTGAAAGGTTGGCAACAACAATAATCTTGACATCTAACACAAGAACTCAATCAAATTAGCTGCAAATGTGAATTGTGTCAACCCCTACACTCCACATCCCTTACCCAACCACCCCCCATACCCCATCCCCCACACCACATTCCCCACACACCCCATCCCTGCCTAAAAATATTTATTCCACGAAACTGTAAATTTTCTTTTCCATTTGACTTTTTGTTCGTTTTTTTTTTTTTTAATTATCAAACATTTGACAGCAGCATCCTGATGTTTGTATTGTGTTGTCTATAAAGTGTAGATACACACACACACACACATACACCGACACACACATACACCGACACACACTCGTTAAATCTTAACCTTTTTTTGTTGGAGTAAAAATCTTGGCGCGTTAGAAAAATCAACCCCCGAAATAACGTTAGATACTTATTTCTGATTTTTACAAAAAAAAAAAAACACATATTGAATGCCAGCGAACAAATAACAGCTAAAAGAGGAAGAGCATGTGGCATGGCGGCCATGCTGCATCATCATCATCATCAACAACAGCAGCAGCAGCAACAACAACAACAACAAAAACAACAACATCATCATCATCTTGAGTTTCGAATCTTGAGCATCTGCCAAATGCTGCCTCAAGTTGTCTCTTCTCTGGTTTTCTCTCTCTCTCTCTCTCTCTCTCTCCCCCTTTATCTCACTGCTTCTCTCTGTCTTCCCCCTATTAACCTCAATCTGTTCGTACTGCAAATAATTTTAGCTGTAGTTTTCAACTCTGCTGATTCCCATCAGCTACTTTTCTAGAGCTAAATTTGTTTGACCTTCGTAACTGGGCCCAAAGCACATTCCAAAATTGCAAATATTAGAAAGAAAATTGAAAATATACTTTTCCATATAATTTCCATTCAGTTTTCCAAAATCCTTGCAAATATTTAACTACAATGTTTAAAATACGATTAACATTTAACGAGATATTCAAATGAAGTAGAAAACTTGGTCACGCCGAAGATTGCATTTCTAGATTCGAATAAGGAATTCTAGAATTTAATCTAGAGATATATACATTTTAAAAATGTCTGCTGATTGTTCCGTTTTGTTCAAATTATGGATGTCGAAAGTTTTGATCCATGACGGAAATCTTTTGATATTTTATTATTTTATACAATCAATCCCTGACCTTGCTCTAATTTAAACTAAACTGAGAGTGTAGAGCACTCTAAATATATCCATATAAACCTATATAATCTTGATTAGCACTCTAAATATTTCCATATAAACCCATATAATCTTGATAAGCATCACATACAGCTCCATAAATCCATATCATCTCCAATAACAAGCAAATAAAAAAAAGAAACGGCAGCATTCTTGCTACATTTTTTAGTTATTTATTTGCTTGTGTGCTACACACACACACACATACACACACACACACACACATTTGTAATTAAATATATGCCATATATCCCATTTGCATTATTATTAATTATTTCAATTAATTCCAATGAAAAAACCACCCACAAATGCAAATGCAAATGCCATCCATCTATCTGTCTCGCTCGCTCATTCAGCTGGCAAACAAAAGACTGAGGCAACAAACTTGACGGGCGTCTCACATTAAATTCAAAATTTAACAAAATAAGTTAAAAAAAATATTTATATATATATTTATGTATAAAAGGCGCTATCACAGGCTTGGACACTTCATGTATACACATGTGTGTACATATATACATATTAATAATGCACACAGCTGCGGCTCACAAAATAGAAACAAGATAGAAAAAAAAATTCCAACAATCTGTTTTTGATTGAAACTTTGTTTTTACTATACAAAATTTAAGCAGTTTTGAATATTTAAATGAAATATTTAAGAGCCAAACAATAAACTCAATTTTTTGGAATGATTTATTAAATTGGAAGGAATACGGTGCACTCAGAAAAAATCGTTTTCAAATTAAGAATATCCCCCAGAAAACTAAAACAATTTCTGGTTTTCGAAAATAGTTTGCGAATTCGAATCGTATTTTTGTTTTAAATTTAAATATATATATGAATTTATAATTTTATTTTCTAACTATACGGTATTAGTTGACTGTATTCTCATATCGTTTTTTTTGGGAATGCAGCTTTAACAAGTCATCTTTTTTGTTATTTATTGATTTCGTACCAAATAATGTATTTCTTGTTAATGTTAGCTTAAAGATAGATTATAGATCTTAGATATATTTCTATGGCGATACGCGAACCCACTTCCGGTTCCTCATCCGATTTCCGTTTGATGACCTGATTTAAATGCAGTAAACTTTAAGGCAAAACGCAGAAAAGTAAAACTGAAGTTATTTTTATATATTCTGAATTGGTGCTATTTATTTGGCCGGCACTGTAGATGTGTACATGTATGTATATATCTACATACAGATGTGGCCAAGAAGGAGCGTCAAATGGCGCACAGCTGCGCCAAGCAACATCTTGCTGCTGTTGCTGTTGTTGTTGCTGAGAAATTGTTGCTACATTTTGTGCTTTTGTTGTTATGATTATTTCATGTGTGTCCTAATTCCAATTCCACAGAAATTTTGATCTCACAATCACAAACAGCTAAAAAAATAAATACTTTTTGTTTTCTGTATTTTTTTTATTTTTTTTTTATATATACATATATACAAGTAAAACGAAATAAATCTTAGAGCCGCCGAGTGGCAAGCAAAACGAGTTGAAAATAACAAGAAATAAGTTTAGGCTAATGTTTTGTGTGGTTTTTGTTGTTGTTGTTGTTGCTGTCGGCGCTTTATCCGATTTTGTGCTACTTGTTGTTGTTGTTGTTGCTGTTGCTGTTGTTGCTGTGTTTTATGACGAGTTTCCGCTAATTGCTGATGCGCTGCAGATTAAACGAAACAACAACAACAACAACAATAGCATCAGCAGCTGTGTTCAAATTTAGAAAGTAAAATCAGCTCGAAACTCAACTTAGAAAATTACGCAACCTGACAACAGAGATTTATTAGCCATGGTTAGCACATAGCCAGGATCTTAGCTAGTGCAACAGCTAATCCTAGAGCACATCCTCAAAAGACCAGTGATGGAAAATGCTACGCTACCTAAGGGTTTTTCCGTTTTGCTATTGCTATTGCTAGTGCTACTGCTACTGCTACTGCTACTAGTGCAATTAATGTTAATTCGATCTGATCTCAAATCTGTCTCGTACAATAGCAATAGCAGAAAGAACTAATCTCTTCTTCACCAGTGATGGAAAATGCTATGCTACCTCAGGGTTTTTCCGTTTTGCTATTGCTATTGCTATTGCTACTGCTACTGCTACTGCTACTAGTGCAATTAATGTTAATTCGATCTGATCTCAAATCTGTCTCGTACAATAGCAATAGCAGAAAGAACTAATCTCTTCTTCACCAGTGATGGAAAATGCTATGCTACCTCAGGGTTTTTCCGTTTTGCTATTGCTATTGCTATTGCTACTGCTACTGCTACTGCTACTAGTGCAATTAATGTTAATTCGATCTGATCTCAAATCTGTCTCGTACAATAGCAATAGCAGAAAGAACTAATCTCTTCTTCACCAGTGATGGAAAATGCTATGCTACCTCAGGGTTTTTCCGTTTTGCTATTGCTATTGCTATTGCTACTGCTACTGCTACTGCTACTAGTGCAATTAATGTTAATTCGATCTGATCTCAAATCTGTCTCGTACAATAGCAATAGCAGAAAGAACTAATCTCTTCTTCACCGTGTTGGAAACTGCTACGCTACCTCAGGGTTTTTCCGTTTTGCTATTGCTATTGCTACTGCTACTGTTACTACTGCAATTAATGTTAATTCGATCTGATCTCAGATCTGTGACGTACAATAGCAATAGCAGAAAGAACTAATCTCTTCTTCACCTGTTTCGCTGGTGATTAGAGTATGGGCCATTCGGTATGAGATTTTTGTAGCTTGAAATTGTATATTTTTCTTCTTCAATATTTGTATAATTTCACACGCCATTCAGTAGAGAGAGCTATGTGCAGTGTGGCATATTACAGGATGAACTGATGACGATTCCTGGCTTTGATCGTCACTGAAGCGTGGCATGCTTGTCAGTCAAACAATTACTTTTGCTGGTCGACCCTTTGACTGCCACATGCACGACTACACGACTCAGTTTGGGGCAACTTCTAAAGTTGAACAATACTCATAAGTGTTTTTTTTATTGTATGGATAGCGAAGGGTATGCGCAAGTCGTTGAAACCCTTCTTTACCACTTAGAGGCTGTACACTGCTAGAAACAGGACGAAGTGCACAACAGACAATTAATATATGTTTTTTTTTTTTATTAAAATGTATGATAAATGTTAAACATAATCAAAGCAACCAATCAATCATGAATATAATTTAGCTTTCGTTCAAACAATCATGGATATTACACAATTCAAATGCAGTATTCAAGCAATCAATCATAACTAAAACTAATGCAGTATTCAATCAATCAATCATAGATATCAGTTTAGTTTTAATAAAGTGCTTTAACCAAATTAGAAACTGCCAAAAGATATATTAAATGGAAAATTATTTGTTGCCAGAATACCCAATTGTTTGCTGCAGTGTATGTCATGTTACACACACACACACACACACACAAACACATACACAAACCGAAAAAGGGGCAAACTGAATTAGAAATGAACAAAATCAAGGCGTATCGCCTTTGTTGTTGTTGTTGTTGTTGTATTTGCCGCTGCTTAGATTTTGTGGGCCATTTAACGCATTGAGGAAAGAACAAGAAAAAACCACTAACAAAAAAAAAAAAAAAAAAAAGAAAAAAAAAAGCCGAGAATTATAGGAATTATAAGAATTACGCTGAAACTGAAGCTGAAGAGAAAGATATCTTATAGTTATCAGATTATGGTGCTGCATTAGCCTAAGCTAATAATTCCAACTGTGTGTGTGTGTGTGTGTGTGCATATGAGCATAATGAGCTATAATTGGATTAAAGATTTATTTATTGTTATATTTCATTTCGAACAACAACGATTTTTAGCAGCCAGCTGCAAGAAATTGGGCACCACACTCGCAAAAAACATGTAGCGAGTCTACTCAAGTTTCAATTGTTTAAATTGTGACAAAACAGGTATCAAATAAATAACTGCATTGATTGAAGTAAACTATTTAGCTACTATTTATAATTCCAATTCCAATCTTAAAAGGAAACTGAACTAGATCTGCCTAAAGTGGCAGCTAAGCATTATTGTTTTGATTCCTGCTGCAAGGATTGGCGAAATTTATAATTTATAATTTAATTTTGTTATTTTTTATTTTATTTTATTAAAGAATTCATTCATTATTTGAGAGCATTGAAGAGCGAATGAATTTTGAACAGTGTTCTTTTCTCAGAGTGTGAGAATTTAAAGTCGGATGAGGTTAAAAATTGAACAGCGGCATCCGCGGTAACATTGACTAATTAGCGGATCTCTCTCTCTCCCTCTCTTCCTCTCTTTTAAATAATTATTGCCAAAATAAAAAAAGACATTTGCATTAAACTTGGTACTCGCTTTTTTTCTTCTCTCATTTCTATCTGGTTGCAGCCACAAGCGGTCGCAAGCGTCAATATCAGTTGCAAAATCAACGGCAATATCAATACCATAACCCGAATCACAACCAGCACCCGAACCTAAACCTGAACCCGCACCACCAGCACCACCAGCAGCACCACCAGCAGCACCACCAGCAGCACCACCAGCAGCAGATGAGGATGAGGAACTACAATGCCCAGAAACGGCTCAAAATTTAAAGCAAATTGTTTATTTCGGCAAAAGTCCGGGGCGACACAAGAATCTAGTATTATAATTATACCAACTATCTAAATTACGTATGTATTGTACGATTTATGTATAGAATAGTTTTAATCTACACCAAAACACCCACGTCACCCCCCCCTAAAACCCCCCAAATCCACACCCCACCCAATCAAATTTTAAATGTGTGCCAGGAAGTTAAGGAAAATGCTTCCCATCAATTTTCGGCAACGATTTTTTTTTTTCAATTTTAAGATCGACACTATTTATATAGTATTTAAGCACAAAAAAAAAACCCCATTTAGCTGAGCAAGAAAACGCAATTAGCACATGTACTAAATTTAGTACAGCCTAGTAATGCTCTTTTAACATGTATTTTATTTAGTACACAAGAGCCACAAGAGTTTAGAAATCGTTTTTAAAAAAACATTGTTTTTAGTCATCAAGAAAATTAGAGTGAAAAATCATCAAATTACGGGTATTTGATAAATACGTAATTAAATAAAATTTTAAATATGAGATTTAGTAGAGGTTACACAGGTTAATATACTAAAATTAAAGAACTAAAAAAAAAACAATAAGAAACGAAATTGGAGAAAAATGTACAAAATACTGAAAGCTGAAACATGTGCTTTGCATAAGTAACTGAATTCAGTTCCAAAATCTTACAACATCCACAACAAAATCAGAAATATCAGAAGGTAATGTTTTAATAATGTAAGGTGTACTAAAAATTTAAAACATGTGCTAATAAGCTACAACAAATACAACAAAATAGTGAGCAATATCAGCCAACACAATGGATGTGTAGTGAAAATCTCGTTACATAAGTCAATAATAGCTAGAAATGCATTGTACATATAAAATGTGTATGTGTTATTATATTATTATGTGAATTATAATTCATTTCGATCAGTAACAGTATCAGTAACAGTATGTTTTTTTTGTTTTTTTTTTATAAGTTTCGACATATACAACTACTACTACGACATATACTTAAATATCAACATTGTGCATATCATTTTTTGGGCAAGTTAATACAATAATTAAGCGTAAATAGCAAAGGTTAATACTTAAAAAAACTAAAAACTAAAAACAAAAACAAAAAAAAAAATACTAAAAAGTACTAAGAAAAAACTAAATAGCAAACAGCACAAGGCAATAATTTTAGTTCAATTGATTTCGATTGGAATTTTTATATAATTTCAACATATTTCAACTGTGCAATACAAAAGAAAGAAGATAAAACTAATTTTAATATACAACTATATACTCTATATATATATATATATATATATATATATATACAGATATACAGATATACAATAATGTTTTTTTTATACACACACATGCAAACATTCATAAACGTGTGTGCGTGTGTTTGTGTGTGTGTGTGTGTAGCAAGTGTAAGTGTAAGTGCAGCATTCCGATTATCTCAGATATATAACAATATATATAAAAAAAAAAGATATGGCAAGAAACTGAAACAGTATGAAAAACTATAAAACTGTAGCTCAAACAACTACCTCGTTAACAATAACAAGTAAACCGAATGCTGACAAGGATATATCAACTATATATATATATTTATATATATACATATATGTGCTATACATATATACATATATATATAAAGCTCACGAATACGTAAAACATAAAAAAAAAACAAAAGAAAAAACAATTTATACGAATTGCAAACAAGTTAAATTAAATGTACATTAAATTTTAATTGTTTACATATATATATATATATATATATTATATATACTTATACATATATATATATATATTTAGCACAGCAGCCGCCGGCCACGCCCCGCCCCGCCCACACTTCCACGTTGTCATCGGTTTAAATTTGAATATTTACACAAAACAAACACATTTTGGCCAAAACACAATATTGTTGCACACATATGACAACAGGCGTGGCATCCACATGGGCGTGGCTGCGGCTGACTTAAGTCAAGGCGTGGCATTGCCGCCCACAAAATTCTTTAAAAAACAAAAACAAAAAAAACGATAAAATGTTTTCTCATCCTTAAATGTAGTTGTAGTTGTGCATCTATTTCAACAACGAAAACTAATTGAAAATTATTATAAATAAAACAAATTTTAAAAAAAGTATTTAAAGAAAATAATTTAAGTTTTTTTTTCCAAATATGTTAAATTGCACTATATAAGAGCAAAAGGGCTGAAACGAAAAAGTTAAAATTGCTGGTCCCCAATGAAGAAAATACATTTTTTTTTTCTTTTTCTATTGTCAAAAATTAAGAAAAATCTTTATATGTATATATATATAAATATATATATAATGTCAAAACAGCTGTTTTTATTTGAAAGGCATTCTCTTATTGTACCGACATTTTTTTTTGTTTCAGTCTAGCCGCATAAAAAATGAAGCTAAACATAGTTTTTTTTTTATATCTTTTTTTTTATTGTTTTTGGATTTTCTTATGGAACACGAAGCAATATACATGAAACAGGCGAATTTTATGTATCATTTTCTGCAATTGAAACATATTTAAATTATGTAGCAACTACATGTTAAATTTTAGCAATTAATTAAAACAACAAAGTAATATATATATATATAAAAATAAAATGAAAATGAAAAAGAAATATAAATTCAAGCTAAGAAGTCAATCAGTTTTGAGAGCACCAAGTGAAAATGAACAGGAAAATATGAAAAAGATAAAAAACAGTTAAGAATAAACCGTTATGTAGCTTCGGTAGTGCCGAAGACAACCTTGCAGATATCATCAATCTCAAAAAAAAAAACAAAGTAAATTAATTTTGTTCAACAACTTTTGTCCGATTATTAAGCAGCTCCGACCAGCTACGCTGAGGGTTCAGATTCAAAAGATAGAATCGATGGAGCAGGGTCATCCATTTTTTTTTGGTTTAGTTCAGTTACTGTAAGGATTAAATCGCTGGGGCTAACCCCGTCGCATCTCCCCACTTAAACACATAAAGAGCTATATATATACATATATATATATATATATATATATATGTATGATATATGATTACTAACGACAACAGATAACAATAACAAAATAATGACAAGGAAACGTGTACCTCTCAAAAACCTGGCTAAGGGCATTTCGAATTTAGGATTCCGATTTCAGCTTCTAGTCGGCGTATCAGTGTGTGTGTGTGTGTGTGTGTGTGTGGTTGTGTCTGTGATTGAATGTGTGTGTGAGTGCGTGTATTTGTACATTTTTACAGACTCCAAATACAATATACATATATACAGTAAACAATTCTTTGGTAGCGCAGAGTTTCGAGGTGCACTCTAAAAGTTTTTAAGGAGCAAACATAAAATTATGCAAAAACAACAAAAAATGAAAAACAAAAAAAAAAAAAAAGTGAAAGAAACATTTCGCAAATATGTATATCAAATTTTCCTTAAACTATATAAATGTATTTCAAATAAATGGCAATGTGTAGTAAACGGCAAACCGCAATCCCAAAATGATAATAATAATGCAACAATTTAAATTGGGGCAACATTCTCAACAGCAAACATGAATTTATGGCAAGGAAGTTATATATACCATAATATTTATATATATACAAATTGAAACAAATATATACTATATATATAATAATACTTAAAGCCATAGAAGTAAGTACACTCCGAGTACTTACAAATCCAGAATGAAAACGAAGCCGAGAATAGAGAAAGATAATGATAAAGAGAATGCGAATGAGAACATGATATAACAAAAAATTGACAAAACCAAAAAAAAAAAAACAAAATATATATATATATATATATAAAGATATATATAAATATAATATATATGAAAAACCAAAAAAGAGAGAACCGATTTTTTTTGAGCCGAAATAAAGCATAAAACAATGTAAACTACAAAAGTTCGTTTTTTTTTTAATGGCATCTTTGGGTAAAGATTTAGCACTAAGTCTCTAGTATTTTTCAAAAACTATATCTAAAGATTTTGTTTATGGAGGGATCAGCTTTAATTTAGTTTAATCCACAGGTGAAAACTCCAATAGAATTACTGGAAGATATCTTGAAGAGCATTTTGCCTGAAATCGGAGTAACCCGACAACCTCCGGGAAGAAAGAAACATCTAAGGTAATGATTTGTATTTTTGAGGCGATCTACCAGCCCAAGCCCTATTTGGCTAGGGTTTCTTTTCCATATTGATTCTATATCGAATTATGCATATAAATTTTTTTTAGGATTTTATGTCAAAAATGCAGGAACACTCATTTAGATACCTTTAATTAATATTACGTGACAGAAATGTTCATATTCATTTCTCAGATCATATGAAAGTCGATTTTGCTCCCTTTGGGAATAGTAATTATAATGATAATAAAGTTAATGATGATGATGATGATGATGATGATGATGATATTGAACTTGAAACTCGCTTGCCACATTCATGAGTACATATGACTACAATCATTCATATGAATGCACTCAAAACACACACTCACACCCCGCCAGGCACTTGTGTTGCGCCTCGGGGGTGAGGCGACATGAGGAGCGTAGGGACGGGGGGCAAAGGCAAAAAAAAAAAAAAAAAAGGCCGAGCCGCGCAATCACGCAGACCGTGTCCAATTAAAAGGCGCCGTACATCATTTCGAATGCGGCACCAGCAGAAAATGGAAAAATCTACAGGTGGTGGCGACGACGACGACGACGACGACGACGACGCCGAAGTCGGCGACTTCTCAGATTTGAGTTTCCTGCATGGCATGCCAGAAGATTGAAAGCAGAGAAAGAGAAAATAACAAAAAAAAAAAAAAAAATAAAATAGTAGGCGGCTATCGGCTAAGAAATACACAGGATAAACACAGGAGAACGACACAGTGAGAGAGAGAGAGAGGTAGAGAAAGAGAGGGAGGGAAAATAGTTAAACAGACGGCATTTGCATTGTCAGCTAAACAGGTTGCGCTCACACATACACACACACACACACACACACACACATAAATATACATGTATAGGTTTCTGCATGCACACTCTCTCACTCTCTTTAAACGCAGCTGCTGTTAGTATTTTGGCTGTTTAAAAGCTGAAAATTTAGCTGTTTAAAAAATGAAAAACAAAAAAAAAATTGTTTGATCAGCTAGCTGGATGATGATGATGAAGACGATGATGGATCAAGAATATATTTAAATTTTAGTACCCTCCGGTTTCTTGTATACTTCATTTAAAATTTGTAATTTTTAAAAACTTTTTACACCTATTCAATAAATTTCCCTTTATATTTATAGTTTAAAATTTATAATGCTTTTATAACTGTATCAATGTTTTATGCCAAGTAAAAACAGAATTTTTATGAACATGGAGTTTGAGTAATTCCGTTCAACTATGATGTGGAGTTTCCGGGTAAGGATTAATTAAATAAAGTATAAAAAAAATAATACAAATATTTGTATTTTATTATGTGCACTTCGCGAAAATCTACTCCCAATTTTTCATATAATTTTTGTCCCAAGGAAATCTTTTTGGAAAATGCTAATGGAGAAAAGTATTTTAAAAGAATATACATTATTTATGTACATCTGTTGACAGGACACTGCAGACTGTAGATGAAGTGTGATATGGCTAAAGTAAACTCTGCTGATTTTGTGATTTTGAATGCCAAGAGAGGAACAATAGATCGAACAGGTCAGTCATTATAATTATATTATAATAATAATAAGACTATACATTTGCCATTTCTTCTAGCTGTTTTTTTTTTTTTTTTACAAGCTCAATTTGGTGTTTTTGATGCGGCAACACTGTTGCAGCAAGGACAGCAGAAAGCAGCGATCGCTTTTGTTGTTGCTGTTGTTATTGTTTCTGTTTCTGTTTTTCTTCTCTTGTGTTATTTTTCAATTTCGTTTCTGAGTGTCCCACTCTCTCTTGCTCTCTCTCTCTCTCTCTCTCTCTCTCCGCTGTCTTCCCTTTGCCGCTTTTCTATGTCAAATTATTGTAATTTATTATTGCATGCCAAGTTAATGAGTCCTGTGTGCGTGCTCTCTCTCTCTCTCTCTCTCTCTCACACACGCTCACTGAATGTCTCTCACTCTCTCGCTGTCTGATGGCCAACTGCTGCATGAACAATGAAAATCGAAAATTGTTTGAAAACCCAAAGCAGATGAAGAAGAAGAAGAAGAACAACAACAACAACAAAGGTACATATTTCAGTGCACACCTTCCTGCATTCTTAATCCAGTAGAAAATCAAGAAAAATAATGCGTCAAGCGACAGTCAGGTAGAAAAAAAAAACTGTTCAATGTTCATGTTCTTTCGATTGCCTTTTCTTTCGACTATGGGTCTGTGTGTGTGTCTGTGTGTGTGCGAGTGTGTGTCTGGGTGTGTGCGTCTGCTTTGATTGAGCAAAGTTGTTTTCCGATTGCACTCGGCTACGAAATGGAAAGCTAATTAAATTGAGGTTGGTCAAGGAAAAGAACAAAGATCAAAGAAAAAACAAAATCGCTGCAAGTACAGTGGTAACTGGCACTTACAGAAACTATAGTCGTCTTTTTAGATACATACAGTGTCTCACACCTTATTTTCAGCAGTGTCTAGCAACAAATTTAAAGTGCTATAAAGTTTAAACAAGGAAACAAATTCAAAATGTTTAAATGCCAGTTTGTTTAATGTTATATCACATTTGAAAAATAACCTTTCGTTTTTACTAAAATATTAATTAATTAATTAAAATTAGTCAAAATCTGGAAACATAACCAAAAACGTTTAACAGCCTATTTTGAGCAGTCTTAAAAAAAGTTACATATTTGGCGTATAAAAGCTTAAATAAGGATGTTAATACTTAGTATGATATTCTTTAGCCTTAACTACTTCCCTTAACCTATTATTCATAGAAGATACCAGCTTCTGGGTAGTTTCTGGACTGATCTTGTTCCACTCCTCCATCAGAGCAGTCTTGAGATCCTGTTTGCAGGATATGTTGTGTTTCCGGATGTTATTTTCCAGCAGAGCCCACACATTTTCAATAACATTTAAATCTGGAGTCTGGGCCGGTGGAATTATGATGTGGGGACAGTTCCAGATAAGCCAGGACTGTACTATTCCGGACATATGCTTGGGGTCGATGTCCTGGTAGAATCGGAAAGTACGTGGGATTCCCGGTTTCTCGGAACTTTGGAGTAAATTTTCCTTTAGTATATTGAAGTACACATTCCTGTCCATTGTTGTTTCAATAATCACAAAATTTCCGCCACCGGCTGCCGAGATACAGGCCCAAACCGTGACACTTCCTCCGCAGTGCTTGACTGTTGCCTTCAATTGTTTGCGGTCCACCTCAGTATTGGTTTGTCGCCACATATAATTCCATCCGTCCTGGCAAAAAATGTTGAATTTGGACTCATATTCAAATATGACTGTGTTCCAGAACTCCAAATCCTTGCCCAAATGGATTTTGGCGAACGTCATCCTATAGCCTGTGTTTTTTGCTTATATAAATTGCTCTTTCCGTGGTACTTGGGCCTTAAAGTCATGGTTGCGCAGAACTTGGAGCACAGCTCCCATACTGAACTTTTTCCTTATTTCATCCTGCACCTATTGAGTCAGTTTTTGAGCCGATAGCTTAAGATTTCCCCTTGAAATCTTGATGATCCTTGGCTCGTCCTGCTCGGTGAAAATCGGGTTTGGTGCAATTCCGCCTTTGTCCTCTGTCCAATTTTCGTCGACGAAACTCCAAATGATGTGGAATACAGTTGAGGTGTTTAGATTGACCATTTCAGCTATTTGGCGATGTGAATATCCATTTTTGAAGTGTTCCAGGATGAGTTTCCGTTGCTCAATGGTAGTCCGTTTGCCCATGGTCCTTGTTGGCAGGTTGCACCCGAAGTGCAGGATATAACTAAGCTGACTATGAAGGATTGGTCTATTTATACCGAAAAAATTCAACTTTAGGTAAAAAAATCCGGGTTTTATGGCACCCAGGTGTCCATAAAGTACCTGCTCAAAAAAGGCTGCGACCATAAATAGTGGTACTTTGTTACATAACCCGACCTAGCGGATGGGGAAATCCCAGTTTATTAGGATCATATATTAATTTTTGTGGTTTATATATGTACCTGCCATGGGTCTTTGGAATTTTTGAAAAATAATGCATAATGAGTTTATGGCAGGTAATTGAAATTTTTGCTAGACACTGCTGAAAATAAGGTGTGAGACACTGTATGTACATATGTATGTATGTATGTCTTATATTCTTTTACAAAACATTGTCTAAGTTGCAAAAACCTTACATTAGCAGCAATTTAAAAGTTCTTCAAATATTATGTAAATTCCAAAATTTAATGCACAGCTAATTAGCCTACTTATGAATTTTCAATGATTTTCTTTTTTTTTTGCTAACGAAATAAAAACTCAAGTCTAGTTTTTCCCTAGCTCAGTTTTCCGAGGGTGGGGGTAACTCCAAACCTGCCCGTAGACGGTACAGACTCCATGCGCCTGGTTTTTGGTAGGCCCATCGCCCTTAAATTGGAGTGGACGATCGATCTACTCCATGCTCCCATTGATTTTCCCCTCCATAGAACTTAATCACAAATCGTGATATTCATTACAATAAAATAAACACAAACAAAATAAATAAAATGCGCCGGCGTGACCTGCTGTTGGCCGCCTCCTCACATAACTTAATATTAGTATGCAACAGGCTTATGGATGAAAAAGGATTCATATGGAAAACAATTGCAAAAGTTCATAGCAAAATACTTTTGACACATTGCAGATCTTCATTTGCTACTCGTCTCCACTCTCCTATTAAAACTCTCACATTCATGACGCTTGAGCGGCTAATTGAACTGCCCGCCAGAGGGCGCTTATTGGGAGGCATATGTTTATATTTAGCTCCCCTGTCTCCTCCTCAACATTCTCCCGTTCTGGGAAAACCTTCCGTTGAAAGGGAAAACCTTTTAAAGCGCTTTGCGCTGTAAGCAGCGCCTAAAAGCAGCTTACACTTACACTTACCCCCCCCACACACACACACACACACACACGCACGCAGTTGGCAAACAACACAAAACGGATGAAAAATTTTTGCATAGCAAAACGGCAAAATCAAAAGCAAAAACGCAGATGCCCCAGAGAGAAGTTGTTTTTTTCTTATATTTGTTTTTTTTTTTTCTTGCCCTTTCGATGAAAACAGAGCCCCGAGGCAAGAGGCAAGAGGCTTGATATGCCGCCCCCTGTCCACCTTACCGCGTCGTCGACCCTCTCTAGACGCCCTGACTTCAGCATATAATCACATAACTTTTCATTGTGCGTGTAATTCGTGTGTGCGTGTGTGTGTGAGCATGTGACAATTGTTATGTGTGGGTGTGAAAACTACTAGAATTTGATTACAAAGAAAAGTCGACTTTTCTTGTTGCTGAGTAGAAATTGGACTAGATTTAGTAGACATGAGAAATGCGCTGTAAGTAAAAATCTCAAACATTATTATACAACAGCTTACCTACTCTACACTTTCCATTTCCTCCGCAAATGTATAAGTGTAGAGTGCTCTAAAAATATAAACTAAAACATTTTCAATTGTCTACAGACAGTGTAGACAAAACTACAGAATCTCTATCAGGCTCTCTCCACACTACCATACGATCACGTCACTAAATTGCGCTCAAGGACAGTGATATGAAAACTCTCCACTTAACTCTACACTACACCGGTTTTGTCCTTGAATTAATTTGTTTTGCTCAATTTAAACTTGATCATTACTCGACACAACTCTACACTTCTCTCCAATCGCAGTTGACAACATCTCCTTCGCCCCCATCAAAATGATTCCACTGCCCTTGACCAATTGACCACATAAATGACCATTGCTCGACCATGATTTATGCCTATCTTCGTGTGTAGAGTGATGCAACAACAACAACAACAACAACGATAACAACAAGAAGTGGAATCGCATATTGATCCAATACAATAGTATATGTAAATTTTTCAAAGATTAAATATATTTACATACATCTACACACAGGACCTTGAAAGCGGCTTAGTTGAGCACCGCCCAACCCCACCCGCACCCGCACCCGCACCCGCACCCGCACCCGCACCCGCACCCGCACCCGCACCCGCACCCGCACCGCTATCCCCGTCTCCACTGCTCCACCCGCTGTCAGCGACAGGCAGAAAGTCCACATCCTGCTTGGCTCATGCTGTGTATGCGTGTGTGCGCGTGTGTGTGTGTGTGTGTCCAGGAGCTCTGCTTCTGTTTGAATAAAACGCATTTTTCAAACCATGAGCTAAAAATGCCAATGTTGGCATAAATATGTGTGTATTTGTGTGTGTGTGTGTGTGTGTGTGTGTGTGTGTGTGTGTGTGTGTGTGTGTGTGTGTGTGTGTGTGTGTGTGTGTGTGTGTGTGTGTGTGTGTGTGTGTGTGCATGAATAATGTACATATGTGTATGTATGTTTAAATATATTTATATGTAAACAAATACAATTTACATATGGACATGTGTGTGTGTGGGTATGTGTGGATGTGTGTGTGTTATGTGCTGTCGCTGAAGGCGTTTTGGGCAGTTGGCAAACAGAAGCTGTTTTGGCGAGAGCCCGAGGGCTCAGTGCCAGTCAAACGCCTCCCCTGCCCCCTCTCCACCCGATTCTAACAATCTTACCCCTCTCCATGCAACAACTACCCCACTACCTGCTATGAATAGCCCCAACCCTATGCCAATATTGAAACTTTCAACTATACACACACACATACATACGCATATAGTACAGTGCTCTCCAAATTTGATGTCCATATGTATGATATACATTTATATATTTTATATGTATTCTTGAACAGTTCTACCGAAGTTTACTCTACAGTACTCATAACTCTCCACTTAACTCTACATTATGATTGACTGGCTCTCAAATTAATGTTAAGCTTAATTTACAAAGCAACATTTCTCAAAACAAACTCTACAAAACTCTACAATACTCTCCAAACACACTACACTACACACTCTGGATACACATACACGGGTATACATATATGTATAGATATATATTCGTGATCAGCTTCAATATTCCAATCGATTTACTTGTATATTTAAATTAAGTCGATTCGGTTGAGTTCTCCTCTTATGTTGAAAGTATCAATTGGCGAGAAACCACTGTACTCTCAAAATTTGTGTGTGGACCACTTTCATTTTTCACCCACACACACAACACATCCACACACAAGTCGTGGCTAACTGCCTGGCTGGCTGGCTGGCCTCATGGTCGAGACGATAAAAAAGCTTAGGCTTATGCTTTCGCACATTTTAAGCCAACCTACCCGCCACCCACACCCACACCCCTGCCCACTCTACACTGCGCCCACAGCTACCCACAGCTGCAGAGGAGCATAAGGAAAGTCTACTGCAAAGCATGCGTAATTTTTAAGGGGTGCAGGCGACGGGGGGAGGCTCTGTTCGAAGGGGGTAGGCAAGTAGTACATATACATAAATATACATACACTTACATACATGGCGGAGAGCACATGTGTCCATGACGTACCACCCATCCATAACACCCTTCACTCCCACTCCCAATCCCATCCCACTGCTTTAACCATTGGCACAGCCTGCGGCTAAGCTGTCCAGCAAAGAATTGCGTTTTGATTTTGCATTGGACTTGTGCCTGAAAATACAATTTATACGCTATTTGAAATGTAACGCACGCGTGCGAGTGTGTGTGTGTGAGTGTGTGTGTGTGTAGTTGATTTCATTTCAAGTTTAATATATACATATATATTCAAATACATACATTGAAGCAATGGCTTTAAGTTTTGTTGGTCAAAAGAGAGGCCATAAATAACGGCCAACTTCTTGGCCTAATGCACTTGGCAAATTTAAACCAGATTTGCCATAAAAGCCAAGTGCACTCTTCACATACATATTAAATATATATTTATTTAAAAATACATTTTTGGTATTTAATCTGTTTGCGGCACAACATGTTTTACCTTTGACCCCGATGCGCATTGTTTGTTTACGATTCATCAATTCAAAAGAGTTCTTGTCCCCATCTGATTTCTTTAGCAAATCAAACGTTCAAAATTGGCGCGCTGCAGCCAACATAACTTACTTTAGCAGCGTTGCCAAGCAAACATATTTTAGCAGCGATGCCAACTTACGCATGATATGACCAGCGTTGCCACTTATACATGAGCCAGTGCAACTTATCGATAAGTGTTGGCTAGTTTGACGATGGCGGCATCTACCTCAGCGCAAACTAATCCTTATAATAATAATAAGCAGACCAATAAGCTTCGTTTAGTTTGACATTTCACACTTTGGAAAGAAATGCGTTAAAATAAAAATTACGATTTACTATTTACGAATTACTGTTCAATTGAACTAATTTTGTTATCGATACACAGCTCGCATAAGAAGAGTCAAACAAAGTTCGAATAAAAAGCCGCGCTGCAAACAACACAGTAAAACTCGACTATACTTGTGCAATTTCTAAAAGTAATAAATATATAAATCGTGTGAAGACAATGTCCACGCTACAAACTCACGACATTGGCAATCGCCCCAGCAGCACAAGCCACAATAACAACAACAACAGCAGCAGCTCCAGTAACAACAACAACAATCAGAATGGCGACTCTGCTTTGTTGCAACAGGATGCGGCACTGACGCAAGCAATTAGCTATGTACGTGAGTTCAGCATCCAGGTCAAGGCCTATCAACAGCTCAGATCTGAGGAGTCGCTGCTGCACCTGCAGCGAAGCATTGCGCTGCTCGGCACAAAAGTGCCGCCACATTGTTATGCTGCCGGCAATTTGGAGTTGGCCAAATTCTTTGTGGAGCTGCATGCGCTGATGAGCGGTCTGGACGATGGCGATGGCGATGCAATGTGGAGCTGTGTGTCGCTACTGCAACACTGCAGCCGCAACTTGGAGGCACGCACCGCCATTGTGCAGCAGTATTGTTTTGTGCCCCTGCTGAGCTATCTGCTCAAGCGGACAACGCGCGAGGAGCGTGTACAGCGCTTACTGCTCCTGCTCCAAGATCTCACATATGGCATACGCATCGGCTGGGAGGAACCGTATCTAGTAGTGCTGCTCGAGCAGCTCGTCGAGCTCGTGCACAGCGCCGATGGCGAGGAGGCTGACGATCCCAATTTGAGGCAGGCAAAGCTGGCGCTCTCGATTTTAGTCAATGTGTGCTACAAGAACTTTGTGGTGCTGTTCCTCTTTCTGCGCAGCGTGAACATCTCCAGTTTTAGTCGCCGCATTCAGAACTATGGCCTGCTGGCGTACAAGATGCTCATCATACTGTCCGAGGATGTGCATAGCTTCGAGCAGCGGGAGCTGCACACTTTTCTGCGCACCGCCTTTGCCGGCATTGAGGATTGCCTGAGGCAGTGGGATGTGCCACAGCTGCGGCACATTGTCGATATGCTGCTGGATGCCCAATGCCATGCGGGTCTGCAGCGTGCCATGCTCAGCTATGGTTACTACTGCGAGGATATCGAACGATTGCTGAATGTAAGTAACACTTGTCTCTCCACTCCCGCCTCCTCCTGCTTTTCCCCCTTCCTTTCACGAACAGGGTTTTCCCTTTGCAGCAAATTGATGCACGTGACGAGATGGATGACGCCAGTGAGGATACGCGCAAGCATCAGCAGTGCTGCATGCAGTTAATCTTTAAGCTAATCACGCATGTGCTGCAGCTATCGGAGAGCCACAATGCAATTAGCTTGGATGCAATCACGCCCAGACTGTATGAGCTGCTCTGCGACTGGCTGGAGTCCGATTTGTGCGGCGTGGTTGCCATCGAACTGTTATCCTCGCTGCTGCAACGTGGCAAGCAGTCAGCTGTCGCACAACTGATCGCGCGCGAACCCAACGCCAACGTCTTCAAGCTGGTCAACAGCGCCGAGCGCAGCGAGACGAAGCCCATCCAAGTAACGGCCATACTCCAATTGCTGCTCAGCCTGCTGCGCGATCCGAAAACGGAGAAACTGGTCCTATCCAAAATATCCGAGTCGTATTTCGATAAGATACTAGCCGCACCGCTTGCATTGCTGCCCCAAATGCTCAGCGGACAGACGCTCTCCGCCGCCGAAGTGGAGAAGGTCGTCTATTGCCTGCTGCTGCTGCTCAATTTTGCTAGCATCGCGAAGAAGGCCTATCTGGACAAGTGCTGCGCCCTGCTCGATCTGCCCCAGCTGCAATACGCCCTCGCCCGCGCCATGCTCAGCGGCAACGAGCAGCTAGTCGCCGCCATGCTCCAAATAGCACAATTCGAACAGTTTCCCAAGGAAGCCGTTGCAAAGGTAACTTCCTCATTTCTATCTATCTATAAATGAGGATGAAGATTTCGGTTAACAACGAAACCTATTTGGAAATGGAACAAACAACAGAGTAACTCCAGTTGTGCTCGTACAACTATGTACTGCTATATACCATGGATAGGATATAGGTATATAAAGCTTAGAAGTTGTCAATAACAATTGGCCGATTCTCATTTCGTGTTGATGCTTTTCAAGCGCAATTGTTGTCTAGTCTTCTTTGCGCAGCGTTCTTAAACGTTGCGCCATCGTCTGATTTGATTTAAATACGCTCACAATTCGTATTTCCAAATCTTTTTTTTTATGATTAGACAACCATTTGTACCAATTAAATTGTTAACTTTTAAATTAATTTCTTCTCTTTGCCTGCAGTACGTGTCCAAAATAAGCAGCAATACAATTGCCACTGCTCGGTGTGGCAGCAGCAGCAGCAGCAACATCGAGTCGGATCCGTCGGAACAGTGGCGTAATTTGAGCGCCATCCTGAAGGGTCATCACACGTTCATAGACAAGGAGCTGGGACAGCGGGTGAATGCATTGATTGAGAGCATTGGAGCAACGCTGGAAAGGAATGAGCTGCAGGCGCTGCCTGTGTCGCAGGTGATTGAGTTGTACAATCATCGGATCGATAGCCTCGGCTGTCAGTTGCAACAAATGCAACAGCGGCTGGAGCAGGCCAGCGGTCAGCTGACCAAGAGCAGCCAGCTGACACATGTGCAGAGTGCCCAACTGGAACGTTTCCAGAGCAACAACTTTGAGCTGCTCATCAGCCAGGAGCGGTGCGTAAACCAATCGAACACACTAAAGTCCTGTTATCAGATCAACAATAAAAAAGTTACCAATCATGAAAAACAGCATATAAAAAAAATCCGTGTAAAAATTAAATTCTTTTTTGGATCTGAAAACAGGGCTAACTAGTTAAATACAATTAATCAATCGATATCGATATTGAGCAGGCTGCAAACACAATGCAAGGATCTCAAGGCGCAGGCGGGACAGCTGAAAACGAATCTGAGCGATTTGCTCAAGCGTTGGTCGGAAACATCGGAGCAGCTGAAGGCCAATGACCGTCGTCTCGCCGTCAAGCAATCGGAGATTGGCAATCTGCAGCAGGACAACGATGAGCTGCGCAGCAATCTCAGCGCCAAAAGCGAGGAGCTCTCGAAACTGGAAGCGCTCAGCAAGGACAATGTAAGCCACATTCGAAATCAAAAATCAATTCAGACTTAAACTTATCTATATATATATATGTATATGTATATTTGTTTCTCTCAGTGCAAACGCATCGATAAGCTGAAGAAAACAGTGATTGCCTATGAGCAGGATATCAAGGAGAAGGTGCGCACCATTGAGGAGCGCACCGTGGAACTGGCCAAAACGCACAAGGCGCTCGAGGAGCAGCGGGAGGCGCGCAAAAAGGGCGAAGATCTCGTCAGTGTGCTGGAAACGCAGCTGCAGGAAAAGAAGGAGCAGATCGAGCATCTCGAAACGGAGCAAAAGGAAACGGAAGATTTGCGCAAAACAATCATGAGCCTCATGGAAAGCAAAAAGCCGAAACGTAAACCGTAATTCAAAATTGTTTTTCTATATTTTTTTTATTTGTAAATATCTACAATTACATTTAGTTACTTATAGTATATTAAAAGTATTATAATTCGGCTCTCAATAACGATTTTAAAGACATTTGCATTTGTGCCATGCAACCTTGACCAGTTTTCTTCGTTTGCCAACAGATGGCGTTTTCGTATAAGATATTTTTTACTAAGCCATAATAAATGTATTTAAAGTAAAACGTTAAAATAATAATGATGCAAAAATGCTCCAACAAATCATTTTGTATTCACTCTCATTTTCTGTGGTGGTTTTTATTTTTTTTTTATTGCTTGCCAAAGTCAAGGATTAAAAGAACAGGTACGATTTGTATCTTTTGTTTTTCTATGACATTCATTGTCTAAAGATATATCCTTGTGAACAGACAGCTTCCTCACTCCATAGAAAATAAAAGATCAGAATTTTTTTGTGTGTTTTTAAATAGTTATACATACAAATATATCAATATGTATATACATTTTATTTGCAAATTGCACTAACAAGCATTAACTAAACAAAACAATGCAATTGATTGTTGATTGTTGTTTGTTGTGCAGTTAAATGTTACAATTCCATTACAAATTCCAATTTAACCAATATGTAAAAAAAATATATATAGATAAAAATAAATGGATGTTGGAAAATTAATATATATTTCATATATATATATATATATATACATATATTAAATATAAATTACAAAATTTTGCATATACATGGACGAGGGGGAATCGAATGCGAATGTGTGTGTGTGTGCGTGTGTGTAAATTTACTAAATGTTTGCTAAATAGTTGAAATTGATTATTGCTTAATTAACTAACACCAGCTCTGCGACTCAAAAAAAAAAGCTCGAAAAAAGATCAAATCAAATTATAGAAAAAAGAAGAAAATTTACAAAGTCAAAAAATAAAATAATGGCAAATTGTAAAACAATAGAAATAGGATTGAATGCAATTCAACAATATGCACAATATTTATACGTTGCTGAAGAAGAAGAAGAGGAAGAAGGGAAAGTTGGAAGCAGTTTGAGGGAAGTTCATGTTGAATTTTTATTACAACAGCAAAAGGGATAGGAACTAATGACTAAAAGCTAAGCGCTATGACACTAAATATATTCAATTGTTTGTGTAAAGGTATCAAAAGTTCCATCTGTGTGTGTGGGTGTGTGTGGGTGTGTGTTTGTGTATTGGCTGAGGGAAAGATAGAGATAGATAGATAGAGATGGACGTAGGGAGGTAGTGAAATGGTATATGAGAGTGTGTGCGTGTGTTCGTCTGTGAGTGTGTGCGTGTGTTCGTTTGTATTTACGATCCAAAGTGCTCCTTGTCCTGATCGATGGTGGCAAATTCATAATTGCCACGCCCATCGAACTGTAAATAGTAATCGTGATGCGCCCAAAGCGACTTGCGATGCGATACGGTAAATAGCGTAATGCCCGCCTCCCGACAATAACTGTACATTTTGCCCTCAACATCAACGGATACGGCACTGGTGCACTCATCAAGAATCGCAAACTGCGGCTTGTGATAGAAGAGACGGGCCATCGCAATCCGCTGCTTCTCGCCGCCGGACAGCACATCGATCCAGTCCTCGATGGCATCGAGTCCATTCTCCCGCTGCTCCAGATACGTCAGCTGCACAATGTCCAAGAAGTGCAAGAGATCCTCATCCGATTTGCCCAAGCGACGCATATCGTCGCGTGTATGCGGATAAATAATCTGAGAGAGAGAGAGAGAAAGAGATTAATTTATGAGTGAGCGAGAGCATAACTTACAGTTAGAGACTTATCGGATTGGTCATTTTAGCAGACGTAAGTATAGCAATAGAGTGTTTAAGCAAGTTAAGTACAAGAGAGACAGACAGAGAGACAATACGTAAGTACTACAATAGATAGATATACCCTCTCTCTCTCGCACATATTTAAAGCATTGTTTTAATCTTGTAGAAGACGTAAGTACAGCAATATAGAAGAGTCAAACTAAGTAAAAGCTTTAAACGAATTAGAAAAAGAGACAGAGAAATGCAGAATGCAAAATACAGTTGAAAGTTTACATTCTTTCGTGTAGCTTTCAACAATTTCAGGCTTTTAGTGGAGGAGTTCGCGAAAAATGCTGCCAGATACGTGCGACCATCTGCCAGATAATCTGCCCTGCCAGAGAGATGTGGCAACGTTTCCAGTCGAATCTGGCGACAATCGTGGCGAATAAATTTGAATGGCAAGCAAATTTTACAAATTTTCACTTTAAAATTATACAACTAATTATGATCTGTAATACATATATGTAGCTATATACGTATATTTTTAAGTAAACATATGCCAATTATATATATATATATTCAAATGCTAGTTTTGTTTACTAGAATGAACAAAAAGTTGCTGAAAACCTAATATGCTCTCTTTCTCTCTCTCTCTTTCTCTCTCTTTCGGCGCAATATATTTGCAAACCCATTGATATTAATTCCATTTCTTGGCATCAATAAAAATGATGCCGCATCAAAAATGTGTCAACTAACTTTAAGCAAAATATATCCAGCCTAGGAAATCGGCACTCAGACTTGAGACTTACCTGATCACGCAGGCTTCCTAGGGTCATGTAAGGACGCTGTGGAATGTAGAACAGTTTGCCGCGCGATGGTTTCGTCACCTTGCCACCCCAGGTGGGCCACAGTTCGCCCAGGATGCGAAACAGTGAGGATTTGCCACAGCCATTGGGACCGCAGACGAGAACATTGGTGCCCGATCTAACAGAAACATATCAAATTAAGTCATAAATGATATAGAGATAGAGATACAAGCTGGAGAGCTTGACTTACTTCACTTCAAACGTCAGCTCCCGGAGTAGCACATCGCCATTGGGCGTGACCAGTGGCACCGCCTCGAACCGTATAAGATTGTCCTCGAAGCACATTATGCCCTTGTTGGGACCAAAGCTATCGCCCGTTGAAGCGGAACCGGTACCATTATGCGCAATGCTATTCCCATTGACCATGGTGCGCTCATAGGTTCCCTTATTGAGATCACTCAGCACCTTGATCAGCTCCGTCATACGTGCCGTGAAGCCAGCCAGACGTGACATCTCCCTTCCAGCCAATACGAGACGACCAATGGCCTCCGCCAGCTTGACCAGCATCCGTCCGTATGTGTAATAGGCCTGCAGACGCTGTCCGCTATGCTCGCCGGACAGGAGCGGATGATTCTCCGCGAAGAAGGGTATCGACACCGCATAGAAGCCAACAATCGATGCAAAATCTGCAAGTCAACAACAGCCATAAACCATATGAATTTGCCAAGTGATTCAAGTGCGCTACTCACATTTGCCAATGATGTTGTCGATGATGCCCATGCTGACGCGGAACTCGAGAAACTTGCGCAGATGCGAGCGCAGCTTGGAGAAGCTGGCGAGCAGCGTTAGCTTCTCTCGCGCGTTGCCCTCATAGAAGGCGACCTCCTCTGAATTGGTGATCAGCCTGCTATTCACATAGCGGAACTCGCCCTCCAGTTTCTGCTCCTCGACGGTCAGGCGACCGGTGGGTCGGCGGAGTCGTGTCAGAAAGATGCCCGCAAACAGCAGATAGAGCATCAGTATGGATGGCGTTTTGCCGCCCAGATTGACAGTTAACCGATACACATAGATGAATATGTCCAGCACTGGTTTACTAATGTTCGAATACAGATCCGTTGCGCTCTCACAGAACTTATCAATATCCGTTGTCAGCAGCTGATCGGCGTTAGCTATCCGATTATCCAGATTGGACATTTTATAGTATGTGTAGCCACTGCAACGATGACAAATTTCTTATTAATATTTTCACTAATTGCTACACGTGTAAATAATAATCTCGGTCTAAATATCACTTCAAAGTACAAATTTACATTTACATAATTCAACTTTAAGCGAATGCAGCTCTACGAAGCAAATGCGATGAGTCCAGACGCTTTAATAAGATCCAACGTAGAATAAGCACAACTACAGATTGTTTTAGATAATTATAATAAATTGCGGTATCTCATCGTCGCTTCCTACAGTATTTCTTCAGTTCGTGTCTCTGATTTCTGCTTGGGACAACCTACAAATTGTAGAAGATGCATTTTAGCAGATTGAACCGCTATAAGCAGACTGAGAGGAGCCAATAGAAATTGATACCAGGAACAATCAGAATAACACTCCAGGACACCAAAAGGTTTAAGCTATAAGATATACTCCAGCATTAACATAAGCTATAGTTTGATTTTTGTGTTCTCGGTGGTGCTATTGCTACAACTACGTAGAGTATAATTTCTGCTATTACAGAGCGAAAGAGCATTTAATTCACTGATATTGCTATGTTAAAGCTCTTAGCAGTAGCAATAGCATAGCAATATTTCTATTTGCTGCTACGGAATAGAAAAAGTGCCTCGAAGCTGAAGCACTTTCGACTCTAGCAATCCCATTCTTTCATAATGATGAACGCAATCGTTGATCTCTTTGCAGGATTTGGCACAAAAAAAAAAATAAGTAGAGATCTTTAACTCACTTGAGGTACTGATTGTACAGATGATGCGTTAGGTTTGTGCGAAAACGCAGCTTCAGCTCGCCGAGACTCCATTTGAGGATGTTGGTAACCACAGAGATCTAGCGAAAAATACAAAAAGGTTTTAAAATTTTGATTATATATAGGAATGATGGGAGCACACTTACCGCTGGCAATGCCGCCAGATATTTGAGCAGTGCTGACTTAAACTTGGCCCGATTCATATGTATAATGGTGCTCTCGACAACTGTTGCATTCTGAATCATCCATATATCGCTGACAGATCGACCGATCAAGGCGCCCGCAATTACCATCAGCAGACCCGTTTCAACACTCCAGAATCTGGGTATCAGTATAGCTGTCACAAAAAGGTTCAATATATTAAATATACTAACATAACCACGTATATAGAAATATATATATTTAAATATATATCAATTTGAATACTCACGCAGCAGCTGTCGCAGCTGTTTGAAGAATACTGAATTCACGTGAGCCTTGTGCGACTTTTTATCCTTCTTCTCCGAGATGGTATATTGAATTTTGTCCTCATAGCTTGATTTTCTGTAAATTTAAGCAGTTTTTTTTAGGATTAGTATTTAATTGACTATAATTCATTTCGATTTATACAAATATTTTTAAATATTTTACGTGGCACTTGCTAAAAGCTATATCAAAATATTTCACAGTCAACTAAGCACAACTGCAATGTGCTCCTTAATTCCAGATGCTTAAGATTATTTCAATTGTGACTACGTATCAATAAAATTCAAATTTTATAAGGTGCAAAGTTCGAAATTATCACATGCACAACCAAAACTGAAAGAGCATCTTCAGACCGGTTCGTTCGTGTGGTCTACCAAATATTTATGCAAATGAGCCATTTCGATGTGAGAGCTTAAGATTAAATCTCAAGTAATCAAGTAATCATAAATAATATTACATAGTTAACTATATAAATACACAATTGTAATTTAGCCCTGCTAATTATATTTATAATAGCCAGATATAATGAATAAAAAACTACAACCAGCAAATCTGAGTGATGTATATTTAACAACAGGGTATGTGCAAGTCGAGCTGGTTTGTTAACCAAGTTATCCAAATTCTACAGTAACTATATATCATATAATCATACGGCTTTCATATTTCACACTTTCATCAATATATAATAAAATTGTTCAGCAGTAGCTGAGGTGAGCTGAGATCGGCAGAAGTATTTCTTGTTCAGGGTACCATTTAAAATAGGTATACAGAATATAATAATAAAGTTGTGCAAAAGTATTTTAAAAAGCATATCCAACCCGGTAAGGTATATGGTATAAGGTATATATTTTCATGATCAGCATCGCTAGCCGAGTCACTCTAGCCTTGTCAGTCTCTCAACAACTATTACTCAGCTAGTGCCATTAAATATTGAATATGAGTCTCGATAAACCAGATAAGTGTATATATATATATCTACACACCTAAGTAACCGGATAGACTATAATTACTTTCCGCTAAAAAAAAAAAAACATAATAGTAGAATTGGTGTTGTAATTGCTTGTTGAGCCAATCTCTTCCTTACTTTCATTTAAATTTTTTTTTTGCTGTATTTTCCCAGTTTCCCTTAGCGATAAATGTTGGATAATTTGAATACGACAAGATTGGATGACAATCTTAAATTTGCCAAACAGCCTGTGGCTACCATTTTAAAGTCAGCTAACCCAGCTTATCAGAGCCTACAACTCCCCAATTGTCTAATTGCACTTCCAGTTGCCTAACAAAATTTATGATTCGATGTGATTTTACAACTAAGGCGCAATCGAATTGTGCACAGGCAACTCTAGCAACAGCTAGCTGTAAATATATATATATGTATATATACATATAATGAAAATCAGATAGATATATTTGCAGTCGCCCAAGGTTGCTTATTAAACTCGAATGATTGTGGAAGACAGACAGACAGACAGACATCATCATCATCATTATTGAGAAAGATTAATTAAAATAGTATTAGAAAAGAAAAATAACTTGCGACCGGTTTTTGTGCGCTAACCCTGTAAATGGGTATATTAGAGTTATGCTAGAGTATGTAACAAAGAGCTGGAAATATTTGCAACCCCACAAAATATATATATATACATATATATGTATATTAATGATCAGCAGCAACAGCAATAGTGATCCAGCCTAACAGAAATGCGTTTCCTTTCTGCTATTACTACAACTACTCTTGCTGTTGCTACTGTTATTGCTACTGCTATGCTACTGCTATGCTACTGCTATTGCTACTACTATTTCTATTGCTATTGCTACTGCTATTGCTTCTGCTATTTCTACTGGTATTGCTACTGCTATTGCTACTGCAAATGACAGAGCAGAGCGAAAGAACTGTTATTGCTCTGTTAAACTGCGTAGCAGTTGCAATAGCAGAGCAATATTTCCTCCTAATATTGCTCCTGCTTCTACGGATTTGTATATATATATATATATATATAGATTTATATATAAATATGTATTATATATCCACATTATATGGTCGATTTCGATATAATGTTTTAAAGGTTATTTCGTAGTCGAGCTCACTCGATCATAGCATCTTAGTTATTTGATTTTAATTGGTTTTAAATGCCCACTGCGGATGCGGATGCAATGCAGCCATGTTGGCCAAGGTCAAGGAGCAAACAAGCTTGGACTATGTTTGGCCAGTTATAGCTACAACATCTTCGGCATTTGCTTATCACACAATGCTCGCCGGCCAAAATCCAAACACACACGTGATTATGTATATATGTGTGTATGTGTGTGTGTATGTGTGTGTGAGTGGGTGTCTGGTTTTGATGGTGGCGGTCCAAAGAAAGTACTTTGCCCCCTTCGACGTCTGCTTATCACACAATTTATTTCTATTTCTTTTTTTTTCTTCTATTTTTTGATGAGTAACGCTGATTTGCCAAATGCAAAAATAAATATGTATTTTTTATGTATTTGTGTTGGTGTCCCAATTGATTCATGTGCCTCAAAGAATACATTGGTTGGTTTTCTCGGTTTGTTTATATATGTATATATGTATATATATTTAGTTGACAAGCAACTAGTTTCGAGCTTTTGTTTGTTGATTTGCTGCGCCTTCTCGCTCACTTCTATTAATTCCAACTCTTACACACACACACACCGCGGAAGGGGGAAGGAGGGAGGAGTGGGGACATTTAACACGTGTTCGAGTCGAAAGGTCGGTCAATCGCATTTTTTGATAAAAGCAAAGCTGTCTGGGAATTTTATATATACACATGCATATATGTATATGTATATATACATATGCGGCTATGACAACAATATCGTCAAGTTTCTAACATTTAAGTAGGCGTAGTATAATAATCAAATATTAAATATTTATCAAGTTTTAACCGGTGTGTCTGAAAAATTGTTTTTAATTTTTATAGAGGTGAGTAAGAAAGAAAGTAACGAAAATTGCGGAAACGGTTATTGCTGGCTTGTGATTTGCCAGAATTTATTGTTTTTTGTATCGGTTTTGTGATAATCCTGATCGATAAACGGACTCGTCTGCAAATGCAAAGAATTGTCGCTGTTGTTATCTGCTAATCGCCGCCAATCGTTATGACGAATTACATTTGAACTCTCATTGCACGGTCCAAAAATCAACAGACGCGTGAACAATTACAATTGTTGGAAGAAAATAAAACGTAGTGAGTATTATCAAAATGCTAAATTAATTTACATATGTAAGTATACGTTTCATATGAATATGTCTATGCACATGTATATATGTACATGTATATAAGAGACGGACAAGTTAAGCAACAACACAAACGAATAGGCAACTTTTTCGCCGGCTGTGCAAAGTTCAACAGGGCAACATTTACTATTCCATATCTTATCGATACACACATACATATATATATACACATATATATACATAGATGGACACGTATCCATACTCTTTCTTCGTGAAAACACACAATCGCCCGCCATCTATTGCTGCTTGCTGGCATAGTTGCCACTTAAGATAGCTGCTAAAGTTTTATGATGGCGTGAAGATTGATCAACATTTTCAATGCATTCGAATGTGCTGGGCAATTTAACGCCTCAATTAACGTAAGTGTGTGCAAATTTAATGTGTATTGGATATAGGTGTAATATGTCAAGCGCTCTATAATTATCCAAATATCATATGCATATTCATGCGAAGTATTTAAAATTTGGCAAGTCATATTATCTACAGCTTCAAACAGCTTCAAGGCTGCTACGAACAGTAGTCGTTTTAAATCCTGCAATGTAATTACTCAAAACATTGCGCAACAGCTGGCAAAAACAAAGTATAGCACTTACGTACACACATACACACACATACACATAAATACGTAATACGTATACGTTATGGATACGCATTTATGTGTGTGCGTGTACCTGTAGAATGCCATGGCAAAAGAGATAAACAAAAATTATCATTCATTCTGGCAAGTGTGCGAAATCCAAAGGCGGAACAAACAAGACACTGAGACGCATACAAAAATTGAGTGCCAACCGCCATCGGATTACTCACAAACAAATAATTGAACAAACCACAAAAAAACAAAAACAACAAAACAAAACGAATAAAACTATGAAAATTAAGATCGTTGGCACTTTCTCTTTAAGCATTTCATATTCATTGAGAATCAATTGCACTTGACAAACACATACATACATACATACATTTATATGTATGTAAATACACATGTGTGTGTGTGTGTGTGTGCTAATTGTTGATTGTAAATAGCTACAACAGGCAACTGTAAATGACTGCCGACGTAGATGTCGTCTTTGATTGCATTATAATGTTAATAAAGTCTGTACACACACATATTCATATAGATAATAATATTATATATTTATATATATGTACATATATGCATGTCATCGTAAGCTAGGCAAACTGGCGCTTTCTGCGTATTCTTCACATTACAATTCTGTTGCACATGCACTCACAAACACACACACACACACACATAAATGCAAATTGAGAAATGTAAACAAAGCAGCGCCGCCGGCAAGTCGATTAACATGTATGTTTACATGCGTGTATATATTGTCGCATTGATTGCATTTGGCTGCAGTCAAAGTTGTTGCACTTTTGCACATCGAATTTGCATAAAATACCTTTGCCACCCAACTATGTATGTGTGCGTCTATAATTTTTTTAAAATCGAAATTTGCCGTTGCAAATCGATGTCCAAATATGCAAATGAAGCGAAAGAGGATAGGACAAGGTAGAAATAACATGACAAAATGTAAGTTTTGCTGTTGTTGTTAATTAACAGAGCGCAAGTTCCAATACAATAAATGGGGACTTAAAAAAAAAAGAAGCTAATTATCGATATTGACATGGCACAATAACGAAATATTGAAACTTTTTGCAAATATGCAGTCAGGCATAAGAGTATTATTGGGTTAAAAGCGCAAATTTTATAAGTAACTTAACATACACCGATTTTGCGCTGTTAATCCAAATAAAAATTATGGAAAATCATAAATCATATACATATAAATATTGATATGAAATTAAAATAATATTGTGCAAATAAGCAGATATTAATCATTAGCTACAATAAATAGAACCAATGAGTAAATGGCAAATTATAATAATTATTATTTTCTGCGTGTTTGAGAGCGAACATTCCACAATATCCCCCCACCCTCTTTCCATAAATTAATCACTTATTCTAATTGTAAGAGTCATGCAAACAACAATGGAATTTGATCACAATTTAAATTAATTAGTCCAAAGGGTTATCCATTAATACATGCATACATCCACACATGTGTATACTTCTATGTATTTGTATATTTTCTAGAGCAGATAACATCATTATTTATTTGGTCAACGTGTACTTGGTTTTTAGCAACAATATGATCTACTCCATGCCCACTCAGTCCCTTATATACACTGATTACGCGATTAGATAATAACGCTTGTAAAATGAAGCAATGTGTTCCTTGGATTATGCCTGTCAATTACCACTTGAAATCAACTGCTCATAAATTATTTCTACGTAGTTAAGAAAAAAAAAGTATGCATACCCCTTGTACACTTTTTTAATGGGTATAGGATGTTAAGCAGGTGTTTCACACTCACAATAGATGCAACGAAAGACAGAGAGGAAAGGAGTGGGGAAGGTTGTTTGCCATCTTTGCATAGCAATGAAAGAAGGCAATGCACAAAAGGGAATAGCCAACTACGATCAGCTGAGGGACAAAAATCGGCTATCAATTTAATTGTTATTGTTGGCGATGTCCTTGTGCTCAAAATGGGCCAACGAAACAAGTTAAGAGCCATTAGCGTCAAACATCGCACGATCCCCACTCACACACCCAGAGTAAAATGAAATTGAATAATTCAATGTCAGGCAAGACCTTGCCCAATGTTATTTTAACATACATATACATACATGTATGTACATATGCATGCTCACATTCATATATACATGTGCATACAATGCATACAGCAGCTGTTGCAATTCTGCAAATTACGTTACAGTTAACAGTTAACTCACCTCTTGTTGTTGGACATTTTGCCATGGGCAATTATCCATAAAGCTGCCGTCATCCCCGCCACGCCGACGATGGCGCTTTGGTTGTGCGCCAATTTGCTCAGAGATGGAGCCATTTTTTCTTTCTCTTTGCGTTTAGTTTTCTTCTTTTTTGCGAAACTACACTTTCTCACTCACACACGCGGCAAGCACACAGATGAACACACGCACGCACTCCTCACACTCACGTGCAATGCAAACAACAACAAAATAAATTTATCCTGCGTTACAGCCCTGTTATTCCCTGTTAACAGCTCTGTCTTCAGCTCCTTCTGCGGAACTACTCAATATATAGATACAAATATATATATATAAATATATATATATATATATATGTGTGTTTTAGTTTTTAAGTTTTAGCGAATTTGAGCGTTTTTGTTATTTACATGGGTGTTAGTTAATAAATAGCAACAATTGCAGCGTTGTTTTCTATTTGGAAACTTCCACGACGCAATTGAAAGAGTGATAGAAGCAATGCAAGAACTGAGAAACAATTAACAACAAAACAGTCAGGTAGATTAGTAGGCTGGACTTGGGAGCAATTGTGTTGTATATACGTTGCACATCCGTATTTAACAACAAAAAAAAACACGTCCGAACTCCGGCGAAACAACAACAAATGTGATCATTAGAGATGGCTGCTTGCAGTTCAATAGCAACGATTAACCACTTATCGATAAATTTATGCAGTGCTGCATTGTTCGTTGCTCGCATGTTCACCAGCACTGTGTCAGCTGTTTTTCTATGCACAGTGTCTGGCATCGCCAATTATCGATCGGTTTCTGTTGCTGCTGCTCGCTAAACAGCTGATCCAAAAATTCTATAGTAGCATGCAAATTCAAAACATTGGAGCACACACTGGCGCTATTTCTTGAGCGTCGCACACACACACACACACGGCGAATTTATTTACGAAATTTGATTGTGTGTAGAACAAACACTTGGTGTGGTACGTATACACCAGTAAGTTTATTAATAATCTTTTCCGCTAACTCATGTATATATATACAATATATATAATGAATTTTGATTTCACACCTCAAAATCGCAACAAACCAAATTTGTTTTCGAATTCAACCAGTTGACAGTCAGCCAGCAGCAGGCAGTCATCGCTCGCTAAGACATTAGATAACCAAGAGAAACACAGAGAGGGAGAGAGATAGCCAGCCAGCCAGCAGCTCCATAAGGTGCGTGAATAACCAACCTTTGGAGTACACACATTGCAAATAATCGATTTGCGACAAGTGTCGGTCACACTGTACTTGAACTAATTATATATTCCATATGCATATGCATATGCATACCCGTGTGTACACACTTTAATTGGCAAAAAAAAACAGCAAAACAATCTATCAAAAACAAAACTAAGAGGTTAAGTGAAGTGCGACGACAAACCATAAATAATTTGTTGTGTGCGTTAAATCAGTCATCAGTTTGTACGTAGTTAATTTTGTTTGGTGTTTTGCGTGCCGCAAGTCAATTGAATAGCGTGCGAAACGCAAAATGCGTAACGCTTTCGACACCAATTTTCCCAATCAGCCGCAACACCCGTATTATTATTATTGTTGTTATTTTTGACTAAAAGTACTCATTCTAATTGGATTTGCTGATGTGTCAATCAAATTAGACTTGATACCTTTTTCCGGTTTAGTTTAATTAAATCCCCATCCATATTCAAATTCATATCTATATCTTTTATGTATTTATTATCTTATCTCGTTTTGTTTTAAAAGTTTTCATTGCATAACATCCTGTTGCCAATAATCCCAATTAGATTATTATTTATATATTTTTTTCACACTTGGAAAGTTACTCTGATCTTTTCTGTTGACCAACGCGAATCCAGTTTATTTCAGTTCTTATCCATAACTTTTCGATTGACGACAAACAGCGATGGGTTAAGAATTATAGAATTTGTTCAAGAAAACGTAAATAAACAAAGAACATTTGTTTTTGATATATGCATATATATATATCTATATATTGTGTATAAGTACTGTAGCTCTTGTTGAATATATGGTGGCAAACATTAAGTTAAACTGGTTATCTAAGGAATGAAATTCGACTAAAATAAAAAAATAAAAATAATAAAATAGGAATATATATATATTTAGTTAGTTATTTTCTGGCAGTGTAGCCAAAAATTCATTTATGCATATTATTGTCATGTTTTTATTCTCTTCTGCTTTTGGCAAACAGACAGACACACACACACACACACATACACCAAGGCACACATACATTTTACATTGCCCAGTTGTGCGGTTTTAAAGTACAAATAATAACAGCCAGACCTTGTCATATATATATATATATTATAAGTCTGTAGCGTAAGCTGAGATCTGAGACGTCACTGATAAGCGGCGAATTTACTGCCCTTCCTAGTTGAAAGTCGAAAGTACAGCAAATCTGATAGCACCATATTTTTGTTTTGCGCCACGTTTTTAACTACAGGCTTACTTTGTATTCATATATATTATTATATACATCTTGTATATAATCCTATTTGTGCTACTATAAGATAAGGACGGGAACAGCAAAACAGATGCCTTATCTGCGCCTCCACTCGTTTGAAACAGATGCGTTTAAATTTGAGAAAGCGATCGCAACAATCGATAACTATCGATACCATTCTGTTGGAGCACATCTTTCTTTGCGTTCACTGCCCAACAACTCAATAAACAAAGCGCAGAAAGCTCACGTATTTTATATTATTATAGAGAAAAACTTTTGTTTTTATTATTTTTTGTCTAAAATCGCAAAGAGCAATCTATATTTATGTTTCATAAATTACAAAACAAAAACAGACCTTTACGCAGTTTACAGTGCAGAGTGACCATACCCTGCCATACCCAGACCAATATGAGTAAAATACTTATTTACGTATTTGTCCGGTAAAAAGCTCAAAAGGATTTTGTGCTTAATCATTATACACGTACACGCATACACATATATTTTCAGAATTGTGTCTTAGCACTGTTCACACACACGCATTTATAACCGGTTATTTTTTTTCTTTTCTATAATTTAATTCGTGCGCCAACACTTTAATATGTATGTGTGTGTATATATGTAAATTTGTTTAATCTTATCGAGCTTGATAACAGATACTCAATACTCAAAAAAAAAAGAAGAAAACAAGCCAAGTCCAATGCTAATGTCAATAGCAGCACACCAATACCAATCCACGAAAGACATCGAGCTGGTTTTACTGCTTGAACTGAGCTCTTATAAAATCAAGTTCAGGCACACGGTGAGATGCTCTTATACATTCAAGACTGTATTCAGTGATGTCTTTTTGTTGTTGTTGTTGGCGTTGACAGCGCTGCCTTGATTTTTGCACATATAAGCTCGCTTGTTCATTTTGTTTTATGTATCTGTTTTAGCAGTGTCATTGCAACAATTAAGAGACAGAGAAGTGAACAACAACCGTTAAGATGAGTCGTCAGCTATTAAGAGGTACTTCGCTGCAGCGCGCTGCCAACGTCGTCGCTACGACATCGAGCAGAGCTATGGCCATACAGCCAACGCATCCAATGGAGCGTCGCAGTCCGCTGCAGCAGCAACAATGTAAACTAACGCCAAGCATTGTCATACGTCGCTGGAAATCGTTTCTACAGAACAATAACAGCAACGCTCAAACAGCAGCAGCAACAACAGCAGAAGCAGCTACAGTCACAGCGACAGCGACGCCACGCCGCAGTCAAGCTAAAACATTGAGCGCGCGTGGTAGCCATTCACCGTTCGACGCTCCTTCTCGGTTAGTAGCAAACCCCCTTGCGTTAATTGTTCGCTTGCTGTTTGCAAAATTGAACATTCGTGCGTGCTTTGCATTTCCTGTTAATAACAGTGTTTTTGATGTTTGGCTAAATTACATTTTGTTGTTCTTGTTTTTTTCTGTTCTTTTTTTTATGTTTACAGCTGTATGTCGACGAAAAGCCAAAACAACATGAAATTCGTTACGGTAGAAAACATCAATGCCAACTTTAAGGCAATGGAATACGCGGTGCGTGGCCCGATCGTAATACGCGCCGGCGAAATCGAAAAGGAACTGTTAAAGGTGAGTTTATCTCTGTTGACAGTCATCTACTCCCACTCAACACAGAGACACATGGCATCTTCGTGTTTCACACCGTTTTACCCATTTGTAACACGTTTTGTGTTTTGCATTCGCACATTATTTACATTTCTCGCACCTGTATTCCCTCAAACGATTCCTGCGTGTCTGTAATTGTGTGAGTGTGTTTGTATGTGCGTATGTGTAAATATAAGCTTTTACTCAAAATGGAATGAATTGACGTTATAAATAACGTTTAACTGCGAATTTGAAAATATGACGTACAAAGTATTTACCTTTCTTATTTGTAATATTACAAAGTAGTAGTAACAAACAAATCTAGTTTTTCCGATTTACAAATTTTGAAGAAAAGTAATTTCATATTTTATGCTCAATTCGACGCATTTAGTCCAATTATTATAGCAGCAACTTAAACTTATCCAAAAATTTGATCAATTATCGCAGCTCAATTTTATTTTCAGATCTTAATTGACCCAATGACGAATAGGTTGATGGCCCAATATGTTTTTTTTTATTATGTGCACATATCATTCTTGATAATCTTTAATTATTGTTTTTGTTTTTATTTCTCTTATTGTTTTTGTTTGTTTTTTGTCGCTCTTTTTTGATGTTTATTTTAGCTCTTAAATTCGTTTGTTGATTATCGCTTCCGCCTAGCTCCTTATTATTATTTGGATTCTTCTTCTTTCTGGGCCATTGCCCAACAGGAGAAGAGTCAAGTTCAGTGAACGTCCTTCAAAATGCCGGCAGCAATTGTTCCACTGGCTATTCGCCTTTTTCTTTGACCTTATCTGTCACTGCTACTTCTTTGTTCGCTTCTTCTTCTTCTACAGCTGCTGCTGCTGTTACTTCATTGCGCTTTTATAAGAGATTTATAGATGGAGAAAGTGGATGCTGTTTTGGCATTCTTATCAAATGGATAACAGCAAACAACAAATTTGCGCATGAGCAATATAAGTATACATATGTACATATATATATGTATGTATTCATTATATAATATGTATAACATAAAGTCCTTACGCACAGAGCCCCAAGTTTTTTGAGAACAATTTATACCCATCAAAAAGCTGTTTACCAAATGTGGGTGTATTAAATGTTTTTAAGCGTTTGTAACAGATAAAAATATTTCCATTGTATATATTATATATAGATGAAGATTCTTGAACAATATCAAATTCTTATCCATCTCAAGTTAATTGCATCGACGCTAACTACAAAATTTTACCTGAACCACTGTTGAAAATGCATCAAGCTCAGTTATTAACTAAGCAAGCACTTTTTGCATACACACACACACAGAGATGAAATTGCATAGAGAGTATTTTCCGCTCTCCCTCTCTCTCTCTCTCCCACTCTTGCTTTCGACTAGCGCACTCTTAATTGTTTGTCCAGCGAAAGGCAAAAAAAAAAAAAACAAAAACTGCTCTCTTCGAATTTTTTGACGGCTGTCATAAATCAACCAAACCCCAACCCCAACCACACGCCCCCACATCAGGCATACATTGCACTGTAACAAAGTATGTATGTATGTATGTTTTGTCTCCCATTATTCGCATTTATTGTTTAGCTGAAAGCTCTTCCTCTTGCTTATTTGAATTTTTACATTTTGCGATGTTATTGCTGGTATTGTTGTTGTTACTGCTGCTTTTGTCATTTCTCCCCCTATTTGCCCATTAGCAAACTTCCTCGTGCGCATCACTTTTTTTTCAATCGTTTCTTTATTTTTCTACGGGCTCTTCTGTTTTAACGCATCATCGGCTTTTTCACTTGGAATAAACTCGAGTTTCGAAACTTTTTGTGTGACAAGTTGACAAATCGAAACGCGTCTGTCAAATAGACAAAAGGCAAATGTCATTTCACATACACTACATATGTACATAGGTATATGTACATACATATTTACATATGCTGTATATAACCAATGTTAATCTTTGATTGGAGTCCAATCTCGACTTTGTTTTTCTGCTGACTTAATCCACATTTACTGTTAGCTTACATTGGCAGATAACAGCAGCCCCAAATTAATAACTTGACTTGACGCTATTTATTATAGTCGCTGTATGCAGCTCAAAAGTTCATATTGAATCAAACAACTAGAAATTGTTTTTGTTAAGCTTGGTTTACTGCATTGAAATACAGTTTAAGTCTATTTCGCTTTCTCACTCTCTTTCTCTCTCTCTCTCTCTCTTATTAAAGAAAAGAGCAAGTGCTGTCGTTGAGTAAACTCGACTACGATATTCCCTGTTCTAGTTCACAAAGCCGAACTTAAATCCATTGCTTGCGATAAACAGTTTGTCAGGAAAGTGTTTGGACACAGGAAAAAAATCATCTCTTTTTATTTTCTTTTTCGAAAATATTTATGTTATGACTTTATTCCTATTTTTGTACTGTTAAGTGGAGTGAACACATTTTGGAAGAACCGGAACTTAATTCATTTTTCGGTTAGACAATCCCTATTACCCGGATAATTATTGTATATATGGTATAAAATCTCTTATGATAAATAACATACATATCTAGCTAAAGTCAGGGTATCTGCTAGTCGATCTTTCCCGCCTTTTCTCTCATTCGACTTAAGTAACACGTAATCTATCCATAAACTGGAACTGAAATCCACAACCTCAATCCGTTTGTAGCGGTTTCTCGTCAAGTGATTGATTATGATCAGTGGGTAGAAGAAGAAAAGTATTGAATGCATTTATTTATCCAGTTACCTCGATCCATATTCTATTCGAACTTGTCTCTGCCTGAAGTCAAGCTAATGAAATCTTATAACTGATAACTTTGGATGTATTGTGAATAAATATGTACACATATCATATCGGACCGATAAGTTAAGAATATGACTTTGTGTGATAAGATTTTACAGCTGTGTTAGAATTTGCTTTCAAGTTTCAAGTGCATGTTATATAACAATTTGTAGATGTCAGGTGATCAACTTAAGAAAAATATTGAATATATAGCAATTATAAAGCTTGAAAAGGTTTCCAATTGGGTTTTCTTTATGATTAAAGAATCCCCTGGCATACGAACTAACTGATTAAATGAATGTGAAATATTGTTAAACTATATAGATTTGCAAAATTTTTGTTATGGAAAATCAGTTTTGATTCATTTAATTCTTGGTTGAAACCTTTTAACTTTTTGACAACATTTTTGGTAGAGATTAGATTATTGTATGTTGCTATTGTGGCTATTATGATAAGCATATGGTTTTGTGGAAGGAAAACAAAACTGAATTTAATAAATAATAAAATATGGTTGCCTTGATTTTGTAAGAGGAGGGTATCTTCTAGTCGATTCAAACTTCTGAAATAACCGATTTATTATGCATTCAGAAAGATGTTCACATTTATTTCGTCTTGGTCAAACTTTGCCTTATGCAAATGCTGGCAAATGGAAATTGAGGGCCACATTGCAGCCAATTTAATCACATATTAGATATTGTATGGGCAAAGAGTGTGTGTGTGTGTTTGTGTGTGTATGTGTGTGGGGTGTGTGCATGTTAATAACAAATAGAGTGCAACGAGGTAGTTGTGTGAATAGGCAGGGCTACAAGTGGCCTTTTGGAGTGGTACATGAAGGGACGGGGGGGAAGCACATTTCTTGCATGAGTAATTTCTCGCTATTGATGGCATAGAATGCTAAGAAAATCACGAACCACACGAAAACTCATCCTCCATTACCCGACCTATCACTCCCTCCCTCCCTGCCCCCATTCCTCGTATCCAAAACAAACACAAATTCAGACATGCAAAGCTCTTCCAACCAAACCGCTAACGACAAACAACAACAATAACAATAACAATAACTGCGCGAAAAGTGACGACAAGCTAATTTACCCGAAAGCACCTGTTAATTGCAATAAGCAGAAGGCTAAACAAAAATAACACTAAACAAACAAGAATATCTACTTTGTAGCCAACAATTTCCCACATTCAGTTTGCGATTCCATTTTGAGTTATTGCCGATTTTTTCAATATTTGAGTGCAAAAATTACCGCTTGATTTGCAATAAAACATTTTTACTTTCATTATGAGAATTAATGCAATTAATTAAAATACAAGAAACAATTAACAATGTTTTGCCTTCAATAAATCATAAATGATATAAATTTCTTAAAATATGAGCAATTTGAAATGGATTGATTGATTGATTGTCATACTTTCAATACTTTTCATCAATACTTAATTCGTGGACATTCGAGAATGCGAGAAAAAACACATAGCTTGAGTACCCCTACCCTTTGCCAGTGTTCGCACCTTAATGGAGCGCAGCAAGTAAGGGTGCTCGACTGCTGATTATAATCAGATCAATCTGGTAGCTGTCCAAAAGCAATTTTTGATATTTAACTTTTTGCCAAAAGTAGAATAAAAACAAATAACAAATAATATTAAAACAAATACTTCTTCTTTCTGCTTGTGCGTGTTTGTTTGTTGTAATTGAATGAGTTTTTTTTTTGTGCCACGCCCTCTATCACTCCAACTCTCACTCCCAGTCGCACTCGCACTCGCACTAATGAACCTGCAATTTGGCCAACAAGCAATTACCAATTACCATATTTGATTCACGCATATTAAAAGCACATCAATCAAGAAATCAATTTGCGACCAATTTTGTAGCCCACATGTAATTTGGCTAATGCCTCTTTTACTAACTACATATTTAATGTTTGTTTTTTTTTGTTTGCTGTTTGCAGGGCGTCAAGAAGCCATTCGATCGGGTAATCCGGGCCAACATTGGCGATTGCCATGCGATGGGTCAAAAGCCTTTGACCTATTTGCGACAGGTGAGTACACTCGAATTTTCGAGTATACATAAACTACAACAAGCAACGAAGAGAGAAAGAATATTCTGATTTTCCCTCCTGTGAGCTTGTAGCTCATTAAGCAGCTCGACCGTTTGAAATTAGTAACTGCAGCTTTCGAATTGTCTGATTTGGTCTTATCGATTATTATCGATTTCCCAGAGCCCAGGTATGCCAATCTTTGAATGAGGTCTCCAGCAATCCAGCCATTAAAATTTGCTGATTATAGCTTTCAAATTGCCCATGTGGTTATTATCGATTATTATCGATTTCGCAGCTACCCTTTAGTATCTTTTTTTTCTTTTTGCTTTTTGTTGCTTGCTTTCTTAATAATAACACTATTTGCTTTTGGGCAGTTAATGGCACTTACCATGGAGCCCCGTCTGCTGGACTCTCCCGAGTATCCCGATGACATCAAGAAGCGCGCCCGCGAAATTCTGGGCGCCTGTCTGGGCGGATCGACGGGCTCGTACACCGACTCGGCTGGCATTGAGTTCGTGCGTCGCCAGGTGGCTGTCTTCATCGAGAAGCGGGACGGCGGAGTGCCCTGCGATTATCAGAACATATATTTGACTGGCGGTGCCTCGCCAGGCATTAAGAGCGTTCTGTCGCTCCTCAAGTGAGTAGAGAATCGTTGCAAGTCTGTGCAAGCTTACAGTTAGTTGCTAGACCAAATACCAAATACCAAATCTCAAATAATTATCAATTTTACTTCTATATCTAAAAAAAACGTAATTAATTTTGAATAATTTATTTTTAACAGCTGCGTTGTGGATGGTAAGAAGCCCGGCGTTATGGTGCCGATACCACAGTATCCACTCTACTCGGCATCGCTGACCGAGATGGACATGACGAGGATTGACTATTTCCTGGATGAGGATAACTGCTGGGGACTCGATCGCAAGGAGCTGCAGCGTTCCTATAACGAGGCGAAGAAGCATTGCAATCCACGCGTGCTGGTCGTCATCAATCCGGGTAATCCCACCGGCCAGGTGCTCACCCGCAAAAACATTGAGGAGATCATCAAGTTTGCGTACGACAACAAGATGATCATCATGGCCGATGAGGTCTACCAGGCGAATGTCTACGATAAGAACTCCAAGTTCTATTCATTCAAGATGGTCATGAACGAAATGGGTGGACCCCACCGCACCCAGGAGCTGATCAGTTTTCTGTCCGTCTCCAAGGGTTATCTCGGCGAATGCGGCATTCGTGGCGGTTATATGGAGGTTATTAACATGTGTCCGGACGTCAAGGCCGTGCTCACCAAATCAATAACGGCACAATTGTGCAGCACCACCGCCGGCCAGATTGCAGTCAGTGCACTGGTCAATCCCCCCCAGCCCGGTGAGCCATCCAACGAACTCTTCGAAAAGGAGAAGTCAGCCGTTTTGGGCGCATTGAAGGAGCGCGCCAAACTAGTATACGATACGCTGAGCACATTCGAGGGATACACGGTGAATCCAGTGCAGGGCGCCATGTACGTTTTCCCCAAGATCGAGATACCGCCCAAGGCTGTCGAGGCCGCCAAGGCCAAGAATATGCTTCCGGATGTCTTTTATGCATTTGAGCTGCTCGAGACGACGGGTAAGTCCGGCCACTAGCTACTTAATAATATGCTCGAATGCTGAACTATGCCCCACATTTCCTAAAAGTACAGTCAATTTACTTTAGATGCTGGCGACATACGAGAATGTAAGATTGATCAATCTTAACTAAGCCCGTTCCCATTTCCTTTTCCTTTTTAGGCATTTGCATTGTGCCAGGCAGCGGTTTTGGCCAACTCCCCGGCACCTATCATTTCCGTAGCACAATTCTGCCGCAGACGGACGTGCTGAAGGAGATGATGCAGAAGTTCTGTGTGTTCCACACCGAATTCATGAAGAAATATAAGTAGATCCTGTAGGTTCTGCGATGGAACCGTCAGTACAAGTAGATCCTGTACACTCTACGATGGATCCATCCAGTCCATTCTCCATTAACCAAATAAACGACGATGTTTTACGACGCTGACGCTTTTAGCCATATTAATAGAAGAAACACACCATTTCCTTTATTTTAATTATTATTGCTACTATTTTCGTTTGCAACATTAAAATAAAAAAAAAACAATAAAATAAACAAACATTAGATGTATGCTTATAAAAGGTTTCGTCGTATTCGATTATACTTTATATGTTCCATATGTGTTTTTATCTATTTATGTATTGGCTTGGAGTGAAAGCAGAAATTAAATGAGCATAACTTAAATTGACAATAATGAATAAATAAAACAATGGCTTATTGCTTTGTTGCAATTGTATGTATATTATGATATTGTTGAAAGATTTAAACAAAATATGATTATTATAGTACATCGTACAATTAAATGTCCTTACTATATATTAATTGTATTATTGTTGAAAATTAAACTACATTCACAGATGTATACAAAATAAATTGGCTTTTAAAATGGCAGGGCTACAAGGGGCTTAAAAGTAGAAAACGACAAAAGTTAGTGTGGTTTGACTAGCAACTACCCTGCAATAATAACTAACCTATGCAAACCAGCATAATTAGAAACCAGCACATATGATACCATTCTATATTATTATGTCTTACACAAACTTTATACAAGTTGTTTAATTAAATGCGTTTCCAAATATCAAAACTTCCATGCGTTTTCCTTAAGGGATCTATGAATCCTATTATGATTGGAGTTTCGGATTCCACTAATTCATTAGTGTTTGGGCTCTTAGATGACTCCATAATCGTTGAATACAGTTTGGTAGACTTGGTTATGGAGATTATAACACACTTCCCTCGAAAATATGCAAGAAATATGGCCGGGTTATAGCCAATTTTCTGGATGTCCGTGTGCACCTTAAATTATGCTGCGGTTTTTTAATTGAGGGTACTTTAGCCAATGCAGCAACCTGGTGGTGGCATATAAATCCCATACACCAACCTTTCCCAATAACGATGTAGAGTGACAACATTTTGTATTAAATTTAGTCCCTTTAGCAAATTTAGTCCCTAGTAGCAAAAAGGAATGGACGTCACTGGATGACATCCATCCTATGAAATTGCACACCATAAAATGGTACACCGACGGATCACTCACCAACCAGGGCACAGGCTTAGGAGTGGTGGGCCCTCGGATATCTTATCATGAATCCCTAGGAACGCAAACCAGCATATTCCAAGCTGAAGTGTGTGCGATAGGAAGGTGTGCGGATTTTAACCTGGTGCGCAACTATCGGAATACGGATATATCCATCCTATCCGACAGTCAAGCAGCGTTAAACGCTATTAGTGGGACGAAAATCACCTCTAAGGTGGTCCTAGAAGCACGTTCCAGACTTGACCGACTCGGGACAATCAATAGGCTCACCCTAAGATGGGTCCCGGGACACACGGACATAGTTGGGAACGAACTGGCCGACAGGCAAGCAAGATTGGGGGCGGAGAGACCCTTAGTGGGACCTGAACCGTATTGTGGCATCGGAAGGCACACGATACGGCAGGAGCTTAGAAAAGAAGAAAGACAGAGGAGGCAATGGAGCTGGGCAGAGGCACCAGGACTCCGACAAGCCAAATGTCTACTGGGTGGCTACAATCAGAAGCGATTTAAGCAGATTATAGCCATGAGCAAAAACAATCTTAGAATACTCAGCGGTCTACTGACGGGACACTGTAGACTAAGAAGTCACCTAGCCAAGCTGGGTATAATCAGTAGCGGACTCTGCAGGTTCTGTGAAAGCGAGGAGGAATCCTCAATGCACATCCTAGCAGAGTGTGTAGCCCTATCAAGGAAAAGAAGCAACATCCTAGGGATGCATGTCATGATGAGCAATGACATAGTGGCCCTCAACCCAATACAAATTCTAGCATTCGTGCAGGAGCTTGGGTTGATGGAGGAGCTTTAAAGCCCAGAAGGGGGCACAATATATCTATCAGGTCGCAGTGCACACACACCCCCAACCTAATAATAATAATAATAGTCCCTTTCCTGACCTGACCCAAAATGCCAATAAGATTGTATCTAATTTAACACATTTTGCACTGTATTTAATAATTTTTATTTTGTTCACCTTAAAATTTCAATATTTTACAATTTATGTCGATAGATTACAATAAAAAACTGATAATATAAGAATTAGAGAAACTCACAAAATACTCGTACCTCTTCCGATCTCTCTTGCTCTTTCTCTCTCTCTTTCCAACTGTTGATCGTCATTCCGGTTGTTTGAAGTGTGTTGTTGTTGTTGTGTTTCTGTATTTCTTGTTTACCGTTGCTTTCTCTGTTTAATCGCTATTCACTTACATTCTAAACATAATCCACAAAACATTGTGTGTGTTTTTCTCATACTTGCGGGGTTGCCACTCTAATATGTATATGTATATGTATATATATATATATATATGTATATATATATGTATATATATGTAAGTGATGGGGGTTGCTTCAAAATTTATAGTTTCAATTTTCCTTCACACATACATACATATAAATGTATATATATATGTAAATATATATACATACATATATGCATACATTATCATAAATTTGAAATGGGTTTTCATTAATATTTGGTTGTTGTTTTTCATTTTGTGGGGAGCTGTGTGTCTTGTCCGAAATTCACAGTTGTATATATATATATATATACAATATATAATCCAAAAACTGGCTGTAATAGGAAAATTGTATATGCTGTGGTGATTGTGTGTTTGTGTTTGTGTTGTGGTAGAGGTGTTGTGAAGAGCTATCTTGGATGGTGGTTGTCCCGTCCCCTTCTTCGTCCTTCACCTTCACCTAGTGGCGATCCCTCGAGTCCGAGCGGCTGCGACGATCCCGTGAGAAGCTGCGACTGCGGGTCCTTGACCGTCTGGGGGAGCGTGATCTGTAAATAAATGGTGGGCGGAGTGGGGCGAGTGGTTGGCAAGGCCGGTGGTTGTTGTTAGTCACACATTTTGGCAGACAGACAGTGAGTGAGATAGTGCGAGAGAAAAAGAGAGAGAGAGAGAGAAAGTGAAAGAGAGAAGAAAGAGAAAATACAAAAATTAAATTGATTTTTTAGACATGCGTTTTGACACATAATTTTTGTTGATTTTTTTTTGTTTTGTTTTAACAATTTTACTCCATATCAGTTTTTAGTTATTTTTTTATATTATTCTTATGGAGGAGTTGAGAGGAGGTGGTTGGTTGGTTGTTTGGTGGTTGGTGGTTGATAGTTTGCTTTCAATTTGTGGTGATTGTTGTGGCTGTTGGGCGGGCGTTGAGCTGACCTGAAGAAGCAGAGCTGAGCTGAGAGAACGTTGCCAACACAATTTCTTTTCTTTTTTCTTTGCTTTTATTTTCTTTTCTTTTCTTTTCTTTTCTTTGTTGCGCAGGGGCTGAGAGATGAGCTGAGCTGAGCTGAGAGAACGTTGCCAACACATTTATTTTCTTTCTTTTTTGTGGAGATGGTGCTGGCTTTTGTTTCTTTTTTTTTTTTTGTTGATGAACGAAGAGCAGACTAAGAAGACTTGGTGTTGTGGCTGTTGTTGTTGTTGTTGTTGTTCAGTTGCAACGATTGATTGGTGAAGGAAAAGTGGTTGTTATTGTTGTGGAAGTGGTGTGTGTGTGTGTGTGTTGATGATGATGCTTGTTACTGTTGTTGGGTCAACACACTTTGTTGAAAGCTTTCGGTGTTGGTGGTGGTGGTGTTGTTGTTGTTGCTGCTGCTGCTGCTGCTGATCGAACAAATACACACACGCACACACAAGTGATGGAGCGAGGGCGGGGCAAGGCGGGTAAGCGGAAGAAACAGTTGAAGAATCGCTGCTGCATCCGCGAATTGTGTGGTGTTTGTTGTTGTTCTTGTTCTTGTTGTTGTTGTTGCAATTTTCAATCATATATACATATATACATTTGAAGTACATACATACATATACATTTGTTAATTAATTAGTTGTGAGTGTCTGTGTGTGTGTGTGTGCGTGTGTAAGGGCACAACAACAACGTACAAAAAGAAAACATTAAATAACTAACTTAACAAATAAAACGATAAGGATAACAAGAAAACGAAAAAGAATAGAAAGTAAAAAGTAATCAGTTATCTTCGTTATAGCCGAAGATTTCGAATCCCCTGCAGACATATAAACGATACGATAACAATAACAATAAGCGATAAATACATGTTACTCTCTACATGAGTTAAAGTTGTTGTTGATGCAATAACTCAATTATCAATTGATAATACGACAGACAGACAGACATAAATATGCTTATCGATAAATATCGATATAGATATATCTATATGGGATCATGATAGAGGGGCTTCTAATTTACACATTGAACAAAACACAAGAGTACAGAAAGTCTGGCACCTCTTGCTTCAAGGAATGTTAGAGACAACACGATAACGATAACGATAACAAAATAAAACAATTATAATAAGAATTAAAAAAAAGTACTGTTCTGGTTGGCTAAATATTTGAGAGCAATTTTACATACGCTTGCATTTTGGTTTCTTTTTTGCGTTACGTGACAAATTCGGAGGTGGTTGTTGTTGTTGGTGATTATTGGTGGTGGTTGTTGTTGTAGTTGTTGTTGTTGCGGTTGCAGGAGGAGTAGTTGCAGTTGCAGTTGAAGCTCAAGTTGAAGTTGAAGTGGGTGAACAGTGAAGAAGCGAAGCGCAGCTGAATTTGAAGACATGCCTCTTTTTTTTCTTTCTTTTTTCTTGTTCTTTTTCTTTTTTGCTTGTTTGTCTGGATGGTTGTTTGGTTGATTGGTTGATTGATTGATTGATTGATTGGTTGGTTGGCTGGTTGGTTGGTTGGTGTTGGGGTGACCAAGCCGACAACAGGGTGTGGAAGGGTGCTTGGTGCAAAACTGAGGTGAGCTAGAGCTAAGAGCAGCTATGCATATATAAATATATATTTTGAGAGAGAGAGAGAGAGAAGAGCAACAACAATAATGTTAAGACATAAACAATACAAAAAGAAAAAAACCGCTAATCTTTGGCAAGTTGATGTTGTTGTTGTTGCTATTGTTGTTGTTGGTTTTATAGTAGCTGTAGCTGTAGTTGTAGCTGTTGGTTGTTGTAGTTGTTGTTGAAGTTGTTGGTTGTTGTTGTTGTTGGTGGTGGTTGGCTGGCTTTTATAGATGACATAAGATGATATTTATATTATATATATATACATAATATACATATATATATATATATATATATATATATAATGTGGGGACAGAAGAAGCAGAGGCGTTGCAGTTGACGCAAGTTGAAGTCAAAAGTTGTCAACGAGTTGTTGGCTGGTTGTTGCAAGCGTTGATTGACTGGTTGGTTGATTGATTGGCTGATTGATTGGTTGACTGGTTGATTGGTTGACTAGTTGGTTGGTTGTTTGGTTGTTGGTGTAATTGGAGTTAGATTTTTGATTGCAGCTGGGTCAGTAGTAGTTGCACTTGTTGTTGTTGTTGTTGTTGTAGTTGGTTGATAAGTGTTGTTTGGATGTTGTTGTTGAGGTTGTGTTGTTGTTAATAATGTAAATGGTCGTTGGTCGAAAATAGAAGCTTATGATGAAATATGAAGATTGTTGTTGTTTGCTATTGTTGTTGTTGTTGTTGGTGGTTGTGTTGTTGTTGGTGAAGTTGCGACGAAAGCTGAAGTCAAAAGTTGATTGATTGATTGATTAACTGCTTGCACAGTTGCGCTCGTCGCACTTGGTGTTAGTGTTATTCGGGTGGGTGTAAATGAGCGTGTGTGTGTCTGTGTGTAGTGAATATGATTTAGAAAGAGACAGAGAGAGAGAGAGAGAGAGAACGAAAGACAGTGAGTGTTGTGTGTGTGTTGTGCAGTTGCTGTTGCTGATGCGGGTTGTTGGTGTTGCTGTTGTTGCTGTTGTTGATCAAAGGACAGGCGAAAGTACGTTAAGTACAAATCGTTGTCGATAGCATATTGAGAGAAGTAGCGTGTTGTTGTGGTTGTTGTTGTGATGTGTTGCTGTCGCTATTGTTGTTGTTGTTGCTGCTGTTACACTTTCTGCGGCTGATGCTGTTTGTTGTTACTGTTGTTGTTGCTGTTTTTTGCAGTCAGCGAAATATATCGTATTTGTTGAAATCGAAATTGATCATAGAGCGCAATTTGATTGGGGGTGTTGTTGTTGGTGGTGGTGGTGGTGGTGGTTGTTGTTGTTCTTGTGGTGGTGGTGTTGTTGGTGAAATGTATATAAGAGGAGGAGCAGGAGCTGTTGTTTTTGTAGTAGTTATGAGACGTGAAGTTGTTGTTCTTGTTGTTCTTGTTGTAGTAGTTGTACTTGTTGAAGGAAGAGGAGGAATAGTAGAAGTTCTAGTAGTAGTAGTAGTAGCTGTTGTTGTTCTTGTTGTTGTTGTTGTTGTTGTAGTTGTTGTTGTTGTTGTGCTTGTAGTAGAAGTAGGCTTTATCCTGCAAAATGATTGTGAAACCACATTAAAACTGGGCCCCATTCGTTGATGATTTATTTTTTTGTTATTTTTTTTTTGTTTAACTATTTTCATGATATTTTATATATATATATATATATTTTTTTTGAATGTGGTTTTTTCAGTTTTACTAAAACACAACAAATTTGTACAACGGCCACTGGCCGCACAGAAGGAATAACAAGCGAGGAGAGTGGGGAGCTTTTGATTGAGGTTAGAGTTGGTTTGGGTGGGGTGGTATGGAGTGGGAGGGGAAGTGGTGTGGTGAAAATAATGAAATACTTGTTGGATATATGTACATATGTTTGCATATACAAAAACAAAAATAGTATATCGTTAGGTCGTTGTGTGTTATGTCTTTTAAAGCTTGTCGCTTGACGATTATCGTTAATCGAAAATCGATCGATTTGTGATACTTAAGTGCGCACGCGACTCTGTAAATGTGCGTGCGTTCGTGAGTGTGTGTTTATGTTCGTTTGTTGGTACAGGCTACAACCGGTAGGTAGGCAGTCCTGTTATATCGCTTGTTATATGTACATATTCATGCACATTAGCGAACACCGATTGTATCTCATTTCGTTTCATTTTGATTTTAATACTCTGATACCAAATGATAGAAGAGTATACTATTAGAATGAATACATGAAAGAAATATAAATATATTTATATATATTATATATAAATATATATATTAATAATATCGATAAGTGCAAATTGATAAAATCACATATCTGCCTCGATTTGAAAGCTAGGGTCTCCCGGACAGACTCGTCCCCGCCCACATATCTCTCAGTTTTCCAGCTTTGGTTAACAAACTTGGATGGTTGATTGTTGGAAACGTGCTGCCAAGATTCGTTTTAGAGCTGGAGTCACCCGATTTATAAGACGCAGCCACTGCCGCCCCTCCACAACCATATAAATAAACGGTTATTTGCCACCTGTTATTTAGAGCACTGGTATCAGAGTATGGCGCAGTCGGTGATGTCCGACTGCAACGTTCTCACATGTTTTCTTCTGATTTTTGTTTGCCCCAAATCGATTTTTTACCGTTTTTTTTTTTTTTTTTTTGGCCAGCTCATATGCAATGCGCAACATATTTGTTTTTTAATGCCACATATACACACAGATACATACATATGTATATACATAAAAAAAAATCCTTATACATATGCGAAAAAAAAAACAAGGTGGGTTGGGAAAGTGGGGAATATATCTATGGGTAGATGGGGAGACTTACCTATAACGTCCGCCTGCATCGCCAGCGCGGGCAGCAGCGCCTCCGCCTCCGCCACCGCTGCCGCTGCGTCCGCCACGACGGCCGCCACCGCCGCCGCCACCACCGCCTCCGCCGCCACCGCCTCCGCCGCCGCCTCGTCCCTCCCGTGAACGGCCCGAGGACATCTCGACGCGAATGCGTGTGCCACAGCAGCGGGTGCCGTCGAGTCCACGGGTCGCATCTTCCGCATCTCGACGATCCTCGAACTCCACAAAGGCAAAACCTGGCGGATTGCGGGCGACCCACACGTTGCGCAGCGGTCCGTATTTGCTAAACGCATTCTCAATCTCATATTTGGAGGCCGAGGAGCCCAAATTGCCAACGTACACCTTGCAGGCCAGATCCCATTCTCGATATCGTGGCATTGTCTTTATTTGTATATGGATAGTGTTTTAGCTCTTTGTTTTTTAACTTCAATTTATTTAATTTGTAATTTTTTGTATTCTATATATTTTTTTGTGCTTCTATCTGTATCTGTATCTATTAATTGCGTCGCTAGGTACACACAATTTTTTTCGTCACAGGTAAGCCACAACCACGCTTACGTACAGTGAAAATTTATATGCGATGGCGTTGTACAAATCTCGATGTCACAGACTATCGATATTATTGTACATGCGTTGCGAGGGATGCTTGGGAGGCTGACCACCAAAAATGGCAAGAACTCAGATAAGGCATGTATAAATTTAAGCACAATGTTTTTAATAAAAAATACAAAATTATAAAAAAAAAATTATAATTGAATCATACTTTTATCACGTTTTCTATTATTTATAATATTATGAGAAATTAAGGTATCGATGCTGAATACAAAGAATTCTCCCATTCAGGTATCGGTGTGTGGAGGCGTAAATTAAGATCGCTACCAATGCATGGCTTAGTCCTATTGGAAAAACGACTTTAATTTACGTACATATTTCGATTAATATTTACTAATTCATACATTTCCAACATTCACCAACTATTTAACAAGAACCAACATCTCGTACAACACAAATGTACATCCAAAACAATTTAAATAATATTCGATAAATGTCGAAAGCGTTAGCTGTTTCCAACTATCGACTGTGAAATTGTCAACTACTGGCAATCGAAACCAATAAAAATAGTTTTCAAATTTCCACTGTTTTGAATTCTTGTCATAATTTTTCTGCTAGCTAATGCAGGACTATCGATAACACCCGATAGACAACAGCACATGAACCGAAGCAATCCTGGTGTTTGACAGTGCGGCACATTCACCACGCACAGCTGAGCTTTGCTATTATTTAATCGCACAATAATTCGTTGAAATTCATAAAAAAAAACTTCAATAAAATCACATAGTACAAAATGTCCAAAGTTCCCGAAACTGTTGCCTTAGAACAATTGGATAAGGATCAAATGAAAACAGTGAGTAATGCATGCCATTTAATTAATAATTACCACAATGCAAGTGATGCAATGTGTACTCCAAAGAGCCGCATTGAGTTAATTTTTTATTAATTAGTTTTCAGATTTTCTAATGTCCTACAACAAGCTGAGCGAGATGTGTTTTACAGACTGTGTTCGCGATTTTACATCTCGCGACGTTAAGGACACAGAGGTAAGCAGCAACGTTTGCGGCATTTGAATCTCTATGTGGCGAATACAAAAATCTTTGTCGTTCTTGCAGGAGAAATGCTCGCTGAATTGTATGGAAAAGTATCTGAAGATGAATCAACGTATCTCGCAGCGCTTCCAGGAATTCCAAATGATTGCCAACGAGAATGCACTGGCTATGGCCCAAAAGACCAGCAAGATGTAGAGATAGAGACAGAGAGGGATAGATCGAAAGAGAGCTGCAAGTTCTCTAATCCAAGTAGTTTAGTTAACAGCAATACACCGATACCCTAACCGAGCAATGCATTTTTGTTGCATTTGTATGGTCCTTAACTAGATATTTAATAAATACCAAAAAAAAAAAAAACAAAATAATAAAAATGAAAAGAACTGTGTGCAGGCTAGTTACGGTTTGTTATACTATTAAAGTTACGCATTTATATTGTTAAATATTTAAAGTTTTCACATTTTTGTATTTGCATCACACAACTACACAAGCATTGTACGATCGCGCTATCTCCTTCCTGAACAACAAACAAATGTGATATTCCAGTGAGTGGAACCACTACGCAGACAACACATAAAGGCGTCAAATCGACAAGAGAGAACGTTGCAGTCGGACATAACCGACAGCGAAATACTATGATACCATAATAGGGTAGGGTATACGGTCTATAGAAGAATAGAAGAAAGAAAAGGAGGCTGAACAGACTACTACTGGAGACAAACAACAAACAACCATGCCTGCAGCGAGATTCGAACACGCGACTGATTAATATAAACGATGCAAAGACTCAACGCTCACGACCATCAAGCTGGCTATGATACCATAATAATTGTCTAGCTCTTTAGTTGACGTAGGACTACAATCTTGACACTTTATCTATTCGGAGCACTTTTAAGTATATGTTCAAAGTTTCGAGTCTCGATTTCTAAGGATTTCGAAAAAAGTTGCGTTCATCCAGACGAACATGGCACAAACCCAATATACAATAATAGAAGGTATAAACCTTTGGTAACGTAGTATAAACATCTGTGGCCTGGAGACCAACGGCTAATTCGAGACGAGCAGCGAACACTTGTCTTCTTTGCGACATATTCTCTAATAGAAAAGAGACCCAGCTTTTTCAGCAGACAATGCAGCCTAGGCCCAAAAAACTAAAAAATTAAGTGCCAACTCGTACAGGAAATTACAAGGATCGATATTGCTGCTATTTTCGGTTTATAGAATAATTTTTTACCTACTAATAAGTTGAATGGAAAGCTCTTCAAATTATCCGAGAAATCATTTTATTGAACAACTCCACGCATTCATTTGTAAAACTAAACATGTTACTCTACTTTTCAATAATATAATCCGTAAGAATGCATATTGTGTGTTTCTTGTCCTTTTTTTGTCATATTCCTTTGCGTAAACGATGTCGTTTGGCGAGACTTTGCTGAGATTTACAAAGATAACTAGAGATCTATTTATATTTATGTATTTGCAAAGACACACAAAAAGGGGGAGGGGTAGTGATTTTAGCTGTTCAGCCTCATAAATATATAAAATATTAATATACGAAATTTCAGAACTGCTTACGTGCTAATTGTGCCTACAATTACAAAACTATGCCAATGACCAATTCAGGTTAATCCATATGTATATATAGAATATAGCAAGCGTATTCTTGCCATATAGCGATCATCATTTAATTACAATATTTGCTTAAACCACTAAGCAGTCAATACATGTACTGACTGCTTAAACTTTAAATCTATTGAAGCCAACGCCAGCGGCTTTAGGCTTTACTAAACAATACTTAGTTCTACACATAGCACACTCACACACACATACGCACACACACACACACACACGCTCATTCACTCACATACAGACACAAGCAGGAGGCTGCGGTTCAGTGACTGGTGCCGCCGACTTCGGATGGGAAACCCTCTGCTTCATTGATCAGTGCATATTCCAGGATGACCCGACCCTCTTTGTACCTAAAATGAAATGAAATAATGAAATCATTAAAAATTCACGTGTTGCATATGCCAGCGGCAGACGGCAACTGACTTTTGCGACTCCTCGGTGGCAAACTCATACATCCAGCCGAGCTTGGCGCCGCAATTCTTGCACATAACATCGCGCACCATGTGACGTCCAGTAAGCATGACTCGCTCCTGGATGGCGCTGAACGTTAGATTTACCACACGCTTGAACAGATAGGCGCGTCCTGCATTAATTAAACATTAATTAATTTTTAATTAACAATCATCATCAATGGTTTAGCTTACCTGTGGCGCCTGTGAAGCGTGTGCTGATCAATTGGCTGCGATTCGTCAGATTCGTGTGACATTGGGCGCAATTGACCAGCTTCAGTCCGCCAAGATGCTCCAGAAAAATGCGACCCATTTTGGAAACAAATGTCTGAAAAAAAAATAAAACAAACATTTAACGGAGTGTTAGCAAAACAAAACCAGAAACAATATTAGCAAAACAATCTATTCTCTTGCAGCATCGGGGCCAGGCAAACATGTCTGAAGAATAATACATGTACATATATATATAGATATACTCGAAATGAAGTTATTACTTTCTTGCCATATACAGAGAAGTGCCTTCTATAAAGATTTATATATTTCTGGGCTTATTTCTCTCAATTGTCTGTTCCCGATCATTATATCCTTGGCTGCTTTTAATTGCAGTGCGCATTAGCATGTGTGTGTGTGTGTGTGTATGTGTGTCTGAGCAGCGTTTCTTTGTTTGGCTGTTGCACGATTGCAACTAATTTTTGTTGTGAAAGTGTTGTAATTAGTAATAAATTGTAAGCAACAAAATTCAACCCAATTTATCGGCAGAGTGTGAAGCTATTTTTCTTCCTTTTAATTGCACGCAAAATGCGAACTTACAGCTGTTTTTATTTTTTGGACAAGTTTCGGCAAGCACAAGACGAGACCACAACGGACTCAATACCGAAATAACAGTCACTGTCTTTGATTTTGATATAAAATCAAACACAACTCGGTAATTGCGGTGCCAGCGACAGCTCAAAAAATATATAAAAGAAAATAAACGTAATGAGACACTGCGTAGCAATAACAACGCACAACGCTTACTAGGGCCGTCGCACGATTATCGATGCCAAGCTGTTATCGATAACGCTAAAGATGCTATTGCACTGATTGTTCATGGCGTGTGCATTATCTGTGTGCATTGTTAAATTTAAGTGATATATATCAGTGGCAGCATTGTTTCACTTGACAATGAGAGTGGTTGAAATATACTTGCATTGCATGCAATTGAGTAACTGGGGCAATCGATAGTGCAGCGATTATTGACGCCCTGGTCAACAGCTGTTCGCTACACGTGATTGTGCAATTGTTGTTGTTGCAGATGCTGTTGTTGTTGTTGTAGCTGCTGCTGCTGCTGCCCAAGCTTCCATTTAACCACTTTGGAAATCGTTTTGAATTATGTACATTTAAATTTCATTTAAAACTCAAAATTGAGTATGTGCTCAAAAATTTGAATAAACAAAATTTTAACATTTACAACTATTTCGGCCCAACCATCCCCACCCAATAAAATGGACTCCTAAGACTGAAGAAGAAGAAGAGGTCATGCAAAATTCAATTTCAAGCGATTAGCAAGCAAGGGCAAGAGGAAGAAGACATTTATAACAACAAAGGTAGAGAATTAACAACAACAACAAGTAAAGATGCACTTCCTGCGACGCAAACTGCGCACTCTTCTCAGTCTGGGCAGCCGCAGCATACGAAGAGAAGTTGCCGACTCAACCGGCTCTGGGGCGAAAGCCGATGTTCGAACTGGAATGGTGCAAAGGATGCGTGAATGGCATACGAATGCGTTTAGCAATAAGTTTTTGCTATTCACAAACGTTGGCATCTCATTGACGCTCAGCTCCGTCGGCGATATACTCGAACAGCAGCTGGAGCTGTACAACAATGAGATCGACGAATACAGCAGCACACGCACCCAACACATGGCAACCAGTGGCGTTGCCGTCGGCATCATCTGTCACTATTGGTATCAGATACTGGACAAGTATCTGCCCGGTCGCAGTATGCGTGTGGTTGCCAAAAAGATTGTGCTCGACCAGTTCATCTGTTCGCCACTTTATATATCGGCGTTCTTTGTGACGCTGGGCATACTGGAGCAGAAGGATGCACAGGAGGTGTGGACGGAGATCAGGGAGAAGGCATGGAAACTGTATGCAGCCGAATGGACAGTCTGGCCGGTGGCACAATTTGTCAATTTCTATTGGATACCCACACACTACCGCATCTTCTACGATAATGTGATTAGTTTAGGCTACGATGTGTTCACCTCTAAGGTGAAACATGCGCCATCTCATCTACCCATTGCTGCTGCCTCATCCTCCGCCGCCAGCTCCGCTGCTGCCAAGAACCTAAAGACGTAACAGATTTAATTTAATATACTTTAATTTATTGTGCAATGTATCTTGTACATTTTGTAAATAATGAGCATGAGGCCAGTGTACAAACCAAAGATGTGCCTTGATGTAGCCGGCCGCAGCAGCTCTTCCAATAAATGGGCCAAATTACGACTCTGCTAGCAGCAAACCAACTAAAAACATGTCTTTATCATCACAAACTAGGACTAGTTCCACTAGTTAACACGAGTATGTCAAAAGGCGGTATTTAGATTCACGTCTGATGCAATTTTCATTCAACAAACAATATATACATGTATATATATGTATATATATTTGTATATATTAAAAACCGTTTGTAAAGTGCTAAATGTGCTTGGTTCTTAGGGGTATTATTAAGTCGTGCAATTTGTAAAGCATTGCAAGTGATATACACACATACATACATATGTATATTTTGATCTAATGTGGGTCTGTCACAGTTGATTTAATTTGGCACATGTCTGACCTGTTATTGTATGTTAAGTCACTATATCATATAGCTGTCATAGGAACAATCGGTCGAAAGATGAGTTCTTTCAGGAACAACTCGCAATATATAATGGTATATATAAGTATGATCAATGGTAGTCCGTTTGTCCATAGTTCTTGTTGGCTTGTTGCGCCCGAATAGCAGGAAAAAGCTAAACTGACTACGAAGGATTGGTCTATTTATACCGAAAAAATTCAACTTTAGGTAAAAAAAATTAGGATTTTATGGCACTCAGGTGTCCATAATGTAACTTTTCCAAATAACCTTTGATCATAAATAGAGGTATTTTGTTTACATAACCCGACCTAGCGGGTGGGGAAATCCCAGTTTATTAGAGTCATATATTCATTTTGATGGTTAATAAATGTACCTGCCATGGGTCTTTGGAATTTTTGAAAAATATTGCATAATTTCTTTATGGCAGGCAATTACATTTTGTTGCTTGTCGCTGCGTCCAACTAGCTTTGAGACACTGTATCTCATTCAGAAGGCATTTTATCAAAAGTTTTTTTTTCATTACAAATCTTAGGAAGAAACAACACATACACACATTCTTGCAAAACAGTTATAAATCTATGTATCTATATTAATTGTAATTATATTTTTGTTCTTTTATACATGTATATATTTATTTTGTTTTTTTTTAACGAACAACGATCTTTAAATTGTCTTCTTCTTTCTTGTCTTATATAGGGCACAACAAATTAACGTATAATTAAGTTTCAACAAGAGTTTTCAATGTGTCTGTTTTATTTTCTTGGCTTTCGGTCACAGTAACTGCAGTGATAATGTTTTTATTTAGAGTACGTTAGCCATAATTATAATAATAATAGTAATCATGTTACAATTACATACACACATAGTAAATTATAATAACACAAGTTTTTTAATGCTTTCGTTTTTTTTTTTATCATTTACATATACAAATTTAATAACAGCAGTTTGTAGAAAATTAGAAAAAAAAAACCCAAACATTTTAAAATATAAATATATAATTGTGTATATGCATATAGATATAGATATATCTATATATATTTAAAAAAAAACAACTCGGTTTACTTTGAACTATATATTTCATAATGGTTAGGTAGATTTTGTTTATTGCATCATGTGGAACGGCTCAGATTTAGCTAACTGCGCTTGGGCATATTTTTTATCTTCTTTGGGCTTGGGGCAGCACAGGAGGGAGGGGGAATGTGGATACGAAACGAGAAACCCAAACGCAGTTGACGGTCTTTAAAGCACAGTTTGTTTAATTTTCGGCTAAAGTAATCATAGTATAGTAGTAATAATAATACAAACATAAAAAGATCTCACTTTAAAAAACAGAAAAGCTAAAAAAAAAACGCACATAATATTAAATAATAGTAAATATGTATATATATATAGTGAAGTAGCCGGTAAATTGTAATAATTATTATTATGTATTATGTAATAATGTTTTTTTGTTTTTGCAACTAGCGGGACACGCCTATCAACTAATTCGCCTACACTCCTCCGTCCCACAGATCCGCCCATTATCCGCTAGTCCGTACAGCCATCCATTCGATATATTGTTGCAAATCAATCCGGAAACATATCAAACATGCCACGCCTTCGGCTTTTCCCTGCGCGTTTCACACAATCTTTCTGGTGCACTTTTCTCTCTATCTCTGTCTCTCTCACACACGCACATGGACACATGATGTGTCTTGTTGTCTGCTTTATACATTTGCTCACTTTGCGTTTTAATTGTTAATTTGTTAGAATTATGCTACAAAAATAATAATATTGATAAATGTTGACCACCCAACCCACCCCCCTTCTTCCCACTCGCCACGACGGGTTCGGTCCCCCTGTCATCCCACATCGACCGATCGGGATCCACACCATGCCTAATGCCCAATGTCCAATGCCCAATGTGCGCATCCTCCGCATCTGCATCCGCATCCGCATCCCCTCGTCATGTCTCGTCCACCAGCGGCTGGTCAGCTCGATCTGCGTCAGATTCAGCCTCAGCTGCTGCTGCCAGCGTTTATACATATATATATATATAAGTACGCATAATGATATATATATATATAAATAAATATATATATATATCTGTATATATATGCATATGTTGTATGTATGTTATGTTGTTGTTTTGTTGAAGTTGCAGTTGCGAGTTGTGATTGATTGATTCAGCGCGATCATTTGTCCTCGCAGCAGCAATTCTTGGCCAGCTGCTTCTGCAGGGCGGGCGGAATGAAATCTTTCGTCTTGGAATGATTGCCCTGGCCAAGCAACGCTGGCTCAATATGCTTGCCCTCCTGTATGGCCTGGATGCACTTGAGCAGATCATAGTTAATGCGATCACTGACCACCGAATCTTTTCTGCAATGTACCAACACACACACACCAAATCAATTAGAATCAATCAATGTTTATGGCCGGAATGTTGTGGACCACTCACTTGTAATCCGGATGGCTGAGCACCTGTTCGCGTATCCAGGTGGCTGTTGTTATTAGCTCGCCGGCAGCGCGCTTCTGTATGAAGCGTAGATACTGTTCAATCGTGCAGTGCGTGTCGGTGTCCACCTCCATGGATTGCAGATAGCTGCGTATTAGTGGCACCAAACCAGGAAATACACCAGGCTGCAAAACACAATACAAATCAAAATAAAATCAAATCAAAAATGTTCCACTTGACTCCTCACTCACCTTGCCATTAAAGATCTCATTGATGGAGAGCAACTGAAACATTTCGTTCTCCTCATCATCTGTATCGGTGTGATCGCTGTCGGTGCCATTGTGTATATCGGTGCCATTGCCATTGGCATTGCCGTTGCCATTGCCATTGGCGTTAGCGTTGTTACCATTGCAATTGAATCCGTTGGCATGGCCATTTAGCTTGGCGGTGCCATTGGCGAGTGGCTGCTGCTGCTCATCAGTTGCATGGCTTTTTTGGCCATTTGTTGTGGCTGCCAAGCCGCCATTCATTTGGGCCCGAGCCGCACGCTGTTCGGTCGACTTGGACGATTTGCGGAACCAGAACTTCTCCTTGCGGCACGCATCACGCTTCTGGGCCGTCTGCATATTCTCATCCACCTTGCTGATGGGCGTAAGGAAATTAAGTTGATACGACAGAATGACACGGGTGAGCAGCACAACAAAACAGACAATTGCCGCATTCTCAAAATCAGAGATTTGCGCCTCGCACGGACGAAACTCGACACGCCACCCAATTGAGCTATTTGGTGGCGGCGGCTTGAAACGCATCGTTTGCCAATTGGTCGACTGTATGTTCTCAAAGTGATCGGTATCCTCGTTATCATTCTGATGCACCTTCTCGCTAAACAGCGACACCGTGTCCCTTATAAACAAATGGGCCACATGCTGCGCCAGCAGATGATCGATGCCTCCCTCGATTAGACGCTGATAGACATGATCATCGTACGTCAGTTTCACATCGTTATATTTGGCGCCCTCCGGCGACAGATACGAATCGATCGAATCGTAACGTGATTTCGCGATACGAAACTTATTCTCACTGAGCGGCACCAGGCCGCGCTCCTCGGGCGTACGACAGTCCACCGACGAGCTAATTACATTCCAGCGGCAATCCGATTCGGTGAGATAGCCGCGATAAACTGGCGAGGCGGCGGTCAGTGCCAACATGATTGGACAGAGCGGTGCCAGTTGATCGTAGAGGCGACGCGCCTCTGTAATGTTGCATGCCTGAAAGGTCAACTGGAGGCAGCAGCAACCCATGCCAAAGCCCATCGCATCCAACAGCACCACATCCGGTTCGCCAGGCGGTGAACCCTCAACGGGCAGCTTTGTGTTCACATCTTTGAATACTGCAAAACGAAAAGCCACAATTAGCAAACAACAGTTGGAGACTCTCTCTATTAATAATTACCCTTCAGTTTGATGGAGACCTTCTCGCCGCGTCGCATGCGAATGTTACGGGTTAGCGTCTTGAAGCGTGGATGGCCCGGAAAGATGGCCTCGTCCGGAAAGTAGAGGGATCGAGCAGCACTCATCGGATTATCGGGACGAGGCTGATGCAACGGATACGTAAAATTGGGCGCACCGAGACGGGGAAAGTTTGTTATGGACATCACACACTCATCGCTGGCCAGCAGCTCGGTGACCTCCTCGCGTCGATAGCGCATATTCGCCTCGACCAAATTGAAGTGGGCCATTAATCCGCCAAAGGGTTTGCCCGGTGTGCCCTCAATCATGTAGGCGCCATATTCGGGACGCCACAGCGATTTAACGCCATTGGGATCGGCCAGCTCCTTCTCGTTGAGCTTGGCCAGTAGTTCATTGGCGCGGAGCGCAACACGCGCCACCTTATTCTCATCATCGAACTTGACTATGATGTACTCAACCTCGTCACCCCATTTGAGTATGTCGCCCTGACGATCCTTGAGCCTGTGATATAGATTTATGAACTGATTGATGCCATGCTCGCGCACATGATCCGCCAGTTTTTTGGTCTCCTCCCACGATAGTGGATTGCCCTCGCTCAATAGGCCCATAGCTGAAATGTCGAAAGGAGTGAGAGAGTTGGGGTTAGAGGGAGAACTGGTATTATAAATCTATATCTTTTTTTTTTTAATTTTGAATTTTGAATTTTGATTGAAACCCAAACACTCGAATGATATTTAAGTGAACAACTGCCAAACAAAATCCAAGCTTGTCAAACAATGTGATTCATTTGAATACACCCAGATTTAAATGGAGTCAAAAAAATAGCTAATCGGTCATACAACTGCCAGACATAAAAAAAAACATTAGCAATAAACACAACGGATCATAATCTAACTGATTTATTATACATTTTTTTCCTTTTTTTTCAAACTAATGATTTAGCTACAGTTTTAACTCTAATCTATGAATAACCGAATGGATCGCATTTTTTTCACAGCATTGTTTATGTAGTCTGCTGGTTTTTTTTATACCCTTTATAACCTTAACCCTTTGTGTACAGGCAGAAGGAAGCATCTCCGACCCCATAAAGTATATATATTCTTGACCAGAATCAACAGCCGAGTCGATATAGCCATGACCGTCTGTCCGTCCATCCGTCTGTATGAACACGCGGATCTCAGAGATAAGAGCTAGCGAATTTGGAATGTAAGTTCTCGTGTACCAGGCGCAGATCAAGTTTGCTTTATTTTATCGATAACTGCCTCCGTTTCTGAATTATCGATACATTTCGATTTCCGATACCAATAAATTCCACAATACTCTGTAAGAAATGCACTTGGAGAACTGAACATTTGAGTGCCAATCATCTTAAAGGAAAATTTGCCAATAAAACTAGAATATATTTAACAACTTGGTTAAGGGTATATCGTACTCGAGCCAACTCGACTACAACATCTTACTTGTTTTTTTTTTAAGATGTTGCTCCTCTCTTTCCCCGCTCAAGTGAAATTGTTTTTAATTTTTTTAATTGTCTCTCATCGATTAAAAGCAAATGTCCACTTCAGCTAGCCACACAAAAATGTAACGAAAAATGGAAAATCGATAATGCGACCTATGTAGAACCAAAAAAAAAAAATACAACAAGTAAAACAAACAGAATTTTTTTGTATATTATTGATAAGCCAAATTATACCAATCTAAGGCTATTTTTATATACAACAAATGCCACACACAGCAATGTATATATATTTGTATATATTTGTATATATTTATATATATATTTATATATATATTTATATGCATATGTATATGCGAGATGCATTATTAATAGGTAGCAAAGTCTAATGACTTTATGCCATGTCTTTTTATACTCTGATACCGATGTATCAATTATATATATACATATATAACATATAATTGTATATATTCGTGTTTCTCTTGGCAACTCGTCACTAAAATTTAAAAGCAGAAAAGCTATTTGCCGACCACACCTAACGAATTTGGAAACAATTGTTAAGGAATTATTTATAAGTATCTAAATAATTGACCTCTTCGACGATTTGTAAAAGAAAATTGTTCGTCCACGCCCACTTTTCCACCATTAATGTCTTAACCTACATATAATATATCTAGCACAGTTTTGGCTACACTCGGAAAAAATCGATCTGAAAACTAGAAAGTTTTTCTGTTTTATAAAAATAAGTTAAATAAAGTAAGAAAACATTTGTCTTGAATTTAAAAACGCTTCTCAAAAATATGGTATTGTTTTCTATTTTTTAAAAATATGTTCAACTAAAAAAAAATTTTATGTACACATATAGAAAATAAAAAACAACACTCTGGAAATTGCACATGTTATTTTTAAATTTAAGGAAAATTCATACTGAAATTAATAAATGTTAACCCCGATATTTGCTTTGAACAGATATTGAATTAAACTTAAGCTCGCATTCAATTCAAAGATTTTTTGTTATTTTTTTTCGATTCTACATAAAGATACATATTTCACTGATTCCAACTTAAACACAAAACACCAGAGGCCGAAAAAAAAAAAAAAAAAAAAAAATTCTATTCAAACTTGAATTGTAACCAAAATCCAAAAACCGTATCGAAAAACTAAAACAGTTAATTGCTTGTTAGCTGTGATCTCAAATCAGAAACATGTGTATCTGAATTATACGTTTGCTGCGAACACAAATTAAATTTAATTTGAAAACAGCAAAAGCAAGTTGCAAATGCAGAAAAACACAATTTCACAATAGGTTGTATCAACAATTACAGTCTGACCGGATCAAGGTTAATCATTATATACCGAATATAACTTATAGTTGATTGTTATTCAACTTAAAATAATGCATGTCTCTCTCAAGTATCAAGCATATAGCGACTTAATTCAAATCACTTCCACACACAATAATGAAAAAGATTTGAAAAAAATCAAAAAAGAAAAACCAAAAATATGAATATACCTTTAGTTCAGTTAGATAACACACACAGGAAAATGTTAAAGATACTATATAAGGGTATAGTATTCTTATTCTTATATATCGTTTGGAGCACGGTCTAAACTTGAACTGGGCTCCTTCACAAACCAACGACGACTAAATATACCCGCAGTCAGACTCCAGCTTATTATGCGTCGGATGTGGCTGCCGCAGCTGCCGCTCGGCCAACTTCAGTCGTTGCCGTTACACCCGTTACCCACCCGCCTTACCCCACGAAGACCCTCAGGCCCATTACGCGCACCAGCGATCCAACAATCCATCGATCGTATCGACAACAATAACAACAAACAACAACAACAAACAACAACAGCTAAGAAAAGCATTACACTTAGCAAAAAAAAAAAAATTAAAAAATTATTCTGAATTTTAGAAAAACACTTGAAAGCTGTTCTTGTTTAGAAAAATTAAGAATTAACTAAAATTAACTGTATCAGCTTCTATATATCGAAGGGGTGGAGTGAAGTGAAAGTTTTTCAAATTAAATTATATGAAATTATAAATATTTTTTTTTCTGTTTATGTGAAATCTTAAAATACCAATTATTAATAATTATATATAATTGTATTAATTATATATATATTTCGAATCTATGATGAATTTCTAAAATTGAGGTAAATTTTTTTTTTTTAAATGTACAAATTATTGAATTCACTTCTGCAAGCACTTGAAATACAATCGATTGCCATTTTAAATATTTGGTCTAAATAATTTATAATGCATATTTAAAAAATATACTTGATTATTGAGTGCATTCATTTAATTTGTATTTGTTTTTTATAGACTTGATTTGGCCGGCAACTTAGTTTAGCACACCATAAAGATTACAATGTCGTATTTTAATAGACCATAAATAATGCCCAGTAGCTATATTTTATATGTCACGAGGGTGGATCTTAAAACAATATATAAATATATATATATATATGTATATATAGCATCAAATCAATCAAGTGAGTATTTATTATATTTATATAAAACGGTGTTCACTATGACTAACTAAACTACAAATCAAACAACAATAATTTCAACTGAAATGTGTTTGTGGTTGGGGGATTGGGAGGATGTGCGCCTGATGTGGAAACTAATATTTTAATAATAATATTTTTAACAACGGAAGTTGATTGGATTGCTTTTCATAGAACTACAAACAGTTGTTGATTAGTGAATCAGCTGCCTGATTAGGTTAACAATGGAGTGAGTGCATTGTGCAACAATTTTACTTATTTATTTATTTATTAAAGTGGAAACAATAAGCAGCTGCGTAAGTTTTTCGGAAGAGAAGTCGCACTTGTAGATAATTATTATAAATTCCATATAAAAAAAAAAAAAACACACATACAGTAGTCATTAATTCAAACTTATCAAAAATTGATTCTGTAACCAACAATTAAAACTATCATATATATATATATCACTAATGTCAGACAATTGCGTATTAACTATGTTAACAAATAATACAGTTATCGTTGAGGAAATGGCTAATAATTAAATATAATCACATATCATTTACAAATATATCCAAGAGCAGGCAATAGATAAAAGATCGATCTGAACTTTAGAAAATCATCCTACAACATCCCCATGAAAACTAGAATTAATTTCTATACTTTAGCAATCATTTCTAAATATACGAAAAGAATTCGTTTTTAAGTTAACCTTGTCGCCTAAAGTATTCAAAATGATTTGCTACTATTATTTAATGCGATACACACAAATAACAATATTATGATACCCTCTATAAGGGTATAGAAAATACCTACTTAAAAACGTAGTTATCAATCCATGTGCTTCAAATTCAGAACCTGTCAATCATGAATTTCATATTTCCTTCTGATTAGTAACAGGGGGTACGATATAAATAAATATATGAACATATATACGCACTTTAACTGATTAAATTGAACAATAAAAAAAATGTTATTGTTGCTATAGTAAAATGTGCAAGGCGAAAAAAAAAAAGTGCTTGAGTTACAAATTGTTCTGTCTAGAAGCTAATTGTCCCCTATTATCGCTTATCGTGCAACACACAGGGAAATTGGGAAAATGTCCAAGTAAGTAAATATATGTACATATGTATATAGAAATGAGATAGTGGCTGGATTTGAGAACACGTTTGTAAGTCGCACATTTAGATAAGGGTCGCTGTAAGAGGGCCTGCCCCGTTAATAATTAAACGGCGTACAACAACAATTGGTTATTCAATAAATTATTCAAATTCATAAGACGTAAATTCAACATACAACGTTGTTTGTAAGTGCCTCTTTTATTAGTGGGCATGCCACTACTGACCAACGCAATTCACAGTTCCTTTCAAACGTACATATAGAAAACGACCCAATTCTGCAAAGTCATTTTAAACAATTGCCAACTGTGCGTCTGTGTGTGTGTGTGTGTGCAAAGTTTAAAATAGCTTGAGCCAAATGTGTGTATGTGTGTGTGTGTGTGTGTGCGGTCAAGTATGACTCATCGTTCTGCATGAGTCGAGTAGATAATTACAATGAATATTGACAATATCTACACTGCTAAGGGTATACAAAATTCGAAAATATTTAACTAAATATGAATCTTACATTTCCTTTTATTTTTAATGTTTTTTTTTCGCTAATTTGTCGAATAAATCAATGATAAGCCTGAGCTGATCAGAGTATTTGGGTTGTTGGGGTTGGGTGTGCCCTTTACTGAACAGAAACAATGATGAAGACAACAATTACAGCGCAACAGTTGCTGATGTCTGTTTACATTTGGCGTACACGTGAGACACATTCAAAAGTCGCGAATCAAAAGCGGAAAGAAGCAATACAAAAACAAACAATAAACAATGTTTGCTAAAGCGAGAGAAGCAATAATAATAAACACAGCAATAACAATTCAGGGCCATACAACGTAAGCAAATGAAATAGAAAACATACAAAGTCTATTGATAGATAGATATACATCGATATATACATAAATCGATACATACATACATACATTGATAGTTACAAAGATGCACACACACACACATACATTTGCGAAGGTTTTCAACTGCAACGGAATGTAAACAAACGGCAGATAGGCAATAGGAAATTACAGTTGCTGCTGGCTGCACTTGAAATATTTGCACGCGGTAAAAGATTACGACAGATTACGTATACGACTCATAAAACAGGCAAAAAGAAAACAAACAAACAATAATAATATAAAATAATAACAATGTAAAATAATATTACAAGCATAACAACAATAATAAAGAAGACGCTGACTGAGACAAAGCGGTGCGGAGTGCAAAGAGCTGAACCAAATAAAGAGCAGACACACAAATAATTTTGCGACGTAATAGAACGACGTAAGAGACGTACAGAGAGAGGAGCGAGACTGAGAGAGAGCATAGATAAGCAGTAGTATATAGCGGTAAGCACACACACACACACATATATACATATACAATGTACATCAATTTGCATGTAGCTCGCCTGAATATGGGTCTCTGAATTTGGCAGCTGTCAATTCAGCAAATTGGACATTTGCATTTGTTCTTTTTAAGTAAATAAATAACAAATTCTCTCGTTGAGCCTATAATATTTTACGGGTGCAAGCAAACACTAGTTTTCAAGTGCTACTCTTAGCAAAAAATTAGCAAAAAATATTTCCTATACATTTTGCACAAACAACAGCAATTCTGGAATTTTGCCCTTATACAATAAACACAAATAATGACTATAATGAAAATAAGCCTGATGAGCATGACTTTCAAAAATGGCTTAATACCACAGAAATGAGGAGCATTCTTTTTGGGTTTCTCTAATTCTTGCAATAAATATTTAACTATTTGACATTTAAATACCCCAGGAATTTTACGTATCCTTTTATTTATTCATTTCTAATTGAATGTTTAACAATTTAAATTTAACTTACTTTTATCACATTTTTTTAATTCAAAATTAAATTTGTATTTCAATATAAAAAATATTCTCTTTAACAAAAATATGTGTAGTAACTCAAGTTTACATGTAATTATATTTTATAAAAATGTTTATCCTTTATTTATTTGTTTTTAATTTAATATTAATATAATAATATTAAATTGATTTCCTTTATTATAATTTACTTAATTTAACCTAAATCTTAAGACAGCTTCTGGTTCATTCGAAACATAAATATATACAACAAAAAAAATAAGAATATATTATGATAGGATCTTTCACGATGGGCATCAAGTGCCTAAATAATGGTCTGGTCAAAAGTGGAAAACAGATTGCATTTTCTTTTGACAGACAATCCGATTTACTATCATGTCTATAACATTAGGTATTTACGGGAAAAGTCTGTATCGCCCCGACTATAATTGCATTTCGTAAAACATTCCTTTGTTTTCGACTGAATTCAATTTGCTTAATTTATATATTTGCAGATATTTTCGACGGAACGCAAAGAAAATCCCCCCATATAATTGACAGCGACGCGTGTTGTTGGCCCGTGTTTTATTTTTATTTCACAGTTGTTTTTTTATATTGCCACAAGAATTGAAACTGATATGGCGTTGTCTAAAGCACTTGTGCAAATACAAACGAAGATACAACTTTAATTTAAATTTCTCAGTTAAAGTTTGTTTGAACATCTTTCAAATTATAACGTACGTAGACTGGCTGCAGGATGGATTATGCCCGACTACGAGATACTCCGTGTTTTTTATTCACACTCTATTCACTAAATTAATTCCAAGAAGAAAGATCTTTGGGATCTGATGGAGATATCCTTATCATTTTATTTTTATTTAATCCAATTTTACACAAAGGCGAAGGAAATTGTCGCAATATGAATCACATCTGAATTAATCTGCTTAAGTATAAGATCCACTTACTAAATTTGATTGCTTTGTTTAATATCTGAGATCAGATTAACCCGCAGCACAAAGAAATTCCAAGAATATATACAGGGAGTCATTTATATTTTTGATTGCGTAAAGCGGGTGTTCAAATAATTAATTAAGCACTACAAAGTAAACAGCAACCCTTAGAGTGACGCACTGTAAAATATTGAAGAACAATTGAAGCCGCATAAATCTAATAATGACGCTAATGACGCTAATGACGATGACGCAATAGAGAAATTCAACTTTTGTACTCCAAAGCAATAATAATTGCACAACTGAATTACGAATACAGCTTGACAAAGTAAATGGGGGTATTTTGTTACATTTTTTTTAGAATATACAGTGGCTCATAGTTTATTTCGAACAGTGGCTAACAGTTTATTTGTCTAGCAAAAATGTTAATTGCCTTCCATAAACTAGTTATTCATTATTTTTCAAAAATTCCAAATATCCATGGCAAGTACATATATTAACCACCAAAATGATAACCACTTAATAAACTGGGGTTTCCCCACCTGCTAGAACGGGTTATGTAAAAAAGTACCTCAATTTATGGTAGCAGATAATTTCGAACAGTTACATTATGGACACCTCGGTGCAATAAAACCCGGTTTTTTTACGTCAGGGTTGATAATTTTCGGTATAAATTGACCAATCCTCCGCAGTCAGTTTAGTTATATCCTGCATCTCGAATGCTACCAGCCAACAAGGAGCAACGGAAACTCATCCTGGAACACTTCAAAATCAGATATTCACATTACAAAAAGGCTGAAATTGTCAATCTAAGCAACTCAACTGTGTACAATACCATTCGGAGTTTCGCCGAACAAAATCGGATGAAGGGCAAGGGCGGAATGAAACAGGACGAGCGGAGGATCATCATGAAAATAAGGGAAAGATCCTATGCTATCGGTTCGAAAATTGACTCAACAGGTGCAGAATGAAAGGGGGAAAAAGTGAAGTGTGGAATCTGTACTCCAGGTTTTTGCGCAACTGTGACTTGAAGGCCCAAGTACCACGGAAAAACGACCGCAATCATATGTCCGGAATAGTACAGTCCTGGCTTATCTGGAACTGCCCCCACGTGATTATTCCACCGGCCCAGTCTCCGGATTTAAATGTTAATGCAAATTTGTGTCTTTGCTGGAAAATAATATCCGGAATCACAGCATGTCCAGGATCTTAAAAATGATCTGCTGGGGGAGTGGAGCAAGATCAGCCCAGCAACTACCCGGAGGATGGTATCTTCCATGAATAATAGGTTAAGAGAAGTTGATAATACTAAAGGATATCATACTAAGTATTAACATCCTTGTTTAAGTTTTATACGCCATATATGTATGTAACTTTTTTAAGACTGGTCGAAATAAGCTGTGACATGTATTTTTGTTATGTTTTCGGTTTTTGACTAATTTGAATTAATTAATTAATATTTTAATAACTATTGTTTCTTTTTCAAATTTACATTTAAACATTTTGCATTTTTTCCTTGTTTAAACCTTGAGTATTTCAAGCTCAAACAAAAAAAAAATGTTTTTTGTATCTTTCCTTTTTGCATTATTATTTGGCATTGCGATTAAACCAAGAACGTCGCCGTTTAGCACCAGGGACCGATTGAGGTCGATTTTAATTAGTTAATAAATAGCAAGGCCAAATATCTCACACACTGACACACACATAAACACACACACACACACTTATAACAATAAAAAGTTATCTAAGCATAAAAACGTATGTTGTGTGTGTACTTATCTGTTAAAGCGATAAAAAAAACATGACAAACGACATGATTCTGATAACAATCGATTGTGTGTGTATGTGTGTGTCCAAAATTGTCATATGTATGTGCGAGGCCATCTGCATATCGTGCCGTTTAGTGTTGTGTAGTGTCGTGCCCTATCGTGAGTCATGCGTGAGTTTGCAGCGTCATGATGAGATATCATGAGCAGGCTATGCTAATAATTCTCAAATTGTTCTAGCATTTGCTATTGTTCTCTTCTGCTATCTCTTTTCTACTGCTTGTGGTGAAATTGCAGCTCCTAAATGTACATTCATAAAATATGTATGTGTGTGTGACGCACATGCAAAAGAGATATGAATTTATGTGTTCCACGATCACTATAGCTCTCTCCCTCTCCCTCTGTCCATGTCTTTCCGTTTTGCTTACGAGAGTGCCTTGAACTTCACACTTCCACTTTGCACACACAATTGGCCGCCCCTCATCCCCTTATCCCTCGCACCTGCTGCTGCTGCTGCGTTAACTCGTTTTCAAATGTGGTTTTCACACGCGACTTGTGCATGCGTAATGCTAAAGTGACGTCACAGCCCCACACTTTGATTATCGTTATGCTTTAGTGTTTTTCTTTTGTGTTGCGCTGTGATTTTTGACTTCAACTGATTTGGCTGATCAGCAAACAAGTTCAAATTGGAACCGTGTGAATGACTCGACATAAATGTGCCAGCCAATATATCGATTACGATTTAAAATAGTCTGTATGTACATATTAATATGTATGTGCATTAATATGTATGTGCATATTAATATGTACTCTATTTCATTTCAGATTAGTTTCAAACTGATTTCGAAAAAAAATTTAATTAGAAGCTTCCAGACCACTTACTCAATGGCCTTGAGTAACTTGAACGCTCCAGTCCAGTCCAATCCAATTGAATAATGTGAAAGCTGGCACACTGTCACTCGCACTCTTTTACACACACACACACACAAACACACACCAGCAATTGGCATGCACATTAATTTGTATGGAAAACGAATGTCAAGGTTATGCCCGACCTGGATCTGGACACACATACATACATATGTATGTATGTGGTAGCAGAAACAACACCAAAGCGACTTGAAAAAATCTAATTGTCTTGTAATTTACGAACAGAAACGAAAATCAATAATAAAAGAAAAATACAAAAAAAAGGCAAATACCTGAAAATAATGAAACTACGCACTTAAAAAATTGTTGTCAGGGTTTCAGAGAAAAAAATTAAACATTAAAAATAAATTACCACTTAATGTCTAATATATAAACACATACACATGTATATATCTATATACATATATATGTATATGTTAATACAGGTTATACAAATAACAACAACACTTACCGGCAAATGCAGATGAAGAAGAAACAACAAAAAAAACAAGAGTCGCTTCTGCTCCAATAGGACTTTTTCTTATTTTTGTTACAAGTGTTTTTGTTCTTGTTGGAGGCTGCTCAGCTGTTGCTCTCGTTGCCGATTATTGAAAAACTAACAACGAAGTCGGCGACGGGAAGACAGAACAAAAATGACCTGTTTGTTGTTGGTGCTGCTGCCCTCGCTCTCACTGTTTGCGCTGCGCTTGCTGTCTCTTTTGCTCACTCTCTCGCTTACATACAGCGACGCTATGTTTGCGTGTTCGGTGTATGTGTGTGCGTATATATATTTGTCTGACCGCGTGCTGCCGTTTTTTTTTTTTTCGTTTTTTCTGTTCACGTTTTGTTTCTGATTTCAAAAGCCGATTCAGAATGTCTGCTGTTGTTGTCTTTTACTATTGTTGTTTGTTGTGTAATCCAAGTGACCAACGTTAATTACCAAAAAATGGTCTTAAAATTGTCAGGTTTATCGACTCGTATTATTGTTGTGGTTGTTTTACTAGTGTTTTTTAATTTTGTTTGTATTTGGCTCAATTGTATTGCCACGATTTTCACAATTTGCTTAATAAACAAAAGATATTCATAAATGTAACTACAGTCGTCGCTCGATAGTTGAAATGCTTTTGGATTTAATTCAAAATATACCTTTTACCATGAAATTAGTGTTCCTCCCAAATATTGGAAAAATGAGGATACATATTTTAACTTAGATTTATATTGCGATGGACCACTGTACAAACATTTACATTTGATATCATCAGCTATGTGTATATACATACATGAGTGTGTGTGAACATTTGTATGTGTGCGTGGTGTGTGTATGTTTGAAAAAACAACAAAGTGTGTTGGCCGCGTGTTTCTTAATTTTTTTCATTTTTTTTGGTTTTTTTTTTTGTGACTCCCCTTACAGCTGGCGAGGACGTCAGCGCTGGCTGGCGGTTTTTTATTTTAATATTTGTTAATAGACGCTGTTCACGCAAAAAAAATAAAATCTTTGCACATGTACTAAGTAACAACAACCAAACTGTGCGGGTTTCTTTTTTTTTAATTTATCGCATGTGAAATATATGCATGTATATGTATGTTTGTATGCTGTGTATATATATATGTGTATGTATGACCAAGTTCTTATTAGAAGACGCTCTGTTGTTTGGCGTGTGTGTGTGTGTGTGTGTGGGTGCTGGTGCGATCCAATTGCTTACTGCTTATTTGCTTTCCAATCAATGCCTGATGTCCACCAACAATTTCACAATTCCACAAAAAATGCACTCTGTTATTTACTAGAAGTTTCACTCGATATCTCAATTAAAAGCCGCGGCGTTGAATTACTCTTGTTATAACTTTTTTTTTGTTGCTGTAATTAGTTACTCGAATTGAATTCCCAGCGTAATAACGACAACGATATTCAACACAAATTCCAAAAAAAAATAACTATAAAACCTGCCACTGCGCGCGGCTATTTATGTAAAAAAAATGTTGTACGTATTTCGTGGAAAGTGCTGCCGGACAACGAAAATTCCCTAATACACCATGCGGTACATATGGCAACACAAACAGCTGTTTGTGGTAAAAAATGGCGCTTAAATTCAAAACCGCATTTTAATTTACATTAAATCACTAAGCAGTCAAATCGACAAAAAAGTGCATCATGTTTTTTCTTGTCGTAAATCACCCCATTTAAAATCGAGTTCCAGCTTGCATCTCGGGTGCTACTAGCCAACAAGAATTATGAGCAAACACTTCAAAACCGGATATTCATATCGCCAAATAGCTGAAATGGTCAATCTAAGCAACTCAACTGTGTACAGCACCATTCGGATGGAGAGCAAGGGCGGAATGGCACCAAACAAGATTTTCACCGAACAGGACGAGCGGAGGATCATCAAGAAAATAAGGGAAAATCCTATGCTATCGGGTCCAAAACTGACTCAGTGCAGAACGTGGTGGGAAAAAAGTGCAGTGTGGAAACTGTTCAACTATGACTTGCAGGCCCGAGTACAAAGGAAAAAGCAGTGGTCGAAATAAGCGGTGACCCACTGTATTTGAAACCTAAAAAATAAATAACATTTTCTAAACTTGTAAATAAAATAATGCATGTTGCGTGAGAATAGTGATCACATTCGGAGCAGTTGCCAAGCCCATCACATTGCCCACATCAAAGTCGAGTGTGACCAAATTGAGCTTGCCGATGGCCACCTGCGGCCCGTTCCGATTGCGAAGGCCTGCAGCAGAATCGTAACGCTGCTTAAAGATATGCACATGGCCAATGTTCTCCGCTTTGACCGCATAGTCCAGCTCTGGGCAGCAGTCGATGAATTTGCTCATATCCTCATAGCCAAAGTCATGCAGATTCGCCTCGTGCCGCACACTCCACTCGTCTGGCCGCGCCGGCTGATATTGTTGCAGCCACATTGATATATCCCCACCATGATGGGTTGCAAATGCCGCCGGATAGCCGGCGCGCAGCGTGGTCGTAAACAACGGCGGCATTGTCCCTAATAATATTGTATGCGTTATCCTCGAAGCGAATAAGTTGAATCGAACTGCAAAGGAAGAAAATTAGTCAACTTTTTTCTTTCTTTAATCTACAATCGAATTTCAAAATTAATTAAATACAATTTTTTAAAGCATAAAATTAATAATTGGAATCATAACTGAAATTATTAAATGAAAATAAAAATGTATCCCAAAAAATTTAATTGGAAATTTGTCTACTTATTTGATTCTCTTAGTTTCCTTATGATTAAAATTATTGCTCACCCATTTTAATGTCAGCGTCGCTGTTGTCGAGCGGTAAATCGTATTCCTCTTCTAAGGGATTCTCCAGATTTGGTATGGGCATCTGAACTGACGGCTCCTGCTCAGCTGGCAGAGCTGCCGGTTCGGCGTTTAGCAAAAGTTGTGACCAATTTTGCTCGACCCGCTTGACGAGCGTCAATTGTAGAAACTTCTCCTGCACCGTCCAGGTGGTCAGATCCTCAGCCACACTGGCAAAGAGGTCACCATCGAGTAGAGCCGCCTGCTCCATCAACTTCACCACGATATGATCCTGCGTGCAGTGTATCTTTAAATCATTATGATTGGCGCCGCTGGACAGAGGGAAGCTGACAACGATATTCTCGTTGGTCTGCGACCAGCTGTATGCACCTTCGGCTTTCTTCTTCTCCAAGAGCCGAGCAGCACCGGCTTCGGGTTCGGCTATTGTTTTGATTTCGTGATTGGAGCACAGCACCAAAGATTCGGCACGCGGCTCAAAAGCGCAATAGTAAAGGGAACCCGTCGTCTTCAGTTTACAGCATGTGTTGTATATCCATGTCGAGTCGGGCAATGCGCCCAGTGTCCAACGTGACCAGATCATCACCATTACATGGCCCGATTCCATTCGTTTCAAATGACCCGACACAATGGAGATTTGTTTGCGCTCCTGCACCATGTCTAAACGGGTATCAAGTAGCACGAATCCACGCTGCTGCTCAGCCAGATTAATGGGCGTCTTGGTCACCAAATGCCAGGTGGACGAGTCTCGCCTGCGATCCCCAGTCTCGAACAGGTAAAGAGTCAGAATACCATCGCACATCACACAATATTTCTCCGAAATGAAGCGCAGTGTATAATTGTAATCGCCGACAATATGCGCATTGCCATCATCATGATCATTCCGCTTCAGCGTGTGAACGATGCGCTGCTCACGCGGCTTTCCACGCAACTCATCGTAGGAGCACAGTACGATCTCATGGCAATTGTTGACGAAGTAGCTGCTGTGACGCGCCCACGGATCGCTGTGCAGAAAATTATGCTTGAAGAAGAGCTTAACGTGCTGCAGCGAATGTTGAAATGGGTCCGGGTTCATGTGGAACGGATCGCTAACTAAGTTTTGTCGCAGCACCGGTATTGCATCCAAGCAGAGTTTGTAGCCATCGAATTTGGGACCGAGCAGGTTGCGGTCAACGTTAAGTTGCACCGCAGTCGATATGCTCTTCGATTTCATCTTTCCAAAAGCAGATAAATTTAAAATATACAGATATGTGAATACAACTATAAATGTTGCCTAAATTTTAATTTTTCCAGCGCAGTGCTGCAAAACGATGTAAGGTATTCTGTTGACGTACTGTGCAAGGATTACTTTTCATTGTACTAATGAATTTGATATGCTTTTTATGCATAATTTGCTTGATATTTTATGAATTCTTCTATTGTTTCTTCTTTAACGAATTCATAAATAATATGGCATAACAGAAGCTGTAACAGATATATTAACAAGGTGGCAGCGCTCTAGCGACTTACTGCTGTAAACAAACATTTCAAAAACATTTATTAGCGCAATAATGAGTTTTGGTATTTACACCTGCAAGCAAAATGTAAACAATTTTTGAATAAGCGCTAGATAACCTGAAATATATTGAGCAAAATAAATAAGCACAGCAAGTGTCATTACAGCACAACTATTGCGACTGTGCCCATCTGTTAGCAAAGTTGGCATACGTGTTCTTTGCAACTCTGCCCGCCTAGTGCTGCACAATACGCACCAAAAAGAGTGTTGACACGTTGACAGAACATTTGGCCAGTGCCTTATGAGAACTAAATTGTTAACAAAAAAAAAAAAAAACAAATTATTTTTAGCCAGCAAGCGAATCACAAGAATCAAAACGAGTCGGGACACTTGAACAGGTGAATTTTGTTGAAGATAAGCGCATTTGATATTCTGTATAATAATATTGCCCGTGTGTGTGTGTGTGTGTTTTGTCTGGATATATTTGCAGCTGAAGTAGCCGAAGGAGAAGAAGAAGCTGAGAAAAGCCGATATTGACGACGTACGGGGATTTGAGTGCTTGCTTGTCGTCAGCTGCTGCAGCGTGGCAGCAAACACCCAGCACCCAAATACACACACATATATACGCTTTTAATTATAAACTAGCCAAATACCAAATAGTCAACAAGCAATAACATAAAGAAAAAAAAAAATTATAATGCACGACAACCAAAGCAAAAACTGCAAGAACAGCTGCAGCAGCAGCAACAGCGGCAGCCGCAACAACAAATGGACAACATTGATGTTTTTGTCGCTGGCGTTGTCATGTTTGGTGCCGTGCAGCGAGGCCGTGGAGTTTACATTCGATTTGGCGGACAATGCCGAGGATTGTTTCTACGAGGAGATCAATCGCAATACAAGCGCCTATTTTGAATTTCAAGTATCCGCCGGCGGCCAACTGGATGTGGATGTTGTGTTGAAGGATCCAAATAATCAAGTCATCTATTCGATGGAACGGGCGACATTCGATAGTCATCAGTTTACGGCGGAGTTGAAAGGCGTGTATACGGCATGCTTTAGCAATAAGTTCTCAGCGTTCTCGCACAAAATCGTCTACGTGGACTTTCAAGTGGGCGAGGAGCCAGCCCTGCCCGGCGTCGATGAGCATGCGACGGTGCTGACACAAATGGAGACATCATCGCAGGCGATACACAAGGCGCTCAACGATATCCTTGATGCGCAGACGCATCATCGCTTGAGGGAGGCGCAGGGACGCAAACGGGCCGAGGATCTTAATCAGCGTGTCATGATTTGGTCATCGGTGGAAACGGCAGCCGTTGTCCTCATTGGACTGCTGCAAATTTTGGTGTTGCGCAATTTCTTTACGGATCGCAAGCCCAGCCAGACGCAATATGCACGCCTATAGAATAGAAGATAAGGAAGAATCTGAAGGAGAATACAAACAGAATGCAACACACACACAAAACAGGATGCAACTATCTCTTCTAACCATACATATAAATTTACATACGCAAATACGATCTTCTTGAGCTAGCTCCTCAAATGTATTCCATTCCCCACTATTCATCTATCGATAATTGTTTTTTTTTTTTTTTAGCCACGAACCCAAAAAAAAACCAAGAGCAGAATGCTATTTTTTTTTCTTAAAATATAAACAAGCGATAAAAGAAACCAACAACGGCAAAAAAAAAAACATTAAAAAAAAAACAATGAAAATATGCAACATTTGTCTGTTTTTTATTTTGCCAATAACAATTTGGTTTGGTTTTTTTCTGAAGATGAGTGTAGAGAATGGCGCCATTAATGGTTACCATAAATTATGTTTGCTTGTTGTTATCGCACAAACAGAATGTGGTTGTTGTTGCTGCCCCGCCACCATGCAGCGGTTGCTGCTTGCAGGAAGCAAGAGAATTACGAAACAGGCGGAAATTCGCGAAGCTCCCTCCACTCATACGACGGACAAAGATAGCAACTATTGCAACTACTGCCTGTTGTTTGTTGGCACCGTGGCATTTTGCACTCAAAATCATCATATTTTGATCAGAAATGCTTTTTGGCTCGTTCACTGCCACAGGGCAAAATGGCCCAAATCCAAAAAATAAAAAAAAAAATTGTGATAGCTTAACAACAGCTGTATAATCAAAAGAGTTTCACGGAGAGGGGAGAGTGCACAAACTTACACACACACACACATGTATATATATATATATATGTATATGCTTAGCATGACTGAGCCGCGTCGCCGCTAAGGCGAATTCGATGCGGCAATTTTGTCGGGTCTCATAGTTCAAGCGACAGGCAGTCAGCAGTCAGCGGTCGGCGGTCGGCAGTCGGCAGTCGGCAGTCGGCGCAATTTGTACGAAAGCAAACAACAAAAACACGTTTGGCTCCAACAACAACAACAATAACAATTGCGGCAACTGCGATGACAGCGTTCATTTAAATGAGCCGCACAACAGCCTGCGAGTCTCGCTGTCTGACCTGCTGTTCCACTACACCAAAGAGCAAAAAGCAGCGGCATCATCGTCAGCGGACACACACACACGCACACACACACACGCTCTCTCTCTCTCTCTTACGCTCACTCACACACACACACACAGACACGTGCATGCAAGTGACTTTAACATAGGTCGAGGTTGTCGCGATTTTGGATGCTGCTTCCTCAAACGACAAAATAAAAATGAAAATAGGAAAGAAAGAAAAAAAAAAAAACAGAAAAAACTTTGCCGAAACCTTAAAACTGTTGGCAACTCTTAATTGAGCTTTAAGATTTGGTACTTAATTGTATGTATTATCTTAATTCAATGTATTTTCAATCAGAAACGTTTATCTAACAATTAACAGTCGCAAACTGTGCAGCTTTTTACAGTTATTATTAAATAATTGCAAAAAATAAATATTTAGTTTAATAATTACAAAACGTAACGCAACCTTGGCCTTATTAGTTAGTTACTTTTAACTAATACAGACACAGTTTATTCTGTTTACTTTTAAAACACTTGCTCATAAACAAATTAAAAAGTTGCCTGATTTCAACCTAGTTATTTGAGACAATTGTGCCTGTTGCGAGACCAAAGATTTAACTGTATTTTTTAGTGTTTTATTTTTTCCACCTGCTGCTTTCTGTGGGGGGGGGGGGGGGGAGCTATGCAAAGGAGTGCTTACTTGACTTTTACCGTTGTTTTACGACTGGCATCATTTTGTTTAGCAACGCTGCAATTTACGATTTTCTTCATGGTTTTCTTCGCCCCTTCTTTGTTTTTAGCTATAACATTGTGTAATTGCCGCTTATTGATTTTTATAAAAATTTTTTTAAATCTCATTTCATTTCAAAAGGCATTTAGCAATTTTCTTTGTTTTATTTTTATTTTTTTTTTTATAATATATTGCCAGTAATTGTCCCCACCACCGATTGCAAAAAGGGATAGGAAGTGTGCCATCAAGTTGTGCAAGCTTATGTAACCATAATGTCAGCAGAAAACGTTTACATATTTGTTAATGTTTTTTTTTTTTCTGAGTGTATATGCCTGTTAAAGGATCGTTTGTACTCTAGCAAAATGTCGGTAGACCCAAAGACAGATTTCCTTTTGAAATGTGTCTGTTCAACAAGTTGCTTGTAAAACGTTGGCTGTTGGAAGCATCCACAAACTCCTCAAGTAGGTTTTCCATTTCTGAGTGTATTTAAACGTAATAATTGAATGACTATTGAGAGTATAAACTTTACAATCTTGCATTGCAGACCGAAGTCGGATAAAGAGCACAAATCTTATACCCTAGCATTTGCATCGATCAATTCAAGGACGGATTTTCTCATTAAATTTGTGTTATTTTCCATTTTTCGCCCAATTTTTGATAACATTTTAATTTTTTTCCTAGTTTAGTTGAGGTCAGCGAGTATCTTATCAGCAACTATCTTATCATAATTATACAGTTATTGTGTGGCACTTACTTAATTGAGGTACTATTTTGAAAATAGGAAACTACATAATTAAATTGTGTTATATATTTATACTCTGATACCGAAGGTTGATTATTTTGGGAGTGGCAAAAGAGAGCATATCCGATCCCATAAAGTAGAAAGTATATTCTTAATCAACATTAACATTTTTATTTATTACAATATGTTTTTTTTTTATAACTGAATATCATCAAGATTGCATATTTTAAATTTGAGAATATAAACTTATAAATTCATGTTAGATATATTTTGCACCCTTCTGTGCCTATCAATATTTTTCAACTTTAAACTCTGATTCTTCAATGAATTCAAGAATTTTTGTCAGATTGAGATCTTAAAACATGTTTTCCGAGAAGTCTGCTATAATGAAAATTCCACCCCGATGTCAAAATCGGCAGATTCCTCTGCTGATATTACCTAGTCTAGCCTGGTATATAGTGTCCAGTCGAGAGCTGAGTTCAGGGAATTTTCTATTCAATCTGTTTCAACTAAAGTTACTTATATTTACCGAATTTGGGAGATGGATTCTAAACAAGTCGAAGTTATGAATATTATTTTTATTATTTCTATAAACAATTTGTATCGTTAGTCTCTTAATAAGTGATATAAATATTTCTTTATTTATTTATTTATTGTCAACTAAGGTCAGTCGCCACCAAAAATACAAAAATTAAAAATTTTAATTAAATTAAATTTAAAATAAAATTAAAATTATAAATAAATCAAAAAATAAGATTCATAAGATTTTAAGATTTCAAACTTTTTTCTAAGATAACAAACATTTTTAAAAAAGATATTAATAAATATATATGTGTATATATATATCTGTACTTTTTGACAATCATGCCCAGCATTACGAATCGTTGGACCTATAATTTAAACTTAAGCTGCTATCCATTAATTTGATTCATTGCCAAGTTGACTATTTTTGCGATTATCCCCCACGACCCCCACGTGCAACTCCGGTGAGTGCATAATTATAATTATGACGTACCTTCATTTTTAAGTGGATAATCGGATAAAAATAAATCAAATAAGAATATTGAATCGGTTTTAACCGACTGCGAAATACTCTCAAAAGCAGTTTAATGTCAATAAATAATTCAAACGGATCAAAATTTGAGACTCTACCAAAGGTACTCCTTTGGTTACACTAATTCTTTAATTGCGGTGGCTATGAGAAGAAGATAAGGGCTTAAAGAAGGGTATTACTGGTACTCATTATTTCTGGTAATATCTCTCAAAATTGGTGACTCAAATTTCCATTTTTTTGGCTCTGGTAACCCTGGCAAGGGAATATACATATGTATGTGTGTATGTGTGTCGACGTTTAAGGAATGTTAACTGGACTCTTCAATGTAGATATATATATATATATATAACGATAGTTATGAATGTTGCAATATAATAAACTCGTTTACAGTTATATAACTGTAAGGAGCAATGCGTCGCATACGTTTGTTGCGCATACGCAGCGTGTGTGGCAGGAACTGTAGACTGGCAGATAGAACCAAGAAGTGGCTTATAATGTCATATGTCATGCAACAATGTGGCAAATGTAAATCAAGCAACTGCAACAGCAATCAGTAAACAGCATTCGGCAATATAAGCAGCAAGTTGCAAGTTGGGCCGAAGCAGCAACAACAGCAGCAGCAGCAGCCGTTGCTTATGTAATGGGAAAGGTGCATTTAATGGCCTGGTGTCTGAGGTTGCAGTTACTGTTGTTGCTGTTGTTGTTGCTATTGTTGTTGCGGATGCAAACGCAAACAAGTCGCCCCCAACCCTGGCAGATGCGGCTGCTGCTGCTGCTGCTGTTGTTGCTGCTGTCGATGTGGCGGCAGCTGCCGTTGCAAATGCAGATGCGACACACAGTAAAAAATATTTGCAAATATATTTTTTAATTTAAGCAATAATTGTTTATTTTTGTTTTTCTGTTTTTTCCGTAAGTATTTAACAAATAACTGTAAATTTAAATATGTCAAGGGCTTACGTATTAAACTAAGTATCTTAAATTAAAATAAAATAATAAAATTAAATTTGGGTGAAAAAATGTTAAAAGTAAATAATTTCGAAAAAAAAAAAAATTGCAATTTGGTAAAATATATTTGTGCAGCAGCAGCATTTTGTGGCCGGTTATGAGTTGTTGCCAATTGCTGGCTGGCGTAAGGCTAAAAAGGGGTACCGTAATGAAGGGGGATTGGGGTAGGGGTAGGGGTAGGGGTGGGAAGTGAGGGCCCATTGCTATGTCGTCTAGATGGCGTCTCACTTTCGCCTAATGGCAAATGATGCGGCAGCATTTGTCCCATATTATGAGAAAGACACACACACACACACACACACACACACACACACACACACACACACACACACACACACACACACACACAGAGAGAGAGACAACGTGGCAGAGACGGTTGGCAGTAATCATGAAAGCATCGGGAAAAATCGTTGATGCACAAACTCAGCTTGGCATATCATAGTGCAACAAATGCTGGAATTGTGAGGCAGGCGAATGGTGTTTTGTTGTTGTTTTTATTGTTTCGGTTTTTTTTGTTGTTTTTGTTTGGTTTTTGTGTTTTTGGAAAAGCGTTTTTCCGGTTAATGTGTGGCACAGTTGCCACAGTGGTATATAAGTCTCAGCTGCCGGCTCTGTTCAAGTCAGTCTTCATTCGTGGTGCACTCAAGGCGGGCAACACCAGGATTTAAATACATTAAAAAAAAACATTAACAAAAAAACTTCAACGTCTCCAGCTATGAAAGTACGTAACGCGTATTCACGTCACGTATACGTGATAAATACGGCAGCAATCGCATGTTGCGCATACGCCGTGTGTGCAACATTTACATTTGCAACATTTGCTTATTTTTTTTTTTGTTTTTTTGTTTTTTTGTTGTGTGTTTTGTGACATTGCTTAAGTGTTTGTTTGTTTGTTTTGTTCTCCCTTTTGCAGGCATTTGTGTGTCTTTTGCTGATTGGTGTCGCCAGCGTTACGGCCAAGCCAAAGCCAGGAGGCGGCGGTGGTTGGTCCTCGGGCGGCGGTGGTGGTGGCGGCGGCGGTGGCTGGTCATCTGGTGGCGGTGGCGGCGGCGGACATGGCGGTGGCGGTGGTGGTGATATCCAAGTCATCAAAGTGATCACAGAGAGCGGCGGTGGTGGCGGCGGCGGTGGCGGTGGCTGGTCATCCGGTGGCGGTGGAGGCGGTGGTTGGTCATCAGGAGGTGGCGGCGGTGGTGGTGGCTGGTCTTCAGGCGGCGGCGGCGGCGGTGGTGGAGGTAGTGATATTAAGCTAATCAAGATCATTAGCTTGGGCGGCGGTGGAGGCGGTGGCGGAGGACATGGCGGCGGCGGCGGCGGTGGCTGGTCCTCAGGCGGCGGTGGCGGCGGACATGGAGGCGGCGGCGGCGGACATGGAGGCGGCGGCGGCGGTGCCACCAAGATCATCAAAATTATTAAGCTGGGCGGCGGCGGCGGTGGTGGTGGCGGTCACGGTGGCGGCGGCGGCGGTGGTGGTTGGTCATCCGGAGGTGGCGGCGGCGGTGGTGGCGGCTGGCAGCCATCTGGTGGCTGGGCCTAAACTACTTAAGCCATGCAACTGTAAATATTGTAAATAATTGAAACGATATTTTCTCTATGTTATTTTTGTTATATTTTTAGTTTTTTTTGTTTCGATAAAAAATATCGTCTGTAAAAAAATGTAATTATGCAATGATTTTGTGTTAACTTGGCCAAAAGACTACCGCATATATTATTAAAGACAATCAATAAATATTTTATCAAATGTTATTTTATAGCTGGCATCCGTCTTTTAATTGCACACACCTCCAAAATCTATAAATCGGCTGACATCTCTGACAAATGTCGATTGTATATAATAAAAATAATAATAGTATGTTAAATGTTGGGCTGAAAACCAACGAACGAAGAGATTGGGGATTCGATAGCTTTTGTTTTGGACTTTTGATTGATTTATTAAAGTTGCGCCAAAAACACCAGAGTTTCAATGTCCAAAGTACACGACTTAAATATACCCTGTTCTGATTTCTCTGCTTCAAATCGAAGAAACGATTACTCTAAAAAAAATAAATAAATGTATAAATTACATATTTAATTTTATTTTTAAATTTATATGTATAAATATATTTATTTATATTAAATTCGCACATTTCGCAAAACAACTGAAAATTGATATTAAAACATTTTCTAATTTTTAAACTGATTCGAAAGACAAGCAAACTAAAATTTTACTTAAAAAAATGTTAAAAAAAATGTAGTTTATTTTGTTATTTGCAGAAAATCATTTGCTGAAAACGAAGAAGAAATTCCAATTTTAATTTTCTGGAAATTCCCTAGAAAAGTCGCCTAACAAACTTCACCTCCTCTCCGTGAAAATGGTGAAAAAACCTTTTTATTCTAAAATTGTAGAGCTAATGTTACCAAAGTTCCCCTCCCAAGATTAGCATATATATTTCCGAGTGTTTTGGAGCTAGATAAAGAAGAAGAGGAGAAAGGACAAGGAAGAAGAAGCATATAAAAGCAGATATGATGATATCATCATGATGTAGGATGATGATGAGCTAATTTAATACTGGGTATCTGCTCGTTGAGCAATTTCCCCTTTATTATCAATTCTATACTTGATGTATGGCAACGCTTTGGTTTGTTAGATTGCTCAATTTGTTAATAATAAATAAATAGTTAATTAAAGGCAATTAGCAAATGACAAAATCATGGCAGTTGTCGGCAAAAACAACAATCAACAAAAATTGCCAGTTTGTTTTTTACACGTGCTTTTAGCCGCTGGCGTTGCTCATTTTTTTGGGGCCACACACGTCAATAAGAGTGTTCCACTACCAGGTGAATTGGCCCAGATGATGTGAAGGACATTTGTAAATACAAATTTTGAGGCTTGAAATTGGTGCGATTAAACGAGTGACTTGATTGATGTAATTATGTTTAATGTACGTGGTGATTTGATGGGGGGGGGGATTGGGGATGGGGGGATGTGGTGCCGGAAAGTCTGTCTGTCAATACATATTAGCCACATTAAAAGCGCATTAAAGATCCACACAACTCACAGCTATCAGCTCCCCACTGGATTGGATTTATTTACATCTTTGACTCTTTCCACATCCATTTCGATTTGCATCCATGGCATGCATAATAAATGATGCCAATCAATGAATTCCAAATTCAAAAAAAAAAAAAATGAAATAAAATAAAAAACTGACAGCAACAAGAAAGCATATTAATGAAATAAAACCAAAAACACGCCCCAAAAAGCAGTAACGGAAGATTTGGGCAAAAGTTTGCCGCCGCCGCTTTGGCTGCCACTTGCCGCAAACGCTTGCCGGTTTATGTATCAATTAGCTGGTTAAAATGCAGCCAGAGGAGACAGCTAAGGAGAGAAAGAGACAGAAGACGGGAGATCGGAAGATCGACAACAACAAAAGACACAATAGGCCACATGACAGCTTATGCGCCTAGCGAGGGTCAATCAATGAGTTTCAGTTCAGTTCAAATTTGTGTTTCAAAGATATGATTTTTATTTTATTTTTTTTAGTTTTAATTTTGTTATAATGTTTATTGTTTGGTGAGTACTTTTTATAATTGAATTATTATATTTATTTATAATATTATTATTATTATTATTATTATTATTATTATTGTTATTATTATTATTATTATTTTTAATATTGTTATTATTATTTTTATTGTTATTTTTTATTATTATTATTATTATTTTTATTATCATTATTATTATTATTATTATTACTTTTTTTATTATTATTATTATTATTATTATTAATATTGTTATTATTATTATTATTGTTATTTCTTATTATTATTATTATGTTTAAGATTATTAGCTAAACAAAGAAAGAATAAAAATTTAAAGAAGTTGTATTTAGCTATATTCAATTAACTTTGAATGAAAAACATTATTTTTGACATTTCGAATTTAAGCTGAATACTTAAAAAAAAACCTGGCATTAGGGTGTAAAATCCAATTAACGGTACTGCACACGTTAAGAAAACACTTTTTGCATTGCAAATAATATTTTTTATTTTTATTTTTTATTTTTTTTTTTTTTGTTTTAAATGCTGATTGTGTTGAGCGCCCCTCGCTGGCCAATTTCCATTTCAGTTTCCCCTTTCTTGTTTTTTTTTTTTTTTTTTTTGTATATTTAATTTTTTTATGCTTTGTTGCTATTGTTTATTATCACCAGTGGCTGTGCAAATTTTTGTTGAAACAACATTGGTATTGTTTAATGTTGCTACCTCATTGTTTGTTTGGCCGTTGCTTGAGCCATCCGATCCCGATTGGGTTGTAAAACCCGTAGATACAATAGCTTTACGAGTATCACGGATGACATTATATTCAAAATTGATAAACGATTTTCCAAAACAATTCATGTTTATGCAAATTTGAAATAGCAAACAGTTTCCAGATATTAGCTATCAATAATATATTAATAGTCATATTTAGAAGATCTGAGAATAATAATCCAAATAAATACCTATAAAAATTGGGCAATAAACTAAATACGATTGCCGCAGCAAAGATAAACAAATTAGTTTGCTTCACACATTTGAGTGTCAGTTTCATTAGGGGTGGTCAGGTCCAGACCCTCTGTGTTGACCAACTTGTTAGCGTTTTTATTCCGGAATACCATGTGCCAAGGTTAACATGATGGGAAAGTGACACACACAAGCCAAATATGGGGGGGAAAAAATGAGAGGAAAAATTTCAAATATTTTGGATGCCAGACGATTGATTGACATTGAATTTGTTTTGGGTGATTCGGACATGAAGATGAAAATCAAAAGTGAAAGTATTCAATATAAGTAGCTTATGTCTGAGTGTGTGTGTGTGTGAGTGATTATCTTCGTAGGTATTTCCCCCGTAAACCGCTTTTCGATCCAATTCCCACAACATACGAAACGATACGCAAAGGTCAGACCCTAAAATATATGAATGAAATGCGATCTGGCTTAAACGCGAACCAGTTTAAATCCGTTAGTCAAGCTTCGTAACATATTTGTTAATAGCAAAGCGTTTCCTCTTTTTTTTTGTTGTTGTTTTTTTTTTTTTTAATAAGATGTGCTGGAAAGATTTAAGATAAAGATAAAGATGCCACACAATTTATTATTATTTGGGTCAGCTATTGACTAGTTAATTTTAATTTTAATATTTTATTTTAAGACATAATTTTTCTAAATTTCCGAGTTTACAAATGGTAAATTAATTAACTTTAATAATAATTAATATGCAAATGTAAAAATATATAAATAAAAAAAAAGCTTAAAACTAGAATCCCTGCGTTTCAACATTTCAGTCAGCTGCAGAAAGTGTTGCATGGGAAAAAAAAGATTGTTTAATACAAAAATGATTATTGTTAGTTTAGCAGCAGCTAATTAATGGTTGGACTGATGAAATATGATTAGTTGAGATGTCCGCTAAATGAATATAAATTAAATTAAATTAAATTATTACGACTGCCGATGCTGCTGACTATTTATGAGCCATTAGATTAGATGGTGGCCAGGCCTTTTGCCCAATGCATTTGCCACATTCAACTGCCTCATTAATATTTGTATATATTTGCATATATGCATATATATATATGCAGACGATATCAAGTGTGTGGCCCGTGGGCAAAGGGCGCACCCATGTTTCGGATCCCGCTTGGAATCGGATGGAAACAGATATTTGATAGACTCGAATACGCATCGATATCACTTCCCTAATGAGCCGACACGTGTATTAGTACATAATTAATGAACTTAATGCTTAGTTAGCAACAGCTACTATTTAAGTATGTATATATGAGGAGGAGACACGCCTCTCCCCCTCTCCCCCTCACTCTCTCCAACAGTTACCATTCCTTGTTGCTAATGATATAATAATTATACCCTTAACCCATTAAAAATTGATAAAAAGGGTATAATGGTGTTGTGCAAATGTATGTAACAGGCAGAAGGAAGCATCTCCGACCCCATAAAGTATATATATTCTTGATCAGGATCAACAGCCTAGTAGATATAGCCGGGTCCGTCTGTACGTCCGTCCGTCCGTCTGTATGAACACGCGGATCTCAGAGGCTATAACAGCTAGCGATTTCAAATGGAATATAATACCAGGCGCAGATCAAGTTTGCTTTATTTTATCGATAACTGCCTCAATTGCTGAATTATCGATACATTTCGATTTCCGATATCAATAAATTCCACAATTTAAGAGGCAGAGGCTTCTAATTTGTACATACCATGCATATACATATTATTGATCAATTGCCGAAATTTCATTAAGATCTGATAAGAAACACCGAAGTCGAAAATATAATCTCATATTGATCTTCTTGCTGTCAGCAGCCGCAAGCATTTTCTGTATGCATATAAATAGGCGAGCGCATGTGCGAGAAAGAGATGGCATGATAATCGATGCTAGCGTCAATATATTTGTGTGTATTTTGTTTGTGGCCATTCAAAATCGTGCATTTGAGTGCAAATCATCTTAAAGGGAAATTTGCTAATAAGACTAGAATATATTTATTAACTGGGTTAAGGGTATATCGTAGTCGAGCCAACTCGACTACAGCATCTTACTTGTTTTGCTTTGCATTATGAGGCAACCAAAAAAAAAAAAACAAAAAAAAAAAGTTTTAGCAAATATTTTCGTAAGAGGTAATCAGAGTAGATAAGTGGCATATGTGGCATATGCAGATATGAATATATGAAAAGCGAATTTAAAAACAAAAGAGGGAATCTCCCGCTCAAGTTACAAATAATCACAACTATAATTATACATAATAGATATTTAAAGCTTGAGCACAGCAGGTTGACAACAAAATAAAGCATTTAAATGCAAATATTGACAACAAAATTGAAATTTGATCAATGGAAAACCAATTCCATAAATTTGTCAAAAATTATGCAAGTGGCAAGTGGCAAGTGGCAAGTGGCAAATGGCAAATGGAGATGGACAAGAGGAGAGAACAGGCCTACAATTGATGAATTATTGTTGTTATTTATTGTTGTTGTTGATGATTTTTGTTGCTATTGTTGTTGTTGTTGTTGTAGTTGTAACTATATCCGCACAATCGTGAAATTGGCATAGCGCCGACTTTTGGGGCATTACGAATGAAATGTTTGTTATAACTCAATAAACAATTTGCATTTCAAGCGAGCCACACCGAAATCGAGACACAATGAGAGCAAGCGAGACAGCGATAAAGATAAAAGTTAAAACGCAGCTGCGAAAAAAAAAAAAAATAAAAAAAATAAATAAATAAACAAAAATTATGTTGCGCAGGCGCCAATGAATTAATGAAAGGCCAGCGCACTGTTTGGGCCATGGCTTTTGGGATGACTCTAAGTCCAATACACACACACACGCACACACACACACACACACACACACGCACACACACACACACACACACACTTTGGCTGTGTTTTTTGTTGGTACTGCTAAACTAATGCCCTTGTATAAAATGCGTGGACGAGTGAAGCTGGCTCATCATTTAACGGTTGGACATCGAGGGCTCAAACACGACCAGCGTGAAGATGAATGTAAGTGCAACAGCAGCAACAGCAGCAGCAGCAGCAGCAATAAATATAAAAAAAAATTAAAACAAGTGCCAGTGACAATATATATGTATATATATAAATATATATCTAGTGTTTTGACCCATATTTATTATTGTTTTTTTTTTTTTTAACGTGCAACTCCTTTTCATCTATATTTTCTTTTTTTTTTTGTTTGCTTGTGCTTTAAAGTTAATTGGCGCTTTGTTGGCTGTCGCCGCCGCCAGCTCACTATGTGGATTAAGTGCAGCGGATGTGTCGCTGAAGCAACCGAATCGCTTCGAGGAGAGCAGATATGGCAATTCGCGCTATCAGATCTTTGAGGTGCACAATCATTACGAGGGCAAGAATGACGCCTATTTACCGCCAGCTGCCACACAAACGAGCCACGAGGAGATACACATACTTCATCAGCAGCAACAAACGCCACATCGGCAACATCTTGCAGCAGCAGCAACAGCTGCTGACGATGATCATTTGGATTTATCTTTTCTAAGCTTTGCCGATGGCGGTCATTTGCAGCCGCAGCAACCACAGCAGCTGCAGCAGCAACGGCGACCACTGCCGGTGGCAGCAACTGTTGCTCGGCCAGTGCCAGCACCAGTGCCAGCAACTGTTGCTGTGTCAGCGCCAATTACTCATACTGTTCCGGTGCCCTTCCCCTCCAACTATCAGCATGATTTCCAGCGCAAGCAGCGCCCATCTCAAGCTCCAGTTCCTTACAATGCTCCTGGTTATCTGCCGCCTACATCTGCCACGCCCAGCCAAGCCAACCAAAACTATCAGCAGTCTAGTTTAAGCTCTATTTTGAGCTCAACGGCACCACAGGTCTTCTCGGAGGCGCCACCCTCCACCAGCAATGGAGGCCAGCAACAGCAGCAGCAACAGTTGCAACAACAAGTAAATCAGCAACAGCAGCAACTTGTGTCCAAGCCCGTTTACAGAGCCAACAACTATCTGCCACCCACAACAACAACGGCTGGTGCAATTACCACCTATCCACAGCAACAGCAACTGCCACAGCAACAGCTGCCACCGCAACAACTGCCACAGCAACAACTGCCACAGCAACAACTGCCACCGCAACAACTGCCACCGCAACAACTACCACGGCAACAACAGCCACAACAATTAATACAGCAACAACTGCCTCTGTCACAACAGCAACAGGTCTACCGGGCACCACCTTATTTGCCACCCATCAGCAGCAGCAACAGTATCGCCAGCAGCAGCGCTAACAGCTTCGCCAGCAGCAACAGTATCGCCAGCAGCAACAGCTTCGGCAGCAGCAGCGCTAACAGCTTCGCCAGCAGCAACAGTATCGCCAGCAGCAACAGCTTCGCCAGCAGCAGCGCTAATAGCGTCGCCAGCAGCAACAGCCTCGCCAGCAGCAGCAGCCTCGCCAGCAGCAGCAGCTCGATTCCTTCGAATTACCATGCACCTGGTTACTTGCCACCTGGCTATGACTTTAACAATCCAGATGCTGTACAACAGCCGCAACAGCAGTTACAGCAGCAACAGGTGCAACAGCAATTGCAGCCTGTTGCGGCACCAACAACAGCTAATTATCGCGCGCCCGGCTATTTGCCACCTGGCTATGATTTTAACAATCCCGATCAGTTGCCTTTCGATCAAATTATTGAGCAGCCCGTGCAGTCAGCACAGCCAGTTGCTGCCGTGCAGCCAGCAACAATTGGTGACTATCGTGCACCGGACTATTTGCCACCCAGCTACGATGCGGTCAATTCGCAGCCACAACAACAGGGCAACATCTATCAGCAGGAGCCACAGCAGGTGCCACAGCAGCAGCTACAGGAGCAGCCATTGCAGGTGCCACAACAGCAGCAGCAGCATCCTGGTGTGCTGCCCGAGGGTTATGAGTTTACCAAGCCCGAGAACTCTGAGGCAGCTATTGCTGAGCTGCACAGCCTGCAAACGCAAACCAAATTGCTCAAACAGCAACAATTGCAGCTGCAGCAACAACAGTTGCAGCTGCAGCAGCAACAGCAACAGCAGCAGCAACAGCAACAGCGACCAGCTGTCTCGCCTAGCTCTAATATTATTTATGGCGTGCCCAAACATCAGCAACAGCCACAGCATCCGCTAACGACAACAACAGCAACCGCAAGCGCAGCAGCAGCAGCAGCAACAGTTGCTTACCAGGCGTCTGCTGTGGTTGCCGCTGCTCCACTGACTGCACCACCCACACAACAACACTCACATATACACACATTGAGCAGCTATATGAACACGGTGCAGCCTTATGCACGATACGGACAGCCACGGCAGCATCTGCAGCACCAACAGCAACACGTGCAGCAACAGCAACATGTGCAGCAACAGCAACAGCAGCAGCAGCAGCAATTTGTCGAGGTGTCGCCCATGTATCGTGAACAATCGAAGCGTCCACTTTCCTATGCGCCAGCCATGTCCTATATACGAAATGCGGTGCCAACACAACTGCACCAATTCCATCAGCATCACCACATACATCATGTGCAACACCAACAGCAACACCAACAGCAGCAACAACAGCAGCAACAACAGTTGGCGCAGTCACATGGCAAGCTCAGTTTGCAGGCGCAACAGTCGCTGCAAAAGTTTATGCCACGTGAAATGCAAATGGCCGTCAATGTGGCCGTTGCCGCCACCGGCCCAGTGGCACGTGGCAGTTCCAAGGTACGCACTGTGCAAATTGTGAACCCGAATGCGGTGCGGACATTCAAAGTGCTCGAAACTCTCGATGCTGCCGGTGTGAAAACCATCAAAATTCTCGGCACAAGTAATGAGCAGCCAAGGGGGAAGCATCACATTGTCAACGTGGTCACCCAAGATTCCCACAATGTTGAGAGTCATGTGCAGACGGTGAAGATCTTTGATGAGCCGCAGGATTTGCAGTTGCCAGCTGTCAACGGCTACTTGCCACCAACTGTGGCACTCACACGGGCACGCATTGTCAGACAGTCATCGCAACCGTTGCGCCTCTTCCCTGTGCCCAGACACTGACCAGCAATCCATCCAATCAAACAATCCTCGTAGTACTGATTAGCTATTTAATTTCATTCACAACGAATCCAGTTTTTTGCAACGCACTCTTCATTTTAAATTTATACGCATGTTTATTTTTTATTTGTTATTTTTTTTTAATCACCGCTTAAACGATTTCTTAACTAATAAATCGACTTATATATATTTACATACATGTGCATAATTAGTGATTTAATTAATTAGAAAAACAACAAAATATCGATGAAAATCCCATGCGTAGTTCGAGTCGAGCTACGGCGACCTTCACCTCGATTCATTTGGTTTTTTTTCCTAAGTGAAAGTCACACATTTAGTTTGACACTTTAAATGACGATGGAAATTCAATGAAAAGCCCGCAAATCAAACGCAACAAATGACAATGAAAAAAAAAAACATAAACAAAACTCAATCAAAACCTAATCAATCGAAGCTTACAACTGATTTAACATTCTTTCCCTCTCTCTCTCTGTCTCACTCTCCCTCTTTCACACTCTCGCTTTAAATTGCTTAAAGTTGATCGTCTATGATATAACTCCATGACACACAATTCGGCTACACCCATCATCCAAGTGATGAGCCACTCATTTGCCAATGGTCCCTCCAATGTCATCATTTTGATGGTCACATTTTATTTGCTCGCCGGGAGTTGTGTCATTTCCATTTGCATGTTTACGTCTCAATCTGTTTATTTGCGCCATCTATTTGTACTCATTGATCCATTGAGCCCAGGCGATAATGTGAATCTCGTTTGCTTTTCAAATCTTTCACCTCTCGACATCACATTGGTTGCAATCCAAGGTCCACTAAACTAATTTGAAACTTTCAAAAGATTGTCATAATTTTGCGAAGAAGATGGGTACATTATCAACTCTTTCCCTGATGTTGATAGCTTAAGATTAAAGCAGCAAGATTTTGATTATGTTTCTATATTTAAATCGGTTAGCTTTGATTAACCTTCCCTGCCTTGTGCACAACTAATTTCTGATAAATACAAAGAAGAAGAATTGGAGGTCAAGGGCCAGGCTCAAATGTGGGGCATCCATCTGCTACCTGCTGGAGCGTGCCACAAAGTCCAGCCAAATGCCGCCCTTGTGGACACCCACAAAGATGAGCGGATCGAGTTCGATGCCATCGAGAGTGCGTCCATTGATGTGCACCTCGAAGCGTCGTACAATGGCCGCCAGTGCCGCCTTGGTTTGGGTCAGACCCAGTCGTATTCCGACACACTGACGCGGCCCATTGCCAAAGCCAAGGAAAACGCCCAGTTGCTGGAATCGCTTTAGGCCGCCGTTGAGAAAGCGTTCGGGTCGAAAGGCCTGCGGCTCCGGATAGTAGATGGGATCGTGATGCAGTCCATAGATGGGTATCATCACATTGTCGCCCGGTAGCATTTTCAGCGGACTATCGTGATGGCTGCCCTGAAAGGTGTAGGGCACTGTGCAGGTCTTCGATGCCCAACCGCCAGCCGGATAAATGCGTAGACTCTCTGCGGATTAAAAGATAACTGGTTTATATTTTTGCAATGCTTACAAATTATTTAATTAAATTCAATTTTATAATTTAAAAATTCATATAACTTAATTTGAGAAATGCATTTTTGTAGTCATATAACACATAACTTAATATGAATTTTAATTAACTATGTAAAACATTATTATTGTTTAGTAATAATATTAATAAAAAAAGTTAATATAAGTATTCACACACGCATTGAAAAGAACACAAAGGAAATGCAATTTTAAAAAAATCCACACTGAAAAAAATCTTTTTCACTGCATTAAGTAAGTGTAGAAAATATTCGAGAGGACCCCACGATAAAGAGTAATATTTCCGAATGTTTTCTCCCTAGATACATATATAATTGCCCCGATTTGACTCACCATTTAAGCAAGCACTCAAATAGGGTAGCTCATTTAGCACCTCAAAGTCGGGCAGCAGCTGATCCCATCCAGAGCAGGCATTGTCAAGCTCTTGCCACAGCCGCTCCTGGCAATCCGGATGGCGACCGAGCTGCGCATAAACAGGGCCAAGGGTTTAGGCAAGGATTAGTCGATTTGTTGCACAACTCACGAGTAGCAGACAGTGCGCAATAGTCGAGGATGTGGTGTCCAGTCCATCGAACATGAAGGTCATCGCATGCGATGCCAGCTGCCCCTCACTCAGCTGATGTTCCCGCTGCATGTCCAGCAGATGATTGATGAAATCGTTGCGCTCCTGTCGCTTGCAGCGCCTCAAATCAAATGCCTCCCGCACAAGTTCCCCAAAGAAGCGATCATACGAGGGCGGAATGATCTTGGGGCGCAGCCAGAGCGGCAGACAAGGAAATAGTCCGTTCAGAGCGCCAGCAAGAGCCAGTCGGCGATTATCCTCAGACATCTCCTTGTTGTGCTTGGCCACTGGCAGCGGTGCATCGGTAAAGCTGCGCGCTTCGATACCCAGGACGCAATCAAAGAGATTCTCGCTAGTAAAGCGTAGTCCAAGCTGAACGATTTTAATTAACAATAAATCGAACTTAAAATAAGTTTTACACAATTCTGTTTCAGATCACTCACATCCATCCCGTTTTGTGGTTCCCCACAATCCGAAAACTTCTCAATGTACGCGCAGAGCATGTCGCAGATGCGCTTCATATTTCCGTATGCGTTCCGTATACGTCCACTGGTTAGCAGGGGGGAGAAGATGCCACGCTGCCTTCGCCACTCGTCGCCATCGAGCACGAAAGGATTGCAGGCGACAAGCGGATCCTTTCGTGTGTCAATCATGCGCGACGCATCGTTGTTCTCAAAGTGGCGAAAGGCGCTCACGAACACCTCATTGATCAGTTTCGGCTCCAACAGCAGCAACTTGGGCGCTCTCACCAGATACGTTCCCACGTAGCTGTCTGTCTCCCGATATTGCCTGCATGAATCCGAGATAAATAACCATATGTAACTGATTTATGGAAAGTCTAAAATCGCTCACATATAGATATCACGCATATCATTGGAGAAATGTCGACGCGGCCACACAATGTTCGGAAAGGAGCCAAGGAGTGGCAGGGCACGCGGCTCCCGGATGCCACGTCGACGCCAATGTCCAAAATTCCATATCAGAAACACGTACAGCAGCACGAGCACTGCGATGATGACGGTCAGCAGCAGAATCGTTGGATACATGCCGGGCAACGAGCACAAACTGACTTGGAGCTGCCAGCAATTGCCTTCAATTGGAATCCAGCAATTGACAAAATCTTGTCTCATTTGTCACCCACCCACAACTTAAATCTGGCATTGCGCAATCGGACACCGACACGACAGCTTTTGTGACTGGGTGAATTGTGGATTTTCATTATCATTATCGAATTAGATGATAAGTGTGTGTTGCTTGCAACGTGTAAAATGCGGCATTTGTTTCTGAATCAGCATTATATAACTTGCCAAATGATATATGTATGTATATTCAATAAGTATTTATCTTCAATAAATTAATCGATGTGCTTTGGCTAATTGTTTAATTTCTTATCGACTACAACATTCTCGACATTCCATATACATCCATAATTGATTAATATTCAATAAAATATTATTTTATTTTGTCCGGATACAATTATTTTGTTAAACAAAGCATTTGCAATATCCTCTCTCAATCAGCTTGGAGTAGACCGATTCCGTTTCGTATTTTAGGATTAATTAATCATCTTTTAAGCGACCGTTAAATATGATTTGTTTTGGCTGCGCCGATTAATAAACAACTCTCTTAAGTAGTAAACCCACAACATTAATCATAGCTCTGGCACACACGCAACCCATTAGCATTGCTAGACAAGGTCAGGTATGAAGATTGCAATTTTGATCTCTACACTGACAACCTTGACTTTGTTTTCCGGAACGCAACCAATTGAAGCTCGCAATTTATGTATTTGGATCTCAAATTCAAGTCACTTTCATTTTGCTATTGCACACGAGTTTTTCTGACAGTGTGAGGCAGATGTTTTTGTGAACCGTAACACGCGATAGCTAAGTAAATAATACGACAATGATATCTGACAGATTGAATATATATAATTTCTCCGGGAAAATTAATTTAGCTTATTAGATATGAGATGGTGTATACCGTGTATTATAATAGCACGCAGCATTAATTTTAAATATATTATATAACGGATTTATTTCTAAACAAATCAAAAGTTTTTTACCAATAAAGTCACATTAATGAATCTTTAGTTTTATTTTACGTTACGTATTTTTGCATTCTGTGTGCTAAGGCTCATCAGTCGCGGGTTCGAATTCCGCTAGAGGCATGGTTATTTATTTGTTTACCTAGACCAGTGGTCGTCCGTTCTGCCTCCTTTCCTTCCATTCAACTTTCTGTCTAAATCTATATCAACACGCCAAAAATGGCCTTACCTACGTAAGGGCGCCTTTTATATTTACGTTAATTTAAAATTTGACAACGTAACTCAGGAGGCGCCATCTAGCTGTTAGAATTATTCTTTACAATACCGAAAAATCAAAATTTTGTACGCACCACAGCCTTGCCTTGGTGGATGTATCGCTTTTGTTGTGCGAACTTTTAGTTTGTCGGTGCGTGCAATCGATTTGCGATATTTTTAAAAATAGTATCAGCAAGCATATAGATTATATCGCCATTTTAGGCAGGTCGACGCATCTTGCAACTGGATTTTATATTTAAACAAATTAAAATGGTAAGCGATTCGTATGCAAAACAAATGCAATGCCATTAAAAAAACTAAATACATTTGTTTCGCTGCGCAAACAGCTCCAAACCAATTGCTTCACTGCCCGGCTGACCCTTGCTCTATTTGTGGCGCTACTGTTATGGCCGGCGGCCCTGGTCAGCGGATATGACAAAGAGATGACGGTTTATGTGGATGCCGGAAAGAAGGAGTGCCTCTATCACACTGTCAAGGCTGGTGAAATAATTGACTTTGAGTATCAGGTGATTGATGGCGGCCACGGTGATCTGGACATAAGCTTTGCCCTGCTAGACCCCATTGGCCTGGTCATTGTGAGTGACTACAAAAAGCCGGAAAATATGCACCAGCACGAGGTGCAGAAGGAGGGCGACTATCGTTTCTGTTTTGACAACAGCTTCAGCATGTTCAATCGCAAAACCGTCTTCTTCGAGCTGATCGTGGAGCGCGAAGGCGATCAACAACATGGCGATGATCAGTGGAAGGAGATAAACGAATTGACGGGCCTGACGCCCGACGAGTATTACGATATGAAGGTGCAGGATATTATGGACTACATTGGACGCATCCGCATGCAGCTGACCAAGGCGCGCCAGCTGCAGGATGCGCTACGCTCCCATGAGGCGCGCGATCGCAATTTGGCTGAGGCCAACTTCCAAATGGTCAATAATTGGTCGCTCGTACAGATTAGCGCAATGGTCGGTGTCGGCCTCATCCAGGTCTTTATGCTGCGCAGCATCTTCGAGACGCACGGACGTATGCATCATCTGTGGCGCAAGCTGGGCATTTGATGAGGCAACGACAACATCAAGCTTTTACCAAAGATGCAGTTGGCATTCCTACCAATTGCGAATTATTACGTACATCTTAGTCACAAAATACTTATCAGTTTCAACAAGCGTTAGTTAGTATCTCTAGTTAGATATATCTAAGCGTGTGTGCGTGCGTGTGTGTATGTGTGTGTGTCTGTGTGTGCATTTATTATACAAAATACATTGTATTTGTAAGCTATGTATTGTGTTTAGGTTACTTCAATGATCTTATCGAATAAAACATTGAAATGAGTAAAAAAAAAAAAAATATCCCACTTTTGCAATAACAAAGAGTTTTTGTGTCGCCTCTTGGATTTATATAGATATAAATACATGAAATAATAACATTTAAAACATAACGATTTATAGAAGCGATTTAATAATGTTGCTGATCGTTAAACAATATCTTTTGAAGTCAAGTATATTGCGTTTTCATATGAAGATTCAACATTTCTACAACAGAAGGTTTCCACATGCGGCATGTCGTTCAAATGAATTATTTGATGGTTATTTGCAAATTATCACTTAAAATTACACTTTTTTAATTAAATAGTTTTTAATTATTTTTTTTTCGCATTTAATTTACTAAAAAAAAAAAACAAGATCCATATTATTACTAGGCATGGTATTTATTATTGAAATTTCCGATTGCGACGGGCAGTGTGTGGAGTTTTTCGTTTGGAGTTTTTGTTTGTTTTGTTGTTGTTTGCTCCGCTGCTCCGTTGTTGACGCTGGAAAAGTCGCACACCGTTAACTTCTGCTCTGCATGGCTATTGAACTGTGCTCAAGGATTAGGCTTGCTTGTCGAGACGCTTCTGGCGCTCGAGCAGCCGGCGCTCGCGTTCAAACTCTTTCATGCGGAGCACATAATCCTCGTATTCGCAGGTGAGATAGTCGTGCTTCTCGTGCGCGCACTGGTAGACGAAGGGGAACTTGTCGCTGCGGCAGGACTGATAGGCGAGCAGTTTGTGGGCGCAATAGTCACGATCCTCGAGTGGCAGTTTCGCCGATTCCATCTCTTCTTTGGTGGCAATCATTACGCGCTCCTTGCGCGACTCAAAGCCCAACATGGGATCGAAGCTAGGCACCACATCCGGCCCGGGCGTCACATCTGGCCTTATGTAGTGGTTCAGAGCGTTGCCCATGCTGTTCAAGTGGTTAAATGTACGTTAAGCAACATGCAAAATGCAATCAAAATAACAAATATAAATTACGTAAAATGTTCTTCTTCGGTTGTTGCTGCTGCGGCGCTGCTGTCAGTTCAGCTGTTGTTGTTGTAAACCGTTTGACAGCTGTTGCCAAGCAGGGCTGCAAGTAAATTCAATTGTATAACTATCGATAAGAATGGCTAAAATTTGAATTATTTGTATTGCAAATAATAAATTGGTATGTTGTTAATAGGTATTCAGCTAAAATTGCATTAAAAAAATTCTAAGAGTTGCGTATGTCAACAGCAAAATGTGTAATACCGATAGTATCATTTGTTACAACCACTGCTATCGAGTGGCACGAAAATGTCCTGCTGCAATTAATCGATAAGTTTACAGTTCGCGAAAGACAGTGGTGCAATCATACAACAAAAAATATGCATTAAGTTCGCAAGTAGAATACTTAGTTAATTCCTAGTTATTTTGTAAATTGTTGTGCAATAATATTTAGCCAAAAAAAATAACTGACAAGTGTCCAGTTATACAGTGTAAGCAACTCGTTGGCCCGCTCACATCATCGCCGGGACGAAAAGAAGTGTCGGTGTAACGGTATAGCCCAGTAACGGCCCACGTATGTACATACACATGTACTATATGTAAATGTAAGCGCATACAGAAAATCGATTTGGAGGCGAAATTTTGCAAAATTGTTAACGGTGCAATGGTCGGACTATTAAATCCAATGAAATATGGCGATCATTTCTACGAATTGTACACCAGTAATACACGCAGGTAATGTAAATAAGCACAAAGGACATTTCGGCGTGGTGGCGGCAGCGGCGACGTCTCCCTTGTGTGGGGGTTGAAAAATCGATCGGCATGCCGTTTAAATGAATGTATGTAGGTCTTCAACCCCTAGCCAAGGGTCGCCGCTGAAGCCGCAAGCCAGCGGTTGCTATTTGCCGGGGTTGAAAGTTTGGCGCTTGCTTGCTTTTGAACGTCAAGTGGGCAGCACTGGAACAGCTGATCGATAACAGCTGAGCTGAGATCGAATTTATTGCTTATCGGCTGGTTGAACCGCGACCTGCATTAATTTATACATTGTTAAATCGATAAAGCTGCCAAATACAATTGAAATATGCGAATATGCTAAATACGAATGAAAATGAGAATTGTTGCCAGCTAGCAATAACCAAAATCGGCCAAAATATATGATTAACTATATGAATAATAGCTGACATTCTTTACAATCTAAAATTACATTGGAATACTTTACCATACAGCTTGACCTTTAAGCAGTCTTGCAATAAGTAGAATATAAATGTTTAGTTTTATTTTGAACGAAGCAAAATGTAGCATGGTTGGCAACACTCAATTATCGATTTCTGCATGCAACTCTTACACTCTAACTCACGCAGCTCTCTCTCTCTCTCTCTCTATTTCTGTGTTGTTATTATTATTGCAGAAAGTTGCAAAATGAGAGGAAGGCGCTCACAAAACGAAAGAGCCGCAAGGAGAAATCGGCAGCGGCATTGGCAGCCGTTGCTGCAGCGGCAGTACTGGATGGCAATGGTGGCGGGGCCGGGGCTGGCATAGTGAATCCCTTGGATCCGCCATTAATCAAGGATCAGTTGCTCCTAATGCCAGCATTTCCTGTTGCGCACATCGAGCTTGATCCGAATGCATCAAAATTTGCCGTATTCTCAGCGATACGCTCCACTGTGCTGGAGGCAGAGACGCGCTTTGCTCTCTTTCACGAGGGCAACGGACATGCGGCCATGTCAGCCGCATCGGCTATCAAGAAATGGAGCGGCAATATGGGTTCCTCGTGCTGCCTCGTTTGTGCCGGCAGTTGCATGGTCAGCAACCTGGTCGATTGTGCGTGCCATGCGCCGCTGGCAATGGTTGGCGGCGGCGGTGGTGGCGCTGTCGGACCAGCTGGTGCCGCTGGCGGTGCAGCAGCAGTTGCTGGCGCTGCTGGCCCAGCGGACAAACGGACGACGAACAGCGCCAATAGCGATGCCGACTCGGACACGGAGGAGCCCGAAGAACGTGAGCCGGTCTATGCCACGGTGCCGCTCATTGTCGGCGCCGGGCTACGCAGCCTTTTCGAGCTGATTGCGGACGCACGGCACATTCAGCCGCTGTTGTGCACCAAGGCCCTGAAAGCACTACTTGATGTTATCCAAGGCCAGCAGCCGGAATCGTTTAAGCTGGAACCGGAAGACCTTATCAATCCGCTTTACGATCTATTGCTCGATCTGGCCACTATGCCGGCGGCAATAAGCTCCACAACCGGTGCCGAGGCTAATTGGTCGGCGATGGCCTGTGCGGCTCTAATTGGCCTCTGCATTGCCCGCGGCGACACTGGTAAAATGCTCAAGGCCATTGCCGCCATGCTCATGTCGCCCAGGCAGCTATCCGCCCAGATTGTTCAGCTGCCCGCAGTGCTGGCGGCACTGCAGCATACGGTCGTCAGTGCGGCGCTCAACAAGCCAACGCGTCCCGATTTTCACAGTCATGGCGTGCCACACAATTCGCTGATTGATGAGGTAAGTTTGCAATCCTCTGCATAAAATTATAATAATATTACTAGGTATAATTTATTAATATAGAGTAGGTCAAGTAAATGCTGTTATTTGTGAATGTGTTTACAGTTAATTCAAGATAAAATATATACTGGCATCCAAATATAAAAGGATCTTGGACAAAGCTCTAATAATTTCCCATTTGTTTTCCAGTTCGCTTTGAAGCTGCCTATGATGACGACTTCGCAGCAGCAAATGGCGCCGGCCATGGCCTGCGATGGCGTCTTTGTCTACGTGCTGTATTGCGGTGCACTGTTAAAGATTGGCACTGGCTTCGGCGGCTCGTACAAGGGACACATCTATGCACAGAACGAGGACTTCAGTCGCGAGCGCAACGCCTGGCTGGGTTACAGTGCCGGTCAAGTGTATTTCCGGCGCAATTGCAAGCGGAGCGCCGATCAGCTGCAGTTGGTGGGCATGGATACGCTGGCGGTGAAATCAATGAATCCCCTCAACATGCTATCGATGCGCGAGGGACTCAACTACGTGCTTTTCACGGACGATGATTCACTACATGCTATTTGCAGTAATCGGGATGTAAGTTTTAAAGTCTCTAAGATTTATAGGCTACTTAGCACATTGTGGAATAAGCGCAGTATCTTCCATGCTGTGTAGTAGATTAGAGGATCCAGGAAACTAGTCAGTAAATGATAAGTTGAAGAAGATTAGAAAATCGCAGAAGAAAGTTCGATTTGAGAACTGGAGGAATTTTTTGCATCTTTTGTTTTACCTGTCAGCCTGAAATTTTAATTAAAGAATCCAATTAAATAGAAAACTGAAAGACAGAAATGTTCGTTCCTTGCAGGACACTCTGGTGGTCAAGAAGCTGAATCTATATCACAATAGCTACAGCAGTGAACCGCCGCCGTTTGAGCTGCCGCTGCAGCTGGCACGCAAAAAGTTTCGGACACTCGGCTATGCGGCGTTCGAGGATGAGCTGCTGAATCAACAACAGATCCAGCGCATCCAATCGGCTCACAATATATTTGAGCCAAAGCTGCCGGCGCCGTGTCGCGATGCCGATGTGCTAGGGCTGGCCTGCGGCAAGGACTTTGGACTGGTGCGTGCCAGCAATGGACGTGTCTACTACTATGGCAAATCTGCGGCGCTGGGACTTAAATGTGTGGGTCGCACTCCCACACTGAAACTGACCGAACTGATTGTGTCGAAGGCGGCGCATATTGTTCATGTGGCCGTTGGACACGATGGTGTCCATGCGCTGCTCGTCAACGATGATGGCATCGTTTACTTTGCGGGCACGGCGCGACGCGGTGAGGATGGCGATAGTTCCAAGAATCGACGACAGCCGAAGCCGGTGAAGCCCAAAAAGATGACCAAAATCGATGGTCATGTTGTTGTCCATGCCGCCTGTAACAATGGCACCTCCGCCTTTGTAACGAAAACGGGCAAACTGATAATGTACGGCAAGGATACGGCCCATTGCGATTCGATGGGTTTTGTGACCGATCTTCTTGATCAGCATGTGACCAAAGTGGCGCTGGGCAAGGCGCACTGCGTCGCTCTCAGTGCCAAGGGGCAGGTGTTCACATTTGGGCTGAACAACAAGGGTCAATGCGGTCGTGTCTTCAACAAAATGTTGCCCGTCCGCGATGTGCCAAGCTCGTCATCAGCGTATGCGCTGCTCAGTATGCATGTGGACAAGCTACGCCACAAAGTGGACTTCTCATCGCTGTGCGACTACGACGATCACAATCTGGTGCAGGGCCAGTGTCGCGTCTGCATCATGTGCCGCGAATGCACCGGCTACAATGTCAGCTGTGTCTCCGCTCTCAATGTGCCCCTCGAGCAGCGTATGCCCGGCAGCATTTGCCCCTGCGGACACGGCGATGCTGGCTGTGCCAAGTGCGGCCTGTGCTCCGCCTGCGTCGGGCTGCAGGAGAGCGAAATAAGTAAGTCTCAAGTTGCATATATGTTTATATATAAATGCATGTGGAGACAATTTATAGACTTCGTCTAATTTTCTCATGTGTGTTTTGCAGTTGCAGCCGATGCCAAAGCGGAGCTGAAGCCGCTGCCGGGTGAATTGGCGCGTCAGCAGCGTTCAAAGACGCTTATTATGCGACGCAAGGAGAAGAAACCATCGGAGCTGGAGACAGGCGCCGCTGGTTGCACTGGCGGTGGTGGCACACCCACCGATCTGGAGAAGGATCCACCGCGTGTGGCACCGCTGGCGCCACAGTCGCTGCAATTGCCGAGCAGCTCACCGGTGGTGCAAGTGGCATGCGGCCTGCACCACACCGTGGTGCTGACACTATCCGGCGAGGTCTTCACATTTGGTAGCAATCAATACGGTCAGCTGGGCAGTGGGGATCTACAGGCGGTCACCGGACCGATACGGGTCCAAGTGCAGGGTGCCATTAGTCAGGTGGCTGCCGGTAGCAATCACACGGTGCTCCTCACTCACAAGGGTGTCGTCTACACGTTCGGCAACTATCAGAAGGGTCAGCTGGGTCGCTTGCCCAGCGACTTTGGTCAGAAGCCAACCCTATCAAGCGTCGCTGCCCAGCAGCAGCAACAGCAACAAGAGGACGCAGATTCCCCACCGGAAGCAGTCTGCCTGCCCGGTGGCTCCAAGGAGTGTATTCTTGTGCCTCCCAATACGTCTGCTCTAATTGCGCAGCGTCAGAAATTTTTATGGAACTGTGGCCCCAGCGCCGTATTGTAAGTTTTTTTATTTATATATATAGATATATATTTATATATATTTATATTTATATTTATATTTATATTTATATTTATATTTATATTTATATTTATATTTATATTTATATTTATATTTATATTTATATTTATATTTATATTTATATTTATATTTATATTTATATTTATATTTATATTTATATTTATATTTATATTTATATTTATATTTATATTTATATTTATATTTATATTTATATTTATATTTATATTTATATTTATATTTATATTTATATTTATATTTATATTTTTATTTATATTTATATTTATATTTATATTTATATTTATATTTATATTTATATTTATATTTATATTTATATTTATATTTATATTTATATTTATATTTATATTTATATTTATATTTATATTTATATTTATATTTATATTTATATTTATATTTATATTTATATTTATATTTATATTTATATTTATATTTATATTTATATTTATATTTATATTTATATTTATATTTATATTTATATTTATATTTATATTTATATTTATATTTATATTTATATTTATATTTATATTTATATTTATATTTATATTTATATTTATATTTATATTTATATTTATATTTATATTTATATTTATATTTATATTTATATTTATATTTATATTTATATTTATATTTATATTTATATTTATATTTATATTTATATTTATATTTATATTTATATTTATATTTATATTTATATTCTTAAAATTGACATTTTGCAGCGGTCTGGGTCCCAGCTATGGCAAAAAGGTTACCTGGATCGGTGCCAATGGCGACCAGACCTTCATCAAGATCGACGAGTCCCTAATTACCGCCCACATGCTGCCCAAGATGCATGTGGTGGCCAACAAAAAGACCATATGTAAGTGTTAACCCGATTTGCTTTCACTGGAACCGGTTCAGCGATATTTAGATGATTACATAATTGTGATGATAAAAATGTTAATTTTGCATGAATCCAACTTTTTGCTTACTTATATTAAAATATTTAACTTTTATTATTAATTTTCTAGTGCTAATTCCCAGCATACCGCTGTCGTTTCACACGCTATCCATAAATCGGAGCGACGGCAGCTGCACGCCACATTATCGGGGCCAAACGAAATTTGCACAGTTGCTGCAGACACAGCAGCCACATGGTCTGCCCGAGATCAATCGTAATGTGGATGTTGCGACACCGGTGGCCGAGCAACCGCTGGCCAGCGCCACAACGGCCGGTGTCCCAATCAATGAGCAAATGTCGCGGAGCATGCACGAGGCGCGCAATCACATCTTCGAGGAGCAAGTGGAGACGGCACAGCCAGCCTCGCTAACAGCATCGCCACGATTACAGCGTCGAGTGCGAAGCGGTCGCCAGGAAGCTGTCGCCGGATGCCCAGCATCGCCGGACAAGCAGCAACAGCAACAGCCGCCGCCACCACAAATTGCCTTTGCCATGGATCCCAGCTACAATGTTCTGTGGGTCTTTGATGGCGTTGCCCGCAAGCTGCGCTGTTACAATGTGGTCGCTAGCGAAATAGCCGAAAGCAATATGGTAAATAAAACACACACACAAAAAGAGATATGCAACTTGTGCACCTTCCACAGAAAGTATGCATGCAACAAACGCTTGTCAAACAGCAGATGGCAGATTTGCATTTGTCGATAAGCATCCCTAGTCGCGTCCGTCTGTCCGTTTATGCGTTATCCTATCTGTTCCCAAACACATTAACAACAAAGTGCTAAAGAAAATCAATAAATTCGATAATCGTAAATCGATAAAAATCGATAGAAAATCTAAAATCTTGATCTTTTTAAGTTAAAGTTAAAGTTTTCTTCGTATATCTGTATTTTTTATTGGAATCCTGGGCAATGTCCATTGATTAAATAGCTTCCTCTTGATTTTTGTACAAGTATCGAAAAGAAAAAATTGATTAACTAATTGGAATAATTTGCAGAACGCTGCCAACTATCGAGCGCTGCTGTCGCCGGAACTATCGCTGCCCAGCAAGGCAGAGGCGCGCGTGTCGCGTTCGCAGGCATCCCTGAATCTGCTGGCCTGTTTGGATATACTGACATCGGCACAGGATAATATACCTGGCTGCTTTGAGCAGACGCTGACGCAGCAGCCACACCAGGCGGCCGAGGCACAGAGCGGCGAATATCAGGTTGTGAATCGCTTCGATAACTTTGGCGGCGGCTGGGGCTATTCCGGGCACAGTGTGGAGGCGGTGCGCTTTTCGGCGGACACGGACATTGTGATCTGCGGCTTTGGCATGTTTGGCGGACGTGGCGAGTACAGCTGCAAGCTGAAACTATTCGATCTGGGCGTCGATGGCGGCGGCTACGAAAAGGAGGGCGTCCTCATCAGCGAGACGAAGGAGGTGCCATATGAGTGTGCCGCACGCAGCAAGCATCACATTCAGCTGCCCAAGCCGATTAATGCGGCGGCGGGTCGCTGGTATCTGATTTGGGCACGCATCGCTGGCCCCTCCTCCGATTGTGGTTCGTGCGGTCAGGCATCGGTTACCACCGAGGATCAGGTGGTCTTCTCATTCAAGTCCAGCAAGAAGGCGAACAACGGCACCGATGTCAACTCTGGCCAAATACCGGCGATACTGTACCGTCTGGTCACACAAGACTGCAAGCAGCCTCCGTTGCCCCTCGACGCCGATCCCGTTCAGCGAATCTCGCGCGCCTTTGCCAACAGCGTCAGCCGCGAGTGCTTCGAGAGTCTGGTGGTGCTGCTCAGCTGGTCGTGGGACTGTTTCAAGACGCAGTTGCGCGAGCAACGCGATCGCACCCGTCCGCTGCAACTGCAACAGACACTCCAGTATCTGGGCTATGTCAACAAATCATGTCTGCGCCTGCTGCGCAAATACACCAACGAGATCTATCCGCAGCGCTCGACCCAACCGTCAGCTGCTGCGGGTGGCTCCAGTGGAAGTGCGATTGCCGCCGCACTTTCAAAACTCCAACAGAAGCCAAATAACAAGGGTAATTGCTATAGTAACTCATTCAATTGCTGCGCAATCCCTCAATCCATTGCTGCTCTTCTTTACAGAAAAGACACCCAGTCGCATGCTGAGCAATGCCATCGCAGCGCTGCCCAGCTCGCTGTCCGCCGTCGGGTCGGGTACGCCGTTGGCGCGCAAAACCAATCTGGAAAACATTCAGCTGGCCGAGTGCATTGGCAATGTGCGTGCCCTCCTCATTGGCATCTTTTGCGATGACATCTTCAAGGACATTGCCACCGAAGAGGGTGAGTTTTTGGCCATCAATTAAAAAGAATTCCAACAAACTAAAAATGAAATTTGGCGTAGGGTATGCATTGGTGCTGGAAATCCTGGACGAGTGTCATTTGAGTTTTGTGGCATGCTTCGATGCCTTCTATCCGACATCCTCGCTCAAATGGAACTGCCTGTGCGATCTGCTGGCCCAAATGGATCGTGGCGCTCTACATTCCCGCCTGCTGAGCGCAATACTCGCCGGCCTCTGCTCGCCCAGCGTCAAGTTGCGTGCAACATTTTCGCTGCTGAATGTGGCAGGCAACGAGCGTCAGTCGATAATCAGTCCGAGCGATAATTCGGGTCTGCCGATGCTATCGTCAACGGAGGCGCATCAGTATCCCATATTGGTGGAACAGATGATCTATCGGACGCAGCAGGAGAAGAGTGACTTTCTCAGCAATTCGTGGACATTTAAGGATGTGCTGGTGCGACTGCTGGATATCATCGCCAGTCCGATTAGGGCGCGCATTGAGATCATTTATAGCCGTTGCCTGGGTGGCACCTATGCGCTGAAGGAGTGCATCAATCAGGGACTTATCGACAATTGTTGCCATCTGCTGGCACGCGTTCTCGCCGAAATTGTCTACCAGACGGCGCTCGGGGAATACGATAAACTATTTTTGCCGCCACGGACGCTGCACTCAACGAGTTCACGGTTTGCCCGTTGCGATTTGAGTCGCACCTGGAATACGGGAAACTTTGGACCGGATGCGATTGCGTTCTCTGTGGATCGACCTGGTATTGCCATTGCTGGCGCCATGGTCTATTCCGGTTCGGGCAGCTATGACTATCAGCTGGAGCTGCTCTATGACAACACTGTTGATCTGCAGCCGCAGCACAAATGGGAAACATTAGAGTCCATCTCTGGCAGCTATGACCCGGAGGCTGTGCACAATGATCTCGCCGAGATTAAGTTCGAGCATCCGGTACACATTAAGGAGCATGCACGCTACGCGTTGCGCCTCTGCTCCCAGGGTGCACGCACCTGTTCCGGTGATTCGGGCATGCCAACAGTGCGTGGTCCTTGCGGCACCAGCTTTCATTTCTATGCCTGCGATTTGAGCTTTAATGGGACAACGCCCGCTCGCGGTCAACTGCCCAGCGTTCTGTACTACAGCACGCCCATCAAGCATCAGCAGCAACATCAGCAACATCAGCAGCATCAACAACAACAACAACAGCAGCAGCAACAACATCAGCATCATCAACAGCAGCACCAGCACCAGCAACAACATCAACTGGAGACAGCCACGTGCTCAGCAGATGCTGCACATGCTCTGACCAGTAACAGCAACGAGGTCTCCACACGCGACACGGCGCTGCAAATTGCGGCGGATATAACGAAAAAATGCACGGAATTGCTGATTCTGGCACGCAATGCGATGGCTGCTTCGTGTTCGCCCACAGACAACTCGTCCTCGAATCACACACAGACCATCGACTCGGAGCACAATATAACCCCCATCGAGGAGCATATGGATATCAATTGGGCGAATAATTCGCGGACAGCTGCGCTGCCCGGTGATCCGCAGCTGTCGACAACAGCAAGGGATTTGGGTAAACGCATCGAGTCCTTCTCCAAGGGCATTATGGAGACGCTCAAGTTCGATAAGCGCTCAACGAATCCATTCGAAATGGAAATCGAAATTGGTGCCACGGAAATTGGTGTTGAGGAAACGGCGGAACTGAATTTCTCCAACGTACAATTGGCCGCCGCCAAGCTGAATGGCAACGAGCGGGCTGAGTATGAGCTGGCGTCGGAGCAACCGTTGACCTCGCAACAGCAACAGTTGCAGGCACAGCAGCAGCAACAATTGCATACGCCACAGCAGCAGCAGCAGGCGCCGCAGCAGCAACAGTTGCCATTGCAGCAACAGCAGCAGCAACAACAGCAACAGCAGCAACTGCTCCATTCCGACTCGGAGGAGGCACACGTTGTTGGTTGTGGCGCCGGTGGCGTTGGCGGCGGCGGCAGCGGTGTTGCTGCACTGCAACTGCTGGAAGTGTTCAATTTGGCTGCATCGAATATGTTTCATACACTGTTGCCGCTCGTCTACGCGCATATTGCCAACTTGGCCTGCAGCGATCCAAAGAGTTCCGTGCAAATACTCGGCCTGATCAAGGAGATTCTGCCGCATATCGCAGCGCTCAATCAGCTGCATGTGTCCAAGGAGCAGTTGCGTCCGGAGCCGATACCTGTGCCACCAACACCCGCCAGTAGCACAACCAGCAATCACTATTGTGTCGTCGAAAGCGAGCATCCGTATCGCAGTGCCAGCATCAGTTGCTATCGCGTCGAGTTTCCGCCCTGTGTCCAATGGCTGACCATTGAGTTTGATTCGCAGTGCGGCACCGCTCAGCTCGAGGATTATCTGTTGCTATCGATACCACTGCGCACCTCGAACGCACCGCAGACATGCCAGTCGGCAAACACTGCGGCGGCAGCCTCTGGCGAGGATTACTTTGATATGCTCGATAACAATGTAATCGGACAACATGCCCACAATGCTCAGCTGTTCGTGACCAGCTGCAATCGGCTGCCAGGCAACCCATCGCAAGCACAACAGCTACGCACCCAGGAAACAGTGGAGCCCGATTGGATTGTGGTCAAGAAGTTTAACACGTAAGTGATTCCCATTCCCAGTAACTATCCTGGTACCCATTGAAGTGAAACACCATCATATATATTTACATCGAATCACTATATTAATACAATTGTATCTGCCACATCGAACTTAAGTTACTGAGTCAGAAAACATTTCAGAGAAGAGTCAAAAAATGTAAAATTTTAGATTTCGTAGTCGAAAAAGTTAGTTACTTCAAGTCGGAAAATACTTATCTTAAGATTTGTGATTAAATATTCAATTTAAATAATGTTAAAACCCTGTACCGAAAAGTCCAATCCAAAATTTCTCGAAACTTTTTTTGAAGCAAGGAAAAACCTTGCAACCGACTGCGAAATACTCTGATAACAACAATCGATCCTTCAAGTTTGCCTTTAAAATTGCTTTTCCTCCCAAGTTTACTGGATCTACTATAGTATATATCCTATAGCCACATAGGAGTCTTAGTAAATGCAGCGATATAATTCTCTAGCGATAAATTTTTGTATATTAAACATACTCCCCAGATATTTGTAATACCCCCAATGATGTGATACAACAGGTTTATGTGCAACTATCGCACTGAGAGCAGAGCAGATAAGGGTCTTTTTTTCTATTGGGAATCTATTTTTTTATATTTTTATGTAATCGCTTTAATCCCGCTGCTAACTGTTAACCGTTCTTACCACAGTGCCTCAAATTGGCTGCAGAACGTTCTCATTTTGCCGGGAAATTGCGTTGAGTTCTCGCTGGAAACCGCCTCGCTGTATGCTCAGGATCCGCATAATAATCGTTATGGCTTCAAGTGCCTGGTGGTGGGCTACGACAATCCCACAGCGGTAAGCCATGGAACTGCATATATCATATTATATATATATTCAATATATCTCTCTCTATTGCTAATCTATCGCTGTCTCGCTCAGATCAACGCAAGCAATTCGTGTCTAATTCGTTTGGAACAGGAGCTAGCCTATCTGGGCGGCATGTGCAGCGCGAATCTTATGAAGAAGGATCTCAATTTGGCAGGTAGTGTCCCTGATTGTTATTCCAAGCTCATGTGGTTTAGATACTACTGATATTATTCCCTAAACAGATGACAAGGACATGGATGACTTGAGCGGCATTGAGGACACAATTAGCGCACATCATGCTCTGCTCTCGAAGGGATTTGCACTTTCCGAGCCACAATTGACGGTTCATCAGGCATTGGAATCATATCTGCCCATTGGGTATGTCAATATTATATTCGTTATTTATATGGAAGGGATATTTAATGACTTGTGATCCCTTCATAACTTTTACAGAGTATTTATCTTAATATCATCACAGAGTTAAAGTCGCATTTACCGATCATTCTTTAGGTATTCGAGTCGGGATAATCATGATTTGAATCCTGGTTCCACTTTTGACATTACATATTCGCTACAACTGATGTAACTAATATCAATCAGGTCTTCATCAAATTCATCAAACTTTGAAGCACATCTTAATGTTATCGAATCACTTCACATCTTGATTGATAGCTGGGATTGGGGTTGAATATATAACGAATCATTATTCACTGCTTCCTCTAAAAGCATTCATTCTTTAACTTCTGTTAAGATATCCATTTGGATTAGAGATGAATCACGATTGCAAAATATTTTTAATAGTCATATTTTTTATTTACATTTATATTCTATTTTTTTAATTTTTTTTTTATGATAAACATAGATACAATTTTATAGATAAGTTGTTGGATAACGTTACACGATTATTTTATAGATACTACTAAACCTAAGCTAACAATTTGGTACAACGAAAGGTCACTCTTGGTGGTTCTTCTTGGTGGTGCTGTTTGTGCTGCTGCTGCTGCATGCCACTTCGCTTCAGCTAGCGTCTTTCGGCTGTGTGTGTGTGTGTTTGTGTGTGTTTGTGTGTGTTTGTGTGTGTGTTTGTGTGTGTGTTTTGTGTAGCTTTACAAATCAGTCTTGAGCAGGCCAGCATTCTCGATTTGGTATACAATCTGCGTCTCCTTGTAGGTGCGCGGTTCCGGTTGAACCACATCCAGTTTGCGACGGCGTCGCCGCTGTGCGAGTCGCCACCACAGCAACAGCAACAGCAGCACTATAAGCAGCGCCAACAGGACGCTTCCCAGCACAATATATGCTGTATAATTGGTACGCTGACACTGCTCCACGATCAGCTGACGGAGCGGCACAAAATTGCCAGCTGCAGCTGCTCCACCAGCTGTTCCTGTTGCTGCTGCAGTTGCTGTTGCTGTTGCTGCTCGAAAGAGCAGCTGTTCGCTGTGCTGGCGAAAGAAATCGATGCGCGGCTGCGGCGGCTGGACGCTCATGTCCAGCTGTTCACAGTTCCATACGTTGTCGTAGTGCAGCTGGCGAATGCTGAGCGCGAAACGCTCATCAAATCTCAGCGGCTGTGGCGGCGGTGACGTCACAGCCATCGCAGCGCCAAGCGCACTACTCGACGCCGGCAGCACGCTGCGCACGGTATTGTTGTGGAACCGCAACTCCAGCCGCTCGCTCAGCTGATAGTCGCGATGGACGCCCAGGCTGCGAAACGCAATGTCGCTGGTGGCACCAAACTGATTGTTACGCAATGCAACCGCGTCCCGAATGTACGCCTCCAGCCACTCCCCGTCGACGGACGCAAAACGATTCTCGTTCAGGCTCAGCTTCGAAATGACTGTCAAACAGAAAATAGAAGAAATCTATTATTATTATAATTATTGATTAATTGTTAATGTGAAAGTGAGGCGGCATCTGCCACTTACGCTTGAAGGAGAAGGCGTGCGAGTGCAGCTCCTGGAACTGATTGTTGAGCATCGCCAGCTCATTGGTCACCTCCAGCTCGTAAAAGGCGCGCGTCGGCAGATTGCCAATGAAATTGCAATTAACAATTGTCATCTTTTCCACGGCAAACTTTTTAAAGGCCTGCAATACAAGTCATGAGCCAATTACAGTGTGTCCAGAATTATATGTGACAGGGGGGGGGGGGGGGGGGGGGGGGGGAATATTTTGTAACTTCTTTTGCCAAAAAAAATGTATTTTATTGTTGATTTTTAATTATCTTCTTATTTTTCTACTATTAAATAGATTTATCTAAACTTATTTAACATCAAAATTAACCTGATTCATGCATTTGAATAATTGTGAAATTTTAAAAATTATTCACTTTATTGGACTGTCCAGAAAGTGTTTTGAGAAAACTCCATTTAATAGTAGAAAAATAAGAAATAAATAAAATACATTTTTTTGCAAAAGAAGTTGCAAAATATTTTTTTTTTTTACCAATCGTCAAATATGTTTCTGGACAAACTGTAAGCAGTTGAGTTATTAAATCTAACCTTCCTTCACTTTTTCCAATTTAATTCAGTTTTTAGCACTCGCAGATATAATATTCTAACTAAGGTTTGAGCTGCTTGGAATACTCACCGGTCTACTGACGGGACACGGTAGACTAAGCAGTCACCTAGCCAACCTAGGTATAATTAGTAGCGGACTCTGCAGGTTCTGTGAATGTGACGAGGAATCCTCAATGCACATCCTAGCAGAGTGTGTCGCCTTATCGAGGAAAAGATGTAGCATCCTAGGAACGCAATGACACAGTAGCCCTCAACCCAATAAAGATTCTAGCATTTGTGCAGGAGCTTGGATGGATAGAGGAGCTTTAAGCCCAGAAGGGGGCACAATAGATCTATCGGGTCGAAGTGCACACACCCCCAACTTAATAATAACAAGGTTTGAGCTGACAAATATGATTGCCAAATAAGAAAAAACTTTCCCTTAGCTGTGTTTCTTTCACCTAATTAGTAACGGTGAATATCCGTGTTTGTGGTGAGTGAGTCCGAATATATTGTATAAATTATCGGATCGGGTTCACTATCTCAAACAAAACCAACCAACCAAATTGACTAATTATGCGTGGCATTAAGTTGCTAACCAACTATTAACATTGGATTACTATTTTATATAGTTGTCATTGGAACAATTGGTCTATTTTTTAAATTTCATTAATCATTATTTCCTGTTTACACATTGAAGCCTCTGTCAAAGTTGCTGTTAACTTATGTGTTAGATAATTGTTGTAGTTGAATCACTTTTGGCTAACTCACCTGACTTTCGATGTGGTTTATCGTAACACCGTCGAGCTTGAGCAATATGGCACTATCCTTGATGGTGGTAAAGCCAAATGGATGCATCTGTTCGATGCGTCCACCCGTAAATGAGATCTCCTCAATGTTGCCGCTAATCGCATGCGAGTCAATTAACTGAAAATTAACCAGCTCGAATTCGACAATTAAAGCCTTGTTGCTCTCCCGCGAGACGCTCAGAGCGTTCTTCTTGAGCACCAGCTTATCCAGATGCTGGAAACTGATCTTCCGCAGACCCTCTGTGTTATCCAAAGCGTTTGGCTCCACGGTCAAGTCGCGACAATTGCGTATTTTCACCTGGTAAACGGTGCCATGCAGCTGCGGCAACACCAGCGGCTATGTGTGTATATGTGTGTGTGTGTGTAAACAGTGGTTGGGTGGTGCTATTATTTATTATTCGCGTATGGGACATTATCTCACCTGCTCATCGCTGTTGCAATCGCATGTGATGGTTGTGTCGTGATCGGTGCAGGTGACCTTTGGCAATGTGGCTGCTGTCGTCGCCGCTGTGGTGCACAACCAGAGCAACCACCACAGTAGCACCATGCCGTGGATGGTGGTGGGATCCTTGAGATTTTTGATTATATTTCGCATTTTGTGTGCTATCCGTTATTGTTGCTGCCTGCCTCTACCACTTATCGCAAATGATGCATAGTTAAAGTAATAGGAGGAGTCTTCTTAATATTGGCAACACATATGCTCCGTTCCGTACCGTTCCGGTTTCTGGTGACTTTTGGTTTTGGGCACCTGTTTCTGTTGCTTCGCGTATTCTGTTTTAGTTTCACGTTTCACGTTTCAATTCTGTAATCTAAAATCGCTCATTCTCGCTCTCTTTCGCACCTCCTTCGCTCGCCGTTCCAGTTTCCGTTGTTCCGTTAGAAACTTTTCATAAGCGCTGATTAGATTACAAAAGAGGAAAAAAAAAAAAAATTCGTTTTTATCGCTGAAGGTGCTTTTTGCTTATCAGTATTGTGTGTGTGTGTGTTTTGTGTGTGCGAGTGTGTGCGAGTGTGTGCGAGTGTGTAATTTAACGCTTTGTGAGCTATGTATGTGTTCTGACTCACTGCAGAAAACTGAGTTTTCTTTGGCATTTTTAGAATTAGTTTTTTATCCACTTCTTTTTTTGTCTCTTCCAATTTGGATTATGTTTGTTTGCAATCCGATTCTCTGAATCATGAAATTTTAACTCATCTTGAGCACGTATCTTGTTAGCAATAATTGATAACGTTTCCAATAATCTTATTTAATACATATGCATTTTTGAAGAATGTCTGATAGCAATTCGACTCGAATATTATTTTTAGTCCGTTAAGAGCCACTAACTAGTAAACATTATCAATTTAGTTGTGGAAAGTTAACTATAGACAATATTCCCCACAGAAGTTACAGTTACAATTTCAAACGATTGCAAATGTAAGTGATGTTTTTTTATATAGATCAATGATGATCGATTACACATTTCCACACAACTGTTTAGTCGAGAAGTGTCCATCATCATTATCATCATCATCATCATCGTCGTCTAACTTATTGTACTAATTGAATCAGTTTGTAACACGCCACTTTATGCAGTGATCTTGATTTTGCAAGCAACTACTACCCGTAGTATGTACTCATAAATGAACACATATATATCTACATACATACATACAAACATACATATGTATATGTATATGTATATGTACATCAATAGCTGATGGATCCAATCAGCGCCAAAGGCTGTTAATTGAATTTGGAGGTCGAAACAAACAGAGTCGTTTTAGATCGACACCAGATTCGTCGCCTGATCAATTATGCTTTGGTATTTGTTTATGGTCATTTCTTTCTTTGTTTATAGAACTTAATTTATACGTAAACGAGTAAATGAGAAAATGTAGTCATCAAGCAAATATGCCGCGATGCCACAGCTGTGTGTGTGCCAACCTCCCTCTCCCTCTCCCCCTCCTTCTTATCTTTAACTGTAATGTGAAAAAGGTGTTTCAATATTTGCGCATTACTATTTCGAATTCTTCGTTTTGGACAAATCTACAGTAACTTTTGTTGAAGTCATTTACATATCGACAGGTGATTAATGATAGCAATCATCCATTAGTATTTTTCGATTATTATCGATTATCGATCTATTTAAATTAAAAAACAAAACTCATTACTCAAATTTCCACATTTAATTTGAAATTTAGATGTCAGGTATTACAAATTTTGTTGATTATTATTAGTGATGGCATCTTTGCTATCGACAATTATCGATTAATCGACAATTAGTCAGTTGTCGTGTTGTAAAAAATTAAGTTACTTTTCATATTTTATGACATCGCAAAGTGAAAGAAAAAAAGAGACAACTTCAACTGAATTGTTTTCCACATATGTGGCAAGCAGTTTTTCTAGCTGAGCAGCGGATGCGCCGCAGACGCTTGAAGAACCCTTTAACTGTTCAGCTCCGTTGTTAAATGGGAAATTGAATAAAAGCAAAAGATGCATTTCCTGTGCGACACCTCCTCAACTTTGCTCCCCCTACGTCGCACTTCATCTCTCGCTGTCTCTCTCTTTCTCTCTCTCTCTCTCTGTCTGTCTTTTTGTCCGTCTGTTCATCTCCGTTAATGGCATGTGCCCTTTCAATCAAATGAAGCTCAATTAGACGACAATTATGTGCACATTTCATGGACTATATCAAAATTGCAAACGGGCCGCGACTCGCTGCAAATTCGTAAACACGCCCATTAAGATTATAACAAATGGTCATAGGTGCATATATATATATATTTATATATATATATATATATATATACATTTGTATTTTTTTATATATGTATATACTTATTTTTTGTATTGCGGACGATTTGCAAAACGCACAGTTTTTGTTGCTTATCGCGATATGAAGTAATCTTATCTGAAGCAAAAACATCGAATACAGAAAATCTTACGACATTTCCTGCTGAATCATAAAGTTAAGTGGAACAGGGGAATAGTTAGATATCATAGGATATGATATCGGAGTGGAAGCAGCAACGGTTGGGGAACAGTGGAATGTGGAACAGTAGAACTTGCACAAGAGGGATGTTGGAAATTAGCTAGAATGGGGAATATACTGGAATGGAATGGAATGAAATATTTGGAATATACGGACAGAACAGAACGGAAACCGTTAGAAAACTATTACCGCTAATAATGCGAACTTTATTGCTTTTATTCCTTAAAACAGGCTGTTTGTTTCGCTTGCGAGACGCACGTCTTTTGGTCTCAAACAACGTGTGCTGTCTTTGAATCTACACAGCAGCAACATTGTGGCAAGCACTTGACGGGTTAATGTGCTGCTTTTGTCTCATTTTTAGTTCTCTCTTGTTTTTGCCATTTGCTTCGCTTTGTTGTGATTTATTCATGTTTTCCTTTTTGCATGTTTGCTACGAATTTCGTTGAACTTTTCATAACTTTGACTTTGTGGGGGCTGCTGGTAAATTTTCGTGATTTTCAATTGTTATTTTTGTTTGTTTTTGTGTTTTAAGCGCATTAAATCTTTTTTAGAATTGTATTGCCCGTCAACAGAAAAAAATACAAAGACATTACAACAACAAAAACTAAAAACAGACTTTGTTCGTCATACTTATAACCTTGAAATATAGCGATATAATTTGCTTTGGATATGGCAATATAGCGATAAGTATGGAGAGCTGCCATTTGCGACGTTTTGTTTGACAACAATCAATGTATGTGTAAGTGTGCGTGTGTGCGTGTGTGGGGGAGTGGGTCGTATTCATGTGCGAATTAGCTCAGAAATGGCATTTGTATTTTTTTTTTTTTGGTTTTTTTGTATGCTTGTGCCTTTCTTTGCGCTTCTCACTGAAACATGCAAATGTGTTTGAATTGGTTTGTTTCGTTTGTTGTTGCGTGGGTTGCTGTTCTCAGTTCTTACAGTGTTCTCACTGTGTTCCTACATCGACTTACGTAACGCGAATGAGAACAGACAGATCAGATACGTTGAAGCCTAGTCAAGTTGAAGTCAGAAACTACAGTTACCGAGATGGCGAGCAGCAGCGAGACGCACACAGCGCACACAATCCTGCCAAAAAAGAAATTCGCCAAGCAAAGCATTTGTGCAGCTGCAGTTGGCTGCACTGTCAGCGTCGCTGCCTTACAGCGCGCCCGGCTATTTGTTTAAGTTTTATTTATTTGCCGTCACGCGTTCGCCCTCTCTTTCGCTCACATGTTCTCAGTTGTTGTTGTTGTTGTCGACATGCAAAACAGAAACCAAAAAAAAAAGTCCAAGAAGAAGAGAAGAGAAGATATTTCTGCCTTGCTGCAGTTTTTATTGCTTTGAACTTTTTGTGGCCGCTAGCCGTTGGCCGTTGGGTGGATTGTGGTTTTGGGGCGACACACACACTAAAACACACCCGCACACACACACACACAAACACACGCACACAGTTTGGTATTGAGTGTGTAAACAAAATCAAAAATAAAACGGAATATGACGGCAAATAGCTAAACGCAAATATTTGCATAACCTATGAAATCAGCACACAAAATTGAAACGCGCGACGATCAAGAACAACAACAACAACAGCAACAACAACCACAATAACGACGACAACAAAAACTAACCAATAGCTGCCGGGCCTAAGCTCTCGTTTGGCGCGACCGGCGTAAGCGCGTGCAAATGTCAAACTGAGCGCCAAAACAGACAACGAAACATTTACAGCCGTCTCTGCCAACAGTCGCGACGGCAGCGATATCAGCAGCAGCAGCGCTAGCAGCAGTAGCAGCACTTAATGGCGCTCTCACCATCTCGCTCTTGCAAGCGATAAGCATTAGGCAGCGCCATTGCGGCTGCTGCGGCTGCGCAGCTTTTGTAAGCTTTAAGAATGTTTGCGTTTTGTTTGCCTTTCGTCGTTTGTTTGTTTTTCTTGTGCTCGTTGGGTTTCTATGTGTTTGTGTATGTGTGTGTTTTGTGTGCCCCAATCCCGCACGGTGGTCTTGTTGCCTGCCTGCCTATTGCTTTGATTGCTCGCGCCGCGTTTAATTAAATACGCCAGCGTCAACCGGACGGACACGCGTCGCTTGACACTTGCTGCTGCATACTGCCTGTTGCTGCTGTTGTTGCTGTTGCAAGTGGGTAAGTGTGCCCCCGCAAAAATAAGAAAACCACAAGTTTATCTGCCTTGGGGCCAAGCGGCCACTTAGACAACTTGTTGAGATCCATCATTTACTGACTAGCTGCCACCGGCTGTGGTCAAATACGACACGATGCCAAAGACAAAGCAAATATACCGCTAGGCTTAACAGAATACATATATTCATATGTATGTATGCGTATTCACTTGCCTACGAGTCTGTTAATTGAACTTAACATAAAATGCTAATTTCTTAATGGTTAACAGTCAGTGTAAGCTTTAAGGATCGATGCATTGATAACATTAAGCGAACCTGGTAAAACTTAAAAAGTGTAACAAACAGTTGTCAACTGTTTTGAAAGATTGTATTAATAGTTTAATACATATATACGTTTTTTTTTTTTAAATTATTTTTTTAATTAACTCCTTAACAGCTGTTAACAGCAATCAACAGCGTCACAGAGTTACAGCTGTTAAGGTTCATGTGCAGCAACAGCTGTCAACAGAGAAAGATTATGTTAACAAATTGCTGCAAATCAACTGCTCAGAAAACTCATTACATTAAAATGCACTTCCTTTGTAAAGATATAAACAATAGTAGATAAATAAAAATTTTACTTAATACTCAATATTGTGAACCAATATAATATCACATATCACATAAATATTTATTTCAGTATGATTGCAATGAGAAAAAAGGAGAAAAAATGGGCTTTTTACTACGTATAAACAAATATTCAAATTCAAAACAAAGACCAAAACAACAACAGCCGATTGCGCTAGCAAATCAAGTTATTCAAGATTTCATTTTGTATATATACCGGGTAAATTGGTACTATGTATACATATATATATATATATATATATAAATTCATATCCATATATGCATTACATATAGAAGTAATCACATTACCACACAACTAGCCGGCGTGGGGGGAGGGGGTGCACAGCAACAAATTGGCCAACGGAAAATGCTCAACGGACTTTAGCGGACGCGACTTGTGGCATTTGGAAAAAACAAAAAATATTTCATCAATAAATATGCCACACGCGAGTCGACTTTTGTTTGCCTTTGCATGCAACAAAATCATTTTCAATTTCAAATAATAACGCAATAAGTTGGAAATTAAGAATAAGTTGGAAAATAAGAAATTAAGAACAATTCAAATGTGGAATATTCTGTCGAGAAACAGAAATTCTATATATAATAATAATATTTCATAACTCGAATTAAAATTAAAATGTCTGCCCAAGAAGATAATCGATCTTTCCTGATTATGTGTTAATGCCATATTGCAATCAATTCAGTGATTTCCGGTTCCCAGAATGGACAACATTTTTAAGATTTGGATATCCATGGAGTTGATAGTCAAAGAATTGGCATTTTTTATGTTCATATGTATATATATATTTTTTTTTTGTATTTATAAAATCTTAATCTAGATAGGTTCAACCGGCTTTGCTTGGATAATAATTTAAATGTAACTTCCGTTACAAAGCCGAGAGTAAATGATTTAATATGTGTGCTTAACATTTTTTTTAACTAGCCTTATAGTATGTACATAATGTGTGCGTGTGTATGGTGTGTGTGTGTGTGTGTGTGCGTGTGTGCGTGTGTATCACATGATTTTATTCGCCCGTATTGGCGTATTGCTGAGTTTCAGGCATCTGCATCGGCATATTCGATATCTTCAATTTTAACAGTCTCATCGCTGCCACCGGAATGATCGGATCCCGAATCCGGTGGCAATGCGGCCGCACCCCGCATATCCATTAGTTCCATGGCGGACATTGTGTCTGCCCCATCCGAACAGTCGAAGCTGCGCTTGCTGTGATTTGTGTTTGTGTTGCTGGGCGGAGACGGTCGTCGCAGATTGTTGGGAAAGCGGGAATTCAGCTGATTTTGATTGCGTAACGAATTCAACTGATTGGGATGAAATTGTGGCATCGCCTCGAGATCCTGACGCAATTCGTGAACATGCCTCTGCGGCAAGTCGGGCGCCATCGTTGTCGCTATACTAATGGGCGTGGCACTCGCCGTTTGTCGCCAAACGGGCGTCGCATAGCTGACATTGCTTCCTCGCTGTTGTTCTTGTTGCTCCTGGCAGTCCCGACCGGCGGCGACTCTTGTGGACGGCAGTTGTTGCTGTGTTGATGGCGGCGGGGGTTGGCGCATTGGTGTTGCATACTGTGGCATGTACTCATAAGCCGGTGGCATATCATCCGCATCTGCAAACAAAAAGAAAACAATGCATTAAATCACAGACAGAGAGTGAAAGAGGGAGAGTTAGAGAGAGAAAGCGAGGGTTAGAAAGAGAGAGAGAGGCAATATCCAGAAAGAGAAAGTAGTAAACAGAGAGGGAGAAAACTCTAGAGATGGAGAGAGAAAGCCTCCTTTGCTATATTAACAGAAAACTAGCACCAAGGACACATTAGATATTAACACCATGAGAGAAAGTATTAAAGAGAGAGAGAGAGAGATAGAGAAAGAGGAGGGGGGGGGGGAAAAGAAGAGATAGAGAGAAGAGAACCATCACCAGTAATAACTACAAGTCAAGAGATACTATTCAAATTGTGTACCTTTTTTGGTTAATGCGTTCCATAAATATAAATGTGGCTTGCCTTTAGTACCTGTGTATATTGTATCTGTGTGTGTGTGTATGTGTGTGTGTGTGTGTGTGTAGTTGTCTGTTAGTTTGGATCATGTTACCAATAGTAGTACTCCACACTAGCCAACTGCTTGTGCTCTTTCCATCATTTCGTTACATCAGTGCTTATACAAATATATACATACGTGTATGTATTGAATACATACATTTGTTACAACAGGAACTATATATATATATATATATATATATATGAATCGTCTTACAAATCTACTCCAAAATACATAGTTGATAGAAATAACCAAACAAAATATGCGCTCACAGCCAAAATAAAAGTGGTAGAACACAGTCAAATAAAAAAAAAAAAAAAATAGAAAAAGTGATGAAGAGACAAGAGTCTGTCGGTTTTGTAGTTGTGCAACAAATTTGATAGAAACCGGAACCCTAAAAAATAATGAGCGATCGCTGCTCCGGCACCGGAAACTTACTGGCTGAATTGATGGGCTCCGAGTAATCGGGCATTGCCGATGGATCCTGTGTATCGGATGGATTTGCATAGTCACTTGGGAGCAATGGCAGTGAATAGATGTGATCGGTAAAGCACTGATCTGTGGGCGCACTGGCATAATAGCCATCATTTTGGCCCTGCGCATCATGGGACGCAACAGCGTTCGTTTGTTGGGCCTCACATTTGGGGTGCGCCTCCTGCAGATGCCGGGCAATCACATTGTTCAATCTCTCCGGCAGCTCGTTGCCCTTGGACAATAGATCAAAGGTGATGTCACGGCATTGCTGGCAATTCAGTTTGCCGCTGGTCAGTTTGTCGACCAGCTTCTTGATTAACCGCTGACTGGGTGTATCGGCCATTTCGCTAACATCCTGCCGCATGTTATCACAATCAATCTTCGATAGCTGACAACAATGATCCGGACTGCGACATACATAGCGTTTGCACAAGCAAATACAGCCAATTAACGCAGATAAGGCACAGAGAAAACCCAATCCAAAGACGGTCACATGCCACGCTGGGATGCCTTTCAGTTTATCTTCGCGCTCCTGTTTGGTGTAGAAGGCATCCTTGTACCACTCCAAGGTGCTGCCATCGACGCAGTGCAATGTGCTTCGATTCTGGCCACATGCCTCGTTCACATATCGTCGCATATGCACCTGGCTCGCATTAAAGCATCGATTGATCCGCTCACCCAGCTGACAGTACAGCTCCGAGCTGAGATCGTGAACGGTAATTGTGGGCAGCCACTTAAGCTCGTCCTCACATCGGCACACCCGATCCACGCTGATCGCATGCACCTTACAGCTGCTAAAGTTGAGGCTACCCGGCTGTGGATCGCCCAGCGAGTTGTTAGCAAACGTGCAAACCGATTTCATCGACTGAACCTGATTCAGTTGAATCGGCGCAAAGTTGCTGAACTGATTATTCTCGATCGTAATCTGCTCGCATTTGCTCACGCGCAACCAGTTCTTGCCCTGGCGCTTAATCCGATTCCGTTCGATATACACAACGGCGCTGTTCACCTGAATCGCATCCTCCTTGATTGTTTCAATGCTAGAAACAAAGAAAATCAACAGTTTCAATTAGTATTTAGATAAACTAAATAAACAAAATATACTTTATTTTTTCAATAAATATAAAGTTCACTATATATATATATATATATATATATATATTTATATATATATTCTACAAGCGATATTTATTCAGTCTGTCTATCAAACAATTGAGATATCATTTACAAGTATACAAGTGAAATTTAAATTTTAAACGATTTCCTCAGATCGATAATTGAGGTGGCTAGGAAATCGATAAAGTCGATAAATAGAAATCGAAATAATAAGTAATATGGTTAGAGTCACCAAATGTCGTTGGTGAATTGCTGGCAATGCCCTTCAAAGATCGACATGTGTATGCCAAGCCCACCTCGTACCTCTTAACCCCACATTCGCCAATATCGATATATCTAAAAAAGTAAATCGATAAAAGCACATATCTTCAAAGATCAACATATAAATATCCAGATTTTATCATCTGCAAATTTTAAACTGAAGTTACTGAAATTGATAGGTGGAACTGGGAAATTAACCCAAAATATTTGTAGACAATTTATCGGCCACTCCCCATCGATAAAATACTACCCCTAAAACAGTGGTAAGTATTTTTTTTTCTTGGCACGCTCATCGCGTCCCCAAAAAACTATATCTACCGTAATTTTAATGGCTTGAGTAGGTATCTTTTTTTTTACTTATTTTTTTTTTATATTTTTTTTTTATTTTTTTTTTATTTTTTTTATTTTTTTTTTTTTACTTACGTATTCTCTCGGAGCGTTAGCATGGAAATGCCGCTGCCCATGATCGCCTCGCTGTCGATGGTGCCAATTTGGGTGTCTGTGATGGAGACGTGATCGCTGAACAGTTTGCTGGTGAAGGCCCCAGTCTCCACCTTGCTGATGCGGCAATTCTCGAAGCACAGCTGATTGATGTTGGTCACATCGAAGGCCTGGCTCTGAACGGTGCCAATGGTGCAATTGGCGAACACAATCTTGTTCATCGACACATCGAATCGATTAATTTGATCGATGTGCGAATGTTCAATATGCAGCTGTAAGAGTGTGTGTGTGTGTGTGTGTGTGAGTTAATATTTACCGTTCGAGTAGAATAATTACATATGGAATACTCACGTTAACACGGGCATTAGTGCTGGGATTGAAGGCCTTCTCGTTGATCTGCAGACTGAGAATGTTGACGAAACTGCACGACATGTTCATATTGACGAATGCTTCGGTGAACAATGTCAGCAAATCGGTGTTCTCCACACGCAGCTTGACTTCCCCACCTATGCTCGTCCAGCAGATGCACGAGGAGCAGGAAGAGATGTAGTTGATTTAGTAAATCAGATCAAAACTGATTGCTGTTGTCTGCACTTAAATGCCTCAAGTATGATTAATTGTGTTTAGTGGATTCAATTAGAGTCTTCCGGGTAAAAACACAAATTGATTTATTCACATTTTGAACTTAATTTTTTTTTTTTTTTTGGCCAAGTCACAGCTTTTCTAAAGTTAGTTTTAAATTTTGTTTGTATGTTTTGAAAATGAAGTTATTTATTTTTTTTTTTTTAACTTATGTTTAACGCAATTTTGCAGCTAACGTTAAATAATATTTGGTAAGGCTTAAAATGAAAGCCAAACTCACCTACGAGTGCATTTTTTCTTATAAATACATTGCTGATGCCGAGTATCTGTATATCCGGGTAGCCGGCGAGATTGCCGCCAAAAGCGTTATGCGTCAGCTCCACCTGATCGTTGCTTTTGGATACGTTTGGTCCCTTCACCACAAACCGATTGACACGATTCTGGCGAAAGAGCCCGCCATGCAGTTGAAATTGTGTGCCTCTCGTCAGCTGCAGTTCCATGCCGGTGATATTTGTCGGCACAGCGTACATGCTGTTCCATATGGGCGACAGCTGGGAACAGAACAGAGAGAGAGAGAGAGAGAATTCATGGTCTTTGAGTCAGTTGTTTGCAAAAAGGCAGCAGGCAATCAAAGGAAGCGAAGGGACGGAACGGAGCCGGACAACAGGGGGTTATGGGACTATGGACTAGGGACTAGGAGGTAGGGGTGTGTCTGGAACCCGGACGCCAACATCATCGTCGTCAAATGAGATACACTAACTGGAAAGGGTGCTCATATCCGAACCACTTTTAATTCATACATCGAACATTCTTTTTACATTACTACTTTCTGCAATTTTTATTTATGTCTAGACCCTAGACAATTACTGCACAAGTTTTTGGGAAAATACTTGTTTCATACAAAATAAAAATGTAAAAAAAAAGTAAAAATTTCAATTTTTTGTGCGCTGATTAACACCCAACTTAATATCAATAAAAACCATCATTTCCTTTTTTCATAATAATAATACAATTAAATCGATTTACAGGAGTTGCCGATAGGTTTAAAAAACAACCCATCCTCTTCAACGACATATTCACACCTTAAGCAAACTTTTGGTATTTAAAAAAAGTACGCTTTTGAATAGTGTTTTGGCTTGTAGTAATTATATATATTATATAGAGTATTATTTATAACCCATGCCGATTTTTCTCATATCAGCGGCATATCGAGCAAATAATATTTTTTTTTATTTAAATCGCTATCGATTGTAGCAGTAGCAATGTTTTTTATGCTCCCGCTGCTGCTGTGGAGTAGCAAATTTGAACACTGCTCGGTGGATGCCAGAAAAACAGTTGGAATCAAAATCATCAGCTTAAATAATTAATCAACAATAAAAAGATTAGGATTAAAGATGAAATCATTTGAGAAACGGCCTTGATGCATTGGAAAGGGTATTTTAGGTTTGTCGTTGATTTTCATTTGTTTTCTTTCTTTTGGCTTTTAGTTGTTTCTATGTATGTGTGTGTGTGTGTGTGTGTGTGTGTGTGAGTGTTGATCTGTTGTTGCTGTGACGCTTGACTTACATTTCTTGTGCCCGGCACTTGGTATTATTTTTAAATGTCTGTTGTCGCGACAACAGAAACTGCGACAACAACAGCAACAACAGCAACAGCAACAACAGCAACAGCAGCAACAATTGCAGCAATGCTGCAGACAACGGCAAGTTGACCGCAACGTTCATTGCTCCAGCCCTCAGTCGCTGTTTGTGTGGCAGTGTGTGTGTGTGTGTGTGTGTGTGTGTGTGTGTGTGTGTGTGTGCGTGTGTGTATGTGTGCTTGCGAGCAATTGTTGTCATTAAATTAAAGAAAATAGTTTGACTCCCAAGTGCTGGGGTGACAAGAACAACAACAACAGCTACAACAACAACAACAACAATGGGCTGGCTACTGTCGATTGCTGGTGATGTTGATGTTGATGTAGATTGTGCCCCTCAGTCTCTGATCGCAAGTGCGACTCCATGTTACAGTCGTTGCCAGAATATTAGTTACGACCAACATATGAACATATTTGTTATCCTTTAAATTTAGGAGAAATTGTGAGAAAAAAAATTGGAACTGAGTTTTTTTTAGTAAATTATTCACAAATTGTATTATTAATTTAATTAATTTAATTTAAATATTTACTCATTATTTGTTTTTTGAATTTTCAATTAATTTAGTTGTTTTTTTATTATTAGTTTGTTGTTCAGTTTATATTTGTTTTTTTAAAGAGAATGTGCACATTTTAGGGTGTGGCACGCATTTGTTGTACTGCTCAAAGGTCGAAGGAAAACCATTTTGTTCGTTATCGAAAAATTTGTATCGAGCATGTGACATCACTTTGGACTTTGAATATCTTATGTCATTACCTTGAAGTTCGCAAAAAAAAGAAAAACAACACCTAAATTGGCCATTGGATAAATGGAGAAGTATTTTAGTCCCAATATATCGGTTTCTACATAAATAAGAATATTATTCGATTATTTATTAGCACAAATCAAATGAAGCTGTTAATTCTAAAAGCTAAAATAAAGCGTTCCCATTGATGTCAGTTAATAGCTGTAAATTACAATTCTCTGGTATGCATAACTCGATTCTTGTTGCTGGAACATTCTTTAAATTGTGTTGTGTCAGAAATAAAATAAACATCACATTATTTTCGACGGCTTACTTCGTAATCAGTTGTGATCAACTTTGATTACACGCAAGTTTCACTTAGCATCGCTTTCAAGTGCAATTACTGCGCATTATATAATCTACAACAACTGCAGAACACACACACACACTCACACACACATACACATACACACACACACACACACTTTATAAAGTTATCGTTAACTTGGAGGAGGAGCAGAGCAGGTCTACGTGCTGTGCGGAGTGTCTGCTTGGCTTCCGCATAATTGTCGTGAATTCATCAGCAGCAACAATGAGTCGACCGCCCGCTCCATATTTGGCTAACAACATATACAAAAAAATGGGTGGATGTTGGGGTGGGGGGGGTTTGTATATTATAACTTAGATGGCAGCTGTCACCTGGCACCTGACAGCGACTGACTGTCCAATCTGTCCATAGTTACAGATGAGTCAATTTCTTTTTAACCGTTAATTGTACATAAATTAATCATGTATTTACAAAAGCAATTTTTAATTATATTTATTACATGGCAAAACAACATTTTAAGTTGCTGTTAAATAAGGGAATCCACCAATAAATGATTATTGCTTATCATGTTTTTTGGAACGATTCGAGCGTTTTTTTGCAGCTCGCCTTTTTTGACTCGCTATCTAACTGTGCATTATCTAATAAATCTTGCAGCAAACTGAAAAAGTTGATAACTAATTCTTGTGGTATCTTCACAAACTGCTGCGCCACTTCAGAATCCACTCTTTGCCTCGTGTCAAGCGCTCATCTTTGTCGTGTCTGGGGTTCAATGGTTTGCTGCTTGTTGCATGCTGTTTGCTCTACGCCCAGCTGCAACAATTTCGTGAGACGCACTTGTTGTTGTGATTATTCCTCCCTCGGGAGAGCGTGAGTGCGAGCGAGAACGAGAACGAGAGCGAGAGCTCCCTAACATCTTTCTGCACAGATTTTCTCAGACATTTACTGTTTATTATTATTATTATTGTTATTCTTTTTTCGTCTCTCTCTCTTTTGCTCTCTTCGCTGTCTGTCTGGCTGCAGTCAGTTGACTGTTGTTCGACTGCTGTTGTTGTTGTTGTTGTAGTGCATAAGTTTGCAATTGGCTTTGCTTTTGATAGGTATGTATGTATGCATGTATGTATGTGTGTATGTGTGTGTTGAGTTCGTCCCCACACACAAATGCATTTACATACATATACATATAAGTATTGGGCGCACTTTCTTACAATTGCTCCAGTTTTTTTTTTTTTTTTTGTTTCTTTCTGTTTTGTTTTTCTTTGCCTTGATCTGTGTTCGCCATAGCGGAAATCTCAATTACGTTCTGTTTGTTGTTCTTAACCTAACTTTGCCTTGCCCCCCCCCGCTCCTGGCCCCACTCGGCGTGACGTATAAGTTTATCGAATGCCAAAAACAAAATTAAGTGAGAGAGCATCAGCGAGAGAGAGAGAGAGAGAGGGCAATACACAGCTGTTTTACTTTATGAACTTTTTAGGGGCCAAAACTGAAGCGAATCGACATAATAAAGTATAGATACAAACAAACATAGCTATAGCTAAAGATATATCTACGATATATATGTATATGTATATATGCTAGCTATATTTAGAGTGCTTACGTCGTATGTATGTGTGTGTGTGTGTGTGTGTGTGTATGTATTTGTGCTTGTGTTTCTATGCGTGCTTTTTTCATACTTTTTACCACGGACTGCACTTTTCTCCAGATTCCGATGCCCATTTTCCGGCGCATTTTTTTCGCCGTCGAATCTATTTTTAGTGAGCCTAGCAACTGAAAAATCAGAGATGATGGACTTAAGGGCATGGTGTATAGGTGTCCGGGTGGGGGATGGGGGGGTATGGGGTAGGTGGGGCTGTTAGGCGGAAATAGCAGACGACGTTTGGCTGATTTATGTGTGTGCGTGTGTGCATGAGTGTATACATGTATAAATAAGCCAAACTGAAATCCAATTAAAAATAAATTATGATGTACATTTGTGTTGAAGATTTTGCAGCACATGGTGAGAATTTTTCTTCTCTTTCCTTTTTATTGTTTTTATATATTTTTTTACACACACACACACACACACTGAGAAATAGAGAGGAAGAGAGAGAAACATATGTGAGCCGCATGGCTGGACAGGATTTTCCAACGGCGAGAAACTCGCCTGTTTTTCTGCATACGATTGTATCTACAAGTCTACGTGACGTACGCTTGACACATTATATCTACACAAACACATTGCAAAGTCCAGCAAACAATCTATCCCTCTCTCTCTCTCTGACTGATAAGGATTACTCATTGAAAATGTTGTTAGTCGAGTTTTTGATAACAATTTCAAGTTTTGAATTTGCGCCGTTACCTTACTTCTGCAGTGGCAAGTAAAAGCAAATTGCAGCAGTTCCATTGCCACCTGATAAGTTCAGCGATGACAAATTCACTGCCTCGTTCAAAACAGTAGAGGTAATATACAGGGTATCTTATGTGCAGAATATAGCTTCAATAAATATAACCAGACATAAACTAAGACTAAAAACAAAAATCACATAATTCAAATGGTATTCAGATCAATCGAAAATATTTTCTCAGATGACTCACAAATAGCCGGAAAACAGAAAAATGTTGTTTAACTAATGGAATTTAGCCCAAATTATGTTTTAATAAACATTGATTTTATTATGCGCATTTCCTTGGTAATAAATAAAATGTGTTAAACAAATCAAGCATTTTATGTACATATTTGTTTATTTCCCTTGGCAGTGTTGCAAATGGCCTTAGAATGTATGTAAATTAAAGTATCTTTAACTATGCGATAAGTACGGTATATATAGAGCTGTAAGCACTTGATATCGATGCAAATGTAACATCTGGAGACCCACTTAAAAACTTTGTTGGCCTTTCACATTTGGTTGCACCTCCTGCCGTGTTGCACATAGTGTGTTAGTTATAGACTCGTTTGCCACTTGATGGATTTTAGTATCACTCATACTCAATTCGAATTTCCCATTTCCCTTCCCATTCGGCTTAAGTAGTTTTAGTTGCCATTTGAATGGTATTTAAACAGACATTTCTAAAACAAACACACACACGCACACACACACACACAGCCATACGCACACACACTCGTATGTCTCTATCTCTCTCTCTCGTTCTTATTCTCGTTCGCTTAATCTCTTCTTGAGTAAGTTTGAGTGTGTTGCATGTTTATATCTCGCCGAGGAATGCACACGAGGTGCATTGGAAAATGTGAAAATGTCGAAAGATCGTTTATAGTTTTATATTTTCAGCATTTGCCGTCAAATACACCCTGCACAAATGTGGGAAGGGCGTATCATCATCATATAAAATCGATATGCGTTTAATTTTGTAGACACCAGGTTAGGCTTTGGGAATATTCTCTTTAGCAAAAGCCTAATCTTGAAAGTATTCCTTCTCTATAGAATTTAAAGTCCTTTGATTGTGCTTTGTACTCTTAAAGTTAAGAATCCTTCTCCGGGAAGTGTCTTTAATTGAATAATAAAAATATAACGAGTCTTTCTCTTGATCTTTCTTAATTATAAATTTTTCGGGGAAATCGCGCTTTACCAAATCTCGATCTCCGAGCTATGTTTAATATTATACAATCTCTAATAATGTATATATTTATAATGATGTAGTCGCAACTGAAAGTGCCTTTATATATAAGGGGTATCTGCTAGTCAAGCACACTCGGTTGCAGTCGCATTTTTACTTGATTCGTCAACTTCGCACATTGTCCACAAAGTGTGGAGGGGGTTAGGGGGAGGGAGGGTGCTGCTTTGGCCACAGCGTGGGTTATTTTGTGTGTGTGTGTGTGCGTTGCTACAGTAAATACATATTTTTAGCTATCTATAAGATGCCGACACACACACACACACACACACATAACCAGCTTGCAGCTTTTTATTGTTGGATTCTAGCAACAACAACAATAACAATAACCACAACAACAACAACAAGTATTAAGAACAAACGTAATCACACTTGTCACGTCATTTCAGCGAGAGCGACAGCGACAGCGACAATTGTCTGCTGCTGCTGCTGCTTCTACTGCCGGCACGCCCACATCCGGTCTAACGCCCATCGGCTTAGACACTGTGCTTTTAGTTAAATATATCTGTAGCTAAATGCAGTAATGCAGTAATGCAGCAATAGTTACAGTTATCAACTCGAAATGCATCCGGAAACAACAACGAAAATAGCAACAACAACAACAACAACAACAACAATAAGAACTTCTTTTGAGCGCCAGTCGAACTCAAAACTAAACACTCCACACACACAAACACACACACACATATACTTGTATATATAGTACACCTGATTCATTAGCATAACCAGTTGAACGGGTCGCTGGTTCATGAGCTGGTTCATGAGCTGGTTCATTTCGCATTGCTGCTGCTGCTGTTGCTAATTGGCGCTTGAACTGCTGGTTTTGTTTACCTTTTGATTCAATGACGAATTGCGTACTCATGAGTACATCAATACACACACACACATGCATGTATTTGCGTATTTGCTGTTTATATCATATTTTTTGCCAAGAAATTTGACAATGTCATCCATTTAAGAAGCAAAACATAAAAAAAACTACAATATATAAACCAGTTCCAGACGATTCAGATATTTGTCTGCTGCAGAATTATATATCATGATAGCAGGAATACCCCTACACTTTTACATTCATAATGAGTTTTAATTAATGCTATTTGGTGACTCAGGCAACCTCAAAACTAAACTATTATTTATTTCTTTTTTTATTCCTCGAAAACAAAGCTGCTATCCGTTAAAACTGTTAACAGTTACTATAATATTTTCTCAATTTCCATACAAATATAGTGCGTAAAATGAATAATATCTACGTTTCATCTTATGATTTCTTAATAATTTTTTTTTAGCATTCTACTTCCTTTCTTTTTTATCGAATTTATTGTTTGTTGCTCGTTGTACGAAGATTGCACTTTATCAAAGTATTTTGCAGCCGCAGATTTTCTTTATTTTTTGCGGCAATGAATTAAGAGCATTTCGCTTATGTGCCGAATGCTCTGTCTATATATATATATATATATATATATATATATATATCTGTTTCTATATCTATATATATATGTGTGTATCCGTGTCTCTATCTCTATGATTTATCTGCGTCACTGGCTCTGACTCTTATGTGCCTCCAGACTGGGTGTCTGTCAATTAATATATCAGTTAAGTAAACGATCCTAACTCGTATCTCTTATTAGCCACACACACATAGAGGTATTTTTAAATAGCGCAAAAATTGAACAAGGCCTCCAAAATACAAAAAAAAAAAACAAAAAAAAAATGGCACACTTTGCAAACATTTTTAATTATTTTCGAATCATTCCGACTCGATTCGAATGAGTTGTTGTTGAGCACATTTCGACGAGAGCAGTTAAATCGTTGGTGCAAGGGTCAAATTAACAGCAACAAGATACATTTCTGATCAAATATTATGACTGTCTGTGCAACTTATCCACAACACGACGTGCCACAAAATAAATATTTCTATCTTTTCTCTATTTTAAAGAGAGAGAGAGAGAGAAAGATGTAAATGTTCTTTTTGAAATGTAGCGAATTTCAAATCTGTGGCAAATGTGGCAACTTACAACTTAAGGATTTTAAATGATATTCACTTTGATTCCAAGAAACTTACCGTTTTATTATGCGCAAAATCACAGATCACCGTCAATCGATTACAATAGCAATGGATGCAGATGCTCTCCGGCTCCGGATCGGGATTATCGTTAAGCGGCCATGCGGTGGCTGAGGGGCCTGAGGCACAGATTGTGGCAGCCACAAGTAGGCACGCAAACAAATGCCACATGATCTCAGCTGAGCTGGGCACGACGAGACGAGAAGGTGGCGGTCAGCTTTACGTCTGACGCAACTGAATCTTTTGTCGAGAATATTTTGGATTTTTTTATTTTTTGTGTGGTTGGTTGGCTTGGGATGTGTTGTTGGGGTTTGGGCTCTTCTGCGCCTGGGAGTTGATACAATTCGATGTTGTCGGTTTTTTGTTTTGTTTTTTTTTTTTTTGATTTGCACTTCCGCTGATTCAATTAAAGACGACAAATCATTGGAGTCCGGCCACGATCCGATCCGTTGCCACTTTCTACTGCGCATACATGCACAATTGGGCATACGTAAGTGTGTGTGTGTGCGTGTATGTGTGTGTGTGATATCTTTGAGAATTTCACCAGAGTCGAAATCTTATTTTACTCAACGCTTCGTTAGCCGCTAATATTATACATATTAATGCTGTTAGGCGTCATCAACAGAAATATTTTATACACAAATTCAAAAAAACAAAAACAAAAAGTATTTTCCCCCAGCAAAGACTCGAAAACGGAGCGAACGGCAAATTTTGCTTACGAACGAACTTCTACCACGCCGCCAACGACTAAACACTAGCACGTTTCAATTGTGACTGAATTGTACTGAGTGTGCTGCTAAGCTAAAGCGATCTACAAATGTGCGTGCGCTCTTTTAACGCTGATGATTTCGTGCTCTTTCTCTCTCTCTCTGTCTCTCTTTTCGTTGCTTGCCTGTTAACCTTGTCTAGCTTCTTGGCTGGCCTGTCACGTCCATATGCATGTCTTTGCATGTGTGTGTGTAGTGCTGGTGGTGGTGGTGGGAGGTATGCACTGTGCAGCTTTTCTTTAAGTCAGTGCTCTCTCTCTCCCGTTTTTTATATTTTTTTTTGTTATTTTGATAGTTATTCTATAACTGAAAATAAAAATTGAATAATATATAAACATATCGGGATGTTTGTTTGAAAAAGTACAACAATTCGAACATGCTGTATTTTATTTGTGTTTTTCATTTTAATATTAAATAGCTTAATGCGAGATGTAAAGCAACGCTTGACAAACATATGTGGGATAAGAGCTTTTTGTACAGTGTAACTTCACTGTTCTTATAGTTTTTACAGCTGATCCCATTTAGTTCGCTCTCCCGTTCTCTTGCTTTCTGGCTTTTGTCCGTACTCTTTATTCAGACTCTATCAACCATTAGCTGAGGGCATTCGCTTTTTATAATTTATGCAGAGGTACTCATCAAAAAGAAGATGAGTAAGAACCAGATCAACAAATACAAGCGTTAACAGACATCCATATGTGTTGGTTTAAGTGCTTGTGCCTGTCAGTGTGTGTGTGTGTGTGTGTATGTGTATATTATATATATTTTTGTTTATTCGTGTTGAATTGTTTATAGGTCCATCCGTCAATAAGCTAATAAATTAAGTGATTGAGTTGCAGAAATTTGCAAATTAAAGATATTTGCACGATATTGAGGAACATATGCATGTTCCTCATTTAATGCGTCTGTATTGATACCTTTCATGACAGTCAATAAAATGAATAATTTTGGTTTATGAAATTCCACAATTATTTTAAATGAAAGAATCTTGTTAATTTAAATGTTAAGTAGTTTAGATAAATCCATTTAGTAGTTGAAAAATTAGAAAATAGTTAATAGCGAACAATAACATACATATATTTTTTTGCAAAATAAATTAGAAAATATGAATTTTTGCCAATGTCCAAACACTTTCTGGACAAACTGTATATAATGCAATGCAAGCGTATTTAGACGAATGTCTTTGAGATGTTTGTATGTATTAAATATTTACTGTCAACTAAAATGAGTCGACACACCAAAAAAAAAAAAAAAAAATTGGCAAAAGTAAAAAACAGATTATAACAAATAATTAGGTGTTATGCCCTTCTATGATTCAAAATAAGAGAATAGGCAATGTCTGTAGTATGTATATAAGTATATGTATGTATGTATATGTTTCTACATGCATATACATATGTATTTGTTCTCGAACTCGTTTGGGGCTCCAACAAAAGCCCAATTAGGTGCAGTTCTATGTACATATATGTATGTATGTAGGTATATCTACGTATGTATATGCTTATGAGTATTTAAGTCGCTGCAATTAGTCGATTTGTGACTGTGTATGCAATATACATACATATACAGCTTGCTTTTACATACATACTATGTACATGCATACATATGTATGCAGATACATTCATATAAAGCTATGAATCGCATAGTATTCCTGTATATTTGCATATTATTTATTTAATTGTTAAAGTTAGCAATCACTAATCAAGTTGTACCTCCCCAGAATTCATACCTCAAAAACACATGTGCGTTGTGAATTGTGTGAATAATTTTAAATTTTATTTAAATATTATTTGAAAATGTTGCTTAAGTAACCGTTGTACTTTATGTATTATGTATGTACGTATTATGTATTTATGTATGACTTTATTCTTTACTCTTTATTCGTATCTATCGCATGCACAATGACTAATTTTGGTGTCAATTAATTGTTTACGTTGTTCTATTGCGCTTTAACAATGATTATTTGTAACAATCAATAATGCATTTAACTTCTTTCGAATCAAATACAAATAATAAATATCGATTTAGTCTCAATTTTGATACCCCTTCAAAGTCTCTCTCTCTCCCTCTCTCTCTCCCTCTCCCTCTCCCTATCTCTGTGTTAATTGTGATTGCTCTCGCTCTCAATTTAAATTTAAGAAATATGAGAATATATTGCTGAAGTGGACACAATTTGCTGCAACTTCAGCCTGTTCACGATGCCATTGTTCAGATAGATAAATCGGTATTATTTTTAGGATTTAACGACGCATCCCATTGAATGGCATGAATAAATGAATGCTGCCTGGGGGTTGCACTTGGGTAGCTTGAGTGGCAATTTCAATTGGGTGACATGCCCGCCTCTAACTTAATTACCGCTATTAGAGACAGTGGAAGACAGCGAGAGAGAGAGCGAGAGAGAGAGAGAGAGAGCGATACCCATTGCCTTTCCACATCTTCGTTTCGGAAAGTGGAGCGTCGGGTGTCCGACTTGCAATCAATTTGCGTTCCATTTCCATCCGACACACGACACACGATGCAGCGGATGTAGCGACCCCCCCAACCCGTCCCGCCTAAACACCAATGTACCAACTGTCAATGCGGGCTGTTTTCCTACCCCCCCCCCCCCCCCACTCCCTGCCCCCCTGCACCCCTCACTCTATTTAACTATGTGTGTGTGTGTTTGCCTGGGCTGATCAATTATTAGATCGTTGCATCGGTGATTTTAGGTTTCCAAGCGTTTCAATTGTTCATTGTAGCTCTTGCCCCATTTCAGTTCTAAAGTTGATTGTGCGATAAATGCATTGATATCTTATGTATACACACACACACACACACACTCACACACACGTTTACATATTTTGGGGGACATTGCGTCGTTAGAGAGTATATGAAAAAAGACGTAATATCAGCAACGAATTAGTCATAAATATTTCATTCTTCAAGTAAACTTAAATATTTAAATATATATATGTATATATATATATAATATATATTATATTCTTTTAAACAAAGAAGCAAGCAAAAATGCCTGCAATCAACAATTTGGTAAACTAAAAATAATAAAAGATAACAATTTATACATTTTTTCCGGGGTTTCCCCAATCCAGACAATAAATGCTGAACCATTTTGCATTTAAAAAAAAAACCCAATAAATATTTCTTTTGTTTTAAATTTAAATTACAATTTTTTTTTACATAGCCAAATAATTTAAATAAATAGAATTTATGTTTAAATATAACAAAGTTAGCAAACGAGTGAAGTACGCAATTTAAATATAGTAGTCAAGTGTCCATGAATTTGTAATGCTTTTCGTCATGCTGTCAAGTTCAGCTGGGTATTGTTTCTGCCGCAATAAGTTGAATGAATGAATGAATGAATTGTGGCAACCTGCAACCTGCAACATGTTGTTGTTCTTGTTTTCATTATTTTTTTGTTATTTTGTTTTTTATTTTTGCTTCACTGCTGGTGAAGGGCAGCGCTCCATTTGGGCTTCGGATCTGGATCCCCGGGGGTCGGGCTTGAGGTAACTGCAACTGTGGCTTAGGGTCCATGTCCGGGTCTGGGTCTCGGTCTGGGTCTGGGTCTGAGTCTGGGTCTAGCTCCACGCGCATTGCTTTCAATGGAAGTAAATACATACATATGTGTGTAAACGTGTTTCCCACAGGTAGCACACACACTCACACACACACACACACAGAGACACACACAGGTACACACTCGCCACAGTTGGTTGATGTTGTTGTTTTGTTTACGTGTCTGCTGCTGTGTGTTTTTTTTTTTTTTTTTTGGGGCAAGGGGGTCGCACTCACACACAGACACACACACACATACATGTGTGCATGTGGCTTACCTTTTTGTGTGTGACCGATCATTTCACTGGAAAAGTGGATTCTTTCATTCCTATTCTCATTCTCATTCGCATTTTCATTTTCATTTCGTTTTTGGTATTGTTTTATTTGCTTTTTATGTAAATGTCCGCGGTTTGTTTGCTTTCCCGGTTTTGCCCCCCCTTTTTCAAACAGAACGAATTTTTTCCCGAATTGTTGGTAAGAGTCGTCATTAGTGCCCCTGCCTCTGCGTCTGCGTCTGCCCCTGCCACATCCCTCTCTGCGCGCCCTTCGATTTGACACACACTTCACTTGTGCCTCCCCACACACACACACACACACACACACACACACACGCACTCATTGTAGATATATTTATGATTATGTATTTCTAAATATGTTCACAACACCACGGAAATCAAAAAACTTCGAAACAATCACAATTGTCCAAAAGATGGAATATTTATTGTAAATTCTTGTTGCTGGAATTATTTTCTAGGTTAAAGAACCGTCTAGTTGGTCAATAAAATACATTCGATTTATTGTTCAAATCTAGTCGAATTATGCAGTTTATACACACTACATACATATATATGTATATATGTATATTCTGAAAAATATTTGGAAATTAAAATCAATCAAGAAATCAAATTCTCAAAATTCACTTAAGTTTTCAGGTGAAAATCGAATTGAAAATCGAATAAAGTTATTGTTGATTTAGTCTACGATTTTGGCAAATAGCGGAGTCTGTTTACGTACACACATACATACATATGCATAAGTATGTATGCATGTATGTATGTGAGCTTGGTATGTATGTGGGTATAATGTTTATCGGAAAACCCCAAGTGAAAATATCATCATTTGCCGCATCTACCACATGTTTATTCCTAGGAACGATGTTTGTGTGTGTGTGTGTATGTGTGTGTGTGTGTTTGTGTGTGTGTGGATGTGTTATCTTTCTACTAAGTGCTACACGTGCGTGCTTGTCTGTAGCCAATTTAAACATGCGCGAGAGGGAGAACGAGAGGGATAGAGAGATAAAGAGAGAGAGAGAGAGAGAGGGGAAAGAGAGAGAGAGAGAGAGGGAGCGGGAGCGGACAAGGAAGAGCGAGAAAAGCTGCGGGCTTAGGCACCTGCTGTGAAAAAGGGACCGCTACGTGCTCTTTCCGCCTGCCCATACAGTTGCCTGACCCACAACTTAAACGCTCGGACGTGACCTTTGGTCAAACCCTCTTGGCCAGGAGTGTGGGAAAGTGTGTGTCTGTGTGTGTGTGTGTCTGTGTGAGAGGCAGAGCGAGAGCCGGAACAGACGTGTCGGGCAGCCTTTGATGCTGCCTGCTGATCTGATTGGAATTCACACGGTGCGTTATAAATCAGATCTGATAGGATTCCTGAGGGTGGCAGGGCTTAGGTTTTGTTGTTGTTTTTAATAACCATGCAGAAAGCATTATAGGAAGGACACGTCTCCGACTCCATAAGGGATATATATACATATATAGACATAAAATTAGTTATGTATGTATGTGAATAAACGCTCGATCAGCACAGCTAGACGAGTCGATATATCCATATCCGTATTCAGTTTAAAGTAACTTTGATAAGACTTGGAATACATTCGTTGTACTGCAGCAGTCAGTGCATAAATATATCGAAACCAGCTGAATCGGATAAATATATCGCATATATGTATGTTTTCAAGTTGAATTCTTGTAATGGGGAACTTGTTTGTTTACCAAAATATCTGGTTATCGCTCGCTGAGAGTTTATGAATATTATAATATTTTGGTAAATAATAATCATCAACCTCCTTGACTCATCCTACCTTACAGATACCCAACCTAATACATACATATGCACATATATATATATAAATATTCTTGATTATGATTACGATTCGAATTGACGTGAGCATACCCGATGTATATCAGATATTATAAGAGTTTGTCTACATAGTTTGTCTATATGATTGGATAAGTTCGCATATGCCTAAAAATCAATAAAAATCGATTTTGAAGCAATACTTTTTCCCAAGTTCGGTTTTTTTCTCGATAAAAACATTTTTAACTGATTAACTTATGCTTTTTCTTCTTCTTCTTGCAGCTCCCAGTCGAATGAACGACAGTTTCTTAAGGATTTCATTAGCGGTGCACCGGGTTCCTCGGGAGCTCGCTTGGCCGCCTGGCTGCAGCCGGAGTCGCGACTGGATCCCAATAAGTAAGCCAAATTAATTATGACTTTAGAGCTTTAAAAACAGCAAGTAATATTCTTTAAATTTACAAATTTTTCATTCCAAATTGGCTATAAATGTTATCTAAGAGTAATCTATGATTCAAATAGCTATAAAAGAAAGAACTTCAATTCGTTGTTCAAATTATTCATGTTTTATTTAGAGTTTTATATTTAAAATAATTAAAATAACAGCTAATTATTTGTATCAAAGAAGTTAATATGTGAAATTGAAAGATAGGCTTTAAAAAATAAGATCGAGATCAAGTTGGTTTCGGTTTATCGATAACAACGTATATATTGAAAAGTCGAGCTCTCTCGACTTTAACATTCTTAGATAGTTTCATTTAATAACAACAACAATAACATCCTTGCAGATGTGAGCTGAACACGATAACGGAACCGTTGCGCTATGGTTGGCCCACACAGGTGACTGTCACCATACGGGATCAGTATGGCGACGCTGTACTGGTGCCGGAGCTGAAGGTGGAAATTAAGGCCATACCCACCGGACCGGATCGCAGTGGCGGCGTTTCTCACGGCGGTGGCAATTTAAAGATGCGACGCACCTCCTACGCGGAGGAGAGTGTTGGCGGCCATACGACGTTTGGACACGGATTGGGCTCGCAGCTGGGTGGAATGGCGCCGCCGCCGCGTCTCAACTATGAGGCGACCACCAAGGAGAAAATGTGCTTTAAAGCGATCACATTCATGAAACCCTACACGAATTATTCGTTCGAGGAGCTGCGCTTCAGCAGTCCCATCCAGACGCGGACAACGGAAACGCTTCACGCCCAGGACATGGAGGATGGCACATTCAGTGTCCATTGGACGCCCAATTCGGTGGGCAGCTATTGTCTGGCGGTCATCATCGATGGCATACCACTGGAGGAGGTCTATCGGGTTGAAGTCAAGGAGGGCGTTCTACCGCCACCCACCCAACGCTCGAATGCGGCACGTCGTCCGCAGGCGCCGAGCAAGTTGCGTCGCTTTCAGGCACGCCACAGTGCCGGACTGCGGATACGTTCGCATCCGACGCTGCAATCGGAGCAGGTGGGCGTGGTGCGGCTGGGCGGCGTCATAACGTTCATCGATGAGATCGAGAACGATGATGGCATCTGGCTGCGTCTATCGACGGAATCCATACGCCAGCACTGCACCATGGGCTGGTATCCAACGGAGGCCTGGTGCCTGCAATTCAATCAGCATCTCGCTCGGACTCTCCTCCAGCCGGTCACGGAAAATGGCAGCAAGGCTCGCGCCAAGGCAGCTGCTGCAGCTGCTGCTTCTACTGCTGCCGCCGCCGGTGAACCGTTGGAGGCGCCATCAGCGACGAGTCCTTGCGGCAGTGCTGCCGACAGTCCCGCCACCAGTCCCGGTCCCAGCAGTCCCACTAAATATGTCAAATCGCCCACAGAGCGCAAAATCTTCGAGCTGCCCGCAGCAGAAGTAGCTGGACCAACAGCTGGAGCACCAGCTGGAGCAGCAGCAGGAGCAGGAACGGCTTCAGCATCGGTATCCGCATCGGCATCCGCATCCACAAATCCGTTTCTGCTGCCCATTAAATCTGTCGAATTGCAGCCAGAGGCGGACAATTCGCTGGCGTCCACCGCCGAATTGCTGCCCGGCAATTTGGGTTCGGCCATTGCGGGTGTTGTGGGCGGTGGCGCCATCAAATTGCAGGCGTTGCAAAAGTGGTTCAAGGGCGATGTCCTCGATCCGGCCACACAGCCAGCATCACCATCACCATCAGCAGCAGCAGCCACCGTTCCAGCAGCGGCCTCGCAATCTCCGGCCTCGGTGTCTGTGCGTGATCTGGTGCGCGTTATGGGTGCCGTCCAGGAGCAATCGTCGCCGCTGCCGCGTGGCAATGGCAACAGTCGCGAACATGAAACGAGCAATGCTGTCACCGCCACTGCCGAGTCCGACTTTGATGTGGCCAGTGTGCGACGCATGAATTATACGGCCAGTCAGACGGCAGCCCTGCTCTCGACACCAAAGCATACGCCCCGACGCAATGCGGCACTTGGCTGTGCACAGGAATCAACGATGCCGGCGCCGCCGTTGGCACAGCTGGAGGATGATCTTAGTATGCTGCAGATAATAACGACAACGACAACAACAACAACGGCAGCCGGATGCGAGACGCAAAGTGAATTGCAAATTGGCGTTAGTCTGGCGGGTGGCAGCAGTTTGGCAACGGGGCCGTCAACAGGTGGCGCTGCATCGAAACGGAGCAGCAGCAGCAGCACAATGATGGGTCCCATAAAGCGAGCGATGCCGCCATCGTTTGCGGAGAGCATTCGCGCCGTATTTGCGGCGCTGCTGTGGCACGAGGGTGTCGTCCACGATGCGATGGCCTGCGCCAGTTTCCTCAAGTTTCATCCCGGGCTGCCCAAAGAGGGCGCCACTGTGATGACCAGACGCGATGCGAACGATGCCAGCCGATTGCAGCTGTCGCGGGAACAGAAGGCACAGCAGCGCCATTCCGTTGAGGTGGCCAATGCTGGTCATTATCTCAACATACGTCCGTCGACGCTGGAAACGCTCACCAAGAGCGGCAACTGCTCGCTCCACAATCGCAGCAAGCATCGCAAGAATACATCACTCACTGGTGGTGGTGCTGCTGCTGCTGCTGGCGAGGATCAGTCGCAGCATCAGCAGCAACAGCAAAAGCTTCAAGCTCTGCCGGAGCTGGTCAGTGTGTTGCCGCCGGCGTTGCGCTGTTTGGTTTACCTGTGGGAGCAAATCTGTGCCGGCTGCGTTCACATTGTCCAATCGAATGCACTCGAGCATCGGGAGCAGCGTCTGTTGTCGCCGGGTGGACGCGATGCCAATGGTGATCTCGATGGCAAGGAGTGCAAATCTGGTGAGCTTGGTGTGGACACCAAGGATCCCAGCAAGAAGTGCAAGCGCAAGAAAAAGGATGACGGCAGCTGGTGCGAAATCTGTGAACTCTTTCTGCCCATGCCCGTCACATATCACATGCGGATCGCCCATCCCGGCTGCGGCAAGTCCGCCAAGGGCAAGGGCTACAACTCGGTGGGCATCTTCTGCGAGGGCTGGGCTGGCAACTGCGGCGAGGGCGGGAAGGGCGCCTCCAGCTGGTTCCTCATGTGCGACGCCTGCCGCGACAAGTATCTCGCCAGCAGTCGCAGTGCCAACAACATCAACAGCGTCGCCCAACAAGCCGCCAATGCAGGTATGCATCCCTAGCACCTCCTTCACTCCTTTCACCTCCCCCCTATTTTGCTGCAGATTGCTTGCCACACAAGCAGATAAGCAAGAAGAAACGCTCGGAAGATTACATTCCTTGAAATACCAAAAGGCCAAATAAATTTCAGCAATGTCAGTCCCTTTTTTCTGCTGCTAAGTGATAAAATTGCGATAAGGAAGTCATAATTATGTATACTATATAATATATTTAGCATGCAGCCACAAGGAGTCATCTTCCGATCCCATAAATAAATCAAAATTTGCATTATTAATAACATCATTTTGATGAAATGATGAAAAATGTCAGCAAGTTCGCTTAAGAAACACGGGAGGAAGGAAGAAAATGGTATTTTCAAGATATTTCCTAGTCAAGCACTCTCGACTATAAGTTTCTTACCTGAATTACTTGTTTTGAATTGAAGGCATCTAATTTGTAAACTTGATTTGTACTCTTTTCGCAGCAGCGGAAATGAACCTGTTTGGAGTGAAGACGACAACGCTGATAGCCAACTCGGAGGTCTACACAACGATGCGAGAGAATGCGACCTTTTTGCTGGAGCTGTGCTCCTCCTCCTCGTCCTCGTCAGCGAGCAGCCTGCAGTCTGCTGGCAACATTGGCGGCCAGAAGCGATCGCCGCAACAGCAACAGCACCAGGTATCGATGGCGATGCCAGTGGTTATTGAGCATCAGCATTTGGGCATGCCCGATCTCAATTTGAGCAGCAAGCCGAGCACCAGTCGGGCAGAGTCCGCCCGGAGCAGTCGCATCGGCCGTCTGAGCGGCAAATTTACGCCATTTCGGAAGAGTTTTGTGGGCGTGCCACCGGCAACGCCGGATAACGTTTGGCTGGCGCCGGATAGTTTCGCCTGCCTCGAGTGCCTGGGCACCGCCGCCCACGAGGATCTGCCCTACGAGATGCTCGGCCTGGGCGCCAATGCCAACGAGAATGGCTTCGATCGGGTAAGTTCCCCAAACAAAAATAATGTTTATTCATTTACAGGTGGCGTCTACACTCGGAAAAAAAAATTGCGATGAATTTTAGAAATTCGCCAAGGATTCTTCTCACTTTTTTATGCAGAATGTGAATTTCTAAAATTGAAGGTTTTCTTTTTTCTAAAGTTTATTTTATTTGGAAAAAAAGTGGAAAAAAATATTCTTATATTATTATATTAATTTTTTAGGATTTCAAGAATTACATAAGTTCCTTATTAGCATCAATATCTGAGTCGATATGGCCATATCCATTTGTCCCTGTATCCATTTCTCTTTAAACCAGTCCATTAGTTTTGAAGCTATCCTTATGAAACTTGGCAGGCAGGACATACTGGGATCTGGCTGGATCGTATCACTATATAGGAACAATTGGTAATCGATTGAATCAGTTGTTCATCGGATCAACAGTTGTTTTTATCGATCTGCATTAATCTTTGAATTTGAACACTATGTCTGATTGCGGGCATGGATATATATGAATATATATTCCACTTACTTGTCTAAATCCGGTATCAGAGAATAAAAATATATTCCATAAAATGTTGTAAATTGAATGCCTTGAAATATATTTATTATTATTATATATAATATTATTTATATATATTTATTTTATCATTTCGAACAGCCGCTTTCAGAGATCTCGTACGAGTCGTGTGATCCGAACAACTATGAAATGATGTCCGGATCGGTGGCGAATGCGCCAACAGTCACCGGGGGCACACTGTCCAAGTTCCATCGCAGCTACTCCATGGGCCAGGGCTGGGCAGCTGTGGCACAACAGCAGCATCAACACCAACAACAGCAACAGCTGCATCAACACCAGACGACGGCAGCTGCCGCATCAGCGGTTGTTGTGCTGCCATTGGAGGCACAGCCCAAAGTTGTCTATCGGAGACGCAACAATTCGACCAGTGAGGGCGACGGCTCTTTGCTCATTTGCTATCCGTCGGAGCATCTGCGACGCCTGGTGCCGCAGAAGCTGCTTGCCAGCGTTGCCGTGCTGCATGCCACCAGCACCATCACCAATGCAAATGAGCCGCAGTCCAAAGCAGCAGCAGCAGCAGCCGCAGCCGCTGGCACAGATTCCAACAAGGAGCAGTCAGCCATTAGCGGTAGTCCCGTACCGGATCCGAACAGTGCACTGCTCACCCGACCGGCGATGGCATTCATCACACAGAAGCACGAGCTGGAACGATTGCGTGGTGCAATGCGTCGCAGCCTGCGGATTGCCACCTGCCGCATCTATGCGCTGCAGGCGCTCAACTGGCTGCTGCGCAGCGTCACCCAAGGCGTTTGCCTGCACGATCTGATGTGGTGGTTCGTCAGCTCGTTGGCCCAGGGCAGCGCCGAGTTGACCGATGGCAAATATGAGGATGCCGGTGAACCGGCGTTGGAACATCCGGTCGCCTATACACAGATCAGTGGACGTTTTGCCCATTTAATTACCCAGTCGCTGCATGTGTTGCTCCAATCGGTTGCTGATCTGACGTTGCACTTGCCGCTCGGTTCCCCGCTGCAGCGTGTGGCCATTCAATGCTTTGGCATCCGGTTCCGACAGGCGGACCATCAATTTCTGCACAGCTCGCATGTGTTTGGCAACATATCCAAGATATTGTCCAAGTCGGATGAGCAAAATGATGCAATGGCCGTTTCCACAATGCTGGCTGCCGCCGCCGCCGCCACCGCTGGCGAAACCCATTGCGATGCCGAGCACAATATAGCAACTGCCAGCAATCAGCATCAGCAAATAGCCGCGGCCAGCAGCAGCAGCAGCAGCGGCAGTGCGCCTGGTGGCAAGGTCATCTCCTACACGGACCTGGCCGGCATGTTCGAGGTGACGGTCTCATCGCGACCAGCGATGGCCGAATCTCTCACGGACAACTCAACGGAGACATTCTGGGAGAGCGACGAGGAGGATCGCAACAAGTGCAAGATCATTGAGCTGTCCATGAGCAAGCTCACCTATGCCTGCAAATTTGTGCTCGTCCACATCGACAATAGCCGCGACATTCAGGTGGGTAACGGACTCAATTAGCTCCACATTTTTGTCTGTCCCCAATTTGCAAAAGCCACGAATCTTTCAGTTTCCATTTGCAAAGCTTCGTCCATTTTGCAAAACTAAATAACAATAATTTTTTTTAAAAAAACCTCATTTATTTTGAATTTTATTCAAACTATCTTTAAAATATCCAGAAATCGATTTGAGGTGGGGGAAAAAATTTGTCTAACTTCTTTTGCAAAAAAATGTATTTTATTATTGACTTTTAATTATTATTTTATTTCTCTACTATTTAATAAATTTGTGGAAACTATGTAAGATTCATTAATGTGAATAATTGTTAAATTTTAAAAACGAAAAGTATTCACTTTTTTTGACTGTCCATAAAGTGTTTTGACTATGGAAATTGAACACGACAAATTTGAACAGAATATGTTTTCTATGTTGCAAATCGTTCATTTCTAACGGGATCGGCCAAAAAGGGAATTGCAAAATTGTTAACAGCCGTTGTCAAAACACTTTCTGGACAATTGAAAATAGTGGATAATTTTAGGTTTTTTTTTTAAATTTCACAATTATTTAAATGAATCTTGTTCATTTTGTTATAGATAAAACTATTGAAGAAAACAGTTAAAAGTCAATAATAACATAATTTTTTTTGCAAACGAATTTAGAAAATTTGGTTTTTTTCCCAATCACAGTCCAAACACTTTCTGGACAAACTGTGTATAAATAAATATATTGTGCAAAGTAGATGATTTATATTGTTTAGCTAATTGTAATTAAAATGTGTGGAATTTGACAATGCAATTATTTAAATATGTGTCCCTTAAATGCAACGTTTTTTAATTGTTTATAATTAATTATTTAAGAAGATCCACATAGAAAAATTATATATATTTTTGGAGCACGTACTTCTATTATTTTCTTGATTCAGAGTATTCAGAGTATATATATTTTTTTGTAACTGAAAACAAAAAATGGTATCATTGATAGTTGTGGAATTATTTTCGACTGTATTAATACTTGATCAACCTTACTATATAGCTATATAGGTATATATTAGTATGTTTGCGATAAGTATTTGATATGAGAACTCATTATTTACTATTTTGTATTTAATAAGTTGGTGAATTTGTTTGATCAGCAAAAGTCTTCTTTGATTTGCAGAACAAGGTGCTGAATGTGGTGTTCTATGCGGGACAATCGCTGGGCGACACGAATCTGATCAAATCTGTGGATGTGGATCCCAAGGCGTGCATTTGGATTGCAGCCAAAATTAGCGACGAGAGCTGCACACACTTTCGCCTCGAGATGCACGGACCGGAGAATACGCTCCGTGTGCGTCAAATTAAACTGCTCGGATTGCCCAGCTATCAGCAGGGCATCGGCATCGGCGTCGGCATTGGGATTGGGATTGGCATCGGTATTGGCAATGAGGAGCAACTGCCTGCGGAGCATCAACGCTCCAATCTGCGTCTGTCGCATGCCGCACGCATCCAACAGCAAATTTGCGAGGCGGAAACGTTGCGCGTCTTTCGTCTGATCACCGGACAGGTCTTTGGCAAACTCATCAGCAATGTGAGCGATGCTGTCGCATCAACGGGCGCACCTGGTTCTGGTTCTGGTTCTGGATCTGGTTCACAGGATGCGGCCAATTCGATGTTGGCCGACTCGCTGGATCTGCGCGAGCACATGGTCGGCATTCTGTTCTCCAGGAGCAAATTGTCGCACCTGCAGAAGCAGGTGATTGTCCACATTGTGCACGCCATCAAGAAGGAGGCGCAGCGCGCCAAAGAGGAATGGGAACTAGCGAATCTAACTCATGTGCTCAAGCAGCAATCACCGGCCGCAACAGCAACAACAACAGCAACAGCAGCAACAACAGCGACAACATCGACAACAACAACATCGGTTGTTAACCCAACAACATTGACGACAACCGCGCCGGTTGCCACATCCGGCGATAGTAGCTCGGAACGGAATCGTGCGCCGGACACCTATTGCTTCGAGATGCTCAGCATGGTGCTGGCGCTGTCGGGCAGCGTTGTCGGTCGTTCCTATCTGTCGCAGCAGCATGGCCTGCTGCGGGATCTGCTAGGACTGCTGCATACGGGTAGCGATCGTGTCCAGCGTCAGGTGACGGCACTGCTGCGACGCATTCTGCCCGAGATCACGCCGGAGAGCTTCGCCGATCTGTTGGGCGTACAGCGGCTACCGCCAGCCGATTACAGCATTGCGCATCAGAGCGCCAGTGACTTTGATATGAGTCGCTTGGGACTGTTGGACATCTTTCTGGCCGTCATTGCCAAGTCGCTGCAGCTGCAGGTCAAGGTAAAGACAAACACGGCGAATTCGGCCACTGGAAGCGGTAACCCCAAGTCCGGGCAGGTGGAGAAAACACCCGCCTTTGTGCGACTCTGCAGCTCGCTGGATCTTTCCGTGCAACTGCTGAGATCGCGGCCGATGACAGCGGAGCATGGATCGGCAGCGATTATAGGCAACGATCCGTTTCGCTTTGATCCGGTGCCCCCGAAGAAGGAGACGACCAAACGAAATCTGAACCAGCGCTGGTTCCTCAACGGACTTATCTCCACCAAACAGGCAGAGAGCATCATTGGTCTCATACGGGATCTGGCAAGCGTAAGTCATTGAATAAGATCCCTTACTCAATTGGACTAATCAAATTTCATGTGTGCAGGGCAAGCTGAGTGAGAAGTGGTCACAGATCACCAAGGCGGCTATCGCTGAATCTGTGCTGAATCTAACACGACTGGAGGAGATCTATCGCACGCCGGAGCATTGCACAAAGACGGCGACACTCTGGCTGGCGCTGGCAAGTCTCTGTGTCCTGGAACGGGATCATGTTGAGAAGCTATCCTCGGGGCAATGGTCGAAACTCTGCGACACCCGACCCATGTGCACCAACCATGACGATGGCGAAACGGCGGCCATCATTCAATGCGAGACATGCGGTTCACTCTGTGGCGATTGCGATCGTTTTCTGCATCTCAATCGCAAGACGCGCTCACACAAGCGTACTGTAAGTCAATCAGCAAATAACTGTTAATGATCAGTCAACTGTTAATCATTAAATCAGTTAGTTTAACAATCAATCAAAATTCAAGACAAATTAGCCAGAAATAATTATGACAAGCGCTTAATCAATCAATCAACCAAACAGTCATCTAATCAATATTTCAATGAGTGTGCTATTCAATCACTCAATCAAACACTTTATATATCTTTAGTCTGTTAATCAATTCATCAAACGCACTCAATCAATCAAACAATCGACTAATTATTAATTATTTAATCAATCGAACAATCAGTAAATGAATGAATTTATCAATAAGTCAGTTTCGTAGTTTGCTGCTGCCAACACAGTTATTCAATCAATCACTTAATGTATCTCTAGTCAGTTAATCAATCATCAAAATCATTTTTTTATCAATCAAACAGTCACACTTTTATATTAACTAATAATAGACAAAAAAAATCAATTGATCTATCAATAAGTTAATCAATCAATCAACCATCAATCTTACTATCAATGAGTCTATTAATCAATCACTCAATCAAGCAGTCAATATCAAAATCAACACTTAGTTGAACTGTTTCAATTAAAGGAACCTTTTGGTTTTTCCTACAGGTGTGCAAGGAGGAGGAGGAGGCCATACGTGTGGAGCTGCACGAGTCCTGCGGACGCACCAAACTCTTTTGGCTTCTTGCCTTGGCCGATTCGAAGACGCTGAAGGCCATGGTAGAGTTTCGTGATGGCAGCCACACTATTATTTCGGGACCACAGGAGGCTGTGGGCCGATGTCGGTTTTGTGGCCTCACCGGCAACTCGGGCCTGCTGGAGATTGGGAACGTCTGCGCCGACGCCCAGTGCCAGGAGTATGCCTCCAATTCGTGCCTCAAAACAAAGCCCTGCGGCCATGCCTGCGGCGGTGTCACCGGCGAGCGCAAATGTCTGCCCTGTCTGCAACATGTGTGTCATGTCCGCGAGAACGAGCTGGCCGAGGAGCTGCGCGACCCGAAGCTCACCCAGGATGCCGACGACATGTGCATGATCTGTTTCGTGGAGGCTGTCTCTTGTGCCCCAGCCATACATGTAAGATGCGTCCGGTCATATTTCAATAGACGAATCTCAATCTCTCCCTCTCTCCCTCTGTCGCTCTCTCTATCTGCTCAGCTGGAGTGCGGTCATGTGTTTCATTATCACTGCTGCAAGGCGGTGCTGGAGAAACGCTGGAGCGGACCGCGCATCACCTTCGGCTTCTCACTGTGCCCCATCTGCAAGGCAGACATACAGCATCCGCTGCTGGCTGAAATACTGGAACCCATCAATGGACTCAAGCAAGATGTCAAACGCAAGGCGCTCATGCGGTAAGATTCAAAGATTGAGAAACATACTTGAGCCAGGCTAATTGTTGTATTTATTTTCAACAGTATCAAGTATGAGGGCGTGGTCAAGGACACAGATAGTAGCAAGGATGTCACACAGCTGGCGATGGATCGCTATGCGTATTATGTGTGCTTCAAATGCCAGAAGGCCTACTATGGCGGCGAGGCGCGCTGCGATGCGGAAATTGGCGAAAAGTTCGATCCCGAGGAGCTTGTCTGCGGCGGCTGTTCGGATGTGGCGCGCGCCCAGATGTGCCCCAAGCATGGTACCGATTTCCTTGAGTACAAGTGCCGTTACTGCTGCTCGGTGGCAGTATTTTTTTGCTTTGGCACCACGCATTTTTGTGACACGTGCCACGATGATTTTCAACGGCTGACGAACATACCGAAAACAAAGCTGCCCCAGTGCCCCGCCGGACCGAAGGCCAAACAACTGCTGGGCGATGAGTGTCCGCTGCACGTCATGCATCCGCCCACCGGTGAGGAGTTCGCTTTGGGCTGTGGCGTCTGTCGCAATGCCCAAACCTTTTAGCAACAGTTGCATGTGAAACTATCGCACGAGGATCGAGAATCGCCAATGGACCGCCGGCAGTCGGCATCCGGCGATGCGAAGGCGGCGCAACGCAGCGTCGGGGATGGTGCCGAGTGGCAGGCGACCGATCCTTAGACACATTTGCATATATTATATATATACTCGTATATATGTATGTATATGGAAAGCTTTCCACAAATAGACATTAAACAAGTACATATATATACATATGTATGTATGTAAATTCACTGTTTTTTTTTTTTTTTAATATTATATGTGTAATTCGAAAGATGCAATTTTAGCTATATGTGTGTGTGAAATGAACATATTTATTTATTGTAATTGTAATTGTAATTGTAATCAGCATTTGTTTAATTATTTTTTTTTATAAAGTAAATTGTACACGTACATTCACATAAAAAACACACTGTCATAAATAATTAATATATTCACACACACACCAAACACACACACACAGTCACGTACTCTTAAGTAGGATTGAAAATGAAGGTTGCGGGAAATGATCGCATTTATTCGAGATGTGAATTGATTGATATTATTGAAATGTGACAATTATCTACATACATATATGCAATATTATTTGTAATACTTGAAAAATTATTGTACCTAAATTATTTATTTATTATAAATGTAACAACACCAAAAGGAAACAAAAAAAAAAAATAAAAAAAAAAATCCCAAAGGAAGTAAATATAGACCCAAATGTAATTTAATAAAACAATTAAAATGCAATCACACAAATTACTATAAGTGTTTTAATTATAGCATATGTCTTCATTATGCTAATTAAAAAAAGGAACGATCTCAAATGTTTTAATCTTTTTACGATAATTATTTCGTTTAGAATCATCGTGAAACTCAATTTGATTTTTCTTTATCATCAGGTAATTCCAAAAATATTGAGTTCTGAAATAGATACTCAAGTGGAAAGAGCTTCCCAATAAAAAACGAAATTGTTCTTAAAAACATGTATGTATTCTGTATTTTTTTTATTTTGTCATCGTACTCTTTGTTTTTTTTTTTTAATGTTTTGCTTTGTATTTTTTTTGGTTTTTTTTTTTCATTAATCATATCATTTGCATCATTTTAGACTTGTTCTGCATATTATCTGCTGTGATAAATGTGTTGTAATATTTCTCCTTATGAAGTATCTTTTATCTTTTCCAACACAGTCAAAGACATTTTAACATGAATGTTTGTGTGTGTGTGTTAATATCAATGTCATAATAATTAATTTACTATACACATTAATTACAGCAATATTTAATTGAGTTTTTCTTTTTTCAAATAAATTTTACAACTATGTTTTATAAAGGGTCTTTTAATTTTGTTGTATTTTTTTTTCCATACTATTTTTGAATAACAGATGTAATTTTTAATCAGTGTTTCATAAGTTCAGCTTTGTTTGGTTCAAGCATTTTGCGGTTTATCGACTACCTAAATTATGTAGCTGTAAATATATATATATATATTTATTTAGCCAGTCTCTGGCCCAATGCACGCAAAAAACACAATTTATTATTTATGAATGAACTATTTTTGGAATGTATCTTTTTTACACCCTGTACCCAATGAAAATTGCTAAAACGTTAAAATATGAAAAAAAAATTGACTGATTTAATTGCAATAGCAAAAGACAAACAAATTAAACAATGAAACAATTTAATTGCACTAGCAAAAGACAAACAAATAAAACAAATACAAGAATGCCTATTTGGGAGGCGCTGCTGCAAAACCCAGATCACAAATTTTCGTTGTAACTTCAATACAGTGTCTGATGTACGTATATTTCCACCTGAATACAGTTCTTAAGTATTGCAACTGCTGAGACCAGTTCTCCCGAGAGCATTGGTAACAATCTGACGTGGGTCTTAAAATCAGTATTTCTCGTAGTTTTCATCTCATGGGAAGTAATTAACTACCTCGGAATTATGCAATTAAAATTGAGACACAAACAAATTATGCTTAAATTTGTTTCATTTGTTTACTGGCTGCAAATTCCTGGTAAACAAAAAAAATCTACATGTTTGTTGATGTTGCATAAAATGGATAAAAGTTGTGCTCGCAAAACTGCAATAATAACAATCTTGGAAAATTATTTAAAACTATACAAAGATGACTCAAAGTGTGGCTTCTCATATAAAAATCAAGCATAACTCATTTACTTTAAGAGCACATTCTTGCAGATCTAAAAGTGTGTGTTTTGTTTGGACTGGGTACAGGGTATCTCCTAGTCATGTACTCTTTAAACGAGCACTTCTGTGTTATGTTGCTTATTGTTTGCAGTTAATTAATTCGTAAGTATATAAATAGGCAGCTTTTTGAAGTTGGAAAACAAAGGGGGTGTGTGTTCGAAATCATTTTCATGAATCCATTGTAAATATATATATATATACATATACATATACATATATATATATATATATATCTCAACTATGCTCCTCAAATTGGTGGAAAATGTTTAATATTTGTTTTCTTGGTTTGGTTTTCATTTTAAGTTGCGGTTTTGCTTTAATTTATATTTGTTTTTTTTTTTTTGGTTTTTGTAAAATTTTGGTTCTTTTTGTTGTCTAGAGACTAGAAACTAGTATCTAGAGCATAACGCTTGGTATTTCGAGTATTTTCTTTCTATTTGTTTTTTTTTTTCGTTTATTTTGTAGCTTTTTAGTTTTGCTTGCCAAAAGTGTTTTTGCAGTGGGCTTTACAAAAAATGGGGCGTGTGTTTTGGTACTCAAGTGTGTAAGCCTTTTTTTCTTTTTTTTTTGTAATTTGTATATCTGAATAATTTAATTACAATTCTTTTAGTTTTGTATACATATTTATTAATTAAGTGGCGTGTTTAATTTTTTTGTGTTTTTGTTTTTTTCTTTTTTATTACTCGTACTTGTTAATTGCCTTTTGGTTTTGTATTGTTTATCATATTAATATTTGTATGTGGTTTTTTTTTTTGGTATTTTATGATTTGCATATAAAAAAAAACCTGGCGTATAAAAGCTTTTTTTAAGTTATTTTCCTTGATTTTTGGTTTTAAATGTTGTATTGTGTTTGTCGGTTTAAGCTTAAATGTGTTCATTTGTATGTGGTATATTAAGTATTTTTTTTATTTTCAGTTTGGCGCCTCTAAGCGATTGAAGCAGCTAAATCTAAATACATGTATACATAAATATGTATGTATTGTATATATATTGTGTGTGTGTGTGTGTGTGTGTGTACATATATACATTCGATCTCTGGCAAAAATTCATGCTGTACTAGTTTTAGTTTAGTTTTGTATGAGTATTTAGTTGGGCTTAAGCCAGACAATGATTTTAAGTTATTCGTTTTGTGAAATTCGCAATTCCTCCGTATGTCTGCTGTTATATATAAGTATATATAAATATCTTATCAATATAAATTTTCTTATCTATATAAATTTTGACTAATTGTCGCTCTCATTTAGCTAGACCTATAAATTGTAATTGCACCTTTTTTAATTTTTTTTTTTCCTTAATTTTTTGTTTGTAGGTAATAGTTTTTTTTTTGTTTATATTTGTAATTCGTGTATTTGGTTATTTGTTCATTTAAAAATGTATAAGGCTCTGTGTAGTTAGCACTAAAGTCTACAAAAGATGACAACAACCAATTCAAAAAACTACAAAAAAAAAAAAAAAAAAAGAACAAATTATAGCATTTAAAATTTGTTCCGCTGCGAGGAATGGGCTAAAAGCGGAAGCGTGGGGCAAACACTGTTAATCTTACTTAATGCATTTATATAATTTTATTTTTTTTTGTTTATCATTAATATTTTGTTTTAATTTTTTTGTGGCTTTTTGGTTTTTTTTTTTATTTGGTTTTCTTTTAGTTGGCTATCATATTGTATGCAAAAGTCAGTTGAACAAAGTTTTGAAAACTATCATACAGTTAACTCTAGTACCGCTAGTCATATGCTTCATACATATATGTATGTATATCTCTATAAAGGTAGGTAAGCACTCGCTCTATACTCAAACTCGTATCATTTGGTATATTATCTCGCCTATGCCAAATACTATATGTATAATGTAAACTATTTTTATTATTATTATTATTGTTATTATTGTTATTATTATTATGCTTTATAGTTAGTTGAGTCATTCAATTTGCCATTTGACTGTGCCCCTTAAGCTAAACGCGTAGTTTGTTCAATTTGAAGTACCTACTATGAAAAAAACGTACCACTTAACTAGAACTATAATCCTTAAATCCTTCACTATGTACAATGAGCCTGCTGCTGGTTTCTTTATAGAAATATATATATATATATATTTTGTTATATATATTATATAAGTTTTTTTTTTATTTTTTTTTTTATTTTTCTAAACATATGCAACAAATTTCGTTATTTTATATCATTATTATCAAAACTTTCGAAGGAATATATCGTTATGTGAGTGTGTGTGTGTGTGTGTATGAATAATTCAAATCTATGCATGTATGTGTTATATACATAAATAATTAACATCATGTTGTGATAATACCACTTGAATTGCTTTTCGGTTAGCTGGCGAACCAAATTTTGCTAGTCTATAGTTGATGGCGGTGCTTGCGATATAAAGATTAGCCAAACAAGGAATCTCAACAAGGATTTGAGCTAATTATAACAGAGATCTGCAACGATCACACGATTTTCGATTTTCGATTATCGACTATCGATTTTCGATCGCACCCGCTCGACACATGAGCACATTAACATTACCGTTACCCAAGGCTTCGATCCAAAGGCGAAGCGAACAATGAACAATCGTCAGACTTAATGAAGTCGACCCGAGGATTGATCGTTAAAGATCGTTGCAACTTTCCGATGTGTAAATAGTATTTTGTGAGCCAGATCTCAAATACAAAATACAACTAAGTAAAACTAACTCTCTGCGAATCCCACATATCTCGAGTGAGTAGTTTGTTTCGGGAAGACAATAGTTTGTATTGCTTTACATATACACATATGTATGTATGTGTTGTATTTTTGTGTGAGTGTGTATGTGGTTTTAGTGGTTTCCTAGCCACTGTCTAATAACGAACTAACTAGAAAACAACTAAACTAAGTACTCAGTTTAATAATAATAACGAATCATTCAAGTGGGCAAACAAAAGTTTATTCGCAAGCGACTTAAACTTTAATGAAACCTTTGCGATATATGTATATATATGTATATGTACATGTAGTATTTTATATATTTACATATGTATATATGTGTATATTTGGATATATATATATAGTAAATAAATGTTGTCCAAACACACACATTCATATATACATATGTAATTTGTAACTTTGTCAAACGGGGTTCAGCATTGGGTTCACAATTAGCTTCCGAATTTAATTTATAAACTTTATGCAGTTTGCAAGCCTTTTATTTGATGCGAGCCTAAATAATATTATAAACTATTAAATTAATAATTCTTTTTTTTATCACAAAGTATGTTTTGCATGTCTGTGTCTGTGTGTGTGTGTGTGTGTGTGTAAGTGTGTTAAACAATTGGAATTTTAAACAACACTTATTCGTATTTCATAAATTTCATTTGCCTGCCTTTTGAATTCAATTTAAATATATTTACATAAGCAAATATTGTGTTTTTTTTTTTTTTTTCATTTTGTGTTTTTTTGTTGTTGTTGTTTCTTTTTAGGTATAAATATGTACACATGTATATAAGTATGTAGACATACACAAGTACTTTGTATATATACACAATTGTATCTCGTTATACATAATTGCTGTTAAATAAATTTTTGTCTCTGTTGTTTTTTGTTTGTTTTTTTTTTTTTTTGGTTTTTTTGTTTTTTTTTTGTTTTTGTTTTTAAGGTATGTCGATTGTCGTTTTGTTTTGCGGCAACATTTAGTGTCTTTGTCTCGTATTTTGCTATTGTGGCTGGGATCTTCGTATATGTTTGTAGTTAGTTTAGTTTGCTGCTGCTGTCTACTTAAAGTATAGCGAGTGCTCAAGCAGTATATGTTAGGACAGGACGGGTATTATGACTATACATATATACATATATATGTATATGTATATGTATATGTATATGCACCAAGCGATCTGGGCACCGAACTAACCAACTAACTAAGCCCAAGCATCGTACACTACTTCCTATGGGTCCATGGACTATGTAAATACAAAAAAAAAAAAAAATAGTAATTATTAAACTAAAGCATTTATAACTAAATCGCTTAAGTACAGGCTGCGCAACTCGCATTACTACATCAGTGCATCATAGTCTGCCTAAAAAACAAGCTAATCGATTGATTTTTTCAAATTTTCAAATGTAGTCCAAGCGTACCATAAAAATAATTTACAAAATTAAGAATTTAATATTCAGAACCTATATTGAAATACCTATTTTGAAAACAATGCATAGAAACAAAGAATCCCATTTACGGCATATTTTTATTTATTTCTTATGACGCTCCTAAAAGCATGCTACAAATAATTTTACTGATTTTTCTTTTTACTCTCTACTCTACTTCAAGTAGAATATTCGATTATTTCTGTGGTGTGGATCTCGAAATGGAATTGAAAATGTAGTAGTTTTTTTTTTTTATTAACTTTCTATGCACATTATAAAAAAAGATTCAGCTCGGATCGGCTCTATATGGAGCCGACTTTACGACTCATCTTTCTTCAGATTTGTTTGCTTGTTTTTTTTTTAATTTATTTATTTTTTCTACACGTAAAATTCACTGGCTTTAACTGCTTTGGTTTCTGCTCCTGACCACCTCCTTAGTGTTTTATCACAAAAATCTTCATTTACATGTGTGTGTGTGTGTGTGTGTGTATAGAAATATCTAGTTAGTTTGTCTCAGCTGATCTATGTATATAATATTGTTCGTATATAAAGGTAAATAATTGCATTAAATAGCAAATTCGTAAGCAATATGTTTTATGCCTTAATCATAGTCATAAACGATCCTTTCGCGGATCGGCTCTTTTTCTACAAAATATGTTGAGTGCTTGAAACTTTGTACCGTTGGCAAATGTTGCCCGGTAAACAGGGACAGACAGAGTTGATGACAGAGACAGATATAGATACAGATACAGAGAGAATGAGAGAGAGAGAGAGAGGGTAGCTTCAATGGTTATCGTCACAAAAAGAACGAGTTATACATATAGAGAGATAGAGAGAGAAGAGAGAGAGAGAGAGAGAGAGAGAGAGAGAGAGAGAGAGTTGTGTGGACGAGTAGACAAAGAAAGCGAGATAATTAGTCAAGGTAGCGTGTAGTTTTGTAAATAGCTTCTATAGATAGAGAGAGAGAGTGAGGGAGAGAGCATATGTATAGCTTAAATAAGTTACAATTGCATGTACAGTGTATACACATGCATACATACATACATATATACGCCTATATATATAGATAGACTAGCTAAGCGTGTATCTGGTGTAGTCGCTACTCAGAGTGGCCTGCGCCTCGACGGCGGCTCAGTTTGGCCGAGTACCGTTATTATTATTGCTCGAAGCTGCTGCTATCCGCCGACTGATGGCGCACCATTATCTTGGGCTAGAGGAACTCTCTTCTGACGCTTCGCCCGCTGCCCGTTGGCGTTGTTGTTGCGCTTGTTGTTGCTGTTGTTGTTGTTGCTGCTGATCCTGCTGCTGCTCCACTTGCTCCAGCTGCAGTTGTCGGCGTCGTTGGCGGCGTTGTGCTCGCCGTTGTTGTTGTTGTTATTATTGTTGCTGCTGCTGCTGCTGCTGGTGTTGTTGGTGTGCCGGCCACACTGCCGCTTAACTGTGCGGCACTGAAGTCCTCCTCGAGCAAACGGAGATGTAGCAGCTCAGCTGCAGCGGCAGCTGTTGCTGGACTCGCTGACGCTGTCACGCTTGTCATACCAGATCCAGTCACAGTTGCCTGCTTAGGAGGCGCCGGTGCTTTCCTGCTCTTCGAGCGACGCTTTTTGAGCATCAGCGGCCCCAGGCCGTTGCCTCCCGCGCTCGACACGACTTGGACGCATGGATTTAGTAGACCGCTGCCAGCGCCAGCGTTCGCTGATCCTGTTGTTGTTGTTGTTGCTGCTGCTGCTGCTGATGTGCCACTGTCGGCTGACGGCGATGAGATGGTTATCACAGTGTCCACTGGCGTGGTTGCCGTTCCCATTGCCAAACCCCCTGATGCTGGAGCTGTTGTCGGCGTAACGACGCCGCCCGCGCCGCAGCCCGCACAGATCTCGTCGCCAGGCGTTGTCTGGCCACTGCTATCCAGTGCCGCTGGTGCCAGACGCTTGCACAGCTCACCGAGCAAATCCTCGATGCGTCCAATGCGCTGCTGCATGCGCTGCAGCTCGAGCCGCACATCCACTTTCATGTCCAGCACGGTGGCAATGAGATCGCGCTGCGCCAGCGTGGGCGGCGTCTCCCTCAGTCCCGTATCGTATGTATCCGATGTGGTTGCCCGCGAACTGGCCATCTCTATTTGACGTTCGCGCTCCATCGCCAGATTGCGATCCTTGACGCCACTACCAGCGGTGACGGTGCTGGTGCCGGAGCCACCAGCAGTTGCAGCTACAACACCTGATCCACCTCCAGCTGATGCTGCTGCTGCTCCCAATCCTCCGCCTCCTGCTCCTCCTCCTACAGCTGTAATAGCACCAGATGCTATTGTCGAAGTCGGCGCTGCTGTTGTTGTTGTTGTTGTTGATGTGGCGGCGGCGCCATCGATGACCACCCGACTGTCGCGACTAGGTGGCGAGGAGTCAACCTCGCCGCCCTCATCAATGGTGTCCTGGCGGGCGAGTGTTGCCTGGCTAGCCTGTAACTTGGGCGCCTTTGGGAATACCTGGAGGGTGACGTTTTTGATTTTGTTTTTTTTTTTTAATGGATGCATTGGACGGGATGCAGAGGCAATTGGCGGGTTTGAAGAATTGGCGAATTGACAGGTTGGACAGGTTGATAGAAGTTGGTGGTGGTGGTGGTGGTGGTGACAGATCGATCGATGACATTAAATGGCAGGCGGGTTGTTGGGGTTTGCATTGGATTCGTTCAGTTAGTGGATTTGACAGAACAGTACAGAAGGATAAGAGAAATTAAGAAAAGTTGTTGGTTTTTTTGTTTTTTTTTTTTGGGTTTACAGTTAAGTTGGATTGGTTGTTGTTGTTGTATTTGTAATTGTTGTTGTTGTTGTTGCGCATTCATTCATTGATTGTGTGGTCAAGTGTGATTGTTGGTTGGTTGATCAGGTGGTTGTTGATCGGTTGGTTGGTTGGTTGGTTCGTTGGTTGCAAAAGGTACAGGTAAAGGTGATCAGTGCAGTTGGGTTTCCAATCAGTAATTGTTTTTGCAGCGTTAATTTTTCGGTTTCACCATCGAATTCAAATTCAAAATCCGTATTGTTGTTGTTGTTGTAATTTGTAGTGGCAAGGCAAGCAATGTTTTGTTTTTCGATTATATTCGTTGTTGATTTTTAGAAAATGTGTGTGTGTTTTTTTTTTTTTTTTTGTACAAGAGCAAAAAGTAGAAACATATCAATCAATTTGTTTAGTAATTGCATAAATAAAACTCTAAAAGGCATTTTTGCTATCGTGTTCAGTGCATACATACGCGAGCACACATGCGCGTGTGTGTGTGCGTGTGTGTGTGTGTGTGTGTGCGCGGGTGTGTGTGCGTGTGTGTATGCGGGTTGAGCAGCGCGCTAAAGTAAATCTTCAACTAGGCACGGACACAGAACGGCGATGTATCGATAACACGACAAACAAAAACATCGATAGGCATGCTTTGATTATGCAAATGCGATCGATCAACGCATTAGTCAAATGCATCGCTGTTCTGCCCGGTGTATGTATGTAGGTGTGAGTGTGTATGTGTGAGTGTGTGTGTGGCTATACACAAATCGATAAGTGGCTACCGATAGCGATAAACATAGTGTGTGTTCGTGAGCAACTTAATTTATATACATATACATATGTATGTATGTTTTTTTAAATATATATGTTTGCTTTCTAATAGCGGTTAAACAGCAAAATGATCGATCAAAACTTACTTTGCTTAATTGTAAATGCTTTCGAACGTAAAAGTCGATAACAAATCGAAACAACGAAATGAAAGCAAAATGACGAAGAGTTGGCATCGAGAAGAAAGAACAAAAACGATAAACAGGTGAGCGTTAAAACTCTCTGCTGAAGTATGTTTGTAAAAAAATGTGTGACAAAAATCTATACAAGAACACAGTTCAAATTAACCGTTGCATTTCAGTTTTTCTTTTTTTTTTTAATTTTAAAATTTTTCATTTTTCATTTTTCCTTTTGTCTTTTGTCGTTTGTTTGTTTTGAGTTTCTTGTACTGGTTTTTGCTAGCTTGCTTTTGGCTATTTTTGTATTTATTAATTTGATTATGATTATTGTTTGTATTGTATTGCGTTTTTTGTTTTGTTTGTTTTGTTTTTTGTTTTTTTTTTTTGTTTTTTAATTGGTTAACGGTAATTACTTTATTGCCTTGTCCACCATTGCTACTCGAAGTACTACTCTGCCTCGCTTGGGCAGTGCTCTCACGCAGACTTTCGCGGGCGCTCAAACTTCTCGAAACGGCTACCTTGGCGCTAGTATCGCTAGCTGAATCGACACTTGAACTGCCCAGAAGGCGTCCCCATTTGCTGGCACGGGTACTACGTGCAGATGGTGGACCCGATGAGGGCGAGGGTGATGGCGATGGTGAGGGTACGGCGGCGGTTGTTAAAATGCGTGAGTCCTCGGTTAATGTTAGTTTAGCGGGTAGCTTCTTGGATAGGTTTTTTTTTTTTTTTTTAATTATTAACGAGCAATTGGAGGTTTTTTTGTTTTAAATTAAGTTTGGCGAGCACAAGACAGCAGGTTTTGAGGGAGAGAGAAAAATAGATACAGAGAGAGAGAGAGAGAGAGAGAGAGAGAGACAAAATTGGAAAGAAAGAAAAGAGAGTGTGTCGGGTGGTGTGGTAGGGAGGGCGGGTACGGACAGTTAGATATTGAGAGACACGGATCCGGAATTGGTAAATTGGGATCATTTGAGCAAGAATTCGTGTGGGAGGCAATTTTGTGGAAGGTAGTGGATTTTTTTTTTTCAGTGTTGTATATTTTGTAATTAATGGATGGTTGGGGGGGAAAATAATTTACAAATTTTTCGTTAGTAATTTTGTTTAAGTTTAGATTGTCAATATGGCCAAATTTACAACAATTTTATGTACAGCGATAGCAAAAAAACGTTGGTGAACAGTGGTAAATGTCAAAGCAAGAAAGAAAGACAGAGAGGGAGATAGAGATAGAGTGAGAGTGAGAGGGTTTAGTTTGTGATATGTGTTTTAGTGAAGTTGAGCAGAACACAAAATATGAAACATTGACATCGATAACGATAACGAGCGTGATTGAGTGAGACGAGCATAAGTATGTGTCAATGGACGCGTGGATAAGAGAGAGAGAGAGAGATATATAGATAGAGAGAGAGAGAGAGAGATAGATTTATATGCAGTATTTTGTATGTTGTCGTTTAGAGCGTAAGCATGTTAATGGAAGACAAAGAAAGATATACAACGAGCATAAGTCATTTGTATGCATTTTTTATAACAGTAATATACACTATATATTCAAATGTTAAACAGTTAACGGTAACGGTAACGGTAAACGCTTAAAGGTGCCAGCTTGGCCACACGGCCCAACAAACCTGAGCTGTGGCTGTGGCTGAGCTGTAGCAGTGAGTGGATTATTAATTAACGATAGATAATGCTTCAACAAAATATAGGGTTAGTTCAATTACATTGTTCAACATTTAATGCGTCAGATATATACACAAACACACAAACTCTTACACAATTACACACACTAATACACATGGAAATAAAAAATTTAATGGAAAAATAACAACAAAAAAATCATACTTAAAACGATCGCAATCGAAATCGAATTTTTAAATTCAAATTGATGCTCAATCGCCGAATGCGTCACACAAAACGATGATATGGGGTGGAGTGAGTCACGAGAGTAGAAAATAAAAAGTAAGAACGCTGTAGTCGAGTTGGCTCAACTACGATATACACTTAACCCAATTGTTAAATATATTTTTGTTTTATTGGCAAATTTCCCTTTAAGATGATTTGCACTCAAATGTTCAATTCTTTCTTACAGAGTATTTTTACTCACAAGCCCGAACTGGCTGGCTACAAACACGTGCATATTTGTATATACATACATACACACGTAGACGAATATTGACGCTAGCGTCAATTATCATACCATCTCTTTCTCACACATGCTTGCGGCTGCTATGAGAAATGAGATCAGTATGAGAATATATTTTCGACCATAACTTGGATGCTTATCGATAATTGAGAAACTGAGACAGTTATCGATAAAATAAAGCAAACTTGATCTGCGCCTGGTACACGCTAGCTCTTATAGTCTCTGAGATCCGCGTGTTCATACAGACGGACAGACAGACGGACAGACAGACGGACAGACAGACCCACTCCTGAACCTCTCTCGTTTTGTGTGCGCCGTCATTAGGAATAAAATGAACACACAATGAATCAAGAGTGTAGCACGATAAACATGATAAACATATAAATGGCATTTGAAAACACACACAAAGGCATTACACATCAAACAAACGGAATCGGAACACGAAAACACATAACGCATGGAACACTGGAACTGGAACTGGAACAAGCGTAATGACTCAGCTGAACTAACCTTGGTGCGCTCCACATCGCCATCGCCTTTCTCGACATCACTTTGACCGGAGCCAACTAGCTCCTTGCTGCCGGCCTGGACTTGAGGCGTACGCCTGAATTTGGAGAAGATCTTGCGAACGAGATGATCCTGATTCTGGGGCAATTGTGGCTCGTTCTTACGCCGTTCGGCCAATTCTTTTTCGCGCTTCACATCGGCCACCTTGCGAAAAATCAGTCGATGTCTGAGATTGTAGGTGAGCACCAGATTACGTGCAAAGCTATTCGCAAATGCCGAATAGAAATCGAGGACTTCGAGCAATTTATCACGTTTGATGGCATGCAAATCACAATAGGTCAGCGCACGCACATTGGCGGCACTCTGGCCAACGGCCGAGTCCTTCCAGAATTGATCGCCGAAGACGTCGCCTTTGCCTTATTGCATATAAATAATAATAAATATGAATCTTACACATTAAATATTTAATTTGTAGCTTACCCAATATTGCCACAACCTCGTCATCCTGTATGACCTCCAGACTGCCCGTCACAATGAAGCACAGACTATCGATACTCTCGCCAGTGTGATAGAGCAGATCCCCCGGCGCCGAGTGGGACATCATGAAGTGCATCGCCAAGGCGCGCAGACAACCATCCGAGGCCAGACGAAATGCTGGATGCTCGTTAAATACTTTGCGATTTAGATGAACACATATGTCAGCCTTCATATCTTTCGGACAATAGTTTAGTACCTGCGAATTGTGAATGAGTTGCGAGTTGCGTTGTGTGCTCTGCTATACTCTGTTTTTTTTTTCTTTTTTTTTTTAATTTTTATCGTCACCAGTAACCCGCAACCCCATCGGAATCGCAACCCTTCTTATTCACCCCTTTTGGGGGAACTGGGATTTTGGGGGTATCGGGAATTGGATTTCGGGGATGTCGGGAGATTCTTTGTATGCAACGTGAGTGCTAGCTAATGGACAAGTACGGACATTGCCTGCGGGCTCTGGATGATAATTAGTTGAGTGACAAACAATATATATAAATATATAGAGAGAGAGAGGGAGAGAGAGAGAGAGAGAGACACACACACGCACACATACACTAAAACACATATACAACATTGAACAGTGTAAAAAAAGACCTGGGCGTGTCGGGTTTCTGTCTGGGTGTTTGTATTTTGGCGACTATATTCTATGTGTGTGTGTGGGTATCTAAGTGTGCAAATTGGCTGTTTGTACGTGTGTGTGTGTGTGTGTGTGTATGTGTGTGTGTGTATGTGTGTGGCACCAAATAGCTCAAACCATTGCAGACGCATAAGTACACAGCCAGCTCTTAGAAGAGCGGCAACTAGATTGTTAGAGGGAGCTTCCCTTTCTAATTCTAAGGACACTCACATAAGGATATTAACTGTATATCTCTGTTAGACTCATAGTTCTTGTTTTTCTTTTTTTCGTAATTAATATATGCTGATATTTCATAGATAATTTATCGGAGGAACGATAGCTTTCGTATAAGCAAATTTCACTTGACTTTTTATTTGATTTGCAAATTTGCAGCAATTTGTTAAAAAATGATGGTACGTCTGGTCTGCAAGGGTGTTAAACTTCGACTAGCCGAAGTTGGCTGTTCTTTCTTGTTTCTTGTTCTCTGTTTTTAGATTTTTTTCTCGAATTGCGGCACAAACTACAGTCAACGAAATAGGTATAAAGGTCAGGTTTTATTGCACCGGGCTCGAGCGAGGGCAATTCATGAGTTGTAAATGTAAAATTTGATAGTTTTACATTATACATTTTATATATATTTTGTAAACCAAACATTTTGTTAATTCAAACATTTCAAACGGGAACGGTTTTTTGGGCGTTCCGGTGTTTGCTGTTTGGTTTAGGTTCATCTAAAGGCATGAATTTGACGGACGCTTTTCGTTTTGGCACGGATTTAGCTCACGCGCATCGACATGAAGAGAAGAACGGTACAAATTTGAAAAAAAAAACAAATGGAAAACACTTAGTTGAGAAACACAGAATAGATTTTGTTTTAAATAAGATGCTTTTTTGTTTTTTTTTGTTTTTTATATATTAGAGATTCGTCCCGGCAGAACTGCCACAGATGAGATTTACACAGAGAGCTTACCTCGACCTCGACTTGGAGCTCAACTTGGACTTGGGCCACTTGCTGTCGTTGGACCCGGACCCGGAGCTGGACCTGGACCTGGTCCTGTACATTTCGATTGAACCCGGAGCATTGCATTTCATCATCATGTTCACATAGCTCTCTCGGTTCACATAAGCTTGAAATTTTGATATTTCTGGTTTTTGTTTTTTGGTTGCGTGGAATTCTTAACTACTTCTAAGCTGGCAACAAAATGTTGTCGTTGGTTATTTTTGGACTTTGTTTTTTTTTTTTGTTTTTTTTTTTTTTTAGTTGATAGTTGTTTTTGTTATTTTATTTGTGAAAGCGTTTGATTTAAGTTGAGGAGCGTTTTGCTGTAGATGCGAGAAGCGATTTGAACATAACAGGAAAAACAAAGCAAACAGCAGCGAGCGGTGGCAAATGGTAAATTGGCAAAAGCTATTTTGTCATTTTCATTTTGAAAGTACTTGAAATGTGTGTATGTGTGTGTGTGTGTGTGTGTGTGTGTGTGTGTGTGTTTGTTTGGCTGTGTTTATGTGTGTGTGAATGAAAGCCTTGGTCTTGAAGTACAACAACTGTGAGCCAGAGCCAGAGAGTAATGGGTAATGTTAGAGTAGCGAGAGTAAAGTCGAAAAGTATATATATATATATATATATAAATATATATATATATATAAATATATATATATATATAAATATCTGAGCATGATGGCAGATAACACAATATTTTGTTAGTTGAATGCGTAAAAGCAGCTCTCGTTGATGTTAAAGTGAGGCTAATTACAGATGATCATTTCAAATGGTGTTTATAGCGAGTATAATGCGTAGATCTACAGATTTGCTGATATCGTTATGAATATATATGTAATCTATATTATAATTAATTTTCGATTATAGACTATGTGTAGAGTCTCAATTTTTGATTGGCGAGTGGCTTCTAATGAGTAGTCCGCTCTCCTTGCTATGCATATGTATATAGTTTATGGTGTACGTCTTAATTTAAGTACTTAATTTGGTAATGCAAATCAATAATTAATTATTTTATATTCTCACCTCATGAACAACGATTAAATGGATCGATTGTAATTGCGGTTTTAAAATTGTCAAGTGCCACAGAGTAATACATATGTTTGTGTACTCTGACAAGTGTTGGTGAATCCGTATAAGTAATTCACAGCCATTTGGTAAATTCGCTACAAGAACTAACTAATTGCGAGCTACTCGTTGGTTTTTGGATATATGCATTTCTCTGATGGACGATTCCAAGTACCCAAGTCCCGAACTTACTGTTAATCCATATGCACTTACGTACGAGGGCCAATTACGGGCCGCACTTACCTTCTCGGTGTCGAGGCCCTTGGTCATGGCCCACGTGGAGACGACATAGTCCATGACGCGCTCACTGAGCGCCTTGGGCACCTCGTGCAGCTTCATGAACTCCCGCACATTGTTGAGCATGTCGTGGTACTTGGCGGTGGCCGAAGTCATTTGTTGTATGATGGTCGTCACATGACCGAAGATCGTCGCGTACAGTAGAGCTATATATCGTTGCGAGAGAGAGAGAAACGAACGAGTAACGGAGAGAGAAAGAGAGAGAGAGAGAGAGAGAGACACAGAAAGAGAGAGAGAGTTTGGCATTGAAAATAAACGAACGAGTTGAGGCAAAAGTTTCGTTACACATTTGGACACGCATAAATAGCGAGACAAGTTTACTCGTTATGTTTTTCTGTGTCGCAGCTGTAGCTGTATGTGTGTGTGTGTGTGTGTGTTTGAGAGTAACGCTTACAATATGCCAACTAGTTTTGACAATGGCTACGATGTTGTTGTTGTTGCGCAAGTGCGCAGCTAGAACGGTAATAAATGCGACGAATTGGACGAGCGACACACAAAGAGAGCGCGAGCGAATGAGGAGGCACAGCGAAAGCGAGGAAGGGAGGGAGAGAGCAAGAGAAAGAGAGAGACAGAGAGAGAGAGACAGAGAGAGAGAGAGAGAGACAAGTGACATTTGTACATTATTCAAACGCACCCAGTGATTTTGGGCTGAGAAACTCAAGCACTGGTTTTTGGTGCGTATGCAAAATGTACCTTTGGAAAATGTCTCTTGATTTTGCAGTAACGGGAAATGGATGAGGAATATAGGAATTTTGTATGTGTGTGTGTGTGTGTGTGTGTTGTATTTTGTGTTTTTTGTCTGCACTTGTTACAATTATTAAACACTTAAACACCGATAACAAAACAAAAGGGAACAACAAAAAGTAACATAACATCAATTAGAACTCACACATGGCGACGAACTGTGCAACTAGGAGCATTTTCAAGTAATCGGGGTATACGAATTCAAAATAAATCAAATATAAAGAATAAGTTTTAACTATCAAAAATCGTATTGCTTTGCTCGTGGAAGTTGCTGCTGTGGGTGTTGTGGGAATCTGTATAATGGCGCTATATATATACATATATATATATATATATATATATATATATGTATGCATTTGGATGAGTGGGTCAATTCGATTGTGGCTAATTGTGATTGTCTTGTGTCTTTGTCTGTTGGCTAAACCAATTCCAGCAGTTATTAGTTCTAGCGGCACTCAAATTGTGTCTAGCTTTCAAAAGCGTTGCGGGTGCGTGAGTTTTGAAAGAAAAACTTTGGACGCGGCAACGGAACGTGTTTGGACACAGCACCTGCAATGATCATCATGCAGATGGTGAACACCTTCTCGTTGTCTGTCTCCGCTGCGACATTGCCGAAGCCCACCTGTGAACAAAATAAGAGTAAATAAGAGTAAAATAAGAGAATTCAACTAAACTAATCAGACTTGCTGTGGCCCATTGCTGGTCCCAACTTACCGAAGTCATGCAAGTCATAGTAAAGTAGAGGGCCGTCACGTACATGCTCTTCCTGGAGGGACCATTGACGAGCTCGGGGCCCGTATCATTGCTCCATATGTATGAATACGGTGACTGTGTCACATTTGCCAGCTTCCACAGCCAGCTGTATTGGATCTACGGGGATCAGGCAACGTTAAGCGGCCAGAAACAGGAAACTGTGGGAGTTACCCCACTTACCCCATTATCCGCATCGCTGCGCCCAATCGAGTACCAGATGCAGGCGAGCCAGTGTGCAACCAGCATATAGAAGCAGAGCAGCAATATCAACATGGCCGCACCATACTCCAGATAACGATCCAGTTTGCGCACCACTCGGCCCAGTCGCAACAGACGCACCACTTTTAGGGCGCTGAACAGCGAACCGATGCCATCCTCGTCGCGATCGAATGCATTGAAGACATCGTAGGGCAGGCAGCTGAGCAGATCGATGATGAACCACGATTTCAGATAGTTCATGCGTATCACCTTCGGATCACTGACCACCTCACCGCCGGGACCCACAAAGGTCGTGTGAAAGTTCAACACTTCAAGATAGAATAGACAAGCCTCAGAATGTGTGCATTTATTTTAGATTAGTTTGGTTCTTACCAATATCAATAAAGAAGATAACATCCACAATTGAGTCCACAACGAGCAGGGAAACATCCTCTGAAGTTTTATTTTTAAACGCTACATTGTATGGCACCTGTAAAGTGACAGAAGCAATCCGCATTAGTCAAATCAACTATCAACTGGCAAGCAAGTATCGATTCAGTTTAAGTTCCAGTTCCAGTTCCAGTTCCAGTTGCAGGTCCTTCGTCAGTCAGTGGCCAAAACTAAGCGGCTTAGTTACTTAGTTACCTGTGCAACAGTTGGGCCAGCCGACGTATTGTTGCTATTATTGTGTTGCCTTTAATCCTTAACGTTGCCCCCCACCCACCCTCTCAAGTGGCATGCTACAAGCGTTCTGCCCCAGACCAGACTCTTCCTTCCTTCCTTCCTTCCTTGCTTGCTTTCACCTAGCACCTTCATGCTCATCTCCATCTCTCCACCTCTTGGCGAATATTAATTTAAGCACATAAAACATATAACCACCGTCTGGCAGCCATGGAAGCAGACATAGACGCAAACATAGACATGTAGATGGAAACCCTGGCAAACCATCCCCGCCCCCCGCTCCAACCCATCCTAAGACGCAATCTAGGCACTTTGCCATGTAAATGTGTGCACTTGGAGCAGGCCAAGCAAGTGTCAGTGAGAGGAGACTATTATCTGATTTCTTGACTTGTACTTGCTTTTATCTGGCGAATGTGTGAAGAGCACTTAATGCAATCCCCACCTTCAACAAAACGTCGGCTTCTTGGTGGCGGAGGGGGTGGGGCGGGGGCTTGTTATTGTCGGGCTTGCAACAGCAACAAGTACCAACAAAAGTGGCCTAACGAGGCCAATTCACTTGATTGCCATACGGATGTGGCAACATTTAAATATTTGCTGCAATTCTTTTTCCGTTTTTTTTTTTTTTTGTGGTTAATATTGCTCATTGAAGTGGGAGCTCAGCTCTGTTGGCACCTGTCACCTTTCAAGGGAAATCTTTAATTTGATTTCATTTAACAGACAAAAGTTAAAGCAACTAGTTCCCATGAAGGTGTCCCACTTTGGATATATGTATTTCAGTTTTCCTTTGCTTCCTCTCCCCAATGGAACTACTAATAAGCCATGTGGAGGGTATTTTAATTTTGTGGCGAAGCCTGAAACTCATTAAACTCATTAGCCAAGTTGATATAGCCATGTCCGATTGTGTTGCGATCCTCATATTTTGCAGCTATGTTTTGAACAAGTTTACTTGAAACTTGGCTTATATCCTCTTGAAATATATTGAAACAACTTGAAAGGCGATTATTTGTTCTCAAAGCGGAACACAGCCAAGAGTTGTATTCGTCCCAAAACTATGTTTTTTTCTGGAATTTACGAGCCTTTCACTGAGTTGGCAGTTAGTATCACTTTGATGGCTGAAGTTGGGCGCAGTTGATGCCAAAGTTGGTAAACGGCAACAAAATGCGATGAGGCCAAATTGCATTAAACAATAACAAAAGCAATGAAAACCGATTGCGTAACAACAGCAACAATCCGGACTAAACTAACAGAGCAAAAGAACAAGTTTCGATCCAAAACTCTCTGGAGGATGCCACACACACACACATGTGTGAATGTGTGTGTGTGTGTGGCAAGCTGTGCTGAGCGCAATTTAAGCGAAATGTTAACATCTTGTTGACGGAAATAGGCACAATTTGAGTAGACAACCGACGAGACAACAGCAGCCCTGCTTTGTGGCATGCGGCATGTAGCATGTGGCATGTAGCATATAGCATGTGGCATGTGTGTGGTTGCGGCTAAATAGCCAGACCCAGACCCAGAAAAACAAACGAGCTGGCAACGTGATTACATTCAGACCCCAAGAAGGGAAGCTGCAGACGCTGTCTGCCTCTGACTGAGTTGATAAATGTCCCGCTCCGCAAAGGGGCTGCCCCCCGCACACACACACACACACACACACTTGTTGTGCGTATTCTGAATTTGTGACAAAATATTAAATGTGTGTAGATAAACTTGACATATATGTTTTTAAATGTTTTTGCTCATCAATAAGAGAAAAGTCTTTGCCTCGTCCAAGCCAACTATTTATTTACACCTGTTGATTGTTGTGAAATCCATTTGAGAATACGATCTATGGGTGTATGTCAATGTACATTATAAATCAATTGTAACGTTGTTTCCTACAAAATTAGCAAAATTAATAAACATCAAGTTGGGTGTATGAGTAATATGAGAACTTGTATTCCAAATTTAAAATTCTAGCTCTCATAGTCTCTGAGAACCGTGACATGGGTATATCGACTCGGCTGATCAAGAATATATATGTAGGACTGGTTATGTCCCGTTTATTACTAATGTAATAGTTAGGTATAATATTAAAGTAAGTGTATTAGATTAACAAAGTACTACATTAAAATTAACGACCTGATTCCACGACGTACCGACAACTTTACAACTTCTTACAGAAGACTTTAACGCTGCGATTCCGCGACTCGACTTCCTCGTTCTACTGATCCTACTCGACTATTCTGATGTTGCTGTTAACCATCTGTTAACCAGCGTTGCCACATAACAGCACTGTTACTACTCGTTACATATGTATATTTATACATGTAACTATTGGGGTTGGCGATGCTTCCCCAATTATTAAGGCCGTTTTACTTATCTTTAATGGGTGTGAAACGATTCTGGTCGAGATTTAATTATTTGGGTATAAAGCTCGACTTACCATGATGGCGGTATAAAATGTTAAACACAATATAACCCAGTCCCAAATTGCTTTAAATGCACAATAATGCAAGAGTATGTGTGGAGGCGTCTTTGGCGCTTCCTGTCTGTACTGTGGCATAATATCCGCACTCAGTGACATCATCTAGGCAAAATGGATGTATAGAGATATACATATGCATGGTCATAGTTGAGACAGGGTGTTTCGAGTCAATTGGAGTACTTACATGCGCCAGATTCGATTGCTTCGTTGGATCCTTGAGCGTGGGCAAATGGGCGCTGAACTGGCGGCTGCGTGTTACGGATCGGGCCAGTTTGGCGAATTTGGAGAGACCTAAAACTGGAAGGAATAGATTAACTGCTACGATATGAATGGACACGCACAGAAAGGAACGAAAGACAAAAGACAAGAGACAAGAGACAAAGAAAACAAACAAAAAAACAAGAAAAAAAAAACGAAATAGAATAGAGAGATTAACAATATTCACAGTTAAATGGCAAAAGATACAAAAAGGCAAGCCGTAAATTTGAGATACATTCGTATATAAAGAGTATTTGTGCGATCGGTTCAAGTACATATATGGCATATATACATATATATATACGAGAATTATACAATGCGTAAGCGTGTGTGCGTGTGTGCATTTTGTTGGATATCAGGAGTATGTGGGGAGAAACAGAGACAAAAGAGAAAGAGAGAGAGAGAGAGAGAGAGAGAGAGAGTAAAACAGTAGAGTGATGTACATATTGACAGAAACGAGACAGAGATAGGCAAATATAAAGAGACAGAGAGAGAGAGAAAGAGGGCGTAAATCGTAACAAACAGTCAGAGGTAGGGAGTGTGCATATATGTGTGTGTGTGTGTGTGTGTGTGTGCTGTGTGTGTGTGTGTGTGTGTGTGCTGTGTGTGTTTGCTGTGTATGTGCTGTGTGTGTGCTGTGTGTGTCGGGTGTAGAGTGTAGCCAATTCGTTGATTAGATGATTTCAATCAATTTGGAGAATTGGAGCTGGCAGTTTTGCTGGGTTAGCGTTATGATCATTGCTATATACCAAGACATATATATATATATACATATATAGAGAATATTGAGTGATAAGTGAGAAGGTATTGTGGGATAGTGGGGCTACTTACCACCTTTGGTATCCTCGCTGTCGATGGGCTGCTTCAGGGCCGTTATATCCCGAAACGTCAACAAAAATAACACAACCAAATCCCTTTCGTTGCGAATGGGCGCCACCTGAAGCAGCAGCCATAGCGGCGTTTCTGAGAGACAGAGAAAGAGAGAGAGAGAAAGAGAGAGAGAGAGAGAGAGAGAGAGAGAAAGAGAGAGAGAGAGAGTTTGCGGGAGAGTGGGGGAGAAATATAGAAAGATAACCATTAGTGAGAGTAAATATATATTTAGATCATAAGCCACTTAGTTGCACCTTTTGCCGCACAATGATGCAAATGTATTTTCTGGATTACCTAAAAAAAGTTCCACAAAGTTTTATTCTTGGTTAAAAGCTAACATACATAAAAAATGGCTTAAGAAGTGTTTTATAACTTTCAAGACTGTGTGCAATAAGAGCTCATATCTATAAAACGATATCGTGGTAAATAAAAATTTTATTCTGACAGCTTTTGTGGCTTTTTTATTGCATTCTTATTGCGAGAGAGACAGAGAGAGAGAGAGCAAGAATGAGGCGCCACACAAAATAAGGAGGAAGGAGGAAGCTTGAGAATGCATTCAACATTCAGTTAAGTATCGTTTTTCAATTACTTTTTCTCCTCTTCTTGTTTAAACTACTCTTTGCTGATAATCAATACGTTAAGCAATTTATTCTTTTGACTCATCGGATAGTGATTTAAAGGCATTTTGTAGCCTTTGTCTCTATTTGATATATGCTTATCCTGTTTAAAAATGCAATTATGCAACACTTTGTTGCAAGCATTAAAAATGGTAGATGACTTTCTTGATTTAAGAGTCACTTTTGTGACTCCAAAGTGTTGTTCTGCTTTTCGAATGAGTCCATCGATTAACATAATCGGAAATGGATATTAATCGACAGGCCCCATAAAAAATCACTCAATCAGCAATTGTGTTGAATGAGTCTCAAAAGCTGTTTATCAATGCAAAATAATATTCGAATCGAATTGATTGTACAGGTATAGAGCCTTGCTCATAATTGATGATGATAATGATCATGCAACATGTCAAAGGACCTTATCTGAAAATGTTGCATCACTGTGCAGTTTATGCCCCTTTATTTGGACCAAGTGCTGGTTCAGCGCTGCAATTCACGCAGCGATAATCGAATTGTGTTGCAGTTGCAGTTGCAGTTGTATTGAGGTCACAGCACACACACACACAGTCCGACAGACAGGCAGGCAGACAGACAGACAGACAGACAGAGGCACGCATGAATACAGTTTGGCACATTGCAATTACGGTTATTACGCGTGCCTTTAAAGTGTTGCATCGCCCCCTGCCAGCTGGGAAATGCTGTGGAAAATTACACACACACACACACACACATATGCACAGTCTGTCTGTCTGTCTGTCCAATCAACAATAATTGGAATTCAATTTGCATTTGCAATGCCGCTGACCCACGTGGCGTATGCGCAATTGTTGTTCGCGCTCGCTCGGTTGGCATTTTGAAAGCATAATTATTGACTAATTTTATGCGCAGTTTGTTGTTAGCATTTCCGCTGGTATTTCCGCTTCCGTTTCCGCTCGAAAAACTAGTCTATATCCATATTATCCTCTGCATATGTTTGAAAATATATGTTATTTTTGGCAGCTGTTGGCATAAACAGCTAGAATAAACTTATCGAGGGCGCCCCAGAGACACCTGTCAGCCAATTCAATTTGCCCCAATATCGAATTGCCGCCACATGGCGCAACCCAGCCTCCCAGCCATACCAGCCAACAGCCATACCAGCCACCTTGCCATCTTGCCGCCTTTTGTGGCAATCTTCTTTCCGCAATGTGGCCGCACAGTTTCCTCGCTTTTTGCCCGGCACTAGGTCAGAATAGCAAAAGAAAACGGAAAAGCAGCTAATAGAAATGAAAAATGGCAACTACCCTACACTCTCCCCCTAACCACGGCCCCCACCCACCCACAAACTCAGAAGAAAAAAAAAAATAAAGTTGAAAAAATATGAGTCAGCTAAAGTGAAGAACTTTGTTGGGCGGTGATTCATCGATTCGTGCTTCTTGCTTTTCACTTCAAATAATATAATTATCACGGCCATAACTTTTGTAAGGTTATGTTTAGTCTAAGATCAATCACGGATTTAATCTCATCCACTGCTTATAATTAAATCTGTTTAGCTATTTTGGTTTATCTGGCATCACTTCATTGAATGCATTGTTAACATCTTTTTGCTAATATTTTCTTTTTTTTTTGCTATTTTTTATGTCGATAGGAATCCTAGAAACCTACTCTGTAATTAGTCATTTTTTGGCGAGTTTATAATTTATGTGATGTGAAATTTAAATTGATTAGTTGAAGCTGATTGCATAATTGAAACTTGCGAGTCTTTTGATTCGGTTCATGCATAACACACACACACACACACACACACACACACACACACACACAAATAAACATATTGCAATTGATTTATGCATATTAGATGATGATGGCATCCAGTTGTTAAAGCTGGCCAAAACAAACACAACACAGACGAGAGATGCTTCAGCTTGATACATATGCATATTTGCGGGAACCATTGGAGTTAGTACCTTGGGTTTGTGCCTTGCCAAACTGCGATAGGGCGCAGCCACATTGTACATCTGTAAATTGATACCCGAAGGCGTTAATCCATTATAATTGCACGATTCAGCAGCGAATTGAGTTTCGAGCCAATTTCAACTAGCAACAGTTTCAATTACATCACCTGGCATTTAGGGTTGCAGATTTCTGGATTGTGGGGCTGATGATGAGGGTTGAGTTTGAGTTTGAGGGTCTGCTTGATTGATGGGCGCCACTCAAATTTGTTGCGCTACCTCAATTTGTTTGCATTATACAATGGCAACGGCTGACGTTGGCAACAAATTAAAAGCAGGTAGCAGATATAAAGTAGCGAGTAGCGAGTGGCGAGTAACGACTACCGGAGTGGGATTAGCATGGCATAGGCTAGGGGGCAGGGGATAGGGATGTTGGCTGGCCACACGCAAAGTGCAACAATTTATTATGGGGTAAGGGACTTTGCATAAATCCTAATCAACCCCAACCAAAACCAGAACTGACGGCTACTTTGAGTTGGGTAACTGTCGGCTCCATGACACTCCAGCGATTAAACATAGTCAAGCTATGCTAACTGCTTATGCTAATATATTGAGTACACTTGAATATTACAGGCAGCTATAGGTAGATATATACATATACACATACATATATACAATTATTTGTGACTTATCCAATATACATATATACTTACTGTTCTTTTTGTAGAGCAATATTTCGAATTGATCCTGCTGCTGATTTTCCAGTGTATATTCCAGTCGTCCCACCGTCTCCTTGTCTGTCAGCTCGCCGTACATGAAGCCGCATCTGTTTTTTTTTTTGGATGGGTGAGGGGTGGATGATATAAGAGCAGAATATCGCACATATACGAGGTATTATTCTTGATTAGTTTCAATTTGTAGACAGAGGCATATTAAATACACACACAGACACGCACAACAACACACATAAATACATATTATATTACATATATACATAATGATTATAAATAATATAATTAGAGCATGCAAAGGAGAACAAAAAAAAAAACACAATAAAATTCTGGAAATTGCAGACGCCTTCTTACCTGAATGGGGATGAGAACTTGGCCTAAGCTGTAAAAGCATGACTTCTCTTTTTCGCGATGCTCTTTAATCCCTATTTAGGTTTCTTAAATTTAGCCAAGAACATTAACAAAAGATCTGAGGCTAAGCCAAATAAATGTAATCTAATCAAAATGTGCAGAAGGCGAATTATTTATTCGGCAACCGGTGCCACAGACTCTATTTTAATAATATTGATGGATGCACAAAAATCGACACAGCACAAAAATTGTGGAAAACTCTAACTTGAGAATAACGGGACAGGGAGTCCTAAACATACTCAGGCAATAGGCAGACTGAGACTCGCTGCAACCGCAACACTAAAGAAACATCGAGTTATCGATACATTTCGATTTCCGATAGCACTCTGAGTAATAAATATAATAATCGAAATGAATCAATTCTAGATTCAGTTTGAAAAATGAGTATTTTTGATTATATGTTGCTTGAGGCATATTCGATTTGACTATAAATGAGATTCCGAGCAAGTTTTGTCAGCGTATTTGCCTAAATAATATTAATTTTTATTTGTTATCTACTTTCAGATTGTTATTTCAGATTGTTATACAAAAAAGCCACTTCTTAGCTTTTCTAGTAAGTCTAGAGTGTTACTCCACTTAACTGATGTTGCATTTTAACATCGTTGTTCAAATTGTTCTTTGGAATATTCTAGCAAAAGTGCGCTACCCAAACAACTAATTCTAAGAAATGAACATAAGCTGGTCAAGCATCCATATTTTGCTGCACATTTTGTTTTGATTTTTCATTGTTTGCGCTTTTCAAAAGCTAATGATGGGAATTCCAAGAAGCTTCTCATTGGCTACCAGACACGGGCTGATGTTTATGTCGTATTTTTTATAAAAATGCAACTAAAGAACGCAAATTTGCAGAGGCGTCATTTCAGCTTGCTAATCCTATCCTAATAGATTTCTAGGAAATTCTCGATGACCGCCCCAGGCCAGAATGGCAGAGGCTGTAATTGCAATGTAAAACTTGGATACATATGTATATATTTATAACAAACTTAATTGAATTTTGACGACGCATTTTGCATATTTTGATGCAAAGCCCGCAAGCTGCCTGCGAATGCGTATTAATTCGATAAAAACTGCCACATCGCTTTCGAAAAAATAAGTTAATATAAATAACATTTTTGAATGGCTACTGTTTGTTAGGATAGAGGGATTGTATTCTAGTCATGTCCTGGATCAATTGTTTCATTTTAAATGAATTCTTAGTATGCAATTAGTTGAGTTTTTATGCTGAATTAATTTTGTAAACAGACTGATTTGTTATTTAATTCGATTTCGATTGGATGTCAAAGAAAAAATTATCGAATAAATGTAAACATGAAATTAAACCAAAATAAAAAAAAAATAAATAAATGCAATAAATTCTATGATGTACTTCATAAATCAGTTGAGTTTGGGAAGTAACCGTTTCCCTTGACTTATCATCCGAATCAAATAAATATCAAAATTCTATTTTATTTTGATTTCTTTAAGTTAAAATAATTTAAAGACAGTACATCCATAGAATAATGCATCACATAAGATTAAAAAATATAATGAATGCCTGGAAATCATTTTCTTTAATCTAATAAGTGAGTTTGCATAAGGCCCAGCCCGTGTATGTGTGTTTGTATGTTTGTATGTGTGGCAGATAACAGATCAAAGTATTCCAAGTGGCCACTCCTTTGTAATGTCAGGTAATATGCCAAAGTTAGCTGCCTGTCTGCCTGGGAGCTTGCCATTAATTTTGGACACGTTGACACCGACCCTGGCAATGCTGGCAAGCACGAGTGATGATGGAAATTACCATATCGTATGGCACATCTTTAAGCTATGGGCTACTGGCTACTGTCACAGGTACAGGCACAAATAACTTGACAGCCATCCAGCCAGTGAGGCAGCGAGGCAGGCAGCGAGGCAAGCAGCGAGGCAAGCAGCGAGGCAGGCAGCGAGGCAGAGTTGGAGCGAGACCAAGAAGAAATATAAAGTGAAATGAAAAATAGAAGTGTTGTTGAAGGCAGCGCACGTGCGAAGAGAAATAAAAAAATGTGTTGCATGCTTTTAGGGCGCGCGCGAAAATATGCAAAAGTGGCCAAGCGCGAATGTAACAGCAGAAGAGTGGGAACGAGAGAGAGAGAGAGAGGGCAAGAGCGCACCAATTGCAATGACGTCAGCAGTCGGCAAATGGATGGGAGGAGGTGAATGCGAGAATGCAAGAGAGAAGACACAATAAAAACTGTTAATTTGTGTTTGGCGACCGCCATTGGTTGCTGGTGCTGTTGCTGTTGTTGTTGTTGCTGTTGTTGTTGTTGTTGTTGTTTGTTCGTTCCTGTTGCAGTTAGACGAATACTTTTTTTTCCTTCTTGTTTTTTTTTTTGGTGTTTGTGTGTGTGTGTTTGCTTGTATTTATTTATGCCATGACAAAGGTTCAACAAACTGTGACGACAACGCTGTTAAAGCGGCCAACAACGTCACAAGTAAAAACGCAAAGCGACTCATTTCCGCTCCGCCGGCCATTTTGTGCAATGAACAGATTTGCTGCACAAGAGTATCTCTATATAGCTGAATATTCATATGAGTATACAAACACACACATATTAGTATATACAGTGGTCGCTCGCTAGTGAGAACGCTAAAGTCTCAAAAAACTTCATTAATAATTGATTACGATTGAGAATGAATGATTCTGATTTTTAAAGAATTATTATTTAAGAATCGTATAACGATATTAATTTAATTTTAGCAAGTTATAATTTCCGCGCATTCACTGTACGTTTAGGTGTGTGTGTGTGTGTGTGTGTGCATTTGGGTGTGTGTCTCGGCACAGACAAGCATAAAATTTGGGTTACAAGGCAAGCAACACAAAAGCCAGAATAGGCTCCGTCAAGAGGAGGAGGAGTTCTTAGCCAAGAAGGCGCTGATTTGGGCTCCACTCAATATAGTCTAAACTAACGGCAGTGCGGTCGAGTTAGTAGGCGGGGTGTGCAACGAAAGGACGCCACAAACTGCTATAATGGCAAATTGAAAGAAAGTGCGCGCAGTTAAGCAAACAGCAACAACGACGCCAAAAGCAACAACAACAACAACAACAACAAACAGCAACAACAGCAATAAACAAACAAACAGAGAGAAAATGGAAAAGTAGAGATTTTCCTTTTTTGGTCAACCTTTTGCTTGGCTTTTCTTTTTGCATGCGGCCACAGACACACACACACATATATATATATATATATATAAATATATACATACACACAAACAAGCTCACATACACAGACACAAAGTAGGTCAAAGCGCAACAATAAATAATACACACAAGAGTAAAAGAGACAGCGACAGAGAGAGAGAGTGAGCGAGAGAGAGAGAGAGAGATAGTGAGAGAGGCAGCAACTAAACGCTAGATTGGCATTACAAAAGTTTGGCCTGACCAAAAAAAAAAAAAACATAGAAATAAGAACAGCGGCCTGGACGTCGCTAGGGAGGGGCGTGCTTTGTATGAAAGTGTAAGGGGTTGCGACGCGGGGCGGGGTGGGGGCGTGGTTCATGCATGTTATGCATACGTTTCTTTTTTGTTTGGCCAACCGCTGTGGCAAGTTTTGTTCGCAAATTATAAACAATTCGCTGGAGAATTTCAATGTTGGCCTCTGCTACATTTTGACGGCCACTTGAGCTGGCAGCGCGACTGTTGCTGCCTCACTGCCCCGCTGCGAACTGTCATATCAATTTGTCTCCCATTTAATACCCACTTGCCAGCTTACATATCCTTTTTATTATCCAAATGTACATAAGTCAAGAAAAGCACAAAATGTCCATCGCATCGATTTGGCCATTATGCTTTTAGCCACGCAGCTGCTTTCTCGTAGCATACTTTCTGGCGCCGGAGACAAAGGTCCACTCCACTATTCAATAAGTTTTGAAAAGTCTGAGAAGCGCATTAACAGTAGCCACATGTTTTTGTTTTTGTTTTTCCTTCTTTTTTGTGTTTTTTATATATATATATTTTTTTTTTAATGATATTCCATTCTTGAATACAGCTGGCGGTGAATTTCCCCCAGCAGAAGTTGATAGTTAACCGGAACTCTGGCGGCTTGCTTTTAATGCCTGCTTTATGCCTTGATAAATGGATAAAGTCTACTGACTTTTGGGTTGGCTCAAAGAGCTCTGACAATCGACCAAAGTTTCAGTCATACAATGTGCACAAATCCAGACATTTAAGTAACTTTGTAACAAGTTGTGTGTGAGTAAATAGCCTAAATTGATGTAAACAAAATTAAACTGGTTAAAAGTGCAGTTGTTAATTGTTCTTGAACTTCCCCATAACTTAACTGATTTGCCTAATAGTTCTTAGACAATTCGCATAAAGTTCTGATTGTTTTTAAAGGGATAACATCAACATTTGCTTAGGACTAATAACTATCGAAAACGATTGGAATTTTTGGATATTTTACTAGAAGTGCATTTTGGCAAAAGGTGATCTTAATAATTTGTTCTCTCTATAACTGTATCAAATATATATACTTATACTTATACTTATAGCACTTATACTGTAAGAAAAAAATAAAAGACATGCAACACGAGTACTACGAAATATGCAACATGAATAAAAGCTAAATTAGATGTAAGAATGAGAACGACTCTCAGCATTTGCTGTGTGTGTGAAGAAGAGAGATACAGAGACAGATAGAGAGAGAGGCAGACAGATACAGAGATAGCGAGAGAGAGAGAGAGGCAGACAGATACAGAGATAGAAAGAGAGAGAGAGATAGTGAGAGAGAGAGAGAGAGAGAGCGCGCGCTGGCGGCTGTGGAGCGCGGGAACTGCATGTAGTACATTACTTAGGCTAGGTCGATACTTATATGAAGATATAAAAAGCACGTATAGCATATATATGTATATATAATTGAAGAATAAGATATATAAAGATATAGAGTAAGAGAGCGCAACAGAGCGAGTGAGTATAAATCGGCAATACGTACACATACCTGCACGACTTCTGCATGACCTCGGCTCGGTTGTAGCCGCTAATCTTGCAGAAGGACTCATTGCAGTAGACGATCGGGAAATCGACGATTTGTGCGTTGGCCAATAAGAACGAGCTATCCGCTGTAAGAGAGAAAGAGACGGAGATAGAGAAAGAGAGTTAGTATGATATATAGTCACGACTAAAAACCAACTGCGTCACTGACTAAAACAAATATGTGATGAAAATCGATTATTATTTTCCCCATTTCCCACAAGATATAGGAAACTCACAAATTGTTATAAAACATAAGTCTGTTGTTATAAAACAATCAGATTGTGCAAATCCTGCTCCTCGATAACCATTGTTTAGCCAAGAATAATAGCTGTCACAGCTGATCCTGGCTATTGATGCACACAAATCACACACTTATCACATTATCCTTGTTTGGAATTGGCCATAACTAGGCGCAAGTGTCGCTTTCGATAATTATCTAAATTGGCCGATAGCTGTTAAAGGCAACGTTGAGTTAGTTGAGCCGATCAATGTGTCAACTTGTCAGTTTGCCAGTTATTTTGTGTAGCAAGGAGGCGCATCTATCAAATATTTGCGCGTAATTGCTACATTTCAAATGTTGTCATTCATAATAAAATGCCTTTTGATGGCGCAACCCCCCACCCCCTTTGGAAGCCCTATTTGGTTTGGCTCAGTCAGTCGACTAATGGCGGTTGCTATTGGCCCAGTCATGTGATTGTTGTTGGGGGGGTGGGGCGGGCGTCGGGTGGTCAGGTAACATGGCACATGGCACATGGCACAAGGTACTTGCTACTTGCTACTTGCTGCTTGCTACATGGAACATGTGTACGAGTAACTAAACCACGCGCTGGCATCGCATGGCATCCAAAATGGCATTGCCTGACTTTTTGTTTGCCTTCGGCAAAAGGGACTTTTTGGTTGTTGTTGTTGTTGTTGTTGTTGCAAGTAATTGCTGTGGCACTCACACGCACTCTGTTGCAAATACATGCTACCTAATTTTTAGTGCAAACACTCGTTGCTAGTTACAAGAATATCACATCACATAATATATATATTTATATATATATATATCGAAATCGTTCAGTTACAGTCTTTGATATGGCATCAAAATGGAATTTAAACAAATATTTGGATTAAATTGAGATGGAAATAAGTTTTCGATAACTAAATAAAAATAATCGAAACCTGGGAAAGGAATTTCTCAAAATATTTCTCTGGCAAACTGCATGTAAAAAATAAGTAGCTTATAATTGAAAGAGTAACAACAAATCACTAAAGATCGATTACAGACTCAACTCAATAAATGGACTGAAAATGGTGTAGTTCGTGAAATGAATCACTGGGAATGATTCCGACAGCAGTAAATTGCAATATTTCGACATGCGACAGTTGAAAATAAGTTGACGTTGAATATCAACTCTATATTTAAATACATTTTATGCTTGGCACTGGCCAGAGTGATGGCTGATGTGGAAATGGGAAATGGAGATGGGGTTGGGAATGGGGGATGGGGGATGGGGGATGGGTTTGAGGTGTACTTTATGCAGTGAGCGTGGTGACATGCATGCCAAGCGGACACAACAGGCAACACACTAACCCACATACAAACAGATTTGAGTTTACACATTCACATTCACATTCACACTCACACTCACAATTCCCAGCCAATGTATATTTATGAACGAGTCAGTGAATGTGAGTGTGTGAATGTGAGTGTGTGAGTGCGAGTATAAAAATATATGTTTTGCACATGCAATCGTTCGCAGTCAGCAAATGGGCAAATGCATATTTATGTGTTGCACACACACACACACACATACACACACACACACACACACACACACACACACCAGAACAGAACTGCACGCCTGTGCTTTTACAACGGCTGTAAGGATAACAAGTACAAGAACAACAGCTGCTACTTTATAGTCTCAACAGTTCCGCACTGATTTCCACGCCCACCCCCCCTCCCCCCCCCTCCCCCCCCCCCCCCCCCTCCCCATCCCTTTCTCTACCCGCCCAATTTACGGTGTGTTGCACGTGTAATCCTTGCATTAGTTTTTTATTTTCGTATTGAGCAGTGGTATTTTCACATTTAAAAATAAGCATTTTTTTCTAAAAATAAAAGTTTGCATTTGAATATTTTCTATTATTTCAAAATCTATTTCTGAGAAATTAATAAAAAAAGCATTTTTCATGTTAAGAAATTTGTTTTGATATATTTCAAAAATATTTTTGAAAATACGAAAAAACTTTGCAGTTTAATTTAAAAAATAATGAAATATATCACAACAAAGAAACAAACAAAAGATTAAAGTGAAATGTTTAATTAATAAATAAATACTAATAAGATTTATGTAAAATCTATATTAAAAAAATGTAAATAAAAAAAAAATAGCGTTTTTTTTTAGCTTTCACAGAAATTGAAAGTTCAAAAATCAATTTCAAAATTTGTTCAGTGAGTTCTCGAATTCGTGTCACGAGTCGAGAGCGTGTTGCATGCTGCTCATCTCTAGCTGGAAAGCTTTGCATTCGAGCATGTTTATTTTTATGGTGGCGCTCAGTCACCCACATAAACCTGAAGGTTTCCCATCTTCCATCTCCCGTCTCCCATCTCCCATCGCCCTCCCTCCTCTCGTCCAGCAGACGGCATTTGTGAGTGTTTGCTTTTGCCATTATGTCAACGTCACTACGCTTTACAGTATCAACTGCCACTCGCAGAGTGGACAAGTGCAAGCTGGACTGCTTTTGGTGGGCGGACAGATTGGGGCGTGGCTGCGCCATCCACACACAACACACTACACACTAGACAACACTATACTATATACAGCTAATGTCATTCAATGGCCGATGGCTGGCAGAGTTTTGCAATTTGTTTTGGGTCATTTGACAGAACCGATTTCTTTTTGAAGCTCCAATGAGGCGGCAGATGGCACCACATTGATCCAGGTGGAGTTGATGCCAAGTGAACTGTAGTTGAAAGAGATGACCAGGGCAGAGACTTCAATGTACTGGCTACAATAGAAAGAGTTCCCACTTAGCAACCAGCACCTTAATGATGATTAAAGATGATTTTATGTAGGACCAGTTTTTAGTTTAATATTGTGGAAAATTTATGTAGAAGAGGAAGCAGTGCAAAAACTTTCCTAACAGTAATAATAATTATATTTTCAACATCAACTATTTTTAATTTATAGTGAAATGGGAATTTCTGTATTCGCTTAACGAAAAGTTTTTGGGAATTTGCGGGAATTTGGGAAATAGAATTTTAATATCTAAAATTTTGTGATTTAAATTAGGTATATATACATTATAATATTAATATATGTACATATATATTTTATATATATGTGGATGTGGCTTTTATCATTCCAACCCTACCGAATGCTGTGCAATTATAAAAGCCAGAGTAAGCAAAATGTGACATGTGCTTCTTAAGCTCGACAAACAAACAAAAGAAACTGAATGTTTGTTGGGGATGTGTGTCAGCACACGACGTGACACGACGTGACACGACACAGCACGACACATGAATGTTGTTTAGATGTCAAGAGTAAAGCCCAAGTCAAATGCCAGTCAGCAGTCAGCGTAATTAATGTGAATTTGATTTGAAGTAATCCGGCCAACAAAAAATAAGAGGAAGAACAACAATAATAAAATGTACCGCAAGCATTTTAATTACAATAAATTCATCATTAATTTAAGAGATGAAACTGCTGGAGGGGGCGCCACACGGGGGCTCCACAATGTGATGGCTCAGTTGAAATGTCGCCGGCTGCTGATGATTGATGAGCTGCGGGTTCGTTCTCTCTTTCGCTCTCTCTCTCTCTCGCTCTCTCTCTCTATTCATCTCTCTGTCTTTGGTCACTGGGCAGGAGAGTGCTCCTGCAACGCCTCCGCCGTCCTGCAACCTAATTAGAATGTGGCATTGGTTGATTGATATGGATTTGGTTTTGTATTTTGTTCTCGATTTGTTTTGGTTTTTTTTTGAATTCGTATCTTGGCGTAAGTGGTTCTGTGGCGGCAACCACTCGTCTAGAGACATATAACAAAACTAGTCCATTAACTAAATACAGCACATACACACACACACACACACACACACACTCACACACACACACACTCTAAGCACACACGTTATGGCCGTGCAAAAACTTTCATTTCCGCTTGGCCGCCGCTGCTGCTGCTGCTGCTGTTGCTGCTGTCCAGGATCTGCTCATCACACCCACTGCCTCATGGACCCCTCCTGTTGCCACTGCCATTAGCCATCCCTCCATCCCCCCCCCCCCTCCTTCCCGTTCCTCTAGCACACAACACTTGCTGTTGCTTCTGCTGCCTGTTGAAGCCATTTTGTGTCATTATTTTCTGTGGTTTTGCATTTTCCATCTTGTCGCCGCTTGCCTTTTGTTTCGTGCTTGCCACACACTCATAACAAACACACACACACACACAGTCGTACATCCACTAGCACACACACACACACACACGCACAGACAAAAGCTGGATTTAATGACATTAGCGTACGCTTGCCATTGTTGCCATCTCTTTCTGTCTCGCCCCCTAAGCGCGTGCCTTGCAATTATCCTTTATACACACACACTCGCACACACACACACACACTCGCACACATATACACACTCATATATATACCAAGGTGGACTGTGACAATAGCTAGCTGCTGTAGCCCTCACTTTTTTTTGTCCGCACGGCTGGCGATTAGGCCACAGATTGCCAGCTGGGCATGTCATTTAGCTGCACACCCCCAACAACTACCCCCTCCCCGGTACCCTCTCCACCCCACCCCCTCCCTTTAGCATGCACAGTCGAGTGCATAAATTTTATTGTCCGAAAAGTATAAAAAATAAGAGACCAAACCCCCGTTAGCAATGCGATTTAATTACATTACAACGGGCGGAGAGCAGGTAAACAGTGTGGTGCGGTGCGGTGCGGTGGTGGTGGAGGTGGTGCAGAAAGGGCTGTGAGGTTTAGTTGCGCAGCGGTTCAAGTACAAACGAAAGTGGTAAACGGGCAGGAGTGGGGGATAGGGGATAGGGGATAGTAGGCAGGCAGATGAGGGTTGCAATCCAATGCTACAATGTAATACTTTGGGCAACAGCAGAATAACTCCTTGGGGCATGCTTCAACCGAATTGCAATTCAACCTCGCAACACCCCTACCCCGTTCCCCTGCAACAATCCACTCGGCTGCCCCAACGCCATGTCCCACACTTTAGTGCTACCGCTGTGGAAGTTTATTTTTTACGCGTTCGTCTAATGGCATTTATAATAAACTTCACACACGCTTGGTGTGCGTGTGTGTGTGTGTGTGTGTGTGTGTGTGTGTGTATGTGGCACTTGGCATTGTTATTAAATTTGCATAATTAAGTGCGAACTTGCCCTGAGCTGCGACGCATCGCGCTACCAACGAGCGTTTCTTCAGTTACTTCCTCTACTTTTATTTTTTTTTTGTTTCTTTTATTTTATAATTAGAAATTTGAGACATCCAGCGGCACATGTGGCAGGCGGGGCAGGGGTTGCATGGATAGATATTACTTTGTGTTGCATATTAGATGACGACTTGCCCTGCACACTGAAACACCCACACATACACTCAACAAGCAGCACAATTGTTGACAATTTTCCTAAATTAGAAAGAATTGTATTTTTTTTTTTAATTTTTAAAAATAAATTTCTAAAAAAATTCTTAATTTTTATATTATCTGAACTTTGAAATGTTTTTGCTAAATAATAATGCCAATGTACACGTAAAAAAAACACACACACACAAATTAGACACAATTTTACTGAATTTTAGAAAATCGATCAGAAATTAAGAAAAGAAAAATCCTAGTTTTGAGAAAAAGACATTCTTCATTTAAGAAAAATATTTTCTAAATAATAAGGATTCCAAATTTTTATTTCTGAGTGTAGCTGTTATTATATTCGAACTGATAAATGGTTTTGACTTGGTAATTTCACAGTATACTGGAAAGTACCCTCAAAAGTTAAAGTGTCTTGGGTTTGGACCTACGTCCACTAGGGAGCTAGAAAATCGATAAATTCGATTTTAGCAAATCGATAAATCCCCATATCTCTTACAATTTAATGAATACAGTCACCACTTTTGGTTGGTAGGTTGTTGGCGAGGTCCTTGAAAGATTGGCATGTGCCACGCCCACCTCCGACGCCCCCATCACCCCCGCCCCTAATATTTTCAAATGGCTATATCTTCCGCAGTTTTTGAGTAGGGAACGTCAAATTTGGTAGGTATATTACTGGTAGTCGCCTTTAAGAACCGATAACAAATTTGTGGTGCCACGCCCACACCTGCGCCTATAATCGACAATTCCGATTGTAAATCGATACCTCCGTATATCTCCGAACATTTTAAAGATAGAGTGACCAAACTTGGAAGGTAATTTGCTGGTAACCTCTTCCAAAGATTGGCATACCAATTTTTGGACCACGCCCACATCCGCCGCCCCTAGGAACTTCGTCCCTAGAAATTTAAAATGCGCATATCTGCCGTAATTTGCAAGCTAGAGTCGCAAAATTTTGCAGGTATGTTACTGGTAACTCCCCCAAAGATCGATAAAAAAATTGGATGGCCACGCCCACTCCACCTACCCAAGCCGATACACCAGTTGGTGTAAATCGATAAACCCATATATCTCACGCAATTTGAAAACTTAAGTCACCAAATTTTAAAGGTATATTACTAGTAACACCCTTCAAAAATGTGGAAAAAAAATTTTGGACCACGCCCACTCCCGCCCACAAAAAACGATAAATGCCTGTATCTCCCGCAATTTAAGAGCCAAACTTAGAAGGTATATTACTAAGATCGAACTCCAACATTTTTTGGGCCACGCCCACTCCCGCCCCCAAAACCGATAAACGCCCATACCCCCCGCAATTCAAGTATTTCTTAACTGTACACAAATGAAGGTATAATAGTATTTCGCTGTCGGTTACGTCCGACTGCAACGTTCTATCTTGTTTTTATGTATTTCAGAGGAAATTATGAAAATGTGGAAATCGCTTGTAGCAAACATATTTTATATGTTTTACCGCAAATTGTTTGTGCATCAAAATTCCGTCGGTAGCTTAAAATCAATTTTATTATTTAAGCCACAAACATTCAAACACTTGCCAACATTTTGATTGTGTTTGTCATTTCAGCATATTTTGCGACTTGGCTTTCAGTTGTTTTTTGTCGATGTTTGTTTTTGATGCGATTGTTGTTTTTGTTGTTGTTGCTGTTGTTGTTGTTGTTGTTGCTGTTGTTGTTGCTGTTGTTGTTGTTACTTTTACCGTTGCCATTTGGAATTGAAGGTCAATTGTGTTTTCGTGCTGTTACTGCCACGCCCAGGCATCATCCGGCGCTAAGTGGGTTGCTGTTTGCAACAGCAAGGGATGGTGGGCGTGTGGAGGGGCAAGGGGCAAGGGGCAAGGGGGGAGGGGTCACATCAGAGAGTCATCATTTACATTTGGTAACCAGAAACTCAAATTATTGCTATTTCAGCAGCGTTGTTTGTGTGTCTGTCATTTTTGTATGTGGGTGAATGTTTATGTGTAATTGGTCACATCCACAGACACATTCACACACACACACACACACATACCCAGACAGCATTCACACACACACACACACACACACACACACACATGGGGCGCCATTGGTTTTCATGCTTCGCAGCTTTTTGCTGAAGTTTTGTCCTCATTTCATTTGCCTCATGCCTCATTATCATTTGTGTGAGTGTGTCTAAGTGTGTGTGCGTGTGTGCGTGTGTGTGTGTGTGTGTATGTGCGTGTGTGTGGGTGCCCGAGTCTGTGGCTCCATATTTATGGCATGACCCACCCTGTTCCGCCGCAAGCTCAAAAATAGTTGATTGCGTAAACTTTTCGGCTAAAAACAGCAACAGCAAAATTCAAGCAGCAACTTTGAAAATTGGCGCTGCAAGCGTCAGTAATGCGTGCTTCTGCGTGTGTGTGTGTGTGCGTGTGTGTGTGTGTGTGTGTGTGTGTGTGTGTGTGTGTGGATGTCTGCGTGTGCGTGTGAATTGTTGCTGTTTTGCATTTGTTGGCCAAGTTTGGCGCGTTGCGTGCAACCAGCGCTCCTCAAAGTCTGCAATACTTTAACCAAATTGGGCAACTCACACACACACACAATCGCAACTAAAAATACTCACACACGCATGCCCCCTCTCGTGTGTGTGTGTGTGTGTGTGGCACTTCTTGTTCGAGCAATGGCTTTCCTCTTTTCTGGGTTGCCCCTCCTTTTTTTTCCGGTACAAACTTTTTGGCAGCGACAACTATGAATATAAATCCTTGTCGCTGATCGGAACACGCGATTTGTGAGTGCACGAGTGAGTGTGAATGTGAATTAGTCAGTGAATGTATTCAAGCGCACATTGAGTGAGAGACTGACTAAAGTCAGTGTATGCTATGCTTATAAATACACCCACTAAGCAACCTTTTGCAGAACTATTTCGGTTAATTGAATTCTGTTGCCTTGAAAATTGTGAAGAAAGCGGTTCTTTTTTAACAATACTCTTTAAAAGTAGTTAACGGGAATTTTTAAAGATATAATGGTGAAAGTTTTGATTAATCAATATTTACTTGAGCTAAAGGGATCTAGTCACTATCTAGTTAAGTTTCCATTTTAAACAGAGATCGAAGAAACTTTATTTCAAGCTAATCGGTAAATGAGATCCTTTTTAAGTCCTGGCTTTAGCATTTAGCACAATCCTTCAGCTGCACATTTAGATTACAGCAATTCAGCTGAATCGAGTGAGGACCATTCATAAGCTGTAGCTGTTGCAACATGACCTTGAGGGTTTAGTTGTCGTAGTTATGGGTTTGATATTCAAGAGTGCTTGCATTTGGACTAAGTCTTGCTCTTTGGCTTTTCTGTGGCCTCGCCACAGTCCGGCACTTAGTCATGACAAGTGGACAGAAGACCACATCAGAAACCATTCGACCCTTTCGACCCGCCACTTAGCCCAACCCTCCCCTCCCGCCAACCCACCTCAGCCTCAACAGCATAAACCAAGCCAAACAAAACAAACGGGGCAGCAACAACTTAATCCAATTTCATTGGCTTCACGAGCCGGCAAAGAGCGAAGTGCCGCATTCACAATGAGAGCCAGTTGCTCTCTCTCTCTCTCTCTCTCTCTTTCTCTTTCTCTTCCTCTTTCTCTCTGTCTATCTCTAGGTTTGTATACCCTGCACACAATATAGGTTTCTTGTGTTGCTTTATTTGATCGGTAGTCACCTGCGTTTCTTGAATATCGATTTAGATAATGATCATCATATAACTGATCAACAGTCCAAATTTCATCGATATCGGATAAGAAAAACTTCCAAGTTGAAAATTTATTCTCACATTGACTTTATTTCTATCAGCAAGCCAAAAATATGTTTTCCGCTTTGAAGCTTATCGCTTACAATAATCACATTTTTCAATTGCAGCGATCAAATATATATAACAGCGTAGTCGAGCTCACTCGACTACAGTATTCTTACTTCTCTTACCTTTGTTGCTGTTAATATTTGATGAGTGTAGGTCACTAATAGGCCACTCATAATCATGTTGGCCAAATACAAATTAATCTAGCTTTGTCCGCTCGGATCTTAGATCAATTTAAAAGATATATATGATTGAAAAGGGATAATGAAAAAGGAGCGTTCGCAAACAGAAATATCTGCAAATTTGAGTTGCTCTCAACTGTTGAATGTAAATGTAAATTGCGTTAACGGATTAAAAGTAGTTATGTTGGTAGAAAGGAATGTTGTTGGCACTCGTTTGCCAGTTGCCTGGGTTTCATTTAAGTGAATTAAATGTTGGGGTTTGCTGAGAATGAAGGTCTTTGATTTTTCGGTTAAACTAAGTGCCTGGGAGCCATAAAAAAGCACTTGCACATTGCAATTACAGTTGCATACCTACCTGATTGCCTGTGCCATCAGCGTTGAACATTTCAAGCCATAACCCATAAAAATTTGACATTAAAAAATATCAATAATTGTCTTTCAGCCCATTAACCCAAATGTGGGTCCTTGTAAAACGGGCGAGATTTAGCTGTTTGAATGTGGCTAAGGCAGACTTTGCTTTAGTTAACAGCAAACTTGTTAATTGAACGGTTGTGTTAAGAAATGTAGTGTTTTTGTTTTTTTTTTTTTGATTTTAGTGATTTACAGTATTTCTTTATGTGATTGTTTAATTGTGATTCTGCATGTTAATTATCTGTTCACCCAAAATGGAAGTTAAGCAAGTTATTTCATCTGTTTCCCTATATGTAATTTTCAGATATCCGTAGTTTTTTAAGGACTAAGTTTTTCATAATTGAAGTTCATGTTTTTTTTTTAAGCTTTATACACATTACACATATTTCATATATTATGATCGCAGATGAGGATTCTGAGGAGCCAGCTTTCCAACAATATTCACTGGCATTAAAGGAAAATGCTTAGGGAGTCTTATAACTATAGATGGGTCCGAACTTAGGAATTTTGATAGAAGAGGTTTTGGAACTGATCAATTAATTGTCAACTGTAAAGAGTTGAATAAAATAAATTTAAGAAACAATCCATCAGGTATTGGATACGATTAGACAGATTGCTTTTCTGACATTTTCTATAACTTTCTCAGCAGCTGAGACAAAATGGGTGGAGCTCTGAATTTAACATTCGAAAACATGGATAAAGGTAACATTTCTGAAAATTAATTGACAAATCTGAGCTGGTTTCTGATTTTTGTTATAAATGATTTCTATAATTAAAGAAAATGGAAGGCGGTATTTTCAGTAATCATACGGTCTTCAAATATTATTGGCGAGTTGAGTTTTAGCAAAGGTGCTCACCACTTATCCATAGCATGTTTTGGATAAAGAAAAGTCCTCAAGCTTAAATTAAATGATGAGTAAAGTATTTCGCCTGTTAATAACTTGAATTATCAGCTGAGCATCAAATTCACAATCAAGGACAATCAGAAGTAAGGGTGAAATAAATATGTAGATTCGATAATCCATACACATGCAGAAAGTTTAGAAGAACTCGGATCTTTTTGAAATTCACAAGCAACTTTAACCACTTTTTGTCCTACAATCAACTTGATATTAGTTATGAGTGTTGTATAAATGCACTTAGGTCAATTGTAAGGAAGCCAAAAATATGTTAGCCTCTTTTAAGCTTAACGCTTACAATACTCACATTTTCCAATTGCAACGATTAAATATACACAACAGCTGGGTTAAGGGTACATCGTAGTCGAGCTTACTCGACTACAGTATTCTTACTTCTCTTACCTTTGTTGCTGTTAATATTTGATGAGTGTAGGTCACTAATAGGCCACTCATAATCACGTTGGTTGGGGGCCTCAAATGGCTATTTGTTTAATGCTAAATGTCGCTTGGTACCCCCTCTAAAACCTGCCCAAGCCTGAGGTCGCCGATGTACAATTACATATATCGGCAGCGCATGTAGCTGCTATTGAGAAACCCACGTAATTATCTATATGACGTTTCCGTGACTTACACTTATGTTTGCCAGGGCCAAAGCGTTAAGGATGAAGGGTGCCAGTGTCATACACGAAGGTTAAGGTTCATTTCTGAGTTAGTATTAGTGGGTGGACAATGAGGTTGTGTGCGGGGCAATGTAGGCTGGTGGAAAGAAAGTATATGAAGTGTTGAGGCTTGGGTGAAGCTTAAGGAATTATAGGTAGTGTTAAAGACTAAGTTTAAGGTTCCGTTGAAGGTTCCGAATTAGCTTGAGAGGAGATAGTAGGAGATACGGGTGGAGCGTGAAGTTGAGAGCGGACAGCGTAAGCAGTGAGCGATTTTATAATAAGAAGTGATCTAGGCGATGCCGTTAGGGTGACATAGTGAGGTCAAAATGTGAAGGTAGATCGACAGTGAGGGATCTAAGTGTCTAAGTCTAGCAGTTAAGTTGAAGTCCTTTCCTCACCTCCCTCTGTGCCTTGACCTGGCTCCGCTGTATGTGTGACCATAAAAAGCCCAAAGCAACAAAATCTTATGTCCAACGACCCTTTGTGGAGGTGCTAATCATTGCGGGTACTTTGGTCCACATGGCGTATGATTTACGGGGCAATAACCAACTCATTAGTTCATGTTTCATGTTCTTTTTTTTTGAGGACCTCCCCACCTCCAATGCAAACTCTCCCTGGAATTAACTTGGCATTCTGACATTATTTTTCGTAACTTTATTACTGTTTTCATTTCGGCGACTTTTGACCTTCTTAAGCAGGGGAAGCGGGCTTGGAGTGGAAATGCGCTTACGGATCAAAGACGCAACCACGTCAAAAGTTAAGTGTCACAAAGCAAAGTAAAGCAAAGCAAGGCAAAGCAACGCTAAGGTTACATTCAAAGAACGTTAAAAACAACAGCAACAGCAACAGCAACAATAACAGCGACAACAACAACGACAACAACAACATGCAAATGGCATAGCCAAAAGGGGCGACCCATCGGAAAATCGATAAATGTAATGGCAAAACTTGAAGGCAGCCGTTGCCCCGAACCTATATTCGACAGAGCAGAGCAGAGCAGAGCAGCCCAGCCCAACTTAGCCAAACAGTCGTGTAGTCAACGTTAATTTACACGGCGACAGCGAAACAGCTAAAACAACAACAACAATAACAGCAACAATAAAACACAATAAGCTATGGAAAATCAATAACTCGCTGGGCTTAAAACGGGCAAAAGGGGGATTGTCATTGGTCAGGGGGTCAGTGGTTCAGTGGTTCAGTGGTTGAGTGGGTTGCTGTCGTGTTGTGTCGTGTCGTAATTGCAATTGTTAACTACTGCCTGCGCTTACATACCCCTTGCCCCACTTGCCCCACTTGTCACCAATCGCCCGATTGCACCCGCAAATATGTTCAGATTCGCAGGGTTTGTTGCATTTGCTTGAGGGTGGTTTGCAGATTGATTGATTGCTTGACCGTGTCCGTATACGGGCTACGGTTACGGTTACGGTTGCGGTTACGGTTAAGGTTACAAGGAATACCTGGAATACACGCATTTCAATAATTACGAACAATTGGCGCGCGACCTTTGTCAATACTTTGAGAATCGAAATAATTGCTTGGAATGCAGTTGAATCGCAACCGGAGGTGCAAAAGCGAATGGGTGGATTCACAAAATAAAATACCGGAATAAACTGAATAAATAGTGCCACAAGCAATATTTAATGTTGATTCATTTAACAATTAATTATTATTCGGCAGGCAGACAAGGGTTATTCAGACCTCCTATGAATGTCAGTCGGATCACATTGAGTTCTCATTTTCTATTCATATTCATATTCATATTCATAGTCAATTAAAACTTAAGATAACATTCAGTTCCAAATCTCTCAATCAGTTAATATTCAGGTGTCATTCAATATTCATTCACTATTCATTCAGATCTTATTCGATGCTTATTGTATTTAAGCGGCTGTCATTAAGCTATCATTCATCTTAGTATTCAGCTGTCATTCTCATTTATTCAATTCTCATTTAGTTTGCATTCACTGTTGCACTCACAACTCATTCAATTCACTCAATTGATGCCTCAGAAGAGTATTCGAGATTCGTTGTAAAATGGTTAACAGCAAGAGCTGAACTGGCATATATTAAATTACAAATTCAGCTGTTAAATATTTGCTGAATCAATTTTGAAACACTTGTGAACCGCTATTAAACCGGTTCACGGTCTTTTAGCTTTTGCGTTTTCCAATTTTAGGTTATACTTTGGCTTAGTAAGCTAAAAAAAAAACAAACATAAAATTGACCTTTTCTAATTGGTCTAAGCCTAATCACTGACCATACACAAACAATGTCAATAGCAAGTACAACAACAACAACAACAGCAACTGCAACAACAACAACAAACACCAACAACAAACACAAACAACCAAAAATTATGAGCAAACATTTTGCACGGCAGCAAAATTCACAAAAGCGCAAAATTAGCAAAAAAAAAAAAAAATAAATATAAAAAAAAATAATAAAAACAGGCTGAGAGGGAAAACTTCAAAGCCAGCAAGTCAAACGAGTGGCTGACACTTTTGGCCACAATATTGTTGTTGCTGTTGTTGTTGCTGTTGTTGATGCTGTTGTTGTTGTTGTTGTTGATGCTGTTGCGAGTGGCTGCTGACGAAGATCAAACAGCGCGTGGTCGGAGCGAGATAAAAGTGCGAGGCGCACCACAAAAGATGGCGACGACACAAATTTCAAACGTTGTGCTTTTCCAAGGGGCATGTTTGGGAAAGCCGAGAGAATTACATACATACATAGATACAGCGAGTAGAGATGGTTTATCCACTGCTTGTGTGTCGCCAGCTAAAAGCTTGGGGTCAGGCCACAACTTGGCTGAAGCTCGTATTTCGGGTTCAGAATGTGCAAAAACTTTTGGCCTCAATTTCAACTTTAATGAGTTTGCTGTAAAAACAACCAACAGTAACTTGTCTAGCTATGTGTGTGTGTGTGTGTATGTGTGTGTCGAAAAAGGTCTGGTTCTGGCCAAAAACCCTGCAGCTAAATAGCCCAAAAATGGACACGGCGTCAACATCAACTATTAGCTTAAATTTAGTTGTGTTTCAAATTATTCTTTTTATTTGTTTTCTTAACTTAAATCTGAAGACAAACAATTTAACCGTTAGTGGAGTCGGCTATAAAGTGTTGCATAGCAATTCCCAAATGGGTCAAGCATAAACTAATCTAACTTGATCAAATTGGTATATATATATATAAATCGATATTGCATTTAACGGCGATTTTAGCAAAAGTTGCTTTCCGAACTGTGCTAGGCATAAATCCAGTTAATACGCTTCACGCCAATATTCGCGGCCACTGGTCTTGGCCAGATAAGGGCGAGTAGACGTCGTCACAGTGGCTGGCTGGCTGGCTGGCTGGCTGAGTGGGCTCCTTGATAAGTTTGTTATTATAATGGGTGAATGGGCGCGAGCTGTTAATCATGAGCGCCTGCGAGGCTGCAACGATTTGTTAACGTGGCCAGCAAAAATGATGCCACAAAAACCAATCAGTCCAATCATACAGAGGTTAGAGCAACCACGGGGTCTTCGAGCAGGGGATGGGGCATGATTGAAAAACTGTCCAAATACAACATTCAAACTGTCTGAAACGGCAACGACTGCGTACACGTAATGTGGCAGTTCCGTTGGCTCGCGATTGGATATGCAAATTTTTTGGACGAGATGGGCCAAAATAAAAAAAAACCAAAAAACGAAAAAAAAGCCAAAAAAAAAACACGTGTACACACTGTGTTAAGGGGCGTAAGGGGCGTGAGGCAGTTAGGCAGTTCACATTTGTTTATCCTTCATTGAATTACAACCGAAGCGAAGTGGGCAAAGTGAAAAACTGTGAAGTTGCCCCGAGCAATACTAAAAAGGATGTTGAATTTTCGGCAAGGCTTGGCCTTTTTTTTTACTGCATGTGGCACATAAAGCACAGATTGGCGAGAGAGAGAGAGAGAGAGAGAGAGTGAGAGAGAGAGAGGGAGAGTTACGGCCTAAGGTATTCGAAATGTGCCGAAACGAACGGAAAGCAAACAGTCGCTGAAGTGCCACCTGCCCGTTTCCAACTCTTGCGTAACTTGGAAACTTGAATTTTTTTAAACGATTGCCACTTTTACTAACTTTTCAGTTTGTTTTTCCAATCTTTTTTTTTTTGGTATCCCTCTTGTCTGGTTTTGTTTTGGCATTTCCACATTTTTGCGCGGGGGGCGGGGGCAATTCTTCTTCTTCTTTCCTGCCCCTCACCAAAACATGTCCCGTTTCCGCCCACAAGCGTAATTTGCTCTTCATAATATGCGACACTTCCTTATTTCGCAGTCAGAGTCTCTTCATCATTCACATCCTTAGCCCTATCCTCATCCTTATCCTTATCCTTATCCTTACACTCAGCCAGCCAGCATTTTCCTCCGTATTTGTGCATTTCCTTTATGGCATTTTCTCTTTACGCTCTTACCTTTTTTGTCGCTCATGCAAAAAACGTGGACTCGCATAAAAAGAGTAAAAAAACGAAGTAAAAAACCAAAAATATTGCGAGGTAGTCGCATTTTCTTCTTTTCCCTTTTCTTTTCACTTGCTTTCACTACAGTTTACCCAAGTGACTGCCATCAACTAGCTTTCTTCGGTGTCTATCTTGGCCCGTTCTTCCTCTTCTTCTATAACTGCTTTTATTTTGTCGACATTCACTTTACCCGGCTCGCAAATCCTTTTGAAAAAGGCTTAATGTCTGATTTGGCTGCTGAGTAATCCGCTTTAGACTCGCTAAAGACTCTGTCTTCCCTATACAATACAAATATATATAAATATAGATATTAACAAAAAAAAAAAAACATGATTATTAAATAATCCCCACCTGGTTGACATGTGTCGCCCTTGAAAAGGTCTCTAATTTGACACTCGGAAAACCCAAGCAACACTTTCAAAGCAAAAACTCGCATCGAAAGAACGCAAAAATGCATAATTAAACATCGATGGGTTGCTTTTAATCACATGTCAGGCATGTGTTGACCTGTCACTTGTGCTGTCAATTATAAAACTTAATTACCATCTAATCTGGTCATTTTCTGGTCATTTTCTGTAACATTTTTCACGCCAAAGTGCAAAGCAACCCAAAAATACGATCCAAGGATTGCGAACCAACAAGATTGTCTCGTTAATCAATTCTGATTAAATTGGTAAAGCGGAATAGGGTAACCATCTATTGGAGACCAGCACACACATTTGGTAATGAAGTTACTGACATCTGAACTGGACTGGAGTCTTTTCGCCATTGTGCAGATTTAGGAAAAGAAACTGAACCTAAAAACTGTAAAAAATCTCTTTTCTCTGTCTGGAGAGTGATGAAACTACCCGAGCACATTTTGGAGCATAACCCGGCAATCAACAGACTGAGAGTATCTCAGTGAGGCGCACTAAGTCCAGAAGCAATCATGGATCAAAAACCGTGGCTCATCTATCAGCTGGAGGCATTGAGTCTACCAATAAGAATAAGCAGAAGTATAATAATTCTTTATTCTAAATATACATACAGTCTCCAGATTTAAATGTTCATGAAAATTTGTGGGCTCTGCTGGAAAATAAAATCCAGAATCACAACATATCCAGTAAACAGAATCTCCAAAATGCTCTGCTGGAGCAGCGGAGCAGGATCTGCCCAGAAACTACCAGGAAGCTAGTATCTTCCATGAAAAATAGGTTAAGCGAAATTGTTGAGGCTAAAGGATATCATACTAAGTATTAACATCCTTATTTAAGCTTTTATACGCCAAATATTGAACTTTTTTTAAGACTGTTCAAAATAGGCTGGAACACGTTTTTTGATATGTTTGCAGATTTTGACAAATTTTAATTAATTAATTAATATTTTAGTAAAAACTAAAGGTTATTTTTCAAATGTGATATAACATTAAACAAATTGGCGTTTAAACATTTTGAATTTGTTTCCTTGTTTAAACTTTATAGCACTTTAAATTTGTTGCTAGACACCGCTCAAAATAGGCTGGAAGACACTGAATATCGCTCGGACTAACAATAAAATATTGTTTATTTCCATTAGAATTTACATAAATGTTAATTAACAAATATATGTGACCTTTTAAAAACTGTTCAAAATTATTTGTGACATTTATTTTGAATATGTTTTCAGTTTTTTTTACTCATTTTAATTAATTAATTAATATTTTAATAAACGTTTAAACGTTTATCGTTTTTTTGCTTGTTTAAACTTTATAGCACGCTGTTCAAAATTAACTGTGAGTCACTGTATGTATATTTTATTCTACATAATAGATTTCATTTATTTCAGCTAATGGCCACATAATGTAGCAGTTGCTTAATAATTCATCTTCTTCTTCCTACTATATGGATCTGGTATATATTAATAGAATAGATAGGAATGCATAAGTGATGCGATTGTCCATTCCATTTGCTGCACTTATCGCATAATTAGCATATTGTGATATTTACATTTCACATAGCTACACTAGAAATGCTACCACAAACCACAAAACACAGCCCAAATAACCAACACAAACACAGACAGCGAACAGTTGTGTTTAACTGACATACAACAAGTGCAACAGCAACAAATGCAACAGCAACAAATGCAACAAATGCAACTGTCTGACAGCTGCAACTGCAACTGCAACTGCTGCAATTGTCTGTGAGTTGACTTTGAGTAGTTGTTATTTAGCTGGTTTTTGGCTGGATTGCGTTTGTTAATTGTCTGTTTGTTGCTTGTTGCTTGTTGCTGTCTGTTTGTTGCTTTGGCTAATATCTTGTCACTTTGACTGACTGCTCAGAATTGGGCAATGCAATTAATGTGCATCTGTCTGTGTGATTTATGAGTGACTTTGGGTTATCAGTTTCAGCAAATTGGCCAGCTCATCAGCCTCTCAACCTGTCCTATCCATTTACAGGTAAACAAGTAAACCTTATTGCTATTTCTCTCTGTATATTTGTCTCTTTCCAATGCCATTTATATTTATTTCTACAATTGGATTTCTATTATTATTATTATTTACAAACTACAGCTTCAAATTGTTATTATACCCTTAACCCATTAAAAATGGGTAACAAGAATATGATAGTTTTGTGCAAAAGTATATAACAGGAAGAAGGAAGCATCTCCGACCCCATAAAGTATATATATTCTTGTCCGTCCGTCTGTCCATCCGTCTGTCCGTCCGTCCGTCTGTATGAACACGCGGATCTCAGAGACTATAAGAGCCAGAGACTTCAAATTTAGAATATAGGTTCTCGCATACCAGGCGCATATCAAGTTTGGTTTATTTTGCCAATAGTAAGAATAGAATATATTTAACAGCTGGGTTAAGAGTACATCGAAGTCGAGCTAACTCGACTACAGCATTTTTACTTGTTTATTTTATCATTTCTAATTTTATGGATTCCAACTATGAATTCCAATTTGTATGCAACCTTTACCTAGTCTCATATTCCCACACTTATTTGTAGTCATCATCATATAGCTTCTCGTTGATGCCATTTCGCTTCATAATCCCATTTCATGGCCATTCCCCGATATACTATAATTCCAATTTGCATTGCTGTTTCATTTCACAATTTCCTACGCATGCAGAATCCTATTACTCTTTGTGTTTTTTCTACTACAATAATAGAAATTGTTCCTGTACCCTGTATACCTACATAATCCCCTAAGCCTGCCCCTTCACCATCCTATGCCACCCCTTCCCTCACCCACATCCATTTCGTTTCTTTTGTTCAGTTGGTCAACAGGTTGCTGCCGCCGTTTTAATTGGCCCTGGGGCGATGTCAGCTCTGCAGTCGACGTGTCTGGCGGGTGGGTTTGAAGGCGCTTTCGTGGGACGTGTGTCTATTTATAGAGTTAGGCTACTGTCACACACACACACACTCACATGTGTGTGTGTTTAGCCAGCATCCCTTACACGTACACACACACACACGCACGCACGCACACAAACCCTGCGCGAGGTGTCGGACTGAGCCCGAAGCTGTGAGCGTTGACAACTTAACGGAAAATCATTTCACATGCTGTTTGCATTGGCTTTGCAATCCCCATCCCCTACCCATCCTCCCTACCCATCGTTATTCCCTTTCATTCCAAACTGGCAATCGCTGAATCGTTGGTCCACAACTGACCACAAATGGGAGCGCCAGCGCTGAGTTTAGAGAAGTGTAGTTTTCAAACGGAAAACCTGGTCGTCTTTTTAACGGTACATATTGGATCTGAACCGCAGACCTCAAAATGGTCTAAAAAATGTTGCGGCATCCCAATTCAACAAGTATAGTCGCTCAACGATGCTCATCATGATCCTTTAGACTGATTACATGTTGCATGTCAGCCATCGGAAGCAATTCAATTTAAACAATTTTTGAGGTAGCTGAAAAGAGCAAGGCTTCAAATCTCTGTTTCTGTATCTTTTATTTGGTTAAATTATATGGTTTTTACTTTAGTTACCACTAAAATCTCTTTCTTGAGCTTGATTCAGTTAGATAATATTTATATAAAAATTGACCTGAATTTTAGTAATTCGCCATACTTTTAGTGAAAAGAATTCCTCACGAAAATGTATGAAATTTTATGAATTGTGGCTTTCCAAAAATTATGGTTTGCATTTCTTAACTTCATTGTGGATTTTTTTAAAAACTTAAAACAAACTCGAAAGTATATAGCAGCTAAACTGTAAAATAGCAGTTGAGAGAAAAAAATTTCATTACTATTTGCTGAATTTTAGAATGCATTTTTTCTAGAAATCTTGGTTTTCATTTCTACTTTTTACAATTGCCTTTCCTAACAAAGGAATATATTTAAACAAGTAAGATGCTGTAGTCGAGTTGGCTCGACTACGATGTACCCTTAACCAAGTTGTTCTATATTCTAGTTTTATTGACCAATTTTCCTTTAAGATGATTTGCACTCAAATGTTCAGTTCTGCAAGTGCATAAGCATATTATGTATCAATTAGAAGCCTCTGCCTCTTAAATTGTGGAATTTCTTTCTATCAGAAATCGAAATGTATCGATAATTCAGAAACTGGGGCAGTTATCGATAAAATAAAGCAAACTTGATCTGCGCCTGGTACACGAGAACTTATATTCCATATTTGAAGTCCTTAGCTCTTTTAGTCTCTGAGTTCCGCGTGTTCATACAGACGGACGGGCAGACGGACAGGGCTATATCGATTCGGCTGATGTTCCTTCTGCCTGTTACATACATTTGCCCAAAACCATTATACCCTTTTTACCCATTTTTAATGTGTTAAGGGTATACAAATATGTTACAAAAAACCTCATTTCCTTTCTAATATTAATTTTGATTTGAATAATCATTTTTGAAGTGAATTATTGAGCAGTTTGACTTTTGATATAGTATATGGATCAGGTGGGGGTGGGGTGTAAGTGGTTTTCTATTGCTTGTCTACTTACGCTGCGAATTGGAGCGCCTTATGATGTTCTCGAGGAATGTGTTTTGCGGCGCAACAAGTCCGCGTCGTCCGCCAGGCATTTTGCTGCCTGCCTAATTGCAATGCCGCGTAGCCGCCCCGCGATGACTGGAAGTGGCAACTGAACGGTTGCTGCACCTGCTGCAGCTGATGCAGCTGGATGGTTGATGGATGGATGTGGCTGCCTGCTGCCTGCTGCCGTCTGCCGCCTGCTCCTTCTCACTTCCTCCTTCTCCTCCTCCTCCTCCACCTCTTTGACTCCGCCTAGCGATGCTGTCCCTCTGTGTGCTGTGGGGCGGTTCCGTGCTCGATCTTTCAGCATTCGCTTAGATGCTGACGACGCTGTTGTTGTTGCTGAGCAGCACTGCATTTTCATTGCGCTGGCCGTCCGCCATTTTGTCTAGGAAACTAACACAACACGCACACACACACGGATACACACACACACACACACACCCACACACACACACACACACACGATACCCGACGCGAACTTTTAGTTTTGATGCAATTGCTGTTGTTGTTCTTGTTTGTTTATTTTTGTTGTTTGTTGTTGTTGTTGTTGCTGTTGTTGTTGCTGCTGCTGCTGCTTGTTGTCGACCACCTCACACAGTCTTATCGGTTGCATATGGCACTGCAAAGATAAAATAACATGTTCAGCACAAAATAAGGAATGTAGCAACATTGATAGAGTCGAGGAGAGATAAAGAGAGATAGAAAAGACAATTTTACATTTTAATTTAATTTAATTTTTTTAATTTTTATTGGTTCAATTGTAGCTTTAATTTTAAATATAATTTCAAATTTGTTTTTTTTTTTTTTTGACTTTATTCAGTTCACACATTAAATAAAAAGATTCGAGAAAAGGCTTTTCGCTAAATTGTAAATCTCAAGTAATATTGAACGCAGCATAAACTGAATTCCAATCGAGGCGCCCCTCGATTTCGATTGCTTGCCGCAGATTCAATCACATTAATTTGCATGTGCATTTATGCAGAAGATGTGCCACAATTTTGCCATTAATTATTCAGCAACCGCAACAAAACGGGTCGGATACGTAACATGTATTTTGATAGCTGGGATATCTGCGTGCGTCTTTAATTCGCTGACAGTTCCATGAAGCTGTGGCAACCATGCATGCCCCGAACGGAAGTCTGCATCTGCCACTCCATAAAATATACATTTCTATTCACCTGATTACGTTCTGTATCTGAGCTGTTTAGATGCAAAAAGCGATTATCGATAATCGATTATGTATAAAATACATTGAAATTATATTGAACAACTTTAAAAATGCCATCAAGATCGGTTGGGAATCAGGCAAGTTATAGTCATATATAGAAAATGTATTCTCACTTTGATCTCATTATTATATATATATATATATATATATATATATATATATATATATATAGAGTCCAGTCCACTTCTACAGTTGTTATTTAATTTATTTATAATTTTAATTTTATTTTAAATTTGATTTAATTCAAATTTTTTATTTTTATTTTTTTTTTGTATTTTTGGTGTCGACTGATTTGAGTTGCCAATAAATACACAAATAAAAATAAATAAATAAGAAACAAATAAATAATACAAAAGTCTAAGTGCACAAATGGATTTTTGTGAGTGTATAAATTACCCAGTGTCTATAATGTCTATAATGCAGCTAATGTATTTGAATTAATAATGCCCCTGAGACGTAATCGATGCAGGCAAAAGAATTGAATTGGAAGCGGAAACGGAAACGGAAACGCAAAGGAAAGGAAACGCAAAGCGAGAGGAAACTCGATGGAATATCAAAGTGCACCCAGCGCTTCCCACTTTACCGATGTCCAATTACAAAATGAAGCTGAGACAATTATACACTAAAAAAAAGGCCTTAATGTCAGAAAATCGGCCTAAAATTAAAATAAACAATAAATAAATAATAAATAAATAAATAACAAATAATAAATAATAAATAATAAATAATAAATAATAAATAAATAATAAATAAATAATAAATAAATAATAAATAAATAATAAATAAATAATAAATAAATAATAAATAAATAATAAATAAATAATAATAAATAAATAATAAATAAATTTTAAATAAATAATAAATAAATAATAAATAAATCATAAATAAATAATAAATAAATAATAAATAAATAATAAATAAATAATAAATAAATAATAAATAAATAATATATAAATAATAAATAAATAATAAATAAATAATAAATAAATAATACATAAATAATAAATAAATAACAAATAAATAATAACTAAATAATAAATAAATAATAAATTAAAAATGAAATATCTCCCTGAAAACTTGAAAGTTTTTCTTGTGTTTAGACACAATTTCTAAAACAAACTAAGAAAATTTCCAAAAGTTAAAAGTCTGTTTAATAGAGAAAAATCTTTATAATTTTTAGAACAATATTTTTCTGATTTTTAAAAATAAATATAAAATATTTCTAAATAATAAGGTGAGTTACACTCGCTGCACAAAGTATGGCAAAGTTTTAAAAAGTTTAGCTCGATTTTTTTGTATATAGTGTATATGCAGCTTGTGTGTGTGTTGGTGTGTGTGTTGCTGTGTGGGTGGGTGAATGTGTGTTGAACAAGTAAAGCAATTTTTAATGCGGCTTTTGGTAGTAAGAAAATATATGCTTATTACTCTTGAACATGTCCGTCCTTTGTTGTTTTAACTTTTAATGATGATGTTGCTTCTGTTTGTTGGTTTGTTGCTTTGTTGGTGTTTGTGTGTGAAATGAGCTCAGTTATATTTTATTTCATTAAAATTTAAGATACACTCGAGCGAAAGGTCATTTTGTGCCCGTCTGCTTGTAACTTGTTGTTTGTTGTTTGTTGTTTGTTTGGCCAAAAACGCTCTCAGGCATTCATGAATTTTTGGCTTTAAGTGCGTTTTGCCAACGCGATTTGGACCAACAATATGTCGACTAAGCGGACCCGGAGACACCGAGGAGTTTCGAGCTGGGAGCTGTTCAAGTGCATTGTGAGATGACCCAGTTTTGAACTTTGCCTCAGATTTAGCTTATTAGGGACTTAATTAAGGCGTACAACAACATCTTGTGTCCAAGAAACTATAACTAACAGCTTTCCCCAAACTAACCGGCAGCATTGGCGATGACGTCAGCACAGCACATTTGGCACACCCTTTTTGATACTTGTCAAAAAATTTGTTAATATTTGAAAGGGTGGCGCGGTGGGCGTGGCAAGCCACCATCTCAACCCAACGTCGTCACCTATCCCGTCCATTCTTGATGAGAGTACCGTAAAGCATTCACCCTCCCACATCTCATCCTTGTCCCACTGGGCAACAAATACTGAATGATGCTGTGGATTGGGCAAGTACAGTGATCGCTCATTAAGTGCTCCTTGCAACAAAATAGTTAACAAGCCAACATATGACTAAAGTCAAAGTTAACACAAATAAATAAATTCTTAATTGACACTGAAAAGAAAACCGCTCTGCATTTCGGAAAATCGCCCAGAAAAATCGAAATTTTTCGTTAAAAATAATTTATAAATATTAGAAATAAAATTTGTAAAATTAAAAAGTCCATCAACAAGACCAAAAATGTGTTTATCTTTTTATTTTGTTTGAAATGTGTTCGGATTATTGATCCAAATTGAGAATTTTGAAATTGAGAAAATTGTAGTGAAAATTACTCTCGTGACGTCACTCAACTTGCAAGCGCAATAAAATCATCAGTTTTTTATGTGAAATCTTAAAATACTAATATTTTTTCATAATATAAATCCCAAAAGCATCCTTGAAATTAGATTAAATTTTTTGTAGAATATTTTTAGAATATTGCACCCATAAATGAAGTGAAGTAAACTAGGTAGAAATATATAATATGGCATATTTCTAGAATATAAATATAGAATCGATGATTCGCTGATTTTATAATTATTTGCATTACCGCGTTGTTCTTATTATCGAGCACGAACTGTAGCAGAGAATGGATCGGCAGCTGCAGGGGAGGGTCTGTGTTGGGGGTTGCCTCTACCACACTACTTCTGCCACATCCACTGCGACTTTGGCCTGTTGACGTTCATGTCATTTGGCGACCAAGTGACCGAACGACGGAACGACCAACCACACTTTGAGTTTTAGTTGTCGTTGACTCTGACGCGTTTGCCATTCACATCGTGTTCACCTTGCCCCACAAAGAGGGGCACTGCCAATGGCAGACCCATTCCCATTCCCCGTCTCATTCCCCGTCCCATTCCCATTCCCATTCCCGTCCTTTCGTTAGTCTCTCAATGGGTTGCTCATACATTTTAATTTGTTACTGCGATAAGCCACCGCATCGGCCACAAACGTGTCGCCCTTTTTTTTTTTTTGCTGCGGCTGCTCACTTTTTATTTAATGGCTCACTTAAAGTACGTCATAAAAATTAACATGAGTGGCAAGGTTGACTGGCCGAGTGGCCAAGATGCCAAGCCAAATGGACTCTTAACTGTCGTGCAACAGACTTGCAATTCCAGGTGAAAGAAAACTCAATGCTGAATTGCTCTCGACCAGTTACTTTTGCCCTGGCTCTGCCTGCCCCATCTGGTCACGATCTGTTAGCCTTTGAAATGGCCAATTGAGTAGGGTCAAAGACCGACATGTTTTCTACGCTGTTCAAGTTAAGAATTCAATTTGTGATGCCTAAAATGGATTTTGGTGTAAAACACTCCCATCTTTAAGTCTGTCTAATCCAGGTGATCTGCACTTGATCGTTTGATATAATTCTTAGGAAGTTACTGCCTGGAGTTGAGTGGATGGTTTTCCTACGTCCCATTTTAATGTTCAGTGTTAGCAACTAGTTATTTAGACAGTGCTGTTAATCAGTCTATTTATTCCAAGAAGAGGCAGCCTTAAGCAATTGTTTCCAGTCAAGTCAATGCTATATACATATATATATATATATATATATATATATATACTCGACTCTTGTTTCACACTGGGCGCACATTCAATTTCCGTTGGGCCTTAAATATTAATAGGGCACCCGCATTATTTATGAGACATTGTCATCAAGTAAATGAAGCAGTCAACCGGCTGGGAGCTGGGAGCTGGGAGCTGGGAGCAAGGAGCAGGCAGTCACCCAACCACCCAAAACGAGCGACTCAGTTCTACTCCATTAAATTAGCCGAGCACCCGGGCATTTTCATATTTTCATGGTCGCATCGTCATTTTCGGCTTTTTCTTACCTTTCCTTTCGGCTACTTCTACTTCTGGCTCTGTTAGCTACTTAAATATTTATATTTAAATATTTATAAGCTTTTTGGCCTGTTTCGCATAGTTACACGGTTTAAAGTCGCCTATTGGAGGAATGTAAAAGTTAAGAGCTTTTCGCAATCGGTGCCAAGGCTGCAGCCAGGACTTGTTCGTCCTTATTGCTTGTTGCCTGTTTTAAGTTTTGTGTCCCTTCTTCCCTGTTGGCCAACTACCTTTGTGCCCGTGTCGTTGTCTGTGTTTGGAGTTTCTTATCATTAACATGAATTGCCAGCGCTGATTTGTTTTACCTAACACGAAAAAAAACAACCACTCGATGAAGACAAGCAACTAATTTCCATCCAATCTCATGACTGGTGCTTAAGGATTATTTTTGGGAAATGTTCACTTTAGGATTGCTCAAGTTAAGTTGACTTTATCCCATTTACTTGCTGCTCCAGCCGGACAAACACGCACACTCCCTTCCACCTGACCTGATCAATTACCAAGATTATTACGGGCCAAGCCATTGACAAGTTCCATCTGCAAACAGACAAGAGCTTGTTCCCTGCGTGCTCCTTCCTGGATTAAGTCAGTCACCCGATCAGGTTGTCGTCCTGTCAATGTTTGTGACATTTCATTAAATGCATTGTCTAATGTAATGTGCGAGCAGGGGCATGCCACCGCTTATATCTAATCTCACCTTTGTTGCATGTGCAGCAGAACGCAATAATATAGAAACAACTGCCAGTTGTAACTAGTTCACCTCCCTTCACTCACTATCTCTCTTTATCTTTCTCTCTCTCTCTCTCGCTCTCTCTCACTCTTTCGCTGTTTCCATTTCACAGCATTTTTGCGCCAACCAGGCAACAATTGTTGTAATTGTTGTAATTGTTGTAATTGTTGCTGTTGCAGTTGCAGTTGCCGTTGTGGCATAGCTAGAAGCATCGCGATACATAATATGCTTTGCTTATTTGTTTTGGGTTGCCCCTTTGAACCCTCCGCTCAGTATCTGCCACATACACAATTGTTGCAACAATTACACAAAACACAACTCAGAAAACAAAGACCACATAAAGACAATGGGTTCTCTGTCTGCGTGTGGTGGGGAGAGGGGCGTGGCTACGCCTTGCTTTAGCCCGGTTGGCACAACGAACAGAATGAATGGTTGGCTTGGGAGGATACCTATATATATATATATATATATATATATATATACGTATATGTCAATCCAATCTGCAATGGATTTGTGTGCTGTCCACCTTTCCTCGAGCAATGCTAAGCGAAGAATATATACATACATATACATACAGATATATGTACAGATATATGTACATATCAATATGGGTTAAGATATCTGAGAGATTGAGAAGGGGACCGCAAACAGATTTTTGATTGTTAAGAAATTGAGATTAGGTTAAAAATAGACCCACACAAGGAATAAAGGATAACCTGAAATTAAAAGCTTTCAGCTTAAGACTTAGAAAGACAAAGTGGATTCTCAACCCACTTATGAATTAAGGCCAGGTTATAAATTCTACATCATTATAGCAAGTATTCTGGTAAAAGTTTTGATAATTATGCTTTGCAAGTAGCCAAGGAATAAGCTTAATATGACTAAGAGGTAAAATAAGATTAGAAAGGAAGCAAGGAGAAAAAACCCTTTGTTTTAACGGAAATATTAGGAAAATGTGGGAAATAGAAAGAAAGTGTTTTATCTTAAAAAGCGTATAGGTTAGACCGGAGTTCAAAATACACTTATATTTTTGTACTATTTAAGAAATATTATTTAAATTTTTTCCATACTTGTGTAGGTTTATCAATCCCACGACTTAAGACCCATCTTTGCACAGGTTGTTCCTATGGCATTATATAGTGTGAGGGACATATAACCCAATATTTGTATATTCTGAGTTTCAAAAAGACATTCTTAAAACTGAGGGAGTTAAAATTATACATGGATTGTAAAGTATAAAAGGCTTTCTGCCTTTTAAAAATCATTAGACGGATGCTCAGCCTGGATCCATTCAATTGTGCAGCCAAGTCAGAGGTTAGCTGTTGCACTCAGGGGCTTTAAGATAATGTAAGCAGTTGAGTGTAAGCCATCGGTTAAGTTGTTTATAGATCCGGCCTTTAGCATTCGATGCCTCGGGCCTAGCCAGCTAATTGATTGACATTTCCTGTCGCTGCCACCACGAACAAAGCAAAAGCCCAAACTAACAGTACCTTTGCTCTCTCTCTCTCTCTATATGTATATAAATATATATATTTATACCTATATATATCTCTATTTATATATATTGTTGTTCTATGCGCATAACTGTACACATGTACATATGCTTAGCCTTGATTGTGGCAAGACGAGGTTCAGGCCTAGGGTCAGGATTGGGGTTTGTGTATCGACCCTCTGCGTGTCGGGCCTCGCCAGAGTAAGTTTCCTCGACTTCAACTGCCTTGGGCTTTCGTCTAAGTAGGCCAAGCACTTGATTAACCACAAAAAAATGAAAGAAGAAATACAAGTAAGAATGTTATAGTCGAGTGAACTCGACTATGATATACCCTAAGCCCAGCTGTTAAATATAAAAACGAATGCGATCTGATCCCAACTGTCTTGCGACAAACGCATGCATATACGTACATACGTACATACATACATTCATACACACATACATGCATACATATTTACATACGTTCAGGCAATCGTAGGTAACGTTGATCAATAATATGCAAATGCGAATTCAATATTAATTGGAAGCCTCTGCCTTTAAAATTGTGGCTTTTATTGTAATCAGAAATCGAAATTTATCGTTGTTCGAGAAACGGAGGTGGCTATCGATAAAATGAAATAAACTTTCGATAAAAAAAAGGTGTTCCAAATTCACTAAAGTCACTAGCGCTAATTGTCTCTGAAATCTGCGGACGGATAGATGAACGACTCGACTGTTGATCCTGATCAAGAATATATATTCTAAATGGGATCGGAGATGCTTCCTTCTGTGTGGGTGTGTGTGTGCCGTCAACTTGTTAAGCTTATGGATTCATCAAATTGTTCTAATATCTCCTTCAACTTACAACCACCTCGAAAAATCATATCTCCTTCAACTTAAAATAATTTTCAAAATTAAGGAAAGTGGAACTCCCATCATGAACATGGCCAAATGTTCCAATTCATTGGGGCAGCAGACAAAGTTCAATTAAATACTTTTCCAAAATAGTCGGTTCCCGTAACGATTAATTCCTAGTGATCGCATCAACGACATCGTATGTTGCAGATGTGATAATAGTTATAATTTGAGGTCACTAATGACCCGATATGTACATCAATAGTGGACTACTAATAAACAGCAGAGATTTGTTGGAGAAATGCTCAATCTGAATTAAATGGCCCAAGGTTTGCCCAACGAGCTATCGATTACAATTTAAGGTTAATTCGCGCCAAGGGACCTGCCACAAGTTTCGCAGTAATGAAGACTGTTCTCATCGAATTGTATGCGTATGTGTGTGTTTGCACAAATATGTATACTCGTTTCTCTAGGCCATTAAACGCTTAGTTTGTCACACATAGTAGCGGCACGCACAATGGAATCAATCACATGCTTATTCATTTCATCCACAGCTCCTTAAGCGATCCACAAATCAGTCAAGAGTGGCTTTATCTGCTTCTTCTTCTTCTTTTCTTGTAAGTTAGTGTCAACGGCAACCAAGTGGAACTGACCATTTTGGGCTCGGCTAGGGTTAGTTCCAATACCACATGCCATATTGGGTGGGAACGTGATTTGGCTTGATGTAAGTTGATTTGATTTGATTGTTGCGGCGGCTTATCAGCTTTTGGGTTCGCTGTTCGCTTCATTGCACCCGGCAATGTTGCAGCTAAATTCAATGCGCAGCTTTGCCCAACCCCCTCCACCGCCCACGCCAACAAACCATTAGCTTCTTCTTATCGATTCGCATGTGGCACAGGGCCCGGCGCCCAGCGTCTCTCCCTATCCAATTAGAACTGTGCCCAAAACGTGCACAACAATAAAATATATGGAAACACACACACACACACACACGACTGACGTACACCTGGCCAAGTTTTTCATTTTACACCTGGCCCTGGCACGCCCCTGCCCACGGCATGGTCTGCAGCACACGCAAGGTCAGTGCGGCGCGCTCGTAAGTATGCAACACATAATTTTCTCTTGAGTTGTGTTTTCTTTTTAAAATTGGTTCGCGTTGCAGCAACGCGAAATTGCAAAACGTCGTTTTTCGTTTGCACTGTCTAAACGTTGCACAGAACCAAAAAAAAAAATAAAAAATAAAATTGAAGAAAACCCCTCACCCCTCACCCCTTGCCGGCTGGCCAAGTTGCCGCATGAGTTGGTATTTCTTTGGCATGCAACTTCTTTGCATTGGGGCACCAACGACATATTTCGTATCCTTGTGCCGCTTCCATGTTCGCCGGCCACGCCCACACTCGACGCCCCAGTTTTGACGCCCCAATGGGGTAGCTAAAAATAGCAGTCACACACACACACACACACACATACTCATACTCAGCAGCCAAATGGGTAGTCCGCCTACTCCAAGTCGCTCCCCTCCTGCCGCTCAAACAATCAAGCGTTTTTCTTCTTCTTCTATTTTTTTTTTCTTTCTTTTTTTGTGCTCGAGCAAAAGGACAGCTCCAAAGTTCGAACGACGCGATTGTGAGTCAGTTTGTCTGTCAATCCGTCCGTCCAACCGGACGGATGGCAAAACCTAAACCCTAAAAACAGATACCAAATCGAAAATCGAAAGTGTGCCAAGCAGCGTCAAGAAGAAGAAGAAGAAGAAGAAGAAGAAGAGGAGGAAGAAGCAGCAGCAGCAGCAGCAGCAAATGGCAACACAATCCAAAATTGTGTCATAAAAACTTTTTCGATTGCACGACGCGACGCGACGCGACGCGACAACAAAATAAAAGCAGCAACCGGGAAAAACCCGAAAGGAAAGCAGCAAAAGGAAGTACTGAAAATGAAATACTCTTGCACAACTCACACACATATTCAAAAATAATTCATTATTCGTTTGTACTCGATTGTGACCACAAAATGGTCAAGGTATCCGATAATATTCAGCTGGACTAAGTCAATTGCAAGTCAACCGGAGCTTTATGATATATTTATCGATTAGCTATTATCCAAATTATTATTGTTCCTGCAAAGATCATAAAAAATATTTGCTTATTTATTTTATTGTTTATCTAAAATTTTAACAAACAAAAGAAAACAAAAATTCTCGGCCGACTTTTCGATAGGTACGGATCTGTGTATGTGTGTGTGTGTGTGTGTGTGTGCATATATATGAGGTCAAAATTAGAATACCCTCTAGCAGAGCTCACATGGCGAACGTGGAAGAAGAAGTTCAGCACTTTATCTTGTTGCTGAACTAGAATCGCAATCACAATCAAAATCAGAATCAGAAGCTGAGACGCCGCCATCGACTGGGCAAAATGTGCTTTGTTTTATGGCGGAGCTGCCATATTTACTTGTCATGTGGCTAAAAGCAAAGGCTCACGCCAAAAAATATTGACAAAGTAAGCAAACACTCACACACACACACACACACACATGCGCATACACATATAGGCAAGGCAAACAATAGGCCAAAGCAAGGCAAATACGAGCAAACGACAAATCGCTGGCAACAAAAACAACGCAAAGAAAAAGGCACAAGGAAACACAAACCAAACTCACACCCCTCACAGCCCCCACCACATTTTCTCTGACGCGCCGTAAAAGAAAAAAAAAAGAAGAAAAATACCACACAGCAAGCAAGAAAACAGGCAAGAAATACAAGCAAACCGTTGAACAATAGCAACAATGAGAGTGTAATAGTTTTACAGCGCCAGCCGAAAAGTATGCTGCGACTTTTAGGCAGACGACTTGCTGGCGTCAACAGTTTGGCAAGCACTGCTTGAGGAGCAGCACGAGCCAAAAGCGAGTGCTTTAATTTTTAATTATACTGCCACGCAAAGCGTTTGCCTTTTGCCTCTCGCAGAGTCTCTTAAAAGCTTTGCATCCCTAAACACTCACACACACACACACACACACAAAAACAACAAGAGCAGTGCTGAGCAAAGTCATAAATTAATGCGTGGCGTGTTGTTGGCTATTAAAAGCAATGAGCAAGCGAGCGCATGTGAGCGTACAAGCTGCTTAGGCAGTAACACACATACACACACACACGCACACACACACACATACACAAAACACACACTACGCATTTACATAAAACCAACATCAAGCAAAAGAATATACTTATATATATATATATATATTTGTATGTATAAGTAAAATATACAAATAAAAGAGCAAAAAGCAAAGTCCCGAATAAAAATTTACATATTGCGCACGTGCTTGACCAAGCGGCGCTGAAAAGTATGCTACGGCTCCAATCGGCGACTCAACGGCGACAACAGACGATGGGCAAAATTGACAGTTTTCATGCTCAGTTCGATTTTTTATAAAGCACTACGAGATGGATACACTTATACGTTAAATATTCATTTGGCAAGTGCAGCTCCCCATATATATATATATATATATATATATTAATCCATATCCCATATATATATTCCATATTCGTGACTTGCGCAAAAAAAACATACATATATTTTTTGATAAGAAATCTAAATTTAATTATTTAAAGTGTGCGCTTAGTTTTGCTTTGTCATTGTTGTTGCTGTTGTTGTTGTTGTTGTGCCAGAAAAGGTGTTCATTTGTTGCATAGTCCATCAAAGAGCGCTGCTCAAACTGTTGCCGCTGGGTTTGGCAGGCGCTGTCGATCTATAAACATGTGCTACTGCCGCTAGGGGGCTATAAAATACCGCCATCGAGTGGTGCAGTGGGTGGCTCGGATATAAGACTGTTAATAAACTTGTTTTTGAGACACAGCCGACAGAAGCGATGATATCTTCTGCGCCAGCAGTTGACACAAGGTCAACGAGGACAAGGACAGGATATGACCAAAAACAAAATAAAACAAAAAAAAATAATAATAAAAAATAAAAAGATGGAGGTCAGCAGGTGGTCAGCGCCCCACGCCCCTTTTCCTAGGCCTGCACAATTTGCAAATATTGCAGCCAAAATAAAACTAGAGACTGCAGGGGGCAGAGAAGGAGAAGGAGAAAGAGAAAAAGAAAGAGATATGGAAATGGAGACATAGAAGAGTTAAGCCTGGAAGCAGGAAGCGGTCCGCAGAACCAGCAGTTGACCGCTGCGGAAGCGGAAGGCACATGGCCTTCCAATATGGCCAACGGATATGCCAAACCTGCCACATTCTGTGCGGGGGTTGACGTAGTGAAATTGGTGGTGTGGGAAGTGGAGGGGGGGAGGTTGGATTGTGGTCTAGTGTAAAAGAAGGTTGGTAATTGATTTGTTTGCGGTCTGCTTGCGCAAAAAGATGGCCAACAACAGAACGCGACACGTGACAATTGTGTGACCGAAAAATATACTTGCCACATGCCACAGCTGCATACATATGTATATACGTCGTGAAACTACACATATATTAATATATAACTTGTATATGCTACTCAGTAGACACATAATATATATATATATATTTACAGTTATATATATATTTTATTTGTCTCACACATTTTTTTTTTCATTTTTTTTTTTTCCTACTAGATTACTGTTATTTGATGGGGCACAAAGTATGTACAGAGCTTATACATTATGCATAAGTCATAAGTTATTCAAAACTGAGGCGTCTCTGTTTTCAATTCCACATTCGTATCAATTTGCTGCCCCAAAAGACAAAAAAAAACTTTCATTTTGTTTTTCCACATCCACAATTACAGCTAAGCTCAGACTTGAAGCAGTCATCTTCTTAACGTTCCACAAATAACGGTTAATAGTTTATTCTATTGCCGATTTTGTATATTGGTTCCATAAATTTAAACAAATATATATATAAAAAAAATATATTAATGGAATTTTTACAGTTGATAAATAATATTTATTATAATGTTAATAGTTCTCCAAAGCAAATATAATTATAAATAATGAGGAAATATATGTTTATATATATGTATGTATACATATATATGGTTATAGAATTGGCATAATTATAAATAGTTAAATATATTATATATATTATATTATATTATATTATATTATATATATATATTAATCTGCCAAAACATTTGGGCAGTTTTTGTTGTTCAGTTTGTGTTTTTAGTTTCAGTTTTCTCTTCAAAAATGCACTGAATCGAGAATAAATAAATAAATATTCCTTGTGTGGTTGCAAATGTTTTTTGCTGCCTGTTAACATTGCTTTAGCCAACTTCATTATGCCAATTTGGCCACAAATTGATTGTTGTTGTTGTTGTTCGACTTGTGCAGTTTTAAATAAGCCTCTGCCATTTGCAGTTGAATTCATTCGAACAGATATTTTACAAAATTCATAAGTGCCTTTTTTTCAGTTTCAGCTTTGGCTTAAATGCGCTCAGATGTATTTATATGTATGTATGTGTGTGTGTGTGTGTGTGTGTGTGTGTGTGCTCACATGTAATATTTACAATTTTATTTTGCACAGTTTTAATAAATTCACTTTCGAAGTAATTGCATTAAAATCTTGTGTCCACGTGAGAAATTTAAAAATGAAATCAAAGCACGGACAGTTGTTCATAAATATTCCGTGAACGTAAATTTTATCTTATTAACATATTTAATTTGAATGCAAGCAACAAAGAAAAAAATCATAAAATTATTCATAAAAATGATTGTGGCAATAAAAATGACATTAAATGAATAATATCAATATGAAGAATTATATAAATATTGATTTATTACACGGAATCGAATCTACATTTATGAAAAGTAAACATTTACGTGAACCAACAACGGACATCGAGGACACATGCCAAATGCAACATATTTAAAAGACTTTGCAACAGCAACAAGAAACCGCAGTGCTGCTCAAACTGTGCTAACTTGATAATAAACTAAGAGTTATTGGCAGAGCTTGTTGAAGCTATTTAACTAGGGCTGCTCTTCAATATGTAAATCTACACTATTTTCAAATTCAACCCAAAATTAACACCCCTCTTCGTACCTCCCTTTTTCTCACTGTGTATGTGTGTGTGTTTGTGTGACACGTAGTAACTCAATTTTGTACATTTCTCGTAGTCATCATAGATGAATGCACAAGCGAATTTCACAGAGATTCCCCTTTCATCTACACCCCCCCCTCCCCCCACCCCATCCCCGTCGCCACTCCACAGACAGCCTGTAGACCATGCAACTGCTGCTTGCCCCAAACCCACAAATTTTTGGGGCCAAAGTGATTGATTGGCTTTGCTTTTTGACTCGACTGAGTGCAAATGTGATGGGACCACGCATGGACTTTGGATTTGACTTTGCTTGTTATGCAACAATAAATAAACATGTTTCACACACAGAGAAAGAGACAGAGAGAGAGAGAGAGAGTGGGAGACAGAGAAAATGAGAAAGAGAGAATGAGAGAGAGAGCTTAGGATCTAGTCGAGTTAGTCATGCAATAAGCGTGGCCTACACTTCATTAGCCACAACAACTGTCGCTAACACACACACACACACACACACGCACACACACACAAATCACATTAGCGATTTGTTATATTAAATATGCACAGAGAAATTAAATAAATTGAGATCGGACTTTGCTTGGAAATCCTAGATGGATGTATTCATTTTAAACTCCTGGATGTATTCATTTTAAACTCCTTCAACTCCTCCATCTATTCAATCTATTCAACCTCAGGAAAGGAGCGAGGAAAGAAGCTAACATTATATGGAAAATACATATTGTATTTGTATTGTAAATACATAAATATAAAATAATGAAATAAAAAAATAAAATTGAAAAATCTGTCCAAGTCGCAAATTCTGTAATTTATTGAAATATGCATCCTCAAAACTATTGATCAAATGTCAAAACCCACATGGTTCTTTATATTCATTTCGAATTGAATACAAATCAAATTATATATATATATATATATATAAATATATATACATATGCATATATGTATCACAAAATGTAGCCTGCTTTACACACTTCTACGGGGTAAAAAAAAATTCAAGAAATTACGAAAAAAAAAAGAAAAGAAAACGGAACTTTTCCACAGCGCCCACGACCAGACTACATAAAAAATGTATGCTTAAAAAGATACCAAGAAGAACAACATGAATGAGTTTCCATGTTGTTTGCTGTCAGAATTTTTTTGAGTATTTCATGTATTTTATTTGTTAACAGCAACAAAATCCACAAAAAAAAAAAAAAAACATCCAACTTCGCCTCCAATGATTAGATTTGGCTGTCATTTTGGTTTTTTACTCTTTGTTTTTTTATTTTATTATTTGATTTTGGCATTGTATTTGTGACACTTCTTCCCCCTTTTTGTAATTGGTTTAAATATTTAAGTAGTTTTCTGTTGAAGTTTCCTGTTTTATTATTCCCTCATTTCGGCAACCGCACACACACACATCGACACACACACACACATCGACACACACACACCCATCGACACACACATCTACACACACACACACGCATGCTAACGAGTTTGCTGTTTGGATGTGACGTTGTATTTCGCTCAGTCAGACAGGCAGCGCTGTCAGCTTCAGCGTCAACGTCAACGTCGCTGTCTTTATTTGCCTGGCAGCTCAGATTCTTCTTCTTCTTCTTCTTCATCATCTTCTGTTCATTGCTGTTGTTGCTGTTAACCCTTTTGCAACTTTAAGCATTGGCGCGTTTCGTACACCAACAACAGCAGTTCCCCTCAAACTGTACGCGTTCTGTGTGTGTGTGTGTGTGTGTGTATGTGGATGACACTTATGCAACCGCAGCAGAGCATTGTGCTCTCTGTAGTTTTTTCTGGTGCATACTTTTAGGCTGCACTTGAAAAAGAGGCGACCAATTGTTGTGCTTATTGTTTTTTTTTTTTTTTTGTGTGACGTAGCGGTGGGTGGGGTGGGGGAAAATTGGGTTTGGTGTTTTGGGTGGTTGGAATTGACATTGTTTTTAGTGCCTTAACAACAACTGACACACATTTCGGCTCCCAACAAAAACAACAAATACATCAAATAGTCAAAGTTTTGCTGCTGTTCGAACATTCTGCCTAGCAACTCTCAGCAGCAGCAGCAGCAGTAGTAAACACAACAAAAACAGCAATTCTCCAAGACAGCAATTACAAGTGTGTTTATGCCGCGCTCTCTTTCGTTAAGTGCGTAACCCCCCCCAGCCACACACACACACACTCACACATGTCTAACTTTCGCACATTCCGTTTGGCGTCGTTGGCGACGTCGGCGTTCACAAAAAAAAAAAAAAATACTGAAGAAGAAGCTGAAACAGCAGGCAAACTCAACTTCATTACACAATACATGAAGTACACGAGAAAGTGTAAGCGATAGACGGGGACAGTGACAGGGAGAGAGAGAGTGGGGAAAGGAAGTTGGCGGCAATGGCTCTTTAGTGATTACCTTTTGTTGCTGTTACTTTTTTGATTGCTTTTATGCGGATAATAATAATGTATTCCGTTTTTTTTTTTCGGGCTCCTTTGCTTTGCTTCTTTACTTAATTTTTTTGTTGTGTTCTCGGTGTTTTGCTGCCGATGCTTTTTTTCCTTCTTTTATTTATTAATTTTGATTACTTTTAATCACTTCACTTCTTTGTGCACTGCATTGTTGTTGTTTTTATTTATTTTATTTTTTTTTTTATGGTTTGGGGGGAATAATAAAAATAGACCTAGATATTAATACATACGGTTATATGTAAGTATATATATATTTGTGTACATGTGTGTACGTAGTTTAGTTGCCACAGGACAAAAAAAAAAAAAAGCAATCACAAGAGGGGAGATGAATTAGACATTTAACGGGAATTGGGCAAACGCTTCGCTATATGCAACAATTGCCGACTTTTAGACTAGGACTTCGACTTGCGGCCCAGGTTGCAAGCTTCAAGTACCATTTCTCCCACGCGCCGCGTTCTGTGCTACACTTTTTTCTTTGTTTTTTGTTGGCTTTGATTAATTTGTTTGTTTTTGTTTTTTCTCTTATGTTTTTCTTGATTTTATAAATATGTATATATATAAAAAAAAATTTACAAAAAAAAAAAAAAAAAATTAAGAAAACCAAGAACTAGTGGCACGGCACACAAGTTGTTCTTTTTTTGGGCAACGCTTCGCTGGAGGCGCCCAGTCGTTGTGTATGTTGCGCGCGGCTACGCACCTAAAAGTAGACTACGAGCTCGATATGAACTCAAGCGGCGTCGACCACTCACTCGGTCTCTCTCCCTTTCTCTCTCCCCTTCTCTCTCGCTCTATCTCTCTCTCTCTGTCTCTCTCTCTGACTTATGGCAGCTAAACATCTGTAGGCGCAAAAGCTCCAACTCAAGCTCAAGCACAAGTCCGGCTTTTGCCATTCAACAAATAGTTGAGCTTTGCTCAGCTCACAAACCCAATAGAGCTTTGGCAAGCTTTTCAATCGGCTCCACCTGTCGCTTGTTTCCCAAAGCTGGCGCCTGCGTACGTCACGTAAACGTGTTGGGTTTTAAGGGCTTTAAGGGGTTGCACAGTCTGCTGTAAAATCAACCCCTACTCCAACGCCAACCCCAAACGTATTGAAACAAATTTACCCCAAACTACACAGAAATGTAAACGTTAAGACGCAGCAGTTTACAGTCGTACGCTGCCCAAATCGCAGGCTCGAATCTTACGGCCGTAAAGCGCTTATATCTTGTTGATTAACGATTGACGTGTTAAAAAAAAAACCTCCCACTTTTATTAACCCTTACATATTTATATACAAAATACTTAGTGATACTTTGTAACTCACAAATGATATTTGCACAACAATAATTAATTGCCAACTTAACACGCTGCTAAGGGGGCAATAACAAATTAAATCAACAGTAAAAGTTGAAGCACGAATGCGCAGTGAACAAGTTGCAGTCCACAGGTAAAGCATAAATTAAAACCCCACCAGTGAAAAACAACAACAACAACAACAACATATGGTAAACTGGTTTGGTATAACTATTTACTTATTTTGTGTGGCTGCTGCTGCTGCTGCTGCTACTGCGACTGGGACTGTGACTGCGACGCTTTGAAAGCGGGAGACACTTAACAAATTTAACGAAGACGGCGACGGCGACGGCGACTGCGACGGTGGCGTCGATGTTAAGTCCAAAGTTCACCAGACACGTTGAGCGCAACAAGAAAGTAAACAACGCCAAAACCGTGTTGACGTTGCAACAACGTGAACTGTGTGTGCACTCTACAAACAAAAAATATGTATGTATGTTTGTTTCAGAGCGTGAGAGATGTGAGAGCGAGAGAGAATTTGTGCTTAAGAGACACACGCTGAGCACTCCGTCCACACCGAACCGTAATCAGAATTGAGTTGAACGCTAAACGATCCGATCCTGTTCGGCTTGCTTTGTGGCATTCTGTTTATTCTCAATGAACGAATTTGTTCCAGAAATCCGCGAATTGCTCAAACATTATATTTACTCTCATTTATGCTAGCACATTAGTAATAAAATTCAATGTGCCACAAATTTAAGTCAATTTCAGTAAATGTATAAACTTGTTGGCCCCTTTGGGTTGTTAAGTACATAAGCACATAAATAAATAAAAAATATAATAGAATATTTCACACTCATTTATTAATCATACACGTAGTTTTCTCTTTATCTATTTATTTAATTTTTGTAAATATATAAATACTTATGTTAAACATTGAGTCATATAAATGTACGAAGTTATAAGTAAATATTTCTTATCACCAAGGTTTTTTGATAGACGTCACGGACGACGAAAATACACCTTAATCAATATATGGACACATTAGCTTACAGTCTTTGCTACGAAATAAAAGCTGCCTGCAACAAAAACCGGGATTTTACATTATTATTAATTTCTTTTTTTTTTTGTAAACCTTCTCTTTACTTATTATTATAATTATGTTTATTATTTATTGTACATATTTAAATTTTTTTTGGCATACAAAAATGTGCGATTAGCCAGCGTTCACTGTAGATATTTGAAAAGTTCTCCGATAGCATTGTGGCAAAGCTGATCACAAAGTCCAAAAGCTCGTGTCGCAAAAGTGCATTGAAACAAGATCTGCATTGAAACTTTTAAGAGCAAGAGACAAACAGCGAAAGCAAAACAAACCGAATGCAAAACGAGCGATTGGAATTCATGTGTATATACATACATACATATATGTGTGTGTGTGTGTGTGTGTGTGTGTGTCGGTCACAAAACTGGCCTTCAGCTTCAATACTGGAATAAAGTATGCACTGCACACACACACACACATACAACTGGCATTAAAATTTAGTTAATATAATTCACGACCGATTTGGGCTATTTTCATTTAGGACTTTGCGCCCGGTAATCCAAGTATCATTTGCTGATTAGAGCTGTGTTCGTGTTCCTTTCACCTTTCAGCGTATGTTATGCATCTGTAGATATGTATGCATGTATGTATGTATATATTTGTATTCGCTTATGTACTTACAAATGTACAACTAATTCAGGATAAGCCACACCATTGTGATGCACAAATGGGCGGCTAATTTTAAAATTCATTTTTGTTTTTATACAAACAAGTAAAAATAACAAAATGCTTTTACAGTTATAAATGTGTATGTTTGTGGTTGTTGCTACTCGGGGACATTCGAAAAGCTTTTGATTGTGACAGGTCATTTGCCAGGCTCTCTTCTTCTTCTGGCTTCATTATTAAATAAACAGAGAGATAATTTTCCCTTTCCAAACGTTAATTAATGCCAGATAGCTCTGAGTTCAACGACTATCTACACTTCCACTGCAATATATGTACATATGTACATGACATTATTGAGGTGTTCTCATTAATAAAAAAAAGCCATATTCAAAACTAAATATAGAAAATGTGTGGTAAAAATATAAAATCAGTTTTATATTAAAAGTATGGTAAACTATTTGCAGAGCTTTGGCGTTATCACAGAATAATAGAGTTCACAGCTTTCACTTATAAATATAACTGTATGAAAAAAAAAACATTATATTAGAAGAAGAAAAAAACGCTGGAAATGATTTATTGGGATAAGAGAGTTCTTAAGTTCCATGGTTTACAAAAGGATTCAAGTGTTTCTTATGCTGTTCACCCAATTGTAGGGTATTACATTTGTTGTATAAGACATGCATATAAAGCACATGAGCAAAAATGTATATGCATGTGTGTGTGTGTTCCAAAAATCCAAAATGTCGCAGATTTATTAATCGCTCGATGTGCACTGCATATCTACATACAAATGTACATACATACATATGTATGTGTGCATAAATATTTTGTATAAATTCACACACACATAATGCAGATGCAAAGATAAATACAAGCAGACAATTGCATCACTTACTCAAAATTTACAGTTACATGTGCATGGCGGGAGCATAATCTTCATTCAACAGGAGAGAGAGAGTGCACGAGAGCAACTGCACACACTGAGAATAAATACAACAACAATATTACAACGCGTAGGCGAACGCAGAAGATAGGGAGAACTAACAACAACTACAACAACAACAGCCAACGACAAGGCACGCGATCGTTGTGTATTGGTGAGCCGGCAACGTTTGCGCTGCGACGCCAACTGGCAGTCGTGCCTCAACACTCCAAAGCATCAGACGTGTGCGCCAGTCAGCCACCAAAAGTAAGCAGTGAAAACTTTCAGCAAAGAAAGAAAGCAACTTGCGCAAATTCAAAATCCTAATCACTAGTGACAGATAGAGAGTGAGAAAGAGGCAGGGAGTGTAAGGGACTTTAGTGAATGAATAAAATGTATCCAGTTGCTGCCGCTGCACAAATGCTGCGCCTGCGCAGCGTTGCCAACGCATTTGGTGGTGCAACCGTTCGCAGCATAACAACGAATCGGCGTCAGCGCAACACGGCGAGCGCTGAGCGCGCCCAAAGCATCAATGACAGAGACAAGTTTCTGCATTACAACGCCGACGATGGCTTTTACAAGACATCGCCCTACGACTCCATTCGAGTGCCGAATGTGCCACTGCACGAGTACGTCTGGCGCGACTTTAAGAAATGGGAGAACAGAACGGCAGCGGTGAGTAATACATACATACATATACATACATATATAATATACATAAATAGGTATAAACATTTGAGTGGTTGATAAAAGATTATAACTCTAAGGATGTTTATAACATTGGTAACCTGAATCAAAAGAAAATAAATAGTAGACTTATTAATAATTATTTATATATGAATACATATACATAGATATGTATATGTGTATATATATCAGTTGTACCGTTGAAATGAAAAGTGGTTGGAATTTACTCACACTTAATAAATCAAACGTATTAACCCCCCCCCCCCCCCCCCCCCCCGCAGATACTTCCGAAATCATAACGCCAACAAGCTTATCGCGTCTTCTGCCGCGCAAACATACATACATACATATGCAAGAATGTATGCAAGTATGTACATATGTATATTTGTACGTATATGTAAATATTTGTATTTGCTTATGGCAGTTTATTGAACCCGAACCTATGCCAATAGTTAGTCGTATGTTTGTGCGTGTGTGTGTGTGTGTGCGACGGGCACTTTCGCAACTTTGCACTGACCTTCGATCTACCCTATAAAATGTGTATACACACATTAATATGTACATATACGCACATACATACTCACACACTTATGCATACACTTATAAGTGAGAGTAGGAATTAAATCACAAGTACATTTTTCAGCTAAAGTATAATTTTTTTGATAACTGAATTGTCACGATAAGTCACTCACTACTTGCCTCTTTAACAAATATGGGTCAGTCGTATAAATACTGCTGAACTTATCGAATGTCTGATAAGAGCAGCATAAAATATGAAATTGTAAATACCTTTGTAGACAATTTAAGTGCGATTCTAAAATAAAAAATGCAATCACTTATCACTAATAAATGGAATATGTATATTCTCCTTTAATAACAGCTGATTTTCTATTGTGAATATTTCGACTGATTTCCAGATATGATCAACTGTTTTAGAAAAGTAATCATTCTACCGCATAAGCAATCCAACCGTGAAGGGTATTCAAAAGTCGCTATTCGAATAATGCTTTGCTAGAGGCCCTTGTGACAATAGCAGCAGCAAGTTCAAGTCGAGTGAATATTGGCATCAAATTGCCTTACATGTCTGATAAGGGGAGCGATGTGCTGACGACGACGGCAGAGAAAAGTGCAAGAGGGGAAATGAAAACGAATACAAAAAAGTTTTCCAGCCGCATCACTACATTCGCAAGCGGAACAAAACAAAATGCAATTGGCTTGCAAATTTAAATAGAAATGGTTAGTATAATAACAAAAATGCGAAGGCGGAGAATATAGTGCGAGTGCGAAAGTGAGTACGATTGTAAGAGAGGGAGAGAGCGAGAGAGAGAGAAAGCGCACCGAAAGTTCTATAAATAGACGAGTGAAGCGCAGCAGCAGTCATCATCATCATCATCATCATCAACAGTGGCACTTGCATAAGCAGCTCAGCCTGCCAACCACCCCCTTCATCCATGCAAACACTTAAATACCCTATAAGCGTAGAGAACAACAGCAAAGCAAAGTAGAGAACAACAGAAACAGTTTAAATTTCAATTTTCGCGAGACTAAAATCAGCATGCAAATGTTATTCATTGAAATTTATTAGCCTACTCAAGGGTTGGGGGAATCAAGTATTGTTTTTTTCCCATCAGTTAGCAATCAGTTTCACTATTCTCTATTCTCCATCGTCCTATTATTAAGTGCAATTAAATGCAATTAATCAAGATACTGTGCACATTTGTCAAATCAACTTGTCCGTATTGTTTTCTCAATTGTAATTGATGCATGTGCAAAGTGCAACCTGTGTTAATTGCGTTTCGAACAGAAAAATACAATATATACACACATATTTATTCAGTTATATAAGTCCAGTTTGCACTGCTGTAATATGACTAACAAAGTTGCCATAATCTGGATTAAAATATATACAAATATACAATTGAAAAGAAAGTTTACAATATTTTTGTATGTATATTTGTTTTTTTTTTATGATCAACTTATCAGCAACAGTTATGAGTAAAATGTACTTGATAATAATACCGAGTTAAAATTATACACATCATATGTATTCGGTTTTACAATCGGCACTGTTTTTGGTTGTTTTTTTTTTTCAGAGATAGTACTCGTCTATGCAAAGTCTAAAATTATGTTTATTACATTTTTTTTTTGTATTTTTTATTGGTCTTGGCAGCTTGCTTATCAATTTAGCTCATTCGCTTGCGTCAAAACAGGCAGCTTAATGAATATTTTGCATCGCTAATCCATTGGAGTGTTTAGCTTGAATTTTGAAGAGCATCAATTTATTCGTTATCCGCTGCTGCTGAGTCAACCGCGTCATTTTGATTTGAATTTAATTGCCAAATATTATCTGTAAATACTATATGGCATCAAATCACATATTCATATACATACATACATATACACACATGCAAACATATGCAGATAAATAATTATGATTGTTTTTTTTTTTGCTTTTGCCTTTGTCCATTTTCGAGTGTCGGCCAATCATCTCTTTTTTTCTCTCTCTTATTTTGTTTGGTTCGCTTTGCTTATGCTATTTTTGTTGTTTCGTGGGCCTGGCCTCGGACATGGTTGTCTGCTGGTGTCGATGGTTGGTCGGTGGGGGGCTGGTGGGGAGGGGCGACGGGGGCTCGCTCTCGTAAATTTTGCTGCTCTGCGGCGTTGGGCTAACGAAAAAGTCAACAAACGACGCGCAAAAGAACATAAAGACAAGACACACAAACACATGCAGCATATATATATTTACAAAAAATGAGCAAGAGAGAGAGACAGGGAGAGCAAGAGAGTAATTTAATTGCAGTGTGTCTCTGTGGCTCTCTTTGGCTCTGCCGTCTCAATCATTTTGCAGACTTTGTACTTTGCCCCACTGAACTTTGATCAGTGGTCGGTCGGCAGCGCGGCTCGAGCGGAACGCAACAAAATTGTTAAATGCACGAATTGGGTTTCTGTCGTTTATTTATTTATTTTAGTTTTTTTTATTTTTTTTGTTTGTTTGTATAATTCACTTGATATTTTTTTTTTAAATTCAACAAGTTGAACATGTTTTTTTGCGCTTGTTTGCCTTTTGAATCTTTCACTGTGTGTGTATCATTTTATTTATAATTCGGAATCGTATATTAATGCCAATTTGAACTGCGCAAATACAAATAGCTCTGACGTTTGTCCCACACCCACTTCCAATGGCCTTCAACTTCACCTTCCAATAATATCGATACTTTGCTGTAATTTGGGATCAACGAACTGCACTTTCCAGCTAATATCGTATTCATTGAGTTCTAATTGCTTGTCAATTGTTTTCATTAGCAAAGTAAACAATGTAAAATCAGCACTTCATTTCGAATAGTTACTTATGTGGTATATATACAGTATATAAATATATATATATATATATGTATCGAAAGTCATGTAATCTAATATAGCCGATATTTATAATTTTAAGTACACTTGAAATGAGTTTCCGGTGCTTCTGTTTATTTGAGATTATGAGAAATTTGTCTGACTTTCAATATTTTTCTCCGTATTTGTTTTCAATATTTGTTTATTTAGATTTAGTGAGCTAATTTATTTGTTTATAAAATATTCTCAATTTTACACAGATGCAAAAGTATGCAATATTAATCTACGATATCTACTTTTTTTATGAAAGATAATTCACTACAGATATGTCGAGTCATCCAGTCGAGTATTATCTTTAATTAGCATCTATTCAAATTAGTAAACCTAAAATAAATGTTTTTCAATTTAAGATGATCATTACTTAGTAATGCTATATTTGCATACATACATATATATACACATACCTATTAAGATATTATCAAAGCCAACTAAGCCGTTTCTATTATCTTTAAAAGGTATTTATCTAGATATTCCGTATCTAATCAAAAAAGGCAGAAATACAACATTTTAAATACGCAGTTTGCAAGTTACCTTGATGTAACTTTAGACTTTAGACGGACAATTTTATCGTACTGCTGCTATTGGAATAATCGGCCGAAATAAGATTGCATTTAAAAAAAAAAAAACAATATTTTCCGAATCAAACTTATTGAAAATGCTTTTCAACCTCATTTTCGTTTAAAAACGTATCCCATCTTAGCTTACTATTCAGTTATATATATATTATGACAATTCTTAATCACTAAAATTGAATTGCTATATATTAAGATCCGATTGTTATAGTTTCTTAAATTTGTTGTTAATTAGTTATTTTTTAGATGATCCAAATTGATGTCATATCTTATCGATCGATGTATTTTGTATGTTTTGCAGGTATGCGTTGTAACGGATCGTCAATATACGTTCGCCCAGATGCGGGATGCGAGTGCCGCTTTTGCGGTCCGTCTGCAGACCAAGTTCAAGCTGTTCAAGCCCGACGTTTTGGCCATTTGCCTGCCAAATATGCCAGAGTATCCGATTGCAGCCCTGGGGGCCATCGAGGCTGGTTTGCCGGTGACCACAATTAATCCCGTCTATACGCCAGGTCAGTTATTGTTGTTTAACTTTTGATTAGTTGGTCCGTTGATCAGTTAATCAGTTGATAGTTGATCAGTTGTTAGTTAATCAGTTCTCATCACATATATATATAGTAAGCACTGTTAACGCTAGGGCCGCAGGTGATTCAATTAAAATACAATTAAAGATAGACTGATTTCATTATTCCATTCACTTTTAAATTTAAATATCTGATCCGCTCTTTTTTATTTGTGTTTGCGAAAATGTATTCAAAGACATTAAATTTAAATATGCAATCCCATAAGTAATTAAATGATTTAATTGTTATAAGCTAAAAAACAAATGAAATTAATTTTGATTATATTTCAAAAGACACTTACTACTTTGAAATATTAGATGAACACAAAATTTCATAAATTATAGCAAAAAAAAACAAAAAACACTCGAAATGCTACGAATGTTGATTGTGCTCCATTTAACCGGCAGCTGCTGATAATAAATACTCAAATTTGTATTTTTAGATGAGATTGCGCGCCAGATGACGTTCAGCAATGCCAAGTTCTTGGTGGGCAATGCCTCGCGCTATCAGGCGCTGGTTGAGGCATGCCGCTTGGCCGGCAAGCAGATACCCATCGCTGTGGTGCGCACCACAATGGATGAGGCACTGCCGGCGGGTGCCATTGATTTCTACGAGCTGATCAGCACCGAAAATGTGCGTTACGATGAGCTGCGCACGCCAAAGGATGCCACTGCCGAGGATATGGTCTTTCTGCCCTTCTCATCGGGCACGACGGGTCTGCCCAAGGGCGTTGTTCTCTCCCACAACAATGTGAGCTCCAACTGTGAACAGATTGAGGACGCGCTGCCCCTCAATTCGATGGGTCAGGATACACTGCCCGCGGTCCTGCCCTTCTTTCACATCTACGGTCTAACCGTCATCATGCTCTCCAAACTGGGACTGGGCTGCCGCCTCGCGACGATGCCAGCGTTCAAGCCCGATGACTTCATCAGGTCCCTGGACACGTACAATGGCAGCATTCTTAATCTGGTGCCGCCCATCGGTGAGTAAATTGGTTAACCACCATCGACACTCCTCAATCATGTTTCTTCTCTCTCTCTCCTTTTCTCCTGCAGCGCTATTTATGATTAACCATCCGAAGCTGACGCAGGAAACGGCGAAATCGTTGCGCACCGTCATGTCCGGCGCTGCCCCAATTGGCCAGCATGATATCGAACGCTTCGTGCAGAAGTAAGTAAAACATCCCGAAAACCCCCTTGACACTTGATCACCCGATAACCCCCAGTGACATTCGACTAAAATGGGAACAAAACATTCTATTAGTATTTGTGATTAGCTGACCATATAGGAGATCCGTGTTGAAGAATAGTACACCCAAGTGAACTATAGAGTTCTGGTAACTTGGGGACTTTAAAATTCTTTCGAACGTTAGTTGTGATGGTTGAACTGATATCGATACCTGTTTTGTTCCGCAAACAGATTCCCCAATGTGAGTTTCATGCAGGGCTACGGCATGACGGAATCATCACCGGTTGTAATGATGACGCCCATCGGCAACACCCGCTTCGCGTCTACAGGCGTCTTGCCGGGCAGCACCGAGTCGAAAATTGTGCCAATCGATGGTGGCGATACGAAGGGAGTGGGTCCTCGCACCACCGGCGAGCTGTGCGTGCGGGGGCCGCAGGTGATGTCCGGCTATCTGAACAATGACGAGGCCAACGAGGTGACCTTCTATCCGGGCGGCTGGCTGCGCACCGGCGATGTGGCGTTCTACGATGAGGATGGCTACTTTTACATAACGGATCGCATGAAGGAGCTGATCAAGGTCAAGGGTTTCCAGGTGCCGCCCGCCGAGCTAGAGGCCGTGCTGCGCGATCATCCCAAGATCCTTGAGGCGGCCGTCTTTGGCATTCCACATGAGCTGAACGGGGAGGCGCCGCGTGCCATTGTCGCCCTGCGCGAGAACGAGACGGCAACGGCCGAGGAGATTGCCACCTATGTGGCCGAGCGTGTGGCGCACTACAAGAAGCTCGAGGGCGGCGTCATCTTTGTCGATGAGGTGCCCAAGAATCCGACTGGCAAAATTCTGCGCAAGGATCTCCAAGCAAAGTATTCGGACTGAGACAGCCAAAACTCTTCAAAACATCCTAGACAAAAATGAACAAAACTTGTCTTTTATCTATAATTTTACACAAAATACCCGTTATACATATTTTTTATCTCGTTTAAATTGTATTTTTTTTTTTGTATTTTTTTTTTTATAAATTTTAACTAGCTGTTTAAACCCGCTAACTGTTTTGCGGGCATTGTGAGCATTGCATTTAGACGAGTGGTCCCCCGGGTGACTACGAAAATTATTATTATCGATTAGCGATTATCGATTATCGATTAGCGATTACCGATTACCGATTACCGATTAGCGATTAACTAGTAGTCTTAGGCATTATAGTCACTGGATTGGTCCATAGTTCGTAAGTTTGTGAGTGTCGTAGGCGTATTTAGACCCGTGGCTTAGTTTTGTATGCACAGCATCCAAGTCGATGTGTGTCTGCCCAACTTGCAACCGAATATACAAAGATATTCGTTGCATCGGCATACATACATACATATATTATAGACTATAGAAGCGTATATATAAAATTTATTTTTTTTTTTATTACTGTTATCGATATACATATGTATGTAAGCGAGTTACCTGTATACTTAGTATAACACAACTACTATAATATATATGTACGAGTACACGTAACCAATATAACTGTATGTTTATGTTTTATAATAAAGATATCGATTGACCAACACAAAACTGAAAAAAAAAAATCAAACTTCCAAAGACCATAAATTACCATAAATTTCACTGATATTGCCAGATAACATACATATATATATATGCTAAATATGGCCGAAACGGAGCTATTTCTATTATATTGTTTATACGTAATTAGACCACAAGCTGGCCATATCTTTACCTTCCAGACATGGGTATTATTGATTGGCGGCATTAAAGAATGTTTTATTTATTTATTTATTATTAATTTGCGAAAAATCAGAAAGCTGTCGTGAGTTGGCAATTTTATGGACTATCAAATTGCACTTTGAGACAAGCTGATAAAAAGTGAGGCAATAAAAAGTGCGCGATAATCAAATGGCTTAAATAAAGATTATTTTGTTTTGGCTAGCAGAAATTGCTCATTGCTTGGCCAAATCATCTTACAGTCTGACGATTTGGGTTGTGACCAGGTCTATCAACGGGCGCCGTAATCCTTGGGTGCTGTTCCAATTGTCCTTGCATCGTCCTTGCTGTGGCTCAAAAACGATGGAATATGGCATACATCGATTTTTTCTTCTTTTTTTTTTCTAAAAAAGCTAAAAATTTGGCCAAAATACAATTTCAGATTTTCTAGAACTAAGTTTCGCTGGTTTGGATTTTTTTTGCAGCCTAAAAGTATGCTTCAGTTTCAAGGGACAAATGAGCCAAAATCTTTGGTTATTGAAACAAACATTTGTACTAAAGAACTAAATATAGGCTAATGTTTAAATATAGCCAATATCAAACAATTTTGATACTTGCAACACATGTTGCAGACCTTTGTTGTTTTAATTGTTTTATTGCTGTACTTGGCCAAATTTGTTGAAATTTAAGTGGAAACGGACTCGTTACATGAAAAAAGCAATAACTTAAGAATTACTGAAAACCTTCATACCCCATTTTAAATTTATTCAACACGGTTTTTTTTTAAATATATTTTTTTTTTTCAATTTATTTAGTTACGACAAAATACACAAAAATTTCAGATTCGATTTATTTAGTGATTCTCTTGCTCTTTGATTTATATATCAAATTAAGTTGCTTGCATTCAATATACAATAGAAAAAAATTAATATATATATATATATATATATGTATATACAATATATATTCTTTGTAGTTATTATATATTTCAAATATGTATGTTTTGTAGTCGAGTCATTTTTGATTTATTTTTTTTTTTTTAAATGCGTTTTCGGTTGTAATTCATTCCGGTTCATCTAGTTTTCCAGTACATTTTTAACATTTTTTATGAATTCGCAATTCGATTTGTTTGACAATTGTTATAAACAAATGGGCGCTTCTTTACACGGCTGCATTAAACTGTGCTAATCTACTTCGATCTGATTGTGCATTAAATAAGTATTCCGCCAAATTATAAACTGATCATGACATGACTGAAATGCATTTTTGGACCGATTTAGGTCAGTTTTATATTTCCACAATATACTTAATTAATGCATCGCAGATTGAACAATGTTTCAAGGACTTGCAGCCTTGTCTAATTATACTAGAAAACCAATAGGGAAAGAAAACAATGGATTACAAAAAAAAAACTCTGTGTTATATCTATGCATACATGCATACATACATACATACATACATACATACATACATAAGTAGGTATATTACTCGCTTTAGAGGACAATCTCAACTTACAAAATTGCTTTAACTAAATTTAAGTTGTACAAATTGATTGTTTTTTCGTTTTTGTTTTGTTTTGTTTTTTGTTTTTTTTTTTGCTATGTTTTACAATATTTTTCTTTTTAGTTTTGTAAATTTTTGCTTAAAAAATGCTAATAAAAAAAAATGTGTGAAAGTGCCAAAAGTTAAACAATATAAAATACAATGATTAATAGTATTAAAAAAAAATATCGAACGCATATCGTTTGAGTGGGTGTTTTATGTTTTGTGTTGTGTGTGTGAGTGTGTGTGTGTGTGTGTGTGTGTGGAAGAGCTGCAGCGACAGTGACGTCACAGTTGTAAAGTGTGCACTGAAATAAGTTCGTTTGTGTGTGTGTGTGTAAAATGGTGCCAGTTGGCTGCTAGGTGCCACCATTTTGGCAAAGTGGCACGTTGTTCTCAACCTGTTCTCAACCTCAGGCAGTAATTGTAGTTTGAACATAATAGGTGATCGAAAATGACCTGCTGACAATATTCAGATCAGAGTGTTGCAAAACTCCAAATAGATGCGAATCGCAACAGAGCAATTGTAAAAAAATTTCAAATATTTTTGGATGGCTTTTTGCGACTGTTGCTTAACTTATGGACTAAACATGAACAGATATTACGACAAATACAAATAGATAAAATACATTCAAAAAGAGAATTGTATGCGTGTGTTAAAATACATATGTATGCATACATATATATATATATATATATATATATATATATTTGGTTTTATAAGATGCACAATCAGATATTCGATTTTTTTTTTTGGTTTTTTTTTTGTTTTTTTTTTTCATATTTACTTCTTATTAATCGAGAAAAGGCCACAAAATGCGTTTTGCGAATGCGTGCGAAATGCATAACTTTAGATATAGCCTTAGCAATAGCTTTATCTGATTGATACATCTGATTAATCAATCAATCATTTGCCTGAACAGGCTTTCGCTGTGGTGTGGTGCATACAAAAGAACACACACACACACACATACACACATACAGACACAGACAGGCAGACAGCAGACACACACACGGACACACACGTGCCACACATAATATCGGAGTACATTTTGCTATACATATATGCGTACAAATATATATATCTATATATATATATATATAGGTAAGATTATCGTTCGATTCCATTGATTCCTCATCCAGTGGCAATATTGCACTCGCCAGCTCGCTCTTACAAATGCGTTCGCTCCCACTCTCTTCCTCTCCCTCTCTCCCTCTGTCTCTCTCTCTCTCTCTCTCGTTCGTTTGTTCTCGTTCTCGTTCTTATTTGGTTAACTCGCTCGCTTCTTCTGTCTCTGCACATTTTCAGATTCATCTCATTTCCAGTTGCAATTCCTTTTTCATTTGTTTTTTTGTTTTTTTTTTGGGGGGGTTACGTCGTCATTACCATTTGTTGAACATCCCATTCCATTAGATTTCACGCCTTGGCTCCGGGTATCTTGGATAGCACCTTGGACAGATCGACGCCAGTCAGGGCACTGATCGAGGGCGGCAGCTGGGCAACAAGGCGTGTCACATCGTTGGTCAGATTATCGTTGCCACCAATCAGCACAATCTCATCCGTTTTGGCCAACGGTGCAGCCACCTCGGCAGCAATCTAAAAGTGTACGCCGTAAAGTAACATATTATCTCATCTCTCTCTCTATCTCTCTCTCTCTCTCTCTCTCTCTCTCTCTCTCTCTCTCTCTCTCTCTCTGCGATTTCTCGCTCTTACCTTGGGCAGCGACTCGAGCACAATATTCATGATGGCCGCATCTCCATACTGCTTGTAGACATTGGCCTTTATCCGCATGCGTTCCGCCTCCGCTTTGCCGACCAGTTCAATTGCATGAGCCTCCGCCGAACCAATCTTCCTAATGCGCTCCGCCTCGGCACGGGCACCCTCAATGGTCTGGCATCTATTTTATTAGAAACAAATGTCACTTAGTTATTGGGATTGCTCAAATTTGCAATTACTAAAGATCCTTCATTAAGGATGAAGCAAGGACGCACGGATTGAGCTATCAAATGCACTTAATTTTTCAGTTTTGGATGGTTTTTAATATTGGTTAGTAACAAACTAAAGCTGGGTGGCAAATCATAATTGATTCTAATTAGATGTTCAATCATAAATAAGCTGGTTTAATGCAAATTGATTTCATTTGAATTGATAAGAATTGGTTACGTTTAATCAAATACCACAAATCACTCATGCCATAATCATGAGTTGTTGACAACCAAATCGCTGAATCCATGTGGATATTCAATACTTACTGTTTGCCCTGGGCGATGGTTTGGACGCGATACGCCTCGGCCTCGGCGGGCAGCTTGACGGTGCCGATGAGTTCGCGATCCTTGCGCTGCACCTCCTGCGACTCGATCTCGATCTGTTTGCGACGCTCGACAACCTCAATTTGGATCTCCTCGTTACGGATCCGCTGGCGAATCTTGGCTGCCTGCAGCTCATAGGCAAGCTGCGACTCGGCCTTGGCCGTATTGATCTCCTGATCAAAGTTTGCCTTCTGCAGCTTGTACATGCGCGTATTATCCTCGATCTTGGTGTCCGTCGAATATTTAACATCCATGGCGCTCTTCTCACACTCCGCCTCCCGAATGCCCGCATCTCGATTTGCCTCCGCAACGCCAGCGTCCGCATCCCGCTTGACCACAGCGGTCTGCGCTTTGCCCAGCGATGCCAAGTACTGCACATCGTCGTAGACATCCTTGATGGTGAAGGACAATATCTCGATGCCCATGCGGCCGACATCAGGTGCGGCTACCTCGCGCACCAAAGCCGCGAATTGGTCGCGATCTTTGTATACCTCTTCGACTGTAAGCGTTCCTATTGAGATCATAAACAGAGAAGCCATCGGTCAATCAATCAATCAATCAATCAACTCAATTCAATCGATTTGAAAGAGTCAGCGAGTGGGAATCGCTTACCGTTTGACCATAAGGCAGGTGCCGCCCACAATCATGGCCACCTTAAGGGCGCCAATCCACACAACAGACATGGTGTTCGCGGCTCTTGAATTCTAGTCACAGTTTGGCCTAATGTTTAGGCCCCCTCAGCTAAGTTTGTACTGACAGCAGCGGACACAGTTATTAACAGTTATTTCTATCTAAACTGTTCCTCTTCTTCTTTCGCTGTCTTTTTTTATCAGTTCAACATTACTCTTGACGTCATTGGTGCAGTCTTATCGCCATGTCTGGAGCGACTAGCTGATAGTCCGAACTACCGACAAGGCTGATAATCAGCTCAGACGTCACCATCCAGCAGAAAGCTCAGTGGCTGTTAAGCTTTCAGCTGTAAGCTCCGTGGCAAAAGCATTTATTGAAGCTTTCAATTGGATTAATTGTATTGAGCTTTAAAGCTCTTCTGATTTCCACAAATGTAGCAACCATTCAAGCGTTAGAATTTCCGATAGTCTCAATTGGAGACTTAACATGCTGATATATATATTTTCTAGAGTAATATATATCTAAACCTTAGATGCTGAATATATCCATTGTATTATAATATTTTCGAGATTTCACTTGGATATAGAAAAAATCATTCGTGTATTCTCATAGGACATTTGAAGCAAACTTAATTTATTGAAAGATATCCATTAAAATAGATCTCTATGGATATAGAGTGGAGTGAGAATATGAACAGACTTTGGAATAAATTGAATTAGATACTGGATACTTTAATATTATAATGTTTTTGGGACTGATATCCAAGGAACACTCCTAGTCTCGAGTTAAGTTTTCTAAGGTCTGTTTGTCGTTCGTGTTGAGATAGCGTTTGTTCTCCAAGAAAAAAGAAAGAAAAAAGCCAATAAGGTCAAGGTCAAGATCAAGAACGTTTTTAAATAGTAATTGGTAACTCGATGCCAAATAAATGGAATACTGCACTACAAACAAAACAGTTGTATTTTTCACACGCGATTCAATTGAATTATGACAACACGTCAAATCGGTTCTGGGGGGTTTGAATTGGGCTTTACGTGGTTAGATATTATTATTTTTGTGACGACCCGCGCTCGGAGACTATGCGATGGGTGGTGGGTGGGCTTTACGTGGTTAGATGTATATTTTTGTGACGACCCGCGCTCGGAGACTATGCGACCGAAGCGTCGCTCGTGGCGCTTACAACTGAGACAATCATCGAGAGAGCGACCCCCTATTTCCGACTAGTCTAAGCAAAATATTCAAATTGTAAACGTTGCACAAATGGAAAACGCCTTGAGATTTTGATACACATACATACATACATACAAACGGGTATTATAAAACGACTGTGGCGACTTTTACAACTATAGCCATAACTATAACAACTATAACAACTACAACAACCACATCGTACATCGTCAGGGGTCTTTCACAGCAAGGTCAAAACATCCATTAGGCTGAGCAAAACCAATTACAGTGACGAGTATTCACGAGTGGCAAGCTCAACACTCACAGTTCAGTTCAATGCACTCGTTAAACCATTCATGTCCAGTTTGATTAGTTTAATCAATTGGTGTCCAAGGTTGATACAAGTTCTATTCTACAACTTGATTACAATCTGATGCGACATGAGGCAATTAATGAATTTATAAGTATGGGTTTTTAAGAGTTTCTCACTTCTAGTTATTTTCCAATAATGCATAAACTGTTGTTCTCTGATACCGAAGGTATCGTTGTATATTAGTTTTGTACAAAAATCGATTAAATTGATAATAGCGACACGATAAAGCCACATAACTCAGATCAATTTGAAGGCTACAATCAAATTTTGTTGGCATGTTGTTGGTGATCTTTCTCAAAGATCAGCATATGCCACGCCCACCCCTGCCGCCCAAGATCCTACGCCCCAACAATTTTGATATTGATATATCTTCTGTTTCAGTTTTGGAGTTTGGTAGTTAATTTGAGTCACCAAATTTTGAAAGTAACTCCCCTAAGAGATCAATAAAAAATCGGATGGTCACGCCCACTCCGATAAATCGATAAAAATAAACCGCAGAAATAAAATTTGGACAACACCAACTCACTCCTCCAAAAATGAGATATATATATCCAGCAATTCAAAGGCTATAGTTAGCAAACTTGTAAGGGAGATTACTAGGAACCTCCTTCAAAGATTCTTGGCTAAACCCGCCCTGTTCTGCATCAGCTGTGTCAGAGTATTTCGCGGTCGGTTACGCCCGACTTGCTTAATTTGGCTGCAAAACAAACGTGGAAGTTGCCAATCAAAATTTGATCTTTGACTGTCAGTTTTTGCTTTCAGTTTTTATGAGTTGAACAATTTTAAACAGTCGAAATGTTAATTAGTTTATTTTTTACGCTTTAAACAAATTTGATTTTGCTGTTTTACGAATTTTCTGCAGTTGTAATCTATCAGAGAGGCTGATATCAATTTTTAAGACTATCTTGTTCCTAAGGCAGCTATATGATATAGCAGTCTGATCCAGTCGGATCTCGAGTTCTGAGTGACTGAGGCAAATTAATATTTGCCAATTTGCATCAAGTTAGCTTTCAAATTATTTATTAAAAAATTTGTGTAAGGATTGAGGACATATTGACAGAGGTCTATATCGACTTAGCTAATGATGCTGATTCGGAATATATATATGGATCTTGTGTTTGCAAAATATGTACTAGCTTAGTCCGATTTTCAAGTTATACTATATATATATTTTTCTTTTTTTTTAAATATGATTTTCCTCTACAAGAGTATACCAACCCTCAAAAATTGATAGATAAATTGGAGTCGTTATAACAAATTGAAAATGTGTATTTATGTATGTGTGATGTATGCGTGATGTATGCGTGATGTATGTGTGATGTATATGTAATGCTTGGCTTACCCAATATGGCGCGCAGATGTCCTTCCAGCGTTTGCAAAATGGTTTGCTTAATCTCCTTGACGCTCTTGCCCAGAAATTGCTCACTGGCTGTGCCCAGCAGCTCGTCGGCCTGATGATGAAAATAATAAACATTCATCATCTGTGGGTGAGAGTGTGTGTATGTGTGCGTGTGTGTGTGTATGTGTGTGTGTGTGTTTTTGTGTGTGTATATATGTGTGTGTGTGTTGTGTGTATGTCAATGATTGGTTAGATGGATTCATGTTAGTGTTATTATTGATTCGTATTTATTGATCAACACACGTCACACCAAATAAGAAAGAGATGAAAAAACAGATAGAGAGAGAGTGGAAGAGAGAGAGGAAGAGAGAGAGAGAGAGAGAAAGAGAGCAGCCATAACGGAAGTTGACAATCCAAAGCCACAGCCAAATAAATGAGTAATTTTTGAATATTATTTGAGTAGTTATGAGTAATTATTGTAGTTATGTTAGACACAAACACACACACACACACACACACACACACACACGCACACAGTTGATACATTGATTGATGGCAACAGTAACCATAACAGTAACCGTAACAGTAACATTAGCAGTAACAGTAACAGTAACATTAGCAGAGACGTTTAGCAGTAGGCATAATTCAATTAAATAATGTTGATTATTTGTTTTTTTTTTTATTGAGTGATTTGTTAATTTTGATTTGTTATCATTTACAGATTAGCGGTATGTTTTTTTTTTTGTTTGTTTTTTTTTTTTTGTCGGATTTGTTTGATGAGTTGAGTTGATTCGAGTCGAGTTGATTGTTGGAGATTGATTCGAACGATTCGAGCGCAGGGTAAGTGGTTGGTAGTAGTGGTAAAAGAAAGTAGAGAAAAGGTAAAAAAACACAAATGTCAACAAATTTCGACTGTTTAGATATATGTATGCATATAGTCCGCTATGGACGAGTATTAATCATTAATACTCGTCTTATTAACTATACTGTATTGATTGACTGAGTGCTCTACGCTAAATACGTGTTGTAAATCATAAATGAGAATCAGAATCAACAAACATGCAGCAAATTATGTGGCAGCTAAAAAAACAGGACACATTTGACACTCTATGGATGTGGGATGGATGGAGTTAATAATTCTGTGTGTGTGTTTGTGTGTGTGTGTGTGTTTGTGTGTGTGTGGGGGTGTGTGAGTGAGTGCTTTACAATATGTTGAATTTTGAGTTATCCATAGATATGAATATATATTGCCCAGAACCAAAGACAGTTAACGGAGATCAACGAAGCCAAAACGAAAACCAAAAACAAGTTAATAAAAATGATATAACACAATAAACATACCTCGTTGTTAGCATAATCATTATTTTTATACGAAGTTGACTGTAATAATTAAATGAAATAATTGAGTAAGAACATAATTTGGAATTGTTATAACATTTAGATCCAAATATATAACTTATGTGGAAAACATAAACATTTTCACTCTGTGCAATTATGATCTTGGATTCTTAGTGCAACAAAATTCATTAACTCGAATCACATTTGTCATTTGGAATGGATTACCCAAGAATACAATTTATTTGAATGTGCAAAAGAGTGATTCAGTGAATCAGTTAGTATTGTGAATGAGTGCATATTTTGATTTGAACTGATTCATATTTTTTTTTTATACTGTGCATCGAATTAATTCACGTCTGAGCTACTGTTTGAATGTTTGACTAATTGTCGGGTGCATTCATGACTTGTGACTTGTGATTATTCAAAATATATATATATATCTTAAATTATAATTCACAAAAAATATTATGATTGATGTTTTTGATTCTTCGAATTCTTTTCGAAAATCGTCGGAATGTACCAACGACACTTTGAATAAAAGTGCAAGTCTGTGAAAATGTGTTGAGGAAATTTCTAGAATTTTGATACGAATTATTCTACACTTACTTTTGATGGATCAGATCTAAGGCGCTTGCAAGGCTAAATATAATTAATTGAGTTGCATTTTTATTGTTTCAAGGGAGGGGGGATATAAAAACAATTTTAAAATTTACATATAAAAAAAAAATAAAAAAAATAGAATAGAATAAAAAGTGTGAAACGGGATTAAATTGTAATTGTTGTCATTTGAATACATATCAACATGGTTCAGGTAATGTAAGGTAAATTGTTAAGCCAAATTTCAGACGCGTTTCTACGTAGCTACCAAATACAAAAGTTGATATATGTAAATATTAAATATAATATATATATGTATATAGATTTATAGATTTATAGATACACATTTGGGAAGGGGGAGAATAATAAAGCTATAGAACTTGCATGCAGAACTTAAAAATCTGCAAAAAAGGTACTTTTCCCCACTCGGAGAATTCGATACAAAGATATTTGGATGAAGATGGTTATTTTGTTTTTTTTTTTTTTTTTGTCAGAGAAACAACGCGACTCAGGATCACGAGCGCCCACCTACCTTCATGATCTTGCACTGGGCGACGCCGGTCACCGTTAGCGGCACACCCTGGGCCGTTTCCACGTTCTCGCACATCGGATTCAGTGTCATCACATTCAGCGATAGACGCTGCACATCCGTCACCAGCCACCAGGCCCAGGCCCAGCCACCGACAATCGTTCGCTTCTTCGTCGAGCCACAGCAGCCACCTGCAACAGTTAAAAAAAACGTTAGCAGTGAGTAAATTTTCTTGGACAGATTTCATTATGCCAAAGTTAGGTTATGTCAATACAGCGATTAATTAGCATTATTAAGTAATATTAAATTTGAATTGAATTTAATCTTCTATCCTTAGCCCTGCTAATGATGATATTAGATTGATAGTTCAGTTAAGCCTTTATTATAATGACCGAATATTCAAATCTTAACTTGAGCACACACAATAAATAGTTTAATTAAAGTTTTCTTAATTTAATATTTTAATTTAAAATTTTTATAAAAAAAATTATATACAAATTTTATAAATTTACATTATTATATAAATTTACAAGTTACAATCACATAAACAATATATATTTTTTTTTTTTTTTAATAAATTGTTGCATATTTAAGGCATTATTCTTTGTTAACGCTGCTGATGTCTTTGGGGCAGGCCAAGTCCGCGCAGCTGTTGCTGACCCACAAATACCGTTGGTGGCACACACATTTTTTTGTATTTTTTTTTTTGTATTTTTTTTTGGCAGCGGGGGGGAAACCAATCGCAATGGCCTGTGGCTTATATAGTAAGAGTGAAAGCATTTCGCTGCCGCTAAAGCTTTGCTTGTTTGTGTGTGTATGGATGTGCGTGTGTGTGTGTGAGTGTGTATGTGTGAGTTGTCTACGTGCCGGCAAACACGTCAAAGAGTTGATGGATGAGCATATGTATTAAACCAAGAGTGGTGTCAGCATGACGAGCCAAACAGGAAGAAGCCATTCACCATTTGGGGAGGTGCCATCGTCTAACGGTTCAACTCCAATAAGTCAGCTGCACTCGGTCCCCCGCAATGCAACCAATTCAAATAACGAACCTGTGACGCCAGAGCCAAAAGGGCATTGCGTTGACTGCGCAGTCGTAACATCGCTTTGAAACTATGTGTGTGTGTGTAAGTGAGTGAGAGAAAGAGAGCGAGTTGGAGTGGTGGCCATTTGTAGCGATGGCTGTTTACGCTTCGTTTTAATGGCTCAGTGCCTCAGTTGGCCAGCGAACGTCGCAGCGCGCGGCCGCAATACCACGCGTAGAAAGAAAGTGTTAAAGAAAGCAACGAAAACAACAAAAAAAAAACAGCATCGCACACAAAAAGCTTACAACTCGTACTCGCAAAAGTGTAAGCAAGAGCAACATAAGCTAAAAACCAAAAGCTCTTAGCTTATTTGCATTTGCAAAAGTTCTCGAGGCCAAGTGAGTAACAGCAGAAGAAATGGGCACTGAGGAAGGGCTAAATGGTTCACATACGGAATGTATGTCTGTATGTATGTATGTGTGTGTGTTAACAATACGACAATGCATAAGTGTGCCAACGGCAAAAAGAAATCAAAGTCAACAACAGCCAGCAGCTGCGCAGGCAGCAAGAACACGGCACAAAAAGAACGCACACAGAAAAGTGCAAAGCCGACGTCGACGCATGCGTAGCGCGTGGACAGCGGCAGCGACAGCAACGCCTACGCAACAGAAGCTTTCTCAACGAAAGTGATTCATCGTTGCTTCGTTAAATGCTCGTCGTGATAACTGTTACTGTTGTGGTTGTTGTTGTTGGTGTTGCTGTTTGGTGCCAGCTTGTGCTGTTATTATGCATTTCTCTTTGGCGCTGTTTGTCTGCTTAACTATTTAGCGGTTATTCGCATGCGGCTTCAATATGCTGCTGCGACTGCGGCCTCTGCCAACGTCGCTGTCAATGGTGCTGTGCTTTGGTATTTTTTTTATTTTTTTTTTTTATGTATTATTTAGCTGGTACCTTGAACTTGAGCAGCGCAGCGCACATTCAACTCAGCGCAGCGGCAGCAACCAGTTTGCAACAGCAGCACCAACATCAGCGACAAGTTTGTAATTGCGAATACAACAAGAGCAACAACGACAACAACAACTGCTGCTGCTGCTGCTGGTGTAGTTTTAGCCGTTAGTTTAGCTCGCTGCTAGCCAGAGATTATGCAAAGTCATCGCCACAGGAAACGTTTTCAACGAGTCCGCCGATCGATAGGGCGGCTTGCCACGCCCACAACCCGGGCCAGGCTAAACAAACTGGTTATCCACACAAGCATATTGTATGTGTGTGTGCATCTGTGTGTCTGTGTGTGTCTGTGTGTGTGTGTGTGTCTGTGTATGTGTACCTACAACAATTGTTGATTGGCTTTCCGATCAAAAATAATGAGTGAAAAGCGGCATTCAAAAGTTTGAATAGTTTTCCGTTTTTTTTTTTTCCTTTTATCAGCCGCTAAAGATTTCACTTTTATGTGGGAGCTCTTTTACCGCAACTCCAACAAAAAAAAAAAAAAAAAAAAAACAAAACAAAAGAAGAAGAAAAATGCAACAAAGCTCATATTTGGTATGCGATATGTAGGAAAATACAGAGCCAAGGCTCAAATGCGATTATTTTTTTTAGCGATTGCTTAAACATGGAATGGGAATTTTATTTACAAGTTATTCGAAATGAGTTGGAAATAATAATTATTGGAGCATTAGTAATATTAGCCGTTACAACAAATATAGTTTGGAAAAAAAAAGAAAATTTGTTCAAGTTGTTTAGAAATGTAAATTGTAATTAAAACTAAATTTTGACTGTGGCATTTTCGACAAACAAAATAAAGGAAGTCAAATATGATTATTCGAGAAATTCGAGAAACACGAATAATAAATATTTATGCAAAAAATGGGAAATCGATTTGAAAATTCAAATTCTAAAATTTTTCACGGTGTTTGCAAGTTGCTGCCAAACATATTCTGCACGCAATACTCAAAGCTTTTTCTTATGTGTGAGAGCTTTAAGTAACGGTAACAATTTGATTCTGATTGAGTGCACAGCTGTTTGTGTGTGTGTGTGTGTGTGTATGCATGTATATAGTTGATTGTAGTCAAGATAAAAGCTCGTTAAGCTGCAAACCCCTTTCGGATCGCTTAGATTTGATAAGAGGAGTCGGACATGTTGTAAGGCATAGTGGGGATGGGTAGCGGAATAGGCATGCCTTACAATTGGAGTTCGCAACCAAGTTACGAAATGATCGAAATACCGCGGAACGTGATCGAAATGTTGAGGCGAAATGAAAAGCGGCGCTATCGAATCGAATCGAATAACCCGATTACATACATTACAAAACGTGACTTTTCATGACATTTGCATTGAGGATTTGTTTATTTTGTTCGATTGCAGACACATCACACATCACAAGTCACACGTCACTCACTCATCACGTATCACAGAGATCGCTATCGTTGGGAACACCTAAAGGAGGCTTACATCAGCGATGAGCTCGGCTATTGTGGGCGCCGCATCGGCGATTGGTGGCGCGGTGACGGCGGCGACAAGCAACAGTTGGTTCATCCCAATGCTAATGGCTGCGGTTGCCTATTTCCAGTATGAGGAGATCATGGATCCCGAATCGAAGCCCAGCGATGTGAGCAGTGACGACATATTGGACCATTATGATTTCATAGTGATTGGCGCCGGTTCGGCCGGTGCTGTGGTTGCCAATCGTTTGACCGAGGTGGAGAACTGGAATGTCCTCCTGCTGGAGGCGGGCGGTGACGAAACAGAACTAACTGATGTGCCACTTATGGCCGGTTATTTGCAGCTATCAAAAATTGACTGGCAGTACAAAACGGAACCATCCGGCACAGCTTGCTTGGGTAAGATCTACACTACTTCTACCACTACCTCACCTTGTGAGATTGGTTCGTACTTAGTTTTCTTTTAAAGAAGGAGTTTTTGTCTCCATCCTTACTAGGAAAGGTTTTTAAACTAAAGTATTTCCTTCCACTATAGAACTTAGAGAGTTTCCCAAAAATTCATTTCACAAACATCTAAGAAGCAAACCCTTATTTTTACAGCTATGCAAGGCGGACGCTGCAATTGGCCGAGGGGTAAAATTTTGGGTGGCAGCTCGGTGCTAAACTATATGCTGTATCTGCGGGGCTCCAAAAACGACTATGACAACTGGGAGGCGATGGGCAATCCCAGCTGGTCGTATCGCGATGCACTGTACTATTTTAAGAAATCGGAGGACAATACCAATCCGTATTTGGCAAGTACACCTTACCATGCCACTGGCGGCTATCTGACGGTGGGCGAGGCACCATATCACACGCCCCTCGCTGCCAGCTTTGTGGAGGCAGGCGTTGAGATGGGCTACGACAATCGCGATTTGAATGGCGAGAAAATGACGGGATTCATGATTGCCCAGGGTACAACGAGACGCGGCTCACGCTGCTCCACATCCAAGGCGTTCCTGCGACCAGCTCGACTCCGTCCCAATTTGCACATCTCGATGAATTCGCATGTGACCCGCATTATGATCGATCCGGTCAGCAAATTGGCATTTGGCGTTGAGTTTGTCAAGGATCAGAAATTGTACCATGTGCGCGCCACAAAGGAGGTAATCCTTTCGGGTGGCTCCGTGAACAGTCCCCAGCTGTTGATGTTGAGCGGTGTCGGTCCACGCAAGCAGCTGGCCAAGCATCGCATACCACTCATCAAGGAGCTGAGCGTCGGCGAGAATCTCCAGGATCACATTGGATTGGGTGGACTAACGTTTCTCGTCAATCAGCCCGTTTCGATAGTGGAGAATCGATTCCATACCATGTCGACGGTGTTGCAGTATGCGGTCTTTGGCCAAGGACCACTTACCATACTCGGCGGCGTTGAGGGTTTGGCCTATGTGAATACAAAGTACGCTAACACCACATTGGACTGGCCGGACATTGAGTTCCATTTTGTGTCCGGCTCAACAAATTCGGATGGTGGCTCGCAGCTGCGCAAGGCACACGGCCTGACGGATGCCTTCTATCGTTCGGTTTTCGAGCCAATTAACAATCGTGACGCATGGAGCATAATACCAATGTTGTTGCGTCCGCGCAGCGTCGGCAGCATCAAGTTGCGCAGCAGTAATCCCTTCGACTATCCGTACATAATGCCCAACTATCTGACCGATGACTCAGATATGAAGACGTTGATTGAGGGCGTCAAGATCGCCGTTGCCTTGTCCCGCACAAAGGCGATGCAGCGTTTCGGATCACGATTGTCCAGCATACGTTGGCCGGGCTGCGAGCAGCTGCCACCTTTCACGGACTCCTATTGGGAGTGCATGGTGCGACGGTATACATCGACCATCTATCATCCCGTCGGCACCTGCAAAATGGGTCCGTATTGGGACAAGGATGCGGTCGTTGATGCCAAGCTCCGTGTCTACGGAATTCGCGGACTGCGTGTCATCGATGCCAGCATTATGCCCAAGTTGGTATCGGCCAATACGAATGCACCGGTGATCATGATTGCCGAGAAGGGCAGCGATATGATCAAGGAGTTCTGGATCAAGAATACATTAGTCTAATAATCCTCATCTGCTATCTGTGTATGAGTGTGTGTGTGAGTGTATATGTGTGTGTATGTGTGTGTGCTCAAGTGTGATAGTCTGTGTGCGTGTGTGAATCGATTTGTGAGTGTGTTTCGTATTTTTTTTGTTTAATTCTTGTTCTCTTTTTAGATTTAACGGATCTTCTCTAATTATATTTATGGATTTTTTTTTTTTAATATTTTTAAGCAATTTGTATTTATTTATTGTAATTTGATGCATCCTCGAACCAGTGACCATTAAACGATATTTCTTTGAACCGAAAGCAGACTACGTGCATGAAAGATATTTGGATTATATATCCTTGAATATGTATATATCTAGTAATACTTAGATATCGTATAGATTAGAGTAATTGAAATGAAATACAGTTTTGATCCGTGTAAGGCAAGAATATATATATATATGTATATGCATATATCTTCTGACCACTGATAGACTCTAATATCGCTCCGATTATGGATTTGAATCCATAAGAAACGAATTTAGTTTCCGATTCGGATTCTGGTACGTATAGTGTACAAATAACGGTATTCTTTTGATATAATCCGTTTATATTTTGCTTGGATTTTTTTTTTTTGTTTATAAAATACAATTTAGGTGTCAGCAAGTGGATTTCGGTATATCATTAAAACTGTCTAAGCCTGCGGACCATAAGCTACATATAGTCGCAGTCGATCTAGCCATTTCCCTCTCTGTGTGTTCCTCTGTCGGACTATCAAAGTATGAGATATGAGATCTTTCATTTGACATACACCTAAGTAACGGAATCGACCACCAGTTGTCGTATTTTAAATACAGGTTCTGATTCCGATTGAACCGGGTTGGAAAATAAAAAAAAAACGCAAAATATTTCCTAATTCTAGAAACACTTGCTCCAAATTGGCAATCCAAGTTGGATTTGATATATGTCCCCTTGTTTAAACGGGTTTCCATTTGGAATTTGCATTTATTTCAAAGTCTTATTTTAATTGGCTTTGCCTGCTTTGGAGTGTGGCACGCTGTGGCACTGCTGATCCTCGAGTATCATGCGTGCACCTTGTTCGCCAATCATCATTGTGGGCGCATTCGTATGGCCGGAGGTAATCTCCGGCATGATGCTGGCATCCACCACCCGCAGCCCCTTGATGCCGTGCACCCGGAGACGTTCGTCGACCACGCCAGTTTTGGGGGTGGCTGCCATGCGGCAGGTGCCGGCTGCATGCCACGCGCCCACATACATGTAGCGGATGTGGCACAACCAATAAGCATCCGAGTTGGCAGCGAGTCGATCGCATTCGTCCAGCGGTGGCAGCCACAATTGCAGGCCACAGCGACGAAAGGCGCTTGTCTGCACCAAACGTTGCACGTAGCGCACGTAGCGCAACAATGTGGCACGATCCGCCAGATGCTCGCCATAGTTGTTCCACACCAGCGGTCGCTGCCTCGGACTGCAGCTCCGCAGTTGCACCCGACCCCGCGACTTGGGCAGCAACAGCGATCCGATCAGCTGCAACATGTCCGTTTGCTGCAGCGCTGCCCGCTGGGCGGCAACCAGTTCGCTGCGAAATCCAAAATAGGCAAAGCTAGCAGCGCTGCCACGTGGCAGCACCGTATGCGAGACCAAATGCAAGTCCGGCCGACCAGTAAGATTGGCCGGCGCACGTGAGTTAATAAATCCCATCATCGAGAAGCTGGCGGCGAGTGGTCCACGCTGCCCCTGCAACAGATACTCGGCCACGGAGGCGGGCTCAAAGGGGCCACGCCCACGTTGAGCGACACTACAGTTGCCGGTGAAGCGCAGCAGAAGTGGCAGCATGCCATGATCCTGCAGATTTCGACCGACCTCCGGCAAATGTAGGCGTGGCCGCACGCCCACCGCCTCCAACTCGCTGGCATTGCCAATGCCGGAGAGCAGCAACAGCTGCGGTGAGTTGAGTGCCCCAGCACTCAAGATTACCTCACGATCCGCCCGCACATTCCACTGGCGATTACTGGACTTGAGCACACAGTTGACGCCCCGCACGCGTCCTCCACTGGAGCTGAGCAACAGTCGTTGCACCTCAGCACCGTGGCGCACCTTCAGATTGTTGCGCCTCAGCACATCCGGCTGCGCCAGATATTGGCGGGCGCTGCTGGTGCGTCTGCCTTGCGCGATGGTGGCGGGCACCAGATGCGTATACCCAAAACTGATGCCCAAGTGCAGGGGCTGTCGTAGGCGTGGCACGCCCAACTCACTACTGCCCGCATAGATGAGATCCGCCAGTCGCTGATTGTGCGGCTCCAGCGGAAAATAGCTGAGCTGCAGACGCGTTTGCAATTTGCGATACGCTCGCTGCACCTGCTCCCAATCCCAGCCCTTGAGGCCGAGCCGTCGCCGCCAGCCATTAAAGTCGTCCGCACTGCCGGGCACATAGATGTTGCCATTGATGGCACCAGTGCCGCCCAGCATACGGCCATGCCACCAGTTGCAGCCGTGACCGGCTCTCATGGCCAGGCAGCATTTGGGATTCGGTTCCGCCTCATCCAGCCACATGTAGCGTGCATCGTGATGCAGTGAGCCGCTCAACGCATAAATCTCTGATTCCAGCGGCGGTCGATGGCCCGCCTCCAGCAGCAGTACACTGAGATTGGACTGCTCGCTCAGCCGGCTGGCCACAATCGAGCCAGCGCTGCCCGCTCCAATCACAATGTAATCAAACGATTGCTCCTCCGCCTCCGCATAGTTGGGCGGCCAGTTGCCGGTCAGCGACCAACTGGAGGCATTCAATGCTGCAACCACCGAATCGAGCAGTGCCCGGCCCACACCATTGCTGAGTGGCACAACGGCTGCAGTTGCTGCCTGCTGTGGCAGTGGCAGTTGCAGTGCCAGTTGCAGCAGCAGCAGCAGAAATATGACATGTTTTTGTTGGTTTCTCTTAGCGAGCGTGTTATCCATTTTGAACTAATTGGGGGCGTGCAACTTGTTGGCTGTTCCTGTTGCCATTCCACATTGTAAGCCATAAATAATGCATTCAAATATTATGTTTATATTTAGCTGCTGCTGCTGCAGCTGCTGCTTGTTGACACTGCGCTTTATAGAAGTATTCAATGCTGCCTCCCCCCCCCCGCACCCCTTCCCCTTTGCATACTTGAATGAAATGCACTGTTTTACAGTTAAACGCTGAACAGTTGCTCTGCTAGCAGCTGACAGCGACGCTTGACAGCGGCAGCAAAAATGCTGACAGCACACCCTGTATAAATGCAGAGATATCAAAGGGGTATATTAACAGACAAAAGCAATATACTTTACAAATTTGGTGACTTTAGCTTTCAAATTGTGTGATATATTTGTGGTCTTATCGATTTACACTAACAGGAGGCGGAATGGGCGTGGCCATACCATTGTTTATCGATCTCTTAGGGGAGTTACGAGTAACACTTTTTTCAAATCTACGGAAGGTATATCCATTTAAAAGTTTTAGGGGCGTGGACCTGGGGGCGTCGCAGGTGGGCGTGGCATATGCCGAACTTTAAAGGACATCGCCAACAACCTACCAGCCAAATTTGATGACAGTAGCTATAAAATTGTGGGAGATATGGGGATTTATCGATTTGCGATTATCCATTTGATCGATTTTTCAGCTCCCTAGCGGACATATCACTCCAATTGTGACACTCATTATTATTTATTTATGCGGTGCACAGACATGTATATGTTCCAAGTTTCAAGTCTCATTGCAGAAGGCCAATATACAATAATATAATAATATAATACCTTTATTAATATCAATATCAATAAATATTACATAATAAATAATATAGGCTTATGTATGATTTATTTTTGTCGAACTTAGCTTGTTTCTATTTATTCTTGTGATATTTATATAACAAAGATATACGAAATCCTTTAATTTTAATAATGATTATTTAACTAGGGTATTTAAAGTGCAACACTGCAAATTAAGTTATAGCTTCTTTTTTGTGCATTTTGAATTCGGCTTTTGTTTTGCTCGACTCATAATACCCTGAACCCATTGAATACTTGGAATATAGGTTCTCGAATACCATAGGCAGAACAAGCTTGCTTCATTTGTTCCGTTTCCCGAATATCGATACATTTCGATTTTCGATAGCAAAAAAAACCGCAATTTTAATTAATTTTATTATAATTAAAAATTTGCGTGCACAACTATTTAAAGAGAAATTTGCCAATAATTTGCAATTATATATTTAACAGCTGTGTCCAGGGTATATCGGAGTCGAAATCACTTGTTTTTACTTTGTTTATTATTTGTTTTTTTTTTTTTTTTTGTTAAATGTTTTTACGTATGTTTTGTGGGTGCAAAAGTAGCTCAATAAGACAATTCGGAAGTACAATTCTGGGGTATGAAAATACAGCACATGGTGTATATCTCTATACATATATATATATACATATATACATATATATATACATATATAGAGAGAGAGAGAGAGGGTATTACGAAATGCAAGTGGGAACGCTGACATTGGTCATTGCACCCGTTTTTGGCCAACAACATTTTGCGATGGCTCAGCAAATTGTGCAATTCCAACTCAAATCGTAACTCAAATTGGAGCTGGTGAATTTAGTCAACATTTGGCCAGAGACTCGGATTGAATATGACGGCGATGAATACGTTTGTGACCACGTGGCGGTTTCTGCTCACGATCGTTCCCTCGGCACTGATCCTCTTGTCGCTGAACAAGGGCATCAAGGACTATAGGCCGGACATTGTGGATGAGGCTAACCGCGTCCGTACAATATACATTAACAATCTGCGTCCCAGCTACGATTTCATCATTGTGGGTGGCGGCTCGGCCGGCTGTGTGCTGGCTGCCCGTCTATCTGAGAATCCCGCATGGAGTGTACTGCTGCTGGAGGCTGGCGGCGATGAGCCGCTGCTAATGGATCTGCCGCAAATGTATCCGGTATTTCAGCGCACACCCTGGGACTGGAAGTATCTGACAGAGCGCTCGGATCGCTACTGCCTGGCCATGGAGGAGCAGCAGTGCTTCTGGCCGCGCGGCAAAGTCCTCGGCGGCTGTAGCTCCATCAATGCAATGATGTATGTGCGCGGCAATCGGCGGGACTACGATCGATGGGCCCAGCTGGGCAATCCCGGCTGGGATTACGACAATGTGCTGCACTACTTTCGCAAGACGGAGGATATGCGTATACCGGGCTATGAGCGTAGTCGCTATCATGGTCATGGCGGACCCATCAGCGTCGAGAGATTTCGCTCCACGACGCCACTGCTGCAGGTGTTCATGGATGCCGCATCGCAATTGGGCTTAGCGCATCCCGATGGCGATTTTAATGGACGCACGCAAAGCGGCTTTGCACCGCCGCATGGAACGCTCCGTGATGGTCTGCGCTGCAGCGCCAACAAGGGCTATATGCGCCGCAGCTGGCAACGTCCCAACCTGGATATTGTCCTGAAAGCATTTGTGCAGCGCATCCACATTGAGCCGCAGACAAAGCGTGCACTCGGCGTTACCTTTGAGCATGATCTGCTGCAGCATCGGGTGCTGGCCGGAAAGGAGGTGCTGCTTGCAGCCGGCGCCTTGGCCAGTCCCCAGCTGCTGATGGTCAGCGGTGTGGGACCCGCCGATCAGCTACAACCGCTGGGCATTGAGGTTGTGCAGCATCTGGCTGGCGTTGGTGGCAATCTGCAGGATCACATCTCGACATCGGGAGCGATTTACACATTTGACGGAAGGCAGCCGGATGGCAGCCACATGTCCCTCATTGTGCCCGATCAGCTGAACAAGGATTCGGTGGATGCGTTTATCCATCAGAAGGGAGGCTTCTTCTATGCGATGCCGGTGAGCGAAGTGATGGGCTTTGCCAGCACACGTTACCAGCCGGCGCACGAAGATTGGCCCGATGTCCAGCTGTTCATGGGCAGCTATAGCTATGGCTCAGATGGTGGCTTGGTCGGACGACGCGGCGCCGCCATCACGCTGGACAACTATGCAAACACGTACGAGCCGATGATGTATCAGGACTCGTTTGTGATTGCGCCACTGCTGATGCGACCGCGTTCGCGTGGCTATCTCCAGTTGCGCTCGTCGGATGCACGCGTCCATCCGCGTATACATGCCAACTACTATGACGATCCGCTGGACATGGCCGTCATGGTCGAGGGCCTGAAGCTGGCCCATCGGCTCACCCAGACGCCGGCGATGCAACGGCTGAATGCCACCCTCAACATTTACGAGTGGCGCAACTGTCCGGAGGTGGAGTATCTGAGCGATGCGTTCTGGGAGTGCCTGGCCCGATACTATTCGCAGACCATTTATCATCCGGTCGGCACCTGTAAAATGGCACCCGCTAATGATCCGGCCGGTGTTGTCGATCCCCGATTGCGTGTGCACGGCATCCTTGGACTCCGGGTGATCGATGCCAGCATTATGCCAACGATACCCACTGGGAATACGAATGCACCCACTCTAATGATCGCTGAGCGTGGTGCGGATATTATAAAACAGGATTGGCACCACTATCCGCATGGCGGTTGGCGCTAACCCCCACCACCATCAATCACCATCTCCTCAACTCTTTAACAGTTCCACAAACAACAGCAACAGAAACCAATCGAAAATCGTGTTTGGCAAAACGAAGGTCAAAACTAATTTTGAACGGGGCCAAAGCAAGTAAACAATAACTGTACTCTTTACTCGCACAGACGGACAGACACTAATCGGAAGTCCAGCTTTAAGTAAGTGCTTGCAATAACACCTGAAAGTGGTGTGCTTTTTGGAGTGTATACATATAAAAATGTTCCTAAATTTATGGATATTGCAAATCTTGGCAGAATTTATTATACCAATAATATTAAATGCATTATTGAAATATTTGAATGGCAATTAGCGGTATACTTAAATATAATTTTTTTTTTAATTACTTTTTCATTCATTAAATTTGTTTTTATTATTTTTTTTTTGTTCAAACATTCATGTTTTTTTTATTTAAAAATGAATGTCATTGGAAATTTTATTGTCCATTCAAAATGGGCAGCAATTAAAAAAATAAATAAAACAAAAAAATATTAAAAATTTTATTTTTCATTCATTCAATTTATTTTTTTTTTTTGTACAAACATTTCGTATTTTTTTTTTGTTCAATTTAAAAATGGATTTCATTTGATATTTTATTGGGCAGCAATAAAATAAATAAAAAAAAAATAAATAAAAAATAAATAAATAAAAAAAAATAAATAAAAAAAAAATAAATGAAAAATTTTTTTATTTCATCATTAAATTTGTTTTTATTATTTGTTTTGTACAAACATTTCGTGTTTTTTTTTGTAATTTAAAAATGAATGTCATTTGTTATTTTATTGTCCATTCAAACTGGGCAGCAATAAAAAAATAAATAAAAAAAATAAAATTAAATAAATAAAAATAAAAAATCCAGAAATGTACGAGGGTGGTTTGATGAGTACCTGACCTCTTCTTCACCAAATGGGGCCGTTTCTTCTTCAACTCGGCGTCAAATCTTCCCAATAGTTCGGCATAGTAGAGCCCTGTAATCGTTCTTCCCTTCTCTAGGTAATCTATGAGGATAATACCTTTCGAATCCCAGAAAACCGTGGCCATCACCTTTCCGGCCGATGGAACAGTTTTCGCCTTCTTTGGGGCAGATTCGCCAGGTGAAGTCCACTGTTTCGACTGTTCTTTGGTCTCTGGTGTGTACCAGTGAATCCATGTTTCGTCAACAGTCACGAATCGACGCAAAAATTCCTTCGGATTACGCTTTAACAGCGCCAAACCATGCTCCGAAGTGTCTGGTGTGAGCAAACGCGGCACCCATCGCGCCGATAGCTTTCTCATACCCAATATTTCATGATTGAAATTTTTTTTTTTGACTGAAATTTTCACTGTGGCTGTTTAGGTTTATGTACTATACGATAGTCACGTCATATTGCAATAGTGGCGCCATCTGGCGTCAAGGTCAGGTACTCATCAAACCACCCTCGTATTCCGCGTGCCACATTTAGCTTCAGTCTCAATTGAGTTATGCGAGTGGGAAGTTAGCCGGAGTCGATTGTGATTTGTTGTCGGTGGTTCTGAGCGCAATTTTGTGGTAATAATTAAATATGAGTGCGGAAACTGCAGGGGGGGGGGGGGGGGACGGGTGAAGACCTAAGATTAAGTCTTTGTGCCTAATTGAGTATAATGTACAAAATGTCAGCTGTTGCTGTTTGCTGTTTGCTGTTGCAATCGAGTCAAAGCATTTCCCAGCGCATTCTGGCGACATTGACGCAGGCGCCGCAATTTGTTGCCAGCTGTTGTTGTTGTTGTTGTTGGCGTTTTGGCGCTTTTCAGGTATTTGTTGTTGTTGTTGTTGTTGTTATTTATGAGCGGGCGCTGAACCAAATGCCAAATGCGACAAGTTTTACCTGTTTGCCGACTGCCTCGACACACACACACCCCACACACACACACACATAACACACACACACACACACACATACTGTAAATGCTTTGCTGAAATTTTCAAAAAGGTTTTCGAGATTTTTCACACGGGCCAGTATTCAATGTCCGCTGCTAACAAAATGACGCGAACCAAGCAGCTGCTCCAGCAGCAGCTAAGGATCCAGGAATCCCACAGCCAGCAGTTGCAGCTGCAGCTGCAATTGTTGCTGCTGTTGTTTGGTCTGCTGCTGTTGCCCACAATTGCAGCAGTGCCGCAACAACAGTTGCTGCTGGATGCCACACAAGTGGCACAACTGGAGCAGGAGGCAACAGTGCCATCGCTCAACGATCTGTCGGGTGAGTTTCTAGGATCATCCATATTTGATATATATATATATATATATATATATATATATCAATTGCATTTGCAGATCTAAGCGTTGGCATCAATCTGTTTCCGGTAAACAATTTAATTGCGGCTGCCGCCAATGCTGAGCCCCCCGCCCCCGTTCAATTTGTGCGCCTTGCGATGAACAGCGGACTGTGAGTGACGACCAACAGATGGCGCTTTATATTCACTTCTGTTTAAGTTATTTTACTCCGCAATATATATTTATATATATAATATATATATTGTTATTTTTTTTGTATATGTATATATACCCTTTAATCAGGAGCAGGTTGTTAAATGTTAAATAAAATTATGTCCAAGCTGAAAACAAATTATGTGTGAATCCATAAATTGATCTGATCTGATATTTTGAGAATGTATATAACATATGCTCGAGAGATGAGTTTTTTTTTGTGAAAAACTCTATTGTTTACAAAGCTATCCTCATAAAATTTACAAAATATGTCATAACATCTTACATTTGAATAATATATCAACAATATCAGTCTCCTATGGACATAAGTTTCCCATTGTTTATTATTTTAATTAAATTAATTAATCAGCGATGTTTCGCTGATTTCCTTGTCATAAATAATAAATTAGATGCATGCATAAATAATAAATAAGATCATTGTACTTAAGTTGATTAGTCCAAATTGCATTACTCTCAATCTGACCCTAGAATTTTTTACAGGGTACAGAGTATATGTATATATATGTTTATATATATATATATATATATATATACATATAGGGTGTTGGCGCGCATTAATTACTGTGTTACGTAATTGTGTTTACCTGATTATATTGCGCATACTCGTTTTATGGAAATGCAGCTCAATTGTGGATGTTGTGGAATTTAATTGGCCATATATGACAATTATTAGCCAAAAACTTTAATTGGTCAGCAAAAAAAAAAAACAACTTGAAACTGCCTTTTACAGAATATCTGTCATTGACTGACATTCTCTGGGTCTGGGTTACATTATCTAGGCAGCTATAACTGTATTTGGACAGTGCTTACACACTTCAATTAAAAATGCACTTTGAAGTACCCACAAACAAATGGCGATGCGATTCCAAGAAAGGGATCCCACTCAGATAAGATAACACAAGAGGATAAGGATTAGCCAAAACCAACTGAGAATTATGTGAACTATAAGTAAATTGAAAGAATATAGCGAATAGATCGGCAATGAACTGCTATGTCTATCGTCTTTTTTTGTATACCCTTAACCCATTTAAAATGGGATGGTTTCGTGCACATGTATGTAACAGACAGAAAGAAGCATCTCCGCCACCCCACAAAGTATATATATTCTTGATCAGGATCAACAGCCGAGTCGATATAGCCCTGTCCGTCTGACCGTTCGTCCGTCCGTCTGTATGAACACGTGGATCTCAGAGACTATAAGAGCTACGGACTTCAAATATGGAATATAGGTTCTCGTGTACCAGGCGCAGCTCATGTTTGCTTTATTTTTATAGATAACTGCCTTAGTTTCTGAATTATCGATACATTTCGATTTCCAATAGCATATTTAAGAACTGAAAATTTGAGTGCAAATCATCTTAAATGGAAATTTGTCAATAAAACTAGAATATATTTAACAACTGAGTTAAGGGTATATTGAAGTCGAGCTAACTCGACGACAACATTCACACTTGTTAACAACTGGGTTAAGGGTACATCAAAGTCGGGCCAACTCGACTACAGCATCTTACTTGTTTTTTTTTTTGTTTTTGTTTATTTATGCGATAGCAGACTCTACAAAGACTAAACAAAGCACAAAGATTACGACAATCGGTTAGTAGGTATGTGATGAACTCATTTGGGTTGTGGCTTATCGCAGCTATAAATTGCCTGGCGCTGGCGACGACTCAAAACAGTCGCTTTTCAAATGCCGGCAACAAGTAGTATTCAGAGCCAGATATTCTACCCTGGCGATGCACAGTGCACGCCGGAAGGGGTTGGCTCCTGGAGCGTAATGGTGCAGACGCTGCTGCAGGCGCTGCTCGTGGCTAAATGCAATGTGGCGCCAAGGACAATATGGCCACCGGACTATGGCGACACGGCGGCGTTCAACCAAGGCTGCGCTGACCCCTTTGACTTTGTCGTCATTGGGGCCGGATCGGCAGGCTCTGTTGTCGCTAGCCGACTTAGCGAGAATCCCCAATGGCGTGTCCTCCTCCTGGAGGCAGGCGGTGATCCGCCTGTAGAAACTGAGGTAAGTCACAAGTTAAGAACCGTTCATTGACTAGTCTAACAGCTGCATTTTGACTGTAGCCATAAAATTGTGGAAGATATTTAAAACGATACTAAAGTAGTCACTAAGTTGAAGTGTTCTTTGAGTTTTGACTTCAAATTTATTTTCAAATTACTTTAAATTCAATTTCTGAAACAATTTGAAATTGGATTCAGTTTTGAGCCATTCCCAAAAGACAAGAACTTGTCTTTGGCTATTGCCACTTTCTGCAAATTTGGAGAGCATTGTGAAAATTAAAAGTGAAAAGCACTTTGCTTTCCCAAATTGGAACACACCTAAATATAGGAATTTATCATCTGATTTTCTGATTTGCTTTCGAAACAGATACCTGCCCTGGCCTTTGCAGTGCAGCACACGGAGTTCACGTGGAACTATTACACGGAAAAGAGCGAGAAGGCCTGCCTGGCATGGAACGATGGACGCTGCTATTGGCCTCGGGGTCGGGTGCTGGGCGGCACTGGAGCCATCAATGCGATGCTCTACTTGCGTGGCAATCGAAAGGATTACGATGACTGGGCCGAGCTGGGCAACACCGGGTGGAGCTATGATGAGGTGCTGCCCATTTTCGAGCGGTCTGTGCGTCCCGTTGGGAATGCAACGCATCCGCAGGGATATTTGACGCTAGATAAGTTCGAATACCAGTTTGGGCATATTCAGGAGATGATACGTGCCGGCGGCAGGGAGCTGGGGGTGCCAAGTGTCGACGAGTATGCCGAGGGCAGCTATGTGGGCTATACCAATGTGCCGGGCACCTTGCTGCGGGGTCAACGCGGCACCACAGCCAAGGGTTATCTGAATCGCGTGGCTGATAGACCTAATCTGCATGTGGTGAAGCGGGCAGTGGTTAACCAGCTGCACTTCGCTGATGATGGGCAGCGTCTGGATGCTGTGAGCTTTGTGCGCGATGGCGTCACCCATCGAGTGGGCGTGTCCAAGGAGGCGATCCTGTCAGCGGGTGCCATCAATTCACCAGCGCTGCTAATGCGCTCGGGGATCGGAGAACGAGAGCACCTGGAGTCGCTCCAGTTGCCGGTGGTGCAACACCTGCCTGGCATCGGTGGCAATCTGCAAGATCATGTGCTAGTGATGCTCTTTGTGAAGTTGGATGGGGGCGCGGCCAAGTCGACAAACCAGCAACAAACATTGGACAGTATCTATGATTATCTGATACATCGACGCGGACCACTCTCAGCACTGGACATCTCCTCACTGGTTGGCCTCGTCAATACGGCGAAGGAGAGCAGTGATCCACGATATCCGGATGTGGAGTATCATCATTTCTTCGGTCAGCGCGGTAGATCAGATGGAATGGAAACGCTCATGAATGCAACCGGCCTACACGATAAGTACCTACCGCATCTGCTGCGCCAGGTGGCCCAATCCGATGTGATGACCATCTTCGTGCTGCTCTCCCATCCGCTGTCAGCGGGTCAAGTGCGTCTGCAGAGCGTCGATTACACGCAGCCGCCGCAGATGTTTAGCAACTATCTGAAGGAGCCCGCGGACGTGGAGACACTGCTGCGCGGAATACACTACCAGGAGCAACTGTTGCAGACGCAATCCTATCGCGATCATCAAGCAGATCTCATCCACATACCCATCGAGGAGTGCGACGAGGCACACGAGTATCGCAGCGATGGTTACTGGCGCTGCTATATCAAATATTTCACCACCACGTGCTACCACCAGGTGGGCACCGTCAAGATGGGACCAGCCAGTGATCCCGCTGCCTGTGTCAATCCCCGTCTGCAGCTGCACGGCGTCAACAATCTCCGTGTGGCGGATGCCAGCATTATGCCCAAGGTGATCAGTGTCAATACAAATGCGGCCTCGGTGATGATCGGAGAGCGGGTCGCCGATTTTATTTCACAGGATTGGGCCAACAACAAAAGAGGGACGCAGAATTTGCATATTGATGAATTTTAATGGGTGCAAGCGAGAGTGCAAGACAGTGAGAGAGACAGAGACAGAGACAGAGACGGAGAGAGAGAGAGAGAGAGAGAGAGAGAATGAGGAGAGCAAAGTAGGGACAAGCGTGGCCCTATATATAGCAATCTTATCGCATATTACTGAAACTTTTTTTTTTTATAAATATATGAATTATAATAATATAAATAAATGTAAATTCCCTTTATTAGAAGATACAAGGTGAGACAAATATGGATTTCAGGAAGTCTATTAAAAACAAGTAGGTAGATAAAATACCCCGGAGTCACCTTTGACAATAGGGGAAACTTTGTGTACAGAATATGATATTAAAGTGCTCCCGAGCGCTTTTTACGTGTCGTAGCATAGATGGAAAGTCATGGCGTAGATCACCAGATGGAGCTCAGGCGACTACAGGAAGCAACGCTTCTAAGGATGGCATCCTAAGCCGAAGAGATGCACAACTTATTTTAGATGAACTTCCACTACTGATGCACTGATGCATATCCACAGGGATGAAATGACAGCTGACCACTTATTTGACGACACTAGATGAAGTTCATCCTATGAACCGATCACTCACCAATCAGGGCACAGGCCCTCGGATATCATATCATGAATCCTATCAGCATATTTCAAGCTGTGAAACATAACAATCGGATAAAGCCAAACGATCCGATAGTCAGGCAGCAATAAATGCTTGTAGGGGTACAAAGATAACGTCAAGTAGTCAAGTAGTAGTACCAGATCAAAGCTAGACCAATTCGGGACACATAACAGACTTATCCTATTGCGGTGCGGACCTCTTCCTTTCAGTAGGTTGAAATGGGGGGGGGGACGATTGGAGCACAATAAAAAACACTTTTTTGTTAGCTACAAATATCACTTATCATATCAGATCAGCAAGATATCAGCAAGATATCAGCAAGAGAGCGGCAGTTCGCTTTTTATGGCCTACTTTCAGGCATGAACAAATTGGATTTGTAATTTAAATTTTTGGTTTGAATTTTATTTAAATTTGTAATTTTTTTTAATTCATTTTCAAAATTCGATAAGAATTTTGACATTTGCTTATTTAAACTGATGCAGTTAGAATACATGTGTATTTCAAAAGATATATTTATACTTATCGTGTGATATATTAAAAGTGATTCAGGTTGATCTCAGCCGACGTTTGTTTGGGCCCAAAAGTGCTTCCCATTTGTTATGCCAAGTTTTCCGATAGTGTATCTGACCATCATCTGATATTCATCGTCCAATTAAAAAAGTCGAATGCGCTTGCAGCAAAGTTCAGCAAAACTTGAACTTGGGCAATTGCATTGCTGGCATGGAAAAGTCTGAGAAACTTAATTAAAACAAGAGAACGTTGCATAACCGACTGCAAAATACTCTGATACTATGATAAGTAATGCCTGGTGACACAAAACAGGGTGGGTGTAACCAAGAAATACCAATCTTTAAAATTATTCTCAAAATTTATTAAAATTTACAAGAATAACAATTTTTAAAAGAAGGCGTTGCCATCTCATGTCTTGCAATCTTGGGTTGTCTTTAGGTAGATGTAATTTAAATTAAATTTAAGACGAACCTAAAGTATTCACTAAGTTTAAGTATTCTTTTAGTTTTGACTTTCCCAGTTCCCAGTTATCTATCATCCAAGTTTGGTAACTATAGCTCTTAAATTACGGGAGTGGGCGTCGCCGAAAATCTATTTTTAAGGAAGAGTAATCTACGTTTAATGTTTGCTAACTTTAGCTCTTAAATTGCGGAAGATAGTGACTTTTATCGTCTTTAAGAGATAAGTTTGAGTGGTCAAAAATGTTATTTTCGTATCTATGAAGGGTGTTACTAGCGATATAGTATATATATATAATATGGTTTTATCGGAGTTCCTTGAGGTGACCAGCAAGTCTGAGTTTGGTGACTTAATATTTTAAATTGTGGGAGATATCAGGTTTTATCAATTTACACAACTTGTATAATTCTTTTTATCGGTTCTTAAAGGGGGCTAACAGAAACAGAGAGAGAGGGAGAGAGAGGGTGCGAGAGAGAGGGAGATAGAGAAGAGGCGACTGAGTCCGAAGACCAACTGTACTTGTTGGCTGGGTGCCCAGCTTTACGTGTTGGCCGATCCCATTTCAACACTTACGCGCTTACAGATGTTCAGGTGTTGCAACACAGCTAAAACATAGCTAAAACACAGCTAAAACATAGCTAAAACACAGCTAAAACACAGCTACAACACAGCTAAAAAAAACAGCTAAAACACAGCTACAATATAGCTAAAACACAGCTACAACATAGCTACAACACAGCTACAACACAGCTACAACACAGCTAAAACAAAGCTAAAAAACAGCTAAAACACAGCTAAAACATAGCTAAGACACAGCTACAACATAGCTACAACACAGCTACAACACAGCTAAAATACAGCTAAAACAAAGCTAAAAAACAGCTAAAACACAGCTAAAAAACAGCTAAAAACAGTTAAATCATAGATAAAACACAGCTACAACAAAGCTAAAACAGAGCAACAACATAGCTAAAATACAGCAACATAATAGCTAAAACACTGCTAAAATATAGATACAACACAGCTAAAATACAGCTAAAAAAAACAGCTAAAACATAGATACAACACAGCTAAAATACAGCTAAAACAAAGCTAAAAAACAGCTAAAACACAGCTAAAACATAGCTAAAACGCAGATAAGACACAGCTACAATATAGCTAAAACACAGCTACAACATGGCTACAACACAGCTAAAAAACAGCTAAAACATAGATACAACACAGCTAAAATACAGCTAAAACAAAGCTAAAAAACAGCTAAAACACAGCTAAAACATAGCTGAAACACAGCTAAAATACAGCTACAACATAGCTAAAACACAGCAACAACATAGCTAAAATACAGCTACAACACACCACACGCACTGCACACACACTACACACACACACTGCACACACACACACTGCACACACACGCACTGCACACACCGAAATGCCGGACAAAACATTTGATTGCTGTCGGCTTATCGTAGACAATGGATGAATAACAACGTTGTTTGGCATACGATAATAAAAAACAATTTGTGGTACTGTAATTGAATTGGCCGGGTAGCAGTTGGCTTATCAGCTGTTCCCGCTTAGCAGTTTGCAGTCGTAGTTCTGGCTTCACCTTAGCTACTGGCTGCACCCGCACTTGAATGTCACATCTAATCTCTGGTGGCTCAGTGATAAAGGCGCGTCCGGCAGAGCTGCGAATATGTGTCTATAAGCAAAACATACATCTACTATATAAATAGTAATACACGCTAACAAAATGTGGGATTAAGTTAAACATTATCTGGGTAAGGTATTAACGCGTACAGTTCCAAACGGAAAATTTATTTGAACAATCGGGAGCAACCCACTGCGAAATACTCTGTTACCAGTGAACCAGTTTGGCAAGGTGACTTCAGGAAAGGGGGAGACTCTTAGGGAAGGATTGTTCGAATCAATCAATCAATCAAATTACTAATTATAGCTTTTTTTGTTTGAATTGCAAAACTGATGACTCTTTGCTTTACAATTGCATCGATTTATCGATTTTATCGATGCTATCGATTAACCAGAACTCCACTTTCGGGACCGATTTAGGATTATTTTATTAAGTTAAACATATTTTTCGAGTGCAACAATGACACCGTTTTGTTTTAATTAATTTCTTATAAGCTACACTCTTAAAAAAGTATTCAATTCCGGATTATATTGAAATAATAAGATTGATAAAAATAATTCAAAATACGAAGTATACAAAAAAGTTGAGTGTAATTCGAGCAACATTCAAAACCCAAAATTATTTCTGGCTAATCAATGAAAACGAAATTCCAAAAATATAGTAAAAGTAGAATTTGTTTTCTAGTGTATATATGTATATATAGTGTATATATGTAAATATAAATAAATGTATAAATATTGTTTGCTATTTGCAATGCAAATGGCGCAGGTGATTTACGGCGATGTGTGCGGCATGCGAAAGCTTAAGTGGCCGGAGACGTACAAATGCCGGCTGACGGCGTTCTCCGGCGATCAGTTGCGTACGAGCTGCCGGGCAGCAGGTACCGGTTTAGATTAGAGAACAGTGCGAAGTGCTTCAGGCATTAGAACGATGGAGTTTTTGAGCGCTCAGTGCGCGGCCCGTTCGGCGGGTCCGGCGAATACGTTGATGACCCTGTTGCTGCAAACGTTGATAGCCAAATTTTGTGATCTGAGCGGCGAGCAGCAGTGGCCGGCAGATCAGGGTGATTGGCTGGACCAAAACGGTGGCTTCCAGGAGCCCTACGACTTTATTGTTATCGGTGCGGGCAGCTCGGGTGCTGTCGTCGCCGGACGACTGGCGGAGCAGGCAAATTGGCGTGTGCTACTGTTGGAGGCTGGCGGTGATCCGCCGATTGAAACGGAATTTGTTGCATGGCACATGGCTACACAGTTTTCCGAGTGGGATTGGCAGTATCATACACAGCCGAATGGACGCGCCTGCATGGCCATGCAGGGAGAGAGCTGCCATTGGCCGCGTGGCAAGATGCTTGGTGGCACCAACGGCATGAATGCAATGATCTATGCGCGGGGCACACGCTTCGACTTTGATGACTGGCAGTCGCGTGGCAATCCCGGCTGGGGCTATGACGAGGTGCTCCATCATTTCCGCAAGGCCGAAGACTTGCGTTCCACGCGTACCGATTACAAGAAGGGTGATCATGGCGTCGGCGGACCCATGGGCCTCAATAACTATGTCTCCGACAATGAGTTCCGCTCGACAATACGGGCGGGCATGCTGGAGATGGGTTACGGTAGTGCACCCGATTTCACCGAGGGCTCCTTTGTGGGCCAAATGGATATACTGGGCACTCAGGACGGTGGCCGTCGCATTACCACCGCTCGCTCTCATCTGCACAAGGAAACGACCAATTTGCACATCCTGCGCCACGCCCACGTCAAGCGACTTAATCTGGATGCCAAACAGCGGGCGGAAAGCGTCACATTTGTCCATCGCGGCGACAAGGAATACACGGTGCGGGCCAGCAAGGAGATCATCCTCTCAGCGGGCGCCATTGGCACACCACAAATTCTGATGCTCTCGGGTGAGTGAACAAAATAAGGAAACATCGATCTATATCTATATCTATAGCTTATAGCAGATTAGTTTGTCGTATATCGTGCAACAAAATTAGAATACCCCCTGCTAGGGTATGTCACCTAGCCAAGGTTTGCCAATGTCAAACTATCCGAATAAATAATCGCCGCTCTCTTTAATCTTTGGCCGAATCGTAAAAGACCGATAAGATAGCTAAAGCACAGGGGGGAAAAAAAAACTAAAATAATAATGAATGAATATTTGGTGAACTGGTTGGAAAATGTTATGCGATATCTGCCAGTTTTAGCAAACATAAAGAATCGTCCATATATAAAAGTTGTACTTATGACAGATTAAGCTATAATTATGTATACTAAATGTTTGAGTGCAATTGCGATTGCGATATCTATTATTTGACTAAGGTAATCTTGGAATTTTACTACCTCCGATATCGCTTATATGAAAATAGTTTAGCTTAGTTTTAGTAGGTCAACTTATGTTTGGCATCCATTAATCCAATTCACCTTTATTTCATAAATATTCCGTGTGCAGGCATCGGACCAGCCGAGCATTTGAGGAGCGTTGGCGTTCCCGTTAAGCTGAACCTACCAGTGGGTCGCAATCTGAAGGATCATGCGAGTCTGCCTGTCATCTTTCAGATCGACAAGTCCACAGCACGCAAGCCCACCGAGGAGGAGCTGGTGGACGCCATGTACAATCTGCTGATGGGTCGCCATAGCAAACTGTTGCATCACGAGGCAACAGCGCTGACGGGCTTCATCAATACGACCTCGCTGCACGGTCCCAATCCGGACATACAGACGACCAATTTCTTCAGCCTGATGCAGAGCCCGGAGCTGCGCGGCTATGTAGCCGCCACTGGGTTCAATGAGCGTGTCGCCAAAAGCATCCTATCGGCCAACGAGAAGTCGAACACATACATCACATATCTGCTGCACTTGAAACCCTTCTCGGCTGGCCGTTTGGAATTGAAGAGTGCCGACTTTCTGGATGCACCACTCTTAGATCCGGGCTACATGACGGATGAGCGGGACGTGAACACCTATATACGTGCCTTGAACATCTATAAGCGACTGCCGGAGACGAGTGCGTTTAAGGAGCGTGAGGCTTCGCTGCACAAGATCGATCTGGAGGCATGCAACGGCATCGCTTATCAGACGGACGATTACTGGCGCTGCTATATTCGTCATATGACCACCACAGTTTACCATCCGGTGGGCACCGCTCGCATGGGACCCGTTACCGATCCCACTGCCGTAGTCGATGCCCGTCTCCGGGTCCATGGTGCGAGTGGATTACGTGTAATCGATGCCAGTATTATGCCCGATATTGTCGGTGCGAATACGAATGCCGCTTGCATTATGATCGGTGAGAAGGGCGCCGACATGATCAAGGAGGATTACCTCGGCAGCAATCAGCATACGGAGCTTTAGATTCTACAGCTTCGAACTGACCATCTTAGGCGTTTTGGTTGGCTTCATCCACTTATATAACATTATTAACTTAATTTTATTGATCTTTTTTTTTTTAATTAAATTGAATGTGCTGCGAAATTTGCAATAGTGTTATTTTCATTAAACCAAAAATATATCGATAAACAGCTCGTCTGCAGTTAAAAATCTCGGCAATCAATTTAACCTTCGTCTAAGTGCAGGTGATTTCAGTGCCCCTCAAACTTTAGAGAAATGTGCGGTTCGAAACTGTGATAAACTGACAACGCAACTGCACAGCTTTGAGAGTCACTGCATATCCAGCGATATTTTCATAGTGGCTCTAAAGGCGAAATTGAAGGGTACAGAGTGCGCTATGCTTAGCTTTGCACAGTGACTCTCAAAGCGCAAACAGAAGTTACTCATATCCGAAATTCATTCTGTGCTGAAAACTAAAAGAATCGTGACAAAAAAAAATGTATCGTATTTATTTATGTAAGCAAACAAATTAAATGCAACTCAGTTATTTTTTAAACATTTTTATTTATTAAATTTTCATGTTTTTTTTTTTTTGTTGTGAGATGACATTTGACACAAAAAAAACGCTTGAAGCAAGATCCGAGGATTCCAACATTCGTTTGTAATTTTAACAGAACAACAAGAAGAGGGAACCAAGGTCCGCAATGAAGTGGAATGAATGAATGAATGAATGAATGACAAGAGTAACACAACCTAGAAATCCTTTTGCAAATGATGGGCGCCTCCTATTTCGAATGTAACTACAGATACACAAGTGATACAGTGTGAAAGTATCTTATCTAATTGTGTAAACTAATCTAATCTAATTATTTTGCTCTTACAGATTAATCTAAATAATTAATGCAACTGTTAAAGACTATTTTCATATTTACATAAGTATGTACACTGAATACCATTGAATATCATATTCCTTCAATCGGCGTTGAAAAGAAATATCAAGGAAAGCTAGGAACTTTTTTGATATATAAGGAATCGTAGGAAATTGGCGATTTGTTCACAATAATTCCTAACTTTCCTTGATATTTCGCTAAATTTGTTGAGCATTATCAGCATCAGCAAGACGATAAACATTATTACCGGATTATGTCAAAAGTTGTCGCACAAGTCGTCACTTACTGGTTTTTGTTCGATCTTTCATGAATAAAGTTGTACCTAAATAAGTGGGACTGGTTCGGGGTCTGGGTCTGGGTCTGGGACATGATTTTAGCCAATGATTGATAGCTTTCACTTTTCCCAATTAGTGGCGAATTTTGGGTAGTTGTTATGCCGCATACCACTTGACGCCACACATCGAGGTAACTGTGTGCTCGTCAAACTGTTTTGGCATGCATACAAACTGATGGTAATTAATCGGTGGGTCGCACAAGTGCCCCTCACAGACCACAGAGCACAGACCACAGAGCACGGAGCACGGAGCATGGAGCACTACTAAAGTGGCCCACGCCGGTGATTTCAGCTTGAAACGGAATTGCCAATTGCCAATTGTTTTGATTTCTTTTGTTTTTGAGGCTAACTGGATAATGATTAATATCGCTCAATATATACTTAAAGATGAGCAGATTGTGTAATTATTTTCATTAGTAACAATATAACAAATAATAATCATAGATCCCTTGCTTTGAATATGTAATCTGAGCGGGTTCCCAGGCACTCTGCGTAAGTGGTTGAGTAATTAACGCACACATAACCGGCTAACCGCTAAACTTGGCCAACAGCTGCTAGCTGGTAGCTGGTAGCACACTGGGTACACTCTGTAGGTAATGCGAAATCATGACATGCAGAGTACGCAATGAGATCCATCTGAGATGCGTTACGCTGATTTGACAATGAATTATGAGCGAACGGGGCAACAAATCTATTTGCAGGCATTTAGGCAACAGATTAGAGATGAGAGATGTCAGTCAAGAGACAGCTACAACTACCAGTTGCCAACTACCTGTTACCACAGCAACTACACACACACACACACATGCGCACACATATGTACTTACATATCTGGGAAGTAACATCCGATTGTGGTTTATGTTTGGTTTGCTTTTGCTTTGGTTTGGTTTGGTTGGTAACTTTGGGAATAGGTCACGTAGTGCTCGTGCAACAAGCCACGCTCCGATTGGCTTTGTGGTTGGCCTGAGATACACACGCACATGCATATATAACTATATATATATATATATATATGTATAATATTGACAAATACATAGATACATTTAGGAGTTACAAATTCAAAACCGTGCACTTGTCGCTTTGTGTTTGCTCCACAACTTCAGCAAAAAAAAAATACAAATTATTTCCCTTTTGCTTTTGTCATTTAATTAAGTTCATTTTCGATTTCATTGCCTCATTCCATTGTGGTGCATTCAATGCTTGTAATATATATACATAAATACATATATATATATATGTACATACATCATTATGTCACCCGCACTACCTGTAACTAATGTTGCTGTTGCTGTTGCCACTTCTCACAAAATAATCGCTAAAGATGCGTATTTTTAAGTGTTTCTTTTTTGCATTTCACTTTTAATTGCTTTCAAGTAAATGTTTGCTTTGATTAGGCAAGTGACAAAAAAGTTAAGTTCAAAACAGCCAAAAGTACCGGATACTATTATGTGCCGCCCGTAATTGTAACGGAAGTGGTTCATTGTGGTTCGCTTAGCCACCTAAGTTTCCCAACTGCCCATTGTCATCTCATTATGAAAAACTGCCTAAAAAAACAAATATACTAATTAACGAGTACTCAATTCCATTCAAGTAAACGATAAAACCCTAAAAAAATAAAAAAATAAACTAAATAATTGCAAAATTGCCTATCATCACTTGTGGAAAACACTTAACTGGAAAAGTGCTGTGAGGCAACAATTGAAATAAATTAGGAGTATTAAATTTCATTGACGTGAATGGAAGATCATCAAAAAATAAATATTTAGTTAATAATAATAAACAAATGTTTTATATTTACAAAAAGAAAAACAAGCAGCAAAAAATTGTAGAAAGCTCAAAGTTGTCAGCCAAACTCTGTTAAGACCATAATACAAAATATACAAAATACATTAACTGTTTATTTTAATAGTTATCGCACGAAAGAGAGAAAAAAAAGTTAAAGCAAGATTTATATAGATGAAAAATTAGTCTATAAAAACTTATATTTCATAAGTGAGACTGTAATTAATTTGATTTGGGGGGGGGACTCGTTGCTTAACTTTGGAGATTGGCCGTTTAACAATGTGGCTCACTGTTGGTTGCATTCTCCAAATGACATCGTCATAAACAAATGCCCCACTTCTCAGCCCTTGACAATTCTTGGACCGCAATAAACGACTTCACATCACATTGAAGGGCCTGCTTAGCGCACATGGCCAAGTTGTTCAAGTTGGTCAACAAATATTTGGTTAGTGACGTTTCATATTTCATCTACGCATGGAGTTTCCCCAGCGGAACTGACAAATTTTCGCATGGAAAACTCACGCACAGCAAAGAAAACGCTATGAGTAAAAAACCGATTGTCGTTTGACCTTGTGACATTAGCTATATGAACAACAACAACAACAACTACAACTACAACAACAACAACAACCACATCGAATAGAGAGTCGCATTGCTTTTAATTGTTGCTCTGTTAATTGGCGGTCATTATATTTTGTTTCACTTCGTCATTGAGAGAGCGAGAGAGAGCGAGAGAGAGAGAGAGTGAGAGAGCTGCCCCTCCACCTGCCCCTGTCACAACTCTCTTTAATATGATTTCTTTACGTAATTGAATTTGATGCGATTTGATCAACTGTTCAACAACTGTTGAGACACATAATTGGAGTACCGCTAATTGAGTGAAATTGCGGTACTTTTGCGTAGCGCTTACTTTGTTGCCTCGAGAACGGACTGGAATCCGAAATGCCAAGTTACCCGGTATACGGAAACCGAGTCTGATTTGCCACAATCAAATATGATATATGTTGCATTAAATGTTGCCACAAATAGGACTATCTTACAACAAACATACATACATATTTAACCATAGCATCAACAGTGCAACTGTTTATTAAAAGCGGCACTTTAATGCTTAATTTTATAGTAATAAATATGATTAGTCATCATTTGAATTGAATTGAATTGCATTTGATTCCAAGCCAACAATGATTGGCTAATACCAAAATGATTGTTTTCCTGCGGTTTTTCCAATCATTTCGGCAATTGAGTTGAGTTGAGTTTTCCGACCGGTTTTTTTTTTTTTGCAGCCATTACATTCAAGTCTAAGTATTATAATTTTGTAGCAATTCTTCTGAGTTTTTTTTTTTTTTGCATCCGTTGCTGCCGTTTTGGTAAATGGCGATAAATTAGTTTAGCTCCTTATCTCGTTGCTCCGACTGGGCCAATGGCTTACGTGAGCACACACTCACACACATACACGCACACCTACTTACAAGCCGGAGATGGTCGGCTAAGTGAGCGTGAAGGTCGTTTGGTTAAGTGAATTAAAAAGAGAGCTACGACAAGTAATGTTAAGTGAAAAGCTGAGCAAAACAAAAAAGTGTCCAACATCCGAAAACGGTAAAATGCCCAGCGACAGTTAACTTTGCGGACAGCGCTCAAAAGTGTGGAGAGCACCGTTTGTTTGGCAGGAGCGCCAAACGGTCGCCAATCGGTCGCCAAACGGTTGCCAATCGGTTATGTGCTTCGCATGCAATCGAGCAGAAGTGCGAGTGCGAGTGCGAGCCACAAATACTCAACCGTTTCGCAACAGCTGCCGAAAAGGAGCAAACAATCCGGAACGCGCTCTCAATTTACGCTTATTGGAGCACCATTAGAGATGAGCGCGTGTCGAAAAATATTTACAGCACTATACGATACTGTGAATATCGCAAAAACATTTTGGCTGGCTATAATTTATTTATTTATTTATTTATTTATTTTCAACTAAAGTCAGTCGACACCAAAAATACAAAAATTAAAAATTTGAATTAAATTAAATTTAAAATAATATTTTAATTATAAATAAATTAAAAAATACTTAAATATTTATAAGATTTATAAGATTTTTAAGATTTCTAAGACTTCTGGGGGTAGAAAATAATATGGTCCAACATTTGTTGCATGAATTGCGGAAAACCCAGAAAAACCCAATCAGACCAAAAATAATTAGTAAGAATTAGTTAAGATCCACCACATGTACATGCGAAAAAGTTAATCACAGTTAATTATAGAAATGGAGGACTCTGAATTGATTGCATATAACTGCAGATTCCCTTCGATTTATTAAATCATTGAATCTCTTGGACATTCCCATTCGCATCCATCCACATAAATTATTATATTGTTATATTGGGTGAATTGCATAATGTTGTATATGGTAAGGATTTTGACAGTATTTAAGACCATCACATCGAATGTTGTTTCTAAATGGATTAAAAGTTTTGGAGTTTCTCGTATTAATATCAATATTTGCGTAGATAAAATGATGCTTCTATAATCTATTGAAGGCATGCCATTGATTTGGACCTTTATCAAACACACAAGGATTAAGGGATTTAAGGAAGATGGGATGATGGTATTGGCGACACAGCCTCCCGATCTCAACTTGATTAAGAATTTGTGGCGCCATGTTAAGGGTACATCCCTACAGCCTATTTCAATTATTATTATTATCTTGAGCGCAGCTTTATTTGCGTTTGCTGCCAGTAAACTAATTAAGAACCTGGCACAAAGAGGATTGCATAAATATACATAGATATACATATGTATTATATACATGTAACGAGTAGTTACAGTGCTGTTATGTGGCAACGCTGTTTAACAGCTACATAATACATAGTCGAGTAGGATCAGTGGAACGGGGAAGTCGAGTCTAGGAAGCGCAGCGTTAAAGTCGTAAATAAGAAGTCGTCAAAGTCCCGAGTGCCGCAAGTTGTAAAGTTGTAAAGTTGTCGGTACGTCGTTAATTATAAAGTCGCACTTTACTTTCTTCATCTAATGCTCTTATTATTATTATTATTAGATTAGGGGGTGTGTGCACTGCGACCTGATAGGTCTATTGTGCCCACTTTTGGGCTTAAAGCTCCTCCATCAAACCAAGCTCTTGCACGAATGCTAGAATTTTTATTGGGTTGAGGGCTACTATGTCATTGCTCATCATGACATGCATCCCTAGGATGTTGCTTCTCTTCCTTGCTAAGGCTACACACTCTGCTAGGATGTGCATTGAGGATTCCTCCTCACCTTCACAGAACCTGCAGAGTCCGCTACTAATTTTACCTAGCTTGGCTAGGTGACTTCTTAGTCTACAGTGTCCCGTCAGTAGACCGATGAGTTTTTTAAGATTGTTTTTACTCATGGCTATAATCTGATCTAATGCTCTTACTACAATAAGAGTATAACTGTAATATAATAAGTATAACTATTGTATTATTTATAAACTGGACATAATCAGTCCTATATAAAAATGAAATCTAGCGTAAATCAATCGGGAAAACAGCCCAAAATTAATCAAATGACTTTCTTTCATCGTTTCACGCGCTCAGCTCTACGCAGCACACACACATACACAAATATGTTTACACACACACACACACACAGAGCCAGCGAGCTCCTCGACGTGCGCATGCGCAACCGCTTCCCCAACAAGCTTGCAACAATCGAGCAACGCGACGAAGCAGACAAAACGTCGCACACGAGCCGCTTTTGTGGCTCAGAAACGCAGCGGCTGCCAAACGAGTCGGTTGCCTTTTTTTTCAATTTATCAACTCTTCTTCTGTTTTTCGGATTTTCGGTTTTTCGGTTTTTCTGATTTTCTGTTATTTTTTTTTGTTTTTTTTTTCTTTCATTCTGCAAGCGCGACGAGGAATTTTACGCGAAGACTCGACGCGCCTCGCACTTTGTTCAACATTTGTTTTTTTTTTTTTGTGTTTTTTTGTTACCCGTTGTGTTTGCTTTGGGTGTCTAAATGAAAGTGCTCAATAACAACAGCAATAAAGTGAACAACAACAACAACAGCAACAACAACAACAATTGTAAACGTGATCGCGATTGATGTTGTTGAATGAAAGTGTTTAAGCCGAATTCCTGGAAAACAAAAAAAAACAAGGAAAAGCAAACGAGAAAATGTGCTGAGTGCGAAACAAAGTTGAAGAGTAGTGCTCCTTAAGGATCGAAGCGAGTTCCACAAATACATATATATATATATATATATATTATTTTATATATATATACATACATATATATATATATATATTTAAAGTATGGTTGTTGTACCTGCTTTGGGCGCCGCCGCCTTTTCGGTGGGTGGGCTGCTGTTCAAGGCCAGCGCCGCATCCAAAGCAGCCGCCGCCGCGGGCATCGCTGCTGTTGGCGCCTCCAAATTGGGTTTGGGCATCGCTGCTGCCATCAAGCTGACCACCGCCGTTATCGGCGTTGGCAAGCTAACAATTCTACCATTCCTGATCGCTGCGATTGCGTACTACAATTACGATCTATTCGATCCGGAGAATCGACCCTTCAATGTGCCGCAGGTGGATTTGGCCTACGATTTTATCATCATTGGCGGCGGATCGGCGGGAACGGTGCTGGCTTCGCGGCTATCGGAGGTGCCGCACTGGAAGATACTGTTGCTGGAGGCCGGCGGACATGAGACAGAAATATCGGATGTGCCGCTGCTCTCGCTCTATTTGCACAAATCCAAAATGGACTGGAAGTATCGGTGAGTTCGAGGCGAGGCGAGGCAATCTCTCTCTCTCTCTATCTCTCTCTATCTATATCTAGCTATCTCTCTCTCTCTCTTTGTGAACGAGGCCTTCACACTGACACACTTTGTAGAGACGAGGACAGTCAAAACGATATAGTAATAATAGTTATAATAGTTGTCGACGTCCACCAGCTAAGTACACAATTGTCATTCAGCCATTCAGTCATTCAGTCAGTCAGTCATTCAGTCAGTCAGTTTGCCACCTTTCGGTCAAGTCAAACTGAACACGCCCCAAACTAGGTAGCATCGAGTCTGGGCTGTGGCTTGTTGATGTGTCACTTGAATGAGTTGCCACTTCCACTTGCATTCCGTTTACTTGTTGAATGTGGCATAATCGCTTCATATGCAAATGGCCAAAAGCTAAAAGGCGTTTATTTGGTTTATTGGGTGCGCGCCAAAGTAAAGTACATTTCAGGCTGAAAGTGTTATGGCCAATAAAGGTGGCTGTTTATCAATATCAATAAAAAAAAAAAAAAACAAAAATGGAAAAACACCAACTTTCAGTACATTAAATATAAAGTTTAAATCGGTCAAAGCCCTTAAATGCGTTATGGAATTTTTTTTTGTTTTTGTATTGCTTTTGGCCAAATGTCAACTGTAGAATTTGTACATCGTGTTGGCGGCTTTTGTAATGTGGCCAGGTGAAACTGTAGTCAATGGAGCCTCTTTGCTGCGGTTGTTTAGCAAATTAGGTCTGTGGCGGAAACATGATAAACACGTTTGGCTTTAATGTGTCTAATGTGGTTAGGTCACAGCCTCTTGCTCTTTCAGTTATCAGCGATATGTCATATTCTTTTTGGCCAATTGCGAACTCAAATACCATTGGCAAATCGAACTAGTGGCAAATTACTTAGCCAATTTACAGTTTTAATTTGCATGAACACATAATGAACTTACTTTGTACAGTGAACACATTGTTTAACCAACAATTACCAATTGTATTTTTTAGATACACTTTGGCTTTAACAAATTTCGAAATGCTTGTTTTACATTTACTAAATAGATTCTTGTTTAATTGATATTAAATTGAATTGCAATTAATTCTTTAAAGGGTATCTGGCAGTCAAGCATGCCTTCACACTTATTTGGTTTCTGAAAGTCACTTGAGTGTCTTCTAGCGCTACCTACGTGACTTGCAACTTGAATTATTTATGTGGTTTGTAGAACAGACAGACAAAAAGAAAATAGCGACTTTGCAATTAAATTAAATCAATTCTTTCTCTATTTCTCTCTCTCACTCTCTCTCTCTCTCTCTCTCTCTCTTTTTCTCTCTTTTCGATTATCGCTCTCAATTTGCCTGTATTGGAATTAGAACACCGTTAGGAACAGTTTTTTATTTATCTCTTTAGATCTTGATCATATGTTGCTTGACAGTTGCTTTTTTTTATTATTCATGAGTTGAATTTTTTCTTCTACTTCTTAAATATATATATATATTTTTTTTAGGGCTTTTCAGTACCGTAATCTTTTTAACTGTTTCCGTAGGGCCAAACCCAAAAAAAAAATTTCACTTTTTTTTCATGTTTGTTATTGTTTATTTATGTAGTCAGTCAGAATGCCAGCGGCATAAGCATGCGGCCACAAACGTGATGCGTGCCACAAAATTCCATTTCCATTTCCACTTCACATTTCATTCGGTTCGCTTCGTGTTTGCTATGCAAGTGAATGCAGCTTGTTGCCAGTTGTTGCCCCGTTGCCTGTTGCCTGCTGCCTCCCGGCAAAATGCATACGAAATAAACACTCACACACACACACACACACACACACACACATGCACACACCCATAGAGCTTTATTGAATAGATAGTGTGTGGCAATCGGCGCCTGTTTTCCGCGCCATTGCATCACCTTCGTGTGGCAGTGGCAGACGGCGAGGGGCAGTCAACAACAACAACAACAACAAGTTGCCACTAGTAGAGTTGGCTCAGTTCGGTACGGCTAAGGCCAAAGAGCCCTGTCGCCGTTGGGCGCCAAACTTAATCCCTGGCCAGCATCGTTTATAAACCTATCTATGTAGATATATATATAAAAATATATATGTATTTGTATAGTTTGTATTTGTTGTTGCCTGTGACGCAATCGACGAGATTCGTTGAATTGTGTGCCGGCTCTTAAGCGAAACTGAAATACTCTGCTTGCAACATTCTCTGTTGCACTTCAATGATTTGCATGTGTTGAAAATCAAGTCAATTTTGGCTTTCAAGTTTTCGACGCTCGGAAGCCTTTCATTTTCTAGATTTTTTACAGCTAGTTGGAAGTTATAGATTTAGTAGATAGATTTGCTAACTAGAAGAAGACAAAATGAAAATGATCGCATTTCAAACAGATCAAATAACTGGACATGTTGAAAAACACACACACATATTTATGCTCGGCTCGATTAACATTTCCATTAAAAATTTGAGTTTTCGTGCTATCGAAAATCGATTTGTATCGATATTCACGAAACGGGGGGAAATTAAATTAAATTTTAAATATCATTATTTATTTATTTTTTTTTTTTTTGGTCTCTGAGACTGGATCGAATCGATCAAGAATATAGATAACTTATGGGATCGAAGCTGCTTCCTTCTGATTTTTACATATATTTGCACAAAACCATTTGTCACTTTTACCCATTTGTAAACTGGTTCAGGTTACAAAACTGTAAACTGGATATACAAATGTCAATTACTGACAGATCATAGATATGAAACGTGTTTTGTTGCTGCCACATGTGGCAACGCTGCAATTTTATTATATACATACGAATAAATCTTCATCAAGAAGTAAGAGCAGCACAGGGAATATCCTTTAACCAACTATTTGCGTGGCTAACACGATTTACCAATAAAAAAACAACTGTTAATTGTTTACAATTTTTTTTTTTTGTTAGACAGCTGAGTGCAATAGAAATGTTGTAATTTAAATGCCAAAGCAGCGTCTTTTAACATTTGTTTGGATTATGAGCCATTGGGCAATAGCAACACTCATAACACACATAGCAGCAGACAGACAGACAGACACACGCACAGATTAGGAACACACACACACACCTCATCAAGTTGTTGCAAAGTCACGAGTGTCGCTGTCGGTCCACCTGTCGCTCCATCACAGGTCACTCAGTCAAAGATCTCATCTGTTAATGTTGTTGTGTCTGGCTAATGCGAGGCATGCCACAATCATCAACGTTCGTTCAGTCATAAATGTCAGCGCCGGTTGTTAGCGCCAATGAGCTGCCCAGCAGAGTCTTGAGCCTGGCCCTCCGCCCCCAAGGCGTGTGCTGTCGGATGTTGGCCATAAGTCTACCCGAAAAATGTTTCGCAGCTAAACAAAAAAAAAAAAGTTAAACGTTGTGATTGGAAAGGGGATCTGGTCCCGGTACCGGCATATCCTACAGCCTACAGACATTTCTCAATCTGAATGAGATGACGACGAATGCCAAATGCTCAAAACCGGATCGCATTGGCATTAAGTGGGTTAATCGGTAACAGGCTTTGTTGGCGCTGGGAATGGCATGAAATGAAACAGGCCACATCGGGCAAGCAACAAGAACTGCAGCAGCAGCAACAGAAAGCTGAAGTAAGCTGAAGTAAGCGGGTTGCCTGCAATGGGCACAATTGCCAATCAAAAATACATGAAACGCAAACCAGCAGCAACAAAATATGTGCTTAACCGACTATTGGATACACTTGCAGACAAACTAAAATTATAGTTAATTGAATTTCTCTAAAAACAATTCCAGGGTAGCTGGTGTGCAGTCAAACTCTAATAAAGCAGTCGTGATTACAAATTTCGTTACTATTTTTTTGAAATTCTGATTTTATCGAAAAATTAGGGTTTGCATTTCGATTTGTTAGAAATATTTTTTTTTATTTGAAAAGATTTATCACTTGAAAGTAGAAAATAACTCTATCTAATTTTAGGCAAATTTTATTCGTATATCCAGAAATTATCTGTAAAAACAAGAAATCTTTGCTAGTTTTCGGGGATTGTTCAAAACTCGGGGCGTTTTTTGATATTAAAAGTTATTGTAGAATTAAAGAATTATATACATACAATTATATTTAAACAAATTCGCTTACAGGGTATACAGTATGTACAGGGTATGAGTACAGTTAAAGAGTCGACGCTCGCCTGCTTTTTATTGTCTACGGGAGCGTGACAAGCTTCACTGCCTAACCAAAAAAAAAAAAAAAACGCTCATAGAAATAAAAGCCAAGCGTTGCACCAACACACACATACTCTGTCACACACACAAACACACTCACGCATTTGTCACTGATACGTGAACAGTGTCATCAAAAAAAATTGGGGGAAAAAGCTTAAAAAAAAAAAACAATTTCACAATTTTCCTTCTTGTGCAAATCAAAAGACTTAGGACACGAACTTGCTAATGCTATTAACCAAATCTGGCAGGGCAAAAATAGTTATTTATATATACATATATATCGATGTTTTTGCCAATTAAATTTGGCGTTTCACTGGTAATAATTGAATTACAACTTAAGTTGGCCAAAATGTAGCCAAAATTAATGAAGACAGCTTTGGAACAACTTTTTTTTTGTAAAATGTAAACTGCTTTTACCAAATCACGTTAACTAAATTGACTAAATCAGTTCATATTATTTTTTTATTTTTAAAGGTTAATTGGTTGGGTCATGCTAAAACTAATTGAGATGCGATAAAAAATATTTTTAACATAAACTGGTTTCTAATGTAAAAAACGAATCTCATTTGTATTCTTTTAGAATTTATTCTGTGTTCATTAACGTAAAAGGTTCGGTTAAAAAACAAAACCACTTTAAGCCAACTTTTAACTAAGCTTTAGTTCGGGTCACATACATATATATTTCATATGCCTATTTCAATATTAACCACGAAATAACATCATCGTTTTTTAGATTTTTTTTTTTTTAAATTCAAACAACAGTAAGGAGACTTTTGATCAAAAAGAAGTTTATATATATATATATATAATATATCTGGTGATTATTACTGGCATACAAATATAGTTTACTATTTAAATGCTGTAGGCTCAACTCAGGTATTGCATGGAACTCCACTTAGACACAGTCGAGTTTGGAATGCAAACGAAAAAAAAAAAACATAAAAAAAATGCACGAAGCGACCGCCCAAAAAATGTGTAATAAGCAATATTATTGCAGTCAAAGAGGGCCACAAAAAAACAGCTAACAATAATTGGTAACATTTATGTGCGCTAAATGTTAAATGGCTAATAAAATAAAAAAACATACACAAAACAGACGCAAATTGCGTCACTTGGAACTGGAAACCTGTGATGGGGAAGAGCAGAGGGAAAGTTCGATATTTTATGACAGACTTTAACTCTCTGAGACTCCGACTTGAATGATTTATTGACTCAAGGCACACAGCCCGACAGCACGAACTGCGCCAAACAATGCCGCACAGTGGTCTAAGACCAAATGACAGCTGGACAGCTGGGACAGCTGGGACAGCCAAATAAATGCCAGCCATATTAATCAGCCCCCAACTGGGCCAAATTTTGAAGCCCAATCGGTCAACCGAAGGGGAGTCGTGGAGAAGCTCACATAATCACAGCAAATAAATGCGTAACAAGTGAACATTGATTATCAGCAGCTGATGAACACGAGACAGTAAACAAAAAACAAACAAAAATAATAACAAACAAGTAAACGACAGGGAAATACTTTGATACCATAAGTTGTGTGCAGCCAAGAAATACTGTCAAAGTTTGCCTTTCAGATTGAGGTAGATATAAGAAGGGTTACTTCCTCGAAGTTTGACAACTGTAGATCTTAAATTAGGGAAGATATGAGCTCTTCGAGATTTTGGGGCGGGAGTGGGTGTGGATGCAAAAAATTTAAAGTGAAAGTTCCTAATAATCTTCCTACCAAGATTGGTAACTGTAGCTCTTAAATTGCGGGAGATATGGACATTTATCGGATTTGGGTGCGGAGTTCGATCTTAGTAATATACCTTCCTGTAGCTCTTAAATTGGGGAAGATATGGGCGTGGCAGCACAAATTTGCTATCGGTTCTTAGAGTAGCCAGTAATATACCTACCAAATTTGACGTTCCCAACTCAAAAACTGTGAAAGATATAGCCATTTAAAAGTTTTAGGGGCGGGGCACATGCTGATCTTTGAATGACATCGCCATCAACCTACCAACCAAAATCCATTTAATTGTGAGAGATATGTGGATTTATCGATTTGCGAAATTATCGAACTTATCGATTTTCTAGCTCCCTAGTGGAAGTAGGACCAAAACCTTGACACTTTAATTTTTAAGGATACTTTCCAGTATATATTCCAAGCCTCTATCTCTAAGGATGTTGGAGAAACGCGCGTTCATACAGACGGACGGACAGACAGCATGACGGACATTGCACAAGCCCAATATACTATTATATCTTCGATGTCATAGTATAAAAATTCGAAACTTTTGCTTTATAGTTTTGCATTTTCAATTGAAAATCCACAATCTCAATTTGCCTCTGTCGTTACACGGCTTGTTTGCCGTTGTCTTGACCAGGTTTTCCGCAACTGACATATTGTTTCCCCTTTTCCCATAAGCTGTACATATGGCAAGCTGTCAAAAGTGTATGATCGACTAATAGTTATTATATATTCTTCTTTAAAATCGCTAAGAGTCCCGATGATCTCCCTCTCCACAATCTACTGTCACTCTGTGTTTGGTAAATTATAAGTAAAGTCCATATTCACCTTATGCGTTTATAATGATCTACTTCCGTTTAGGCATAATTACAGGGTATTTGTCAGTTATCACACTTTGGTCTAGCGCTATTTTAATTGTTTTGTCATGTTTTCAGGTGTGCTGCAGTTTTGTTGCACTTTCCTAGCTAATTGTTGATTGTTTTTTGTTATTGTTATTTTCATTTGCTGACATTAAATTTGCAGTTCGTGTGTTTTTTTTTTTTTTGCTGTTGTCCGCTGTTTCCTGTATGTTTAATGCGTAACGGGATATCAAATGAAACACATTTGCGCAAAGAGTGGACAGAGTAGAAAGTGGCAAGCGTTTTGGTAAACAACTTTAAGTCAAGCATTTTGGATCAACAACGGAGCTCCGACGAGATATTGTGGACCAGTTGGTGGTAGTGAAATGTGTCCAGCGAATTCCTGAACATATATTACAGTTATTATCGAGATACACAGCAAATATAAATGGGTTGTTCCTTAACGATTAACACATTTATTTGACAGTACAAAAAATCGCACTGAATTTTAGAAAAACGATTCTTCTCAAAAAAAGGTAGCCTTTCTAATTTGAATTTGAATTATTGTCGTGTGTTTAAAGTATGTTTTCGAGCTGATTTCCTTAATTTCGTGCCGATTTTCTCTGAGTGTAGAATCGTATGTGTTGCTATAATATATATATTTGATATATGTATATATAGATTGGTCTGACCTCTAAACGAATGGCGCATTTCATATTTTGTTAGTTGGATCTGTGCTTATGATTTACAACTAACAACTAAATCTCAAGGCAGGGTGTTCCTCGTAGCGTGTAGCTAGTTGCAGATACTCATAATGAATACTTTGAGTACCTCACATGAATCATGAACCACTCGTGCCGCAAGGCAATCGACGAGCTAAAAGCCAAATAATGTTGCAGCTAATGTACAGCTTGTGTGTGTTGGCTTTCAATCAAAGTCGCAACAATTGCGGTTTTTTTTTTTTTTTTTTGCTAATGAATTTGCCATCAGCAACAATTGTTGTTGTTGTTGGTTGGTGCTGCTGTTGTTGTTGTTGTTGTTGCTGTTGGTTGTTGCTACTGTAAAAAAGTTGTCCAGTTGCCAACAATTGTTGACCGTTTGCGCTTTTGTTGCCGGCTTCTGTTTAATATTATTATTATTATTATTAGTTTTATTATTTGTTTAGCCTCGGATGGTCAATGCCGCCGCCGAAGGGCTTTTTGGAGTGGGCGTGGCCTGGTCTGTAACTGTAGCTAATGTGATTTTATTGTCGTATTGTGTGTTTACCTGTTGATTAATGATGAAAGCGCTGCCAACATATTCCCTAATTGATTGCGTTTCACTACATCTTTATTTCCCTCTCTCTCTCTCTCTCTCTTTCTATCTCGGACTTTCTCTCTCACTCTGTGTGTCTGCAGCACACAGCCTCAGTCGACTGCCTGCCAGGCGATGAAGGACAAACGTTGCTGCTGGACACGTGGCAAGGTCATCGGCGGCAGCTCCGTGCTCAACACGATGCTTTACATACGCGGCAATCGGCGCGACTTTGACCAGTGGGCCGATTTCGGCAATCCCGGCTGGTCCTACGAGGAGATATTGCCCTATTTCCGCAAGTCGGAGGATCAGCGCAATCCGTATCTAGCGCGGAACAAACGCTATCATGGCACAGGTAAGCAAAAGCTCTGCAAAGATCTTAATCCTTACTGGAAATTGGAATCTTCAAATGGAATCAAATGCATTTAAATAATTTAACTTCTTTGAATTAAAAAAATAAAATAATTTTAAGTTCTCAGTTACTTTTAAATCAATAGAGATTTAAACTTCTGGTTTAGTTTAGTTGGACTACAAAAGCAATTTCACCTAATTTCAACAAATAACATAAATATATATTTTTTTTTTTGTAGGCGGTCTTTGGACGGTGCAGGATTCGCCGTACAACACGCCCATTGGCCCCGCCTTTCTGCAGGCCGGCGAGGAAATGGGCTACGATATTGTGGACGTGAATGGGGCACAGCAGACGGGCTTTGGTTTCTATCAGTTCAACATGCGACGTGGATCGCGCAGCTCCACGGCTAAATCATTTTTACGGCCGGCAAGACTGCGTTCCAATCTGCACATTGCGCTCTTCTCGCATGTAACGAAAGTGCTGACGGATCCGAAGACGAAACGCGCCACTGGGGTGCAGTTCATCCGGGACGGTCGGCTCCAGAATGTCTATGCGACGCGGGAGGTAATATTGTCTGCCGGCGCAATTGGCACACCGCATCTGATGATGCTGTCTGGGATTGGGCATGGCAAGGAGCTCGGTAGGGTGGGCATACCGCTGGTGCAGCATCTGCCGGGCGTCGGCCAAAATCTGCAGGATCACATAGCCGTGGGTGGGATTGCGTTTCTCATTGACTATCCCATTTCGATTGTGATGAAGCGCATGGTGAATGTGAATACGGCACTGCGCTATGCAATTACCGAGGATGGGCCACTGACGTCCAGCATTGGACTGGAGGCGGTGGCATTTATCAATACCAAATATGCGAATGCCAGCGACGATTGGCCTGACATGAACTTCATGATGACCTCCGCATCGGTGATGTCGGATGGCGGGTCACAGGTGAAGACCGCCCACGGTCTGACCGATGAGTTCTACAAGGAGGTCTTTGGCGAGGTCAACAATCGCGATGTCTTCGGCATCTTCCCGATGATGTTGCGACCAAAGAGTCGCGGCTACATTAAGCTGGCATCGAAAAACCCGTTGCGCTACCCGCTGCTCTACCACAACTACCTCACGCATCCGGACGATGTGAATGTGTTGCGCGAGGGCGTCAAGGCGGCAGTTGCCGTTGGTGAGACGCAGGCAATGAAGCGTTTTGGTGCACGCTTCTGGAGCAAACCGTTGCCCAATTGCAAGCATCTGAAACTGTTTACGGACGACTATTGGAACTGTTTCATCAGGCAGTACACGATGACCATTTACCATATGAGCGGTACGGCCAAAATGGGTCCGCCCAGTGACCCGTGGGCCGTGGTCGATCCAGAGCTGAGGGTGTATGGTGTGCCCGGGTTGCGTGTCATCGATGCGAGCATCATGCCAGCAATCACTAATGGCAACATCCATGCACCCGTCGTCATGATCGGCGAGAAGGGTGCCGATCTCATCAAGCAGCTGTGGCTGACGCCAGCCACCCAGTCGCAGGCGGGTCAAAAGTGGCGCACAAAGCGATCGCTGAACGCCACCAATCAGACGATCGCGGAGGCAGTGCGCCAATGGCCATTACCAAGCTCGTAGCGGGTAGGGAAGAGGAGGGGCGGCCAACTAGTTGGCTGGCCCCCACAATAATAATTGCTTAAAGTGGCATATCGACTTTAGATAAATCTTGGAGCAAGCGCTGTCAGCTCAACTGTGCTCGGTCAGTGAAAATACATTTGATTTTTATCGATTTACTTATTTATAATTTTCATTTTTTTTTTTTTTTTTTTTTGGTGCAACTTAGTCAATCCATAAAAGCTTTAATACATTTTCCATACATTTTATATCCCGTTTTTCCCTATAAAAACTATAGTTTTGCTTTAATTCCAAAAACTTAGTTCGTCGTGTTGAAAGACTGGTGTTTCTTGAATATTTATCAAAACCCTTATCGATTAATTACTGCTCAGATGAATCCTAAGTTTAGTCGCCACTTTAAGTAGGTTAGTTATTAGATAGTTAATTCTCAACGCATGCTTGAACATCGCACATTTAATTTATTAAGCTTAAGTTCGCTTTGCTGCTCCTATTTCTGTGCGTTGTCCTTAGTCACTTAAGCGCTTCTTGTAAATATCGAGTCATTTGTGGTAATACGTTTTTCGTTTCTTACAGACATATACAATATGTAGTCTGATAATATACATATATATATATATATATATATATATATACATATACCACGTTTTTTTTTTTTTAATCATCGTCGCGTACACTTGGAGTACCTCAATTAGCCCGTAAGTTGGTTACGAATTTTAACGAATAAATAAATAAATTAACAATACATACGTGTTTTATTATTTTGTGACAGTGCTTGTCAAACCTGCGCTTTTGAGCGATTACTCAAACCCCTCACATATATTAAGCTTTAAGCTTGGCGACTTGGAGCTTTTAGTGGCGTTGCTACTCCAAAAGTTGAGCTCGCCTGTAAAGCTTACCTGCAATGAAGAAATTTAAGAGTTTGGTAAAATATGCAAATTTGTAAAGCTTTATTTAATTTTATTAAAACATTTAAACTTGCAATTTTCTATTATTATACAATATATGGCCATATGTTTAATAATAGTACAACAAAGCGGCGAATTAAATCAAATGAATGTTTTAAATATTATATATCCGAAAGGAGGACAAGATATACTATAACAAGGGATCGGAAAGTGACAGACAGACAACAGACAGTTGAGTAATTAGTACAAAATTCAGATGCAATTGGTTTATTGCTAACAGTAATTTTATATATGAGGTTATAGGTAGTTAAATTACCATTCCAAAGGGTATAAACTTGAATGTGCAATCAGCTCCTAGCTATAAATAAATGATCCAGAAAAATGCTCAATGTTCAAATTAATAATAGCTTGGATTATATCTGTATATGTATTTAAAAGTACAGTTTTTTTTTCAACTAAAAATGTATTGTTTTAAGCAAAGAACACATAACTTTGAGCATTTGTAAAGAAGTTCTGAGACCATTTTAGCCATGTATTGATGTCCTTACCACATTTCATATTATTTGATAGCTCAGTTAAGCCTTTATTTGAATTAAAATATTAAACTTTAAATAAATTAAAGTTTTCTTAATTCAATTTGGACTTTCAACAAAGAAATGTGACTAACAAATTGACTGTGTCAGAGACTTTCATTAAGCAACATTATAATTATATTATATACAACGACGTTATAAATGAATATATTTTATTTGGGATATAATTTTTTTTTGTAAATTCACATATCTCTTTTACTGTCCAGGTGCAAATATAACACATGTCGATAAAGACGAATCGCTAAGTTCAGATTTATGGCAAAATAAAGGTGGGAAGCAGTTAAATTAACGTGTTAATGTTGCCATATCATGAAAATAAACGATTTATTTTAATTGATCATTGCCACCATTTTGCCACTGGAATGGATAATAAATCATGGAGGTTCAATAACTTACACCGATTTATTAGTTATAATTATATTTTATTATTATTTGGGATAGGCAAATATTACATTTTATTTGATTTTGCAAAAGAGGAAACTAGAAAGACTATTTGACTTTTACTGCACTTCCGAATTCATTTGAAAGTAATATAATACGCATTTTAGATGTTATGCAATCTGTATGGCAATAAAATACATTGTAATCTATAGAGTTTTCCTCATTGTATACAAACAATAGGAGTAAATTAGTTTACAGCAAAAAAAAAAGAAAAAAAAAGGTAACTCAATGCGTTTTCCCAATTAGAAGCGCCAAGGAACCGTTAAATGGAATTCAAAAACAATTACGATTACAATTGCAATTACAAGACTATTTTCATTTTTCAAAGATTATTGCAATTAGCACGAGTTAATCTGGAGACGGGGCCGAACCGTTAAACTATTATAAAAAAAAAAAAAATAAATAAAAAAAATTAGCGATGCATATAGCTGAAATCATAATATGTGTATTGAATAATGCATTTTTGGTAGAGGCGGTATCGTCCAGTCGAGACTTGGCCAATGATTTTTATAGCTAATTGAATAATAATTTCACAGCTTAAGTGAGTTTTCTACAATACTCTTTTCAAAGGGGTACATTAGGTTTAGGCCGTTTTCGGGGCAAGAAAATCTGAAAAACTCCTAAATAATTGTAGCTCACAAGTTAAAGCACTATCTGAAAAGTATTTCAATTAAATAAGACCAGATAAAAATGATCAAATAAGCTTGATCTGGTTGATTAAAATGTTTGTTTTCGTGACTAATCAGAGATAATAATTTAGAATATATAAATGCTTTACGACATAATTAGAAGAGGAAGCAAAATCATAAAAATACAAAACAATAGGAAAAACTTGTTTTAAATATGAATTTTAACACAATGTGTTTACCATAATTTTGTTTAGGTCATTTTATATCCCACAATCAATACAGTTCTATCTACCAGAAAAATAAAATATCTGTCAATCTGGCTATTGTAATCGATAAACAGAGTATTGCACAGTCGAAATCTAATGACGTTCTGACTGGTTTACTTTTAATATTATTTCAATTTTTTTTTTTTTTTTTATATAATTGCTGCACTGAATCCAAATGCCGTTTCGAGTCCGGATTTAAGTCGGATCTGTGGCTTGGGTCGCGGAAAACGACTATAAATTCAATTGCAAGCTGCTGCAAGGTGTAGCTAAAAATTATGTGAAGATCAGATGGGAGGAAGTGGGAGCAGAGAGGGCGACAGGGTGATTTACAGTTGCTAGAAATGCTCTCAAGTGCAACGCATAAATATGTATACAAACCCTAGCTGTTTGCCTCGTTGAGTTTTTGGCCAGCTCAATGACCGCCCAAAATGCAGCGAAATGAAAGTTGCCAACCACCAAATGAAAACCAAAGTGGCTTCAATGTCAACCCGAAACAGCTGTTCCGATACCATTCCACAGTTGCCTGTGGTAAACACTTCACTGTCGGAAGCGGCCAACAGATACATACATATGTAATATGTGAGTGTCATGCGTAGAAAATTTATTTGACTCCACTTAACTGGCTTATTTATTAGGTGTGCGTGTGTGTGTGTTGTGTGTTGTGTGTTGTTTTTGTGTGTCGTTGCTCTGCACATATAGAGTAGAGTTCACTGACGGGTTGGGTTCACTGATTGGTTGAGGAAGAATGCTGCGAAAACCCACCGAATGAAGGTGCAACCCACACCCACACCCCTACAACCAACAACCCATTCAATCCAATCCAAGCTATTTGCGAATTTGCGTGTAGAGGTTGTTCACAAAACACAAAAGCCAAATGAAAAACGTTTCAAGCCACTTGAATGACTTAATGAATGAATGAATAAAGATGCCAGATGCGACGAGTTGACAGTTAGAGTAGCAAATGCGGCAAATGTGGATAGCGGTACAAAGTGGATTTGCCATGCAAAAGCATCGTGTGGGTTTCTTCTGGGGGTCGTTCAACGTTTCACAGATGGAAGACATTGCACCCTCCGCCGAGCGTAGGAAGAAAAAAATGTTGACTTGTTCAGATAACAGCTAATTACAAATTAATAGATTCTGTAAATGAGCATTAAATGGTAAGATCATATCATATGGAAAATTCGTTTGTCAACTTTGTTAACTATTTGTTATAGCTATATGGCACAAATGGCTTAATCAAATCTTTTTGCAATTAAGCTAGTGACACTATAAAACTCTTTCAGAGTCATTAAAATATATTTTGGGCTCATTTATAGCATAAAATCACAGCATACAAAGAGTCCTCAAAGAAAACCTAATCAATATGCAAGAGAACCCGTGTTTCCGCCTTAATTAAATGTATCAAAGTTATGTATGTAGCCCGACAACAAAGCATAGGTGAAAAACACACACACACACACAGTGCAGTGAAAGAAAAGAGTGTGTGCTTTGTTTGCAAAATTGTAGTAAAATCATCATAAAATCATCTCATCAACATAAAATCAATAATAAAATTGATGGAGCAAACTTGTAAATCGTTCACGATCAGTGTAAGGCCAAGCAATGAAAAGAGCTTTCAACAAAAGCTTTCTTCGGCTGTCGCAAAAAAAAAAAAAAACAACAACAACAGCAGCAGCAGCAGAAGAAGAAGAAGAAAAAACCAGCTTATAGAGTAAGGCGTCGTGAGCGAGGGGAGGCCGAAGCCGAAGAGGCGAAGACGAATGAAAACGAAAGTGCAGCCGCAATGGTCGGTCACAAGGCAGCTTTTTTTTTCTACTGCTGCTGCTGCTGCTGCTGCTGCTGTTGTTGTTGTTGTTTATTTTTCTTCTTCTTGTTATCTGTTATTTTTTTGTTTTTGTTTTTTTTTTTTGCGTGACTTGGACTTGGACTTGGGCCTTTTGCGACGCGTGGAGAGCTTTTTTGGGGCTTGAGTGGCGACTGCGCTCATGCGATCTGCTCATTGAACAAGAGAAGCCCGTGGCGTGCGTATCGTACAGTCAGCGCCCGCTGCCAACGTCGCCAACGTCGTCAACGTCGTGACGAGTGCAACAATTATATAAAAAAAAAAAAAAACAAATTACTTTATATATTATAATCACACAGCAACAACAACAAGAAAAAGAAAGAAAATTAACGCATATTAAAAGAAATCCAGGCGAACTTTGTGACCAAAACATTTTTTTTTTTATTTATGTTATGTTATGTTTTGTTTATGAAACATTGCAAGCAAAAGAAAACGAAGTGAAGAGTTATATTTACAAAATGTGTGAAACAAAGGAAAGTGGCCAGCGGTTGCGTTTGTGGTAAGGTAAGCTGCACACGAGGCAACGCTCGCAGCAAACAGACAACTGTGGCAACAGCAACAGCAACAACTGCAACTGCAACTGCAACTGCATCAGCAACAACTGCAGCAGCAGTACAACAACAACAACAACAACAAAACACAGCGACAACAAGCGGAGGCAAGTTGACAAAGCATCTTGTACTAAGAAAATACAAACAAACACACACACACACACACACACACACACACACATAGAGCTCCAGCTCTTGACTTACTTGTCCCAATTTTCACTTTTTGGAAAGCGCACAACGCTTGCAATTCGCTTATGCAATCGTTCAATTTAGGTTCAGATACAAAATTTCGATGCCACATTGGAATGATGAGCCTGCAAGTTCTTATGTAATTGCCATTTCGATTAGGTGTTTCTGCTCTCTTTTGGTTTATCACCAGGCCACGGCTCACACACACACACACACACACACAGGTACACACACAGGTGTACACACACAGGTACACGATCACTTACCCTCTTAGAGCACGTTTACACTTTCTACGCTTTTCGGCATGGCCGCCTCGCCTCGCCTCACACCTGCGCGAGCTCAACAAATTATTATCAATTTGTGCACGTCGATGCTATAAATAGATATAAATAGCCGATCCATGCGGCAATTGCCTGCTACCGCTGCACTAAACGATTAGGCGGAAAACCTGCAGAAAGGAAAGTAAGCGCCAAATAAACTGACACTTCGCTAGATAGCCGCAAAGCAGAAACCCTGATTGGGCACCATTTGATTGATCGGAATGGGCATACTGAAATCAAGTTCAGAGCCAACTTGGCGGACTTACACATATATATCTATACACATACGCACATATGTATGTCGACCGAAGCGTAGCAGGAAAACTGGCAAAAGAAAATGCGATTACAACTTGTCACACATGTCAATTTCCAAGTAGAGATCAGCTAATGTGAACAAAAGGGGAAAATGCTAAGCACAGGCACACAAGTTATGGACTCAATGTTACCGATTTGTAGGTGGCTGGGCGGTTTGAAAGTGCAGGGAAAGAGCATAAGGCATTTGCTATCGATAACATGGAGTTACAGCACCAAAAACATTTGCTTGTTGACTGATTTGGCAAATAATCAACAGATCTAGATCAGATATTGCTGCGTTCATATATAGTCATACTACTACATTATCGATAACGTCAAGTTTATATTTCATGTTGCAAATATATATATACATATATACATATGTATACATATACATTTCATGGTTTCGATAACATGTACTTCAAGCTGAGTTTGTTTGGTGGTCGGTACCAATGGGGATTTTGTCTGGTTATCAATAACAGAATTCCAACTAATTTTTTATCTGTTGGGTGTTTTTAAAAATACTTGGAATATACAATACAATACAATGGAATATAAACTTATTGTTATCGATAAATTTGTTTAGGTTTTGGCATCATGTTATCAATACCATAAATCGGTTATATTTCATAAGTGCGCAATGGGTATATCACTATCTAGTCTTGTAGAAAATTAAACAGAATGGAATAAAAAATTATTGTTATCGATAACATGTTCATTGAGCCCATAGCTAAATTTGTTTAGGTTTCGTAATCATGTTATCAATACCATAATTCAGTTATATTTCTTAACTATGCAATGGGTAAACTTGTGAGGCCTACCTCTCTTCAAATTCTATATAGTCTAGGCAATCACGCAGATTGATTGTTATCGATAACACGTAGTTTGCAACAATCAGTGAACAACTGGCACCGGAAATGTGAATGGGACTTGACGCCGGTAGCCAACTAATAATAAGCCAAACTGGCCAACAACTGCTGGCTAGCCAAGTTAATTAGCCGAGCGTTTCGTTGTGCGATACACAACGAGCGTGACTCAGGTGAGAAAGTGTCAAGACTTGCAGTTGGATGTTAGCTGTTAGCTGTTTTAATGGGGCTTTATGGCAACGCTGAGTGACCCACTAAAGAGCTAAGCCAAAAGCAAACAAACGACACTCATTTTGTATAGTAGTGAGTAGTGAGTAGTGCATGCCGAATATGGCCAGCAAATGTCATCAATTATAAGCCGTAAACTAAAGCCGTAGTCATAATTAAAAGCTGTCAAATCATAATTGACACACACACTCAACGACGTTATAACTCGATCCGAGCAGCGTTTCTAACAATTGTGTAAATTGCATAAGAAATCAACGGCAACCACAACAAAAAACAATGCGCCACAAAAACCTAGGCTCAAACAATCGACAGCAGCTCATCAGGGAATTGGAGCTATAGCGATATAGCTGTAGTTGCCACTTCGGTTAGAGGAGGGAACTATATATATATATATGTGTGTATATATGATGTAAAGCGTCACTCGTTTCAACAATGAATGCGAAAAGCCCTAAATAAGCCAAAGAAAGAAAAAAAAAAAAAGAGGCGATTGCATCACAAGAGGATGGCCCAAAGTTTGGCTGACAGCCAAACTGTTAGCTTAAGCCGGTCCGGTCCGGTGCTGGCCCAAATCACAAATGAGGTCTGCTCCCAAGGGCGTTGCATAAATTAACATGTTGCACTGTTTACGTGCGTCTTTTAACGCTCTTTTGCTGTTTGCTGTTTGCTGCTTGGTTTCAGTGGTTTCTCTGAAGATTTTCGTATTTGGATATTTTTTTTTCTTTTTTTTTTTTTTTTTTTTTCTTATTACGTTTGCTTTTTAACGGTTGTTTTGTTGGTTCGATGTTTTATGTGAAGATTTTCGTATTTGGTTTGGATGGCTCAGTTACAAGCGAACCGCGCAATCTGCCAAATCGCAAAGCGGCTGCATTCGAGAAACTTCAACAGACAGTTGAATAAACAAAAACAAACAAACAAACAAACAAACAACAAATACATAAAATTGTCCATTATTTGTATTGCGGGTAATTAAAGTGAATCAAATTGTTGTTTAGTGTTTGCCACTAAGAAAAAGGAAAATAATAAAAAATATATACATATATAAAAAAAAAGTCAAACAAAGCAGAGCATTTGCTTGCCAAAGGAGTAGGAAGTGGCCAAAAGCACTCCAAAGAGCAGTAACAGCTGTGGCTTAATAAACCATACCCCACCCCACCCCTCTCTATCTCCTACCTTCCCCTCCCACTAGTGTGTGTGTGTGTGTGTGGATTGTTTTCACTGTTTTAAATTGACCACGACAACATGTTGTTGCATAGACTGGAAAAACCACAGCAGCTAGTCTAGCGGACAGTCTGTGCAATTAAAGCCTTAAACACTTAAACGGCAAACGGGAGGCGGCAAACGGTAGGCGGGGCAGAGTTGGGCGGTTCGGCAAATGACATTCAAACGAAAACTAAATAACGAAATTGCATTTTAACATTGACTGAAACACAGACAGACAAATAAACAGAAAAACAGCAACAACTGTGAAAAACGAGAAAAGTTTCAAGATTGCGACGCGATGCAAACTTGTGATTTTCCGCCATTGGCGGCATTGAACTTGAAAAACTTGAACCGCATCGCATAATCGCAGCATGTTAGCCACCAATTGTTAGATTACCAATTCCAAAAAAACAGTTAGCGCCGGAGACGATGGCGACACACGGCGGACGGATGGATGGATGGACGGATGGACACGTGCAATCGCGCATGTCCATAATGAGATGCTGTTTTGACATCGTTGCTCGCCGAGATGTGTTCAATCTGTGATTTGATAACTTTTTTTTTTTTTTGGTCATTTTCATTCACTTCATTTATTTATTCGGTTAGTTTTCTTTCTCTTCTCTTTTTTTTCATTTCGTGGAGCTTGCGAAAAATGTAAACAAGTTCGTTGGCTAAGTCTTTTGTTTGCGCGTATGTGTGTGTGTGTGAGTGTGTGTGTGTGTGTGTGTGTGTGTGTATGTGAGTGACTGTGTGTGTGTGTGTGTGTGTGTGCATGTTTGCTGGTTATGCAAATGAACATCAACAATTGGCCAATGATTGCAAAATGGACGTCATCGCTTCCGCACAGTGGCCGTTAGTAATTAAATAGTTCAGATAGCTCGGAAATATACAGAAATAATACAAGACGACATCGTATAATTATATATGATTTAAGAAATATATACTAAAAACTAGACTAGACCAACAGCTGAAATGATTAAAAACAAACGATCAATCAAAATTACAACAAAAAATAGCTAACAAAATTTTTGAGACTTTAATCTTAGCTTTTGCTAGACATAGTTACATATCAGAGTCGAACTAGTCAAAAAGTCCTAGAACACAGAAAATATATATAAATATATAAATATACCTAAATTCGATACAAATATTTCAAATACTTGTTTCAACTTTTTGTAAACATTTTCAATTACTAAGAAACAAATTTCTGAAATGGAGAAAATAAGCCTGTTATAATTTTAAAATGTTGTATTATTATTTTATTATTTATTATTATTTATTTAAATTTATTATAGTTATTATTTAATATTATTTATTATTATTTAAACGTATTTATTATAATTATTATTATTTATTATTATTTAAACGTATTTATTATAATTATTATTATTTATTATTATTTAATATTATTTATTAAAATTCAATTTTATTTATTCCTATTTATTATAATTATTATTATTTAATAGTATTATTATTATTATTATTATTTAATATTATTTATTATTAATATTATTATGATTATTATTTAATATTATTATTATTATTATTATTATTATTATTATTATTATTATTATTATTATTATTATTATTATTATTATTATTATTATTATTATTTACTGGTTTATTTTGTTAATTTGGTTAATTTTCTAGTGAAAATAGTAAAATATTTGCTAGTTTTCAGAAAGATTATAATTTTGGCTATTGTTGGAAAATGTGTGTAGATATGTTGCATGCAACAAAATAGTTTAAAATAACTTCTGATAGCTATAAAATTTTATACTCAAATGTTGCTAGTTGCACTTGGGATAAACACTCTGCACTAACCATATTTTAATGCGAATCTTGTTTTAAAAATGCGATTTTTTGAATGTATTTCTTGACCAGTTCGCAGTTGTCTCTAGTGAGACTCATAATCACTTTCCACCGTCGCAAATGTGTGTAATTGTGAAATCTCTGACAATGAACAAAAAAAAAAAAAAAAAACAAAAAAAGAAAAAAGAAAAACAAATGTTTAATTGCTCTTCTGCAATAAAAGCCCACTTTTGTTCAGGCGCGGAACGCAAAGGCAATTAGCTGGCTACCAAATATATATTTACCGTCGATTGTCTTAACTGTAATTGGTGGTAGCTGCTTGAGTGATTTGCCGGCTTTGAATTATTTTCGCACTGGATTACTTTAAACAATTAACAATTAACTCATTTGTTTGCTTTTGTTTTCATATTTTTTAGTTCTGTCCATATTGCAATTGAAATATGGGCCAAGAGATATCGCAACAGCAGCAGCAACACCACAACCACAACCACAACCACAACCATAACCACAATCACAACCTAAACCTCAACCACAGCCAAAACCTAAATCCGAAACGTGGTCAGCCGCTACGGAGAAGCTACAAGGATCCCATTTACACGCCCGCCAGCCAACTATCGAGCAGCTGCAGCTCGGAGAGCACCCAGGACGACTACGAGGCCAAATATCGGCTGCGCCACAAATACAATCTGTCCAAGCAGACGTACGAACGGACCAAGATTCTCGCCAGCAACGCGTCGGCGCAACATCATCGCAGCAGTCTTCCGGTGTCCGACAGTGATTCCCATTACTCCAAGCTAAACGGTAAATATTTGCTACGGAGCAGCTCACAAAGTTCGGATAGTGGCATTTACAACTCATCGTGCCACTGCTCCTCGCTGTCATCACTGTCGGCGGTTAGCAGCAGTTCGGCCAGCTCGAGCAGCGGTTGTCCCAGTTCGCTGGTGTCGACCAAGTCGAGCCGATCGCAGCAGGACAAGCAGAAGCACTATCTGAGCCACCATCTGTATATCAAGTCGTATCTGGATATCTTGGAGGAGGACGAGCGGGCACGCGCCCACTTCAAGTCGGCACGTCCGGGCGGCATACGCAACTACACGCCAAAGATACTTGGTGGTGGCAGCAGCGGTGATTCAACCACCTCAACGTTGTCCGCCAGTGCGCCAGCCAGTGCCAGCTTCGGCTATACGAATCCATCCAAACGGACAAGTGTTGGTGTTGCCAGCTCGAGCAGCACAACGGCTGCTTGCAACGGCATTGTTGCAGGCAGAATTTGCAAGGAGGATCCTTGGATTTGACAATTACTGAATCATGGCGTTTGGCACAATGACGTCTTTGCTTGGCATGATCCCCTTACTGGCGATCGGCATGAACTACTATCGCTATCAAAGTGTCGATCCCGAGAACAAGGTCCAGGAACCATCAGTCGTAAGTCGAGTATACATTTTAGTAGTTTCGCAAGACACTTGGTTATCTATAAAACATTGTTATTTGTACATTATTTCCAGATACGTCGCCAGTATGACTTTGTGGTGATTGGTGGCGGATCCGCTGGCGCTGTGGTGGCTAATCGGTTGAGCGAGGTGCGCAATTGGACGGTGCTGCTGCTGGAGGCGGGCGGCGATGAGACAGAGATCTCAGATGTACCCGCACTGGCTGGCTATCTGCAGTTGACCGAACTGGACTGGAAATACCAGACGTCGCCATCGTCGACACGTCAATACTGCCAGGCGATGAAGGGCGATCGCTGCTTCTGGCCGCGTGGCAAGGTCCTCGGCGGTAGTTCCGTTCTAAATGCAATGGTTTATGTGCGTGGCTCGAAGAATGATTACGATCACTGGGCATCGCTGGGCAATCCGGGCTGGGATTACAAACATATGCTGAAATACTTTCTCAAATCGGAGGATGTACGCAATCCGTATCTGGCGACGACGCCCTATCATGAAACGGGCGGCTATTTGACGGTACAGGAGGCGCCGTGGCGCACACCGCTCTCCATTGCGTTCCTGCAGGCGGGCATGGAGATGGGCTACGAGAATCGGGATATCAATGGTGCCAAACAAACGGGTTTTATGCTCACCCAGAGCACCATACGGCGCGGCGCCCGCTGCAGTACCGGCAAAGCCTTCATTCGACCCGTCCGTCTGCGCAAGAATCTCGATGTGCTGCTGCATGCGGAGGCGACACGGCTGCTGCTCGACAAACAGAAGCGCACCGTGGGCGTCGAGTATATGAAGGGTGGTCGCAAACAGTTGGTTTTTGTCCGCCGTGAGGTTATACTCAGTGCCGGAGCACTCAATTCACCAAAAATACTCATGCTGAGCGGCATCGGTCCGTCGGATCATCTGCAGGAGCATAATATACAAGTTGTCTCCGATTTGCCCGTTGGCAATAATATGCAGGATCACGTGGGTCTCGGCGGGCTCACGTTTGTCGTGGATGCACCGCTGACAGTGACACGTAATCGCTTCCAAACCATACCCGTTTCCATGGAGTATATATTGCGTGAACGTGGTCCGATGACATTCTCGGGCGTTGAGGGTGTCGCCTTTTTGAATACAAAATATCAGGATCCCGCTGTCGACTGGCCGGATGTGCAATTCCACTTTCTGCCGAGTTCAATCAATTCGGATGGCGGTGAACAGATACGCAAGATTCTGAATCTTCGAGATGGTTTCTACAATACGGTCTATAAGCCACTGCAGCACAGCGAAACATGGTCGATACTGCCGCTGCTGTTGCGGCCTAAGAGCAGCGGCTGGGTGCGTTTGAATTCGCGGAATCCACAGCAACCGCCGAAGCTAATACCGAACTACTTTGCACACCAGGAGGACATCGATGTGCTCGTCGAGGGCATCAAGCTGGCCGTGAATGTGTCCAACACTCAGGCATTTCAACGCTTTGGCTCACGACTTCATAATATACCGTTGCCCGGTTGCAGGCATCTGGCATTCCAGTCGGATGCTTATTGGGCGTGCTGCATTAAACAGTTCACCTTCACCATTTATCATCCGGCGGGCACCTGCCGCATGGGTCCCAGTTGGGATGTAACAGCCGTTGTGGATCCCAGGCTGCGTGTTTATGGCGTATCCGGTTTACGTGTTGTGGACGCCAGCATTATGCCCACCATTGTCAATGGCAATCCCAATGCGCCAGTTATCGCCATTGGTGAGAAGGCATCCGATATGATTAAGGAGGATTGGGGCGCACGCAGGGTTGCAGCAACAACAGCAGCAAAAACTGTTACTGCTACCACTGGCTAGCTATATTATTTAAAATGTATGTCTATTGTTAATTTTCAACAACTAGTCAAATATGTGTGTAATTATTATACATATTTTATGTTTGTTTTTTTTTTCCTTATTATTTAATATTGACTAATGTTACACTTATTGTTAAAACTTTGATTATTTTATTTAATTCGCGTGTTGAATATTTATAAAATTATTTTTTATTTATTACTATTTGATATTTTTAAATGTATTGTATTTTTTTTTTTTTAATTTATTTTTAGTTTCTAAATTAATAAACCATGAAATTCGATAATTATTTGTATGCTTCTTTAAGCTCATATTTAAATAAGCACCAATCTAGGTGCTCGTCTTTGCTTAGCAAATACATGCACCGCAGCAGCTGGTGAATGGTGATTTGTGAAATGTTTTCTCTTTTTTATTTGTATTATTGTGATTACATATTTTTCTTATTTAATCTGTAACTTTATTTATTTGAGTATTATTTAATTATATTTATAAATGAATGAATTTATATTTGTAATGTTACCAATTAAAAACATTGTTTGCAACTTAGGTTTGATTTTATTGAATACATTATACAATTTCCGCCCGTAAGTATGCTATGCATAGAGTCACACATGGATTGGCTTAGCAAAGAAACGCACCACAATGGAAGAAGACATATTGACAAATTTGCATTTTTTTCACTCCTTACACACAAATTACGTGTATAATCTATTATAATTAATCAAACTATTATTATTTTGAATTGCTAAACGTTTAAATTCAATTCGAACATATTTAGTATTGCTTAATTAATTTGAACATTGCTTTTGCAGCGAATGCAGAGACCCAGTTGCACTTTTGCACTTAGCAGATACATGCACCGCAGCCAAATTGTGAAATGCAAATGCTTTCAGCTGTCACGTATACGTGATGTGATGTTAGCCATTTGGGAGTTATTTCAACTTCCGCCTTTAGCCATCAAAATTATAAGCCTGACCAAATGTCAAATTACCAAAAACTTTACTGCCAATCAAATGGAAGCATAACATAATTTCCGTGACTAAGAGCGCGACCGCTGGGGCGTGGTTATTAAGCATTTCCTGCATGCAGCAGCCAGCGCTACGGCTGCTCACTCACTCTCTCTTTCCCTTGTCCCCTCTCGCTCTCTCGCTGTCTCCCTTCCTCTGTCTGTCTGCATATAACAGGTGGTCATGTGTGCCAAGGTTATACATTACGCAGTTACGCATTGGCGGAATTTCTGGCAGCGCTCACGTTTTATTTCGTAGGTGTTAGCTGGAAAACAGCGCAGACAACAGCTAAAACCAGGTAGTTAAGCAAGTTAACTTACTTATTTAGCCCAGTTAGCAGCGCGCAGCTAATGCGCTCAATCAATACGCACTGCGGCGACATGGCCCAATTGGTTAACCATTTCAATTGCAAGTCGCAACGTTTGATTTTATTTTAATTTTTTTTGTTTTTGGCAGCCACATTTCCCAATTAACAATTTGTCATTTTGCGCGTGGCCATAAAAAGCTGTTAGATACCCTACCAAAGATAAGAATTGTCTACAAAATATAGACTACTTAATTATGCTTGCTACTGAACAGCTACAGGGTAATATGAATTGAGTCATGAAGGTGCAAACGTGATGAGCCAGCTGCGGAGTGGTCATAAACCACCCAAGGCGTCTCTTATATAAGACCCTTTAGATAGCCGCCCAAGACCTTAAGCAAATATTTGATTTGATTTAAAAGAAACGCCAAGTCATAGTTGCTATTTATACGATGGGAGTGGGAAGGGGGTGGCGGTGGGGGTGTATCAGGGGCGGGGGCAACTTAGCGAAACGAGGCGGCGTACGTGAGTCCAAAAATAATGGAAAGTGTTATGTGAAAGACAACGACAACGACGACGACAACTACAACGATCACGATGATAATGATGATGATGATGATGGCCAGAGCAAACGAAAGAAACAGCAAAAGCTGATCATAATGAAGAAGATCATGATGATGACGATGAAGACACAACACCACGAAGTGGTGCCCAAAGTGTCTGTGGTCAGTGCGTTGCGACTACAAATTTGGGTCATTAATCGGCTGAGTGGCAGCCGAAAGGCAAAAGCAATGCAACACACAACCTGGGAACAAACCACAACCAGCAATTGGCACATTTCGTGATTGTTGTTGTTTACACTTTATGCAGCAGTTGTTGTTGTTGTTGTAGATGTTGCCTGTCCAGTTGATGTTGCTGTTGCTGTTGCTGTTGCTGCAAGCCAAGCTGGGCGTGGACGTGAATTTGTTTTCTTTAGGGTAGCATCTTGTGGCTAATTCACAGTTTGCAGAAAATATTTTAAAGACATATTACAGCATCCATTTTAGCAGTTGTTGCCAATGTTGCAAGCAATTATAACAAAAAATAACTTACAAAAGTCCCTTGTCTCTAATTTCGAAATGAGTATGAAAAATCCGTAGATTTTGGTTATGAAGTTTTCGAAATCTTTATAGTTAAAAGTTTAAAGTTTAAAATCAAAAATGTTGATAATACGAATACTTAAATCAAATTACATCTCTCAAAAATAGTTTTAGTTTTAAGCGAATTTCCACTTAAACTTACAATGCCAAAAATTTATGAAATGATCATTGTTGCGATGATGATGATGATGATGAAGATCATTTACATAGGGCAATCAACGATCAAGTCGAGTTGAAAGTGAGCCTCCAATCGAATCGAGCGAATCAATCATAGCAAATGGGTACTCGACTTTTGGCTGGTGGTATTCATTGGCAAATACTCCATCTGAAATTCCGCTCCATGACTATCCCATAAATGCCGTAGTCGGGTTATGTGTCGACGTGATGTTGAACACATTTGACGACGCAGCGAGTATCAAAACAAAAAAAAAAAAACAAACACACACAACAAATATATATATGTATATATACATATATATATCAACAACAACAAATCAAAAGCCGGCAAAAGCAGCTGTCTTCAGATACAGCACTAAATTGAATAATGTCTGCTTAATTTTGGTCAATTATGCCGCCCGAATCCGAATAAAATGAACCGAACCCAATCCGAACCCCAACCGAACCCAAAGCGAAATTCAAGCAAATCCAGAGACATGTAATTTTGTGTTTGCGATTCAGATGAATGTGTGGGGGGAAGGGAGAGAGGGGGGAGTGTGTGTGTCGGGGGCTGTGGGTTGGAATCTGGGAAACGCTTGCCAGCATTGTCAAATGAAAAAAAAAAAAACGAAAAAAAAATTCATAATAAAAACCAAAGCAAATTTGAGCAGTTCGATGGAAATGCTTACGTCATGGTAACATGGTGTCTGGGGTGCTGGAAGGTGTCGGGTCTTCCACTTGATTGGGCTCACGTAGGCAACAGCAGCACCAGCAGCACCAGCAGCAGCTGTCTCTTGGAAATTGTTGTTGGCACCTGCCCTTAGTCGGAGCAAAGTCTTTAACTGGCCATTAATTGGATGCGGTGGCAGCTATAACGGAGCAGCTCCAAGTAACCAATCACTTGAAGCTAAGAGCAGCAGCTCATGGTTTATTCGCTTCCTGACGCTCAAAGCGAAAGTAATTTTTATGCCGATTTTGGAGCTTTTGGAGATTTTGGCATACCCTCTAGGTATGTCTGGACGTAAAAGGGTTTAATTGGGCTATGGAAGTGTGCATTGCAAAAAAAAATAAAAAAAATAAAAAAAAATAATTATACTACTGATCAGGTTTAAGCAATTTCTTTTATGAAAGCCTTGTAAATGTTGTACACCCTGTAATAAACTAATCATAAAATGGAAAAGTAAATATGATTGAGACCTATTATCTGAATTTACGAATATATCAATTTTATTTCAGCTATAAATTTAATTAATTATTATCAAACAATAAATATGAAAGTTAGTCAAGCAAAGGGCAGCCGAGGGTATCTGCTAGTCGATCAGTGCACTTTTACCTGCTGGGCTTTTGACAGCGTTTTGAGGGCGGTCGCATTTAATTTTTGCACCATCAACAAAATGGATTTTGGCAATTTTTTGGCGCTTGAAGCACAGCCAGGTTCAGTTGCCAATCCGCATCCAAAAAAACGCTCGCTAATTGCACATTAACATCCAACAAAGACAAAAACAAAAACCAAAAAAACAGCTAGAAAAAATTGCAAAAATATTTCGACATTTGCCACTAAATCTTTAGTTTTTTTTTAGTTTCAGTTTTTCTGTCACTCTTCACTTCAGCCTCTTTTTCTTACCTCAGATTATATAAATTATTGTCGCATGCGGAGTATTTGATAAAAAAAAAAAACAAAAATTATAAAAAAAAAACAAACAGCATATGGAGCATATGGCTGCCACAGCTTGTGGACAGTTGCCGCATGGCACCACAAAAATCGTTGATGTGCCAAATCTTAATAAGTTTAATAACTTTATTTCCCATTTCTTTTTTTTTTTTTGTTTTTCCTCGCATTTTCATCTGCTGCTGGGGAATGCGTATGTAATTCATGGAATGCGGTCACGCAAGCGGCAAGCGGCAAGCAGCAAGCGGCAAGCGGCAAGTAGCGACCACAAAACAGCAACAATAAGTGGCAGCAGCAGCAGCAAGTGTGTTAACCACAATTTTTAAAGACAACACTAACCATGTTATTGTTGTTGATTAATTGCAGTGGGTGTTGTCAACTCTTTCAACTCCTTTTTCTTTTCTCTTCCCAAAAAAAAAAATGGGCCATTTTTCATTTTAACAGCCCCTCAGATTAGGTTTTACTGTGAGCTTTATTTAATTATTTTATTTTTATTTTTATTTTCTCATTTTAAAATTTAATTAACTGATATACAGTTCATTTATTATTTAATTTTAATTTAAAAAGGATCAATTGTTTATTAATGTAAAATTCTTTTAGTTATTATTAAATATATACGATTATTAATTTTATTAATATTTTTATTTTCTCATTTTAAAATTTAATTAGCTTATCTACTGTTAGTTTATTATTTAATTTTAATTTGAAAAGAATTACATTTTTAGAAATTGTGAACTACTTTAAGTTCGCATTAAATTATTATTATTTTTTTATTTCTTCCTTGGCCATTTAACATTCCTTGGTCTGTTTCTCTTCTTTTTTTCTTTTTATCAATTTACTCATTCCTAACTATCATATATATATATATATATATATATATGCCTGATCTTCGTAATTTTAGAGCTTAATAACAGGGAGACGACCCCAAAGTATATATATTCTTGTTCAGGATCAACAGCCCAGTCGATATAGCCATGTCCGTCTGTATGAACACGCCGATCTCAAAATTTTAATATAAGTTCTCGTATATCATAGACAGAACAAGTTATGTATAAATATATATATAAATTATAGTCGATGTGTGATAATTTGCAGATCCCCGCTATTATTTCGTGTACGTATGTACGTATGTAGGTATGTACATATGTATGTATGTATTTTTATGTAAGCGTTTGTCGCAAGCCGGTGATTTCAGTTCGGGCTTGTCAATAAACATATGTGTGTCTATGCGCTAACTTAGTTTTGTTTACACTTCAGCGCCTGTGCATAATAATATATAATAAAATAAAAAAATAAAATAAATAAAACTATAATATATTTAACAGCTGTATATCATAGTCAGGGTATATCTTAGTCGAGCTACTCCTGTTATTATCTGAGATCTAACAAAGTAATTTGAAGAATGACCTAATATTGTCTTGGCTAAATTAAATGGAGTCTGTTCACCTAATTCAGATAATTAGCTTAATCGTTGTCAACATTTTCTTACCAAAAGCAGAGTCTATTCAACTTTCAACCAATCTTTCTTAATTATCTGCATCATCATCATCATCATCATTAATCATCATCATTATTATTAGCATCATTATTTCTACATGTGAAAAGTTCATTAAACTGAGTTTTAATTTTCAGAATGATCTTTATTTCGATATCAGCTAGATTTAATCGATCTAACGTGCTCCATTTCAGAATTAATCGATCTAATTTGCTCCATTTCATCGTTGCTTGTCTGTCTTATCAGCGCATCAAACATGTTCGATGTGCAACATGTTTGATGTCGATGTGCCAATAATATGCAACAGCTGCTCGCTTGCTAACAACCATTTGCTTTTGCTTTAGCTTTAGTTGCTGTTGTTGTTTTTGTTGTCGTTGTCATTGTTGTTGTTGCTGCTGTTGTCGTAGCAATTGTTGTTGCTGCTGCTGCTGCTGCTGTTGCCAAACAGTTGCCGATGCTGCCGACGCTGACGTTTACGCTGTCGCTGTTGCTGCGGTTGGCTCGTTTGCACGGATTTCGCGTTAAACTTTGCGTTCAGTTGAAAGCGTGCAACGCAGCCGCACGGACGCAGTGCTCCGCACAGACCGATTAACGATAATCGATATACGATAAAAAATAAATTGGTGTTTTTTTTTGTTGTTATTTGCTTGGATGAGCACAGGATACGCCTAAGGCAAACGCCACAACCCGCTGAGGCAAATGTGTGTGTGAATTGTGCGCGCAGAATTTCAAGTAAGCAACGTTTTACCGTTAAACATATATGTGTGTGTATGTGTGTGTGAGTGTGTGTGTGTGAACGAAATTGCAGTTAAAGTGAAACACTGACCATAGGTCAACCTGATTATTTCCGCTGCACTGAGACAGCAACAGGTGCAGATGCAGCACAGCTGCAATAGCAACTAGCAACTAGCAACCAGCAACTGTTGTCGGCATTATTGACAATGCTGCTGACATAGGGAAAAGGCAACTATTGAGCTGGGAGTACCCTTCACAAAATAAACACACATTTGGGCAAATGGAAAAGGCACTCAAGTGCAACAACAACTATGACAACAGCAGCAGCAGCAACAGCAACTGCAACTGCAAGCGGCAACATTTTGCAATCGCCCACAACAACAGCAACAACAACGCTGCGGCAATTGTGTGCACACACGTCTGAGAGATACATTTAAAAAGATAGTATATGGCATACATGAGTAAAAGGAAAAGCAAGAAAAACATTGACGCTTTCGTAGATAAGTAGGCTACAACAGCAACAACTCTTTTCGCAAAAATACCCTAAGTTTTACACTACGGAGTACATCGGTTGCAACTACACAACGCAAGTGCAAGAATATAATTAATATTAGGTGGCAACAACAGTAAATTATGGCTAGACTGTTAGTTTTTACAGTTACTATAACTTACAGCATTTAACGCGTTCAAATACTTGTTGTGGCAACAAGTTAAACGGCTTGTTCATTTTGACAGTAAGCGCAACAGCCAAATAGAACATGCAACTTGCAACAGCTTGTCGATTTTGGGTTATCCACTTTGGCTTGGCTTCTGGCTGCTCCCATCGTTCTCGGCTGCCAGTTGATCTCTTCGAACTGCTTCAGTTGCGTTGGCCAACAACAAAAGACTTAGGACACAAACGCGTGAAAACGCATTGCAGCGTTAACGTTGGCTAATGCAAAGCCGACACGCAGACACAGCAGCAACAACAACAGCAGCAACAACAACAGCAGCAGCAGCAACAGTAGCAACAGCAACAGCAGCAACAGTAGCAGCAGCAGCAATTAAAAATGTTTGCAATTTTCTTGGGTGTTGTTGCAGCAAAATAAATAAACATAAAGCAACACATTTGCCGCTACGCATTCAACTGTTTATTTAATAACTAAAAGGCAACAGTTGTTGTTGTGGTTGCAACTACATCAATTTACTGTGAGTGTGTTGCTGTTGTTGCTGTTGTTGCTGCTGTTGTTGGGGCTACTGCTGCAAATGCAGCCTGAACTGATTGCTGTGGCATTGTGTGCTTCTGATGAGAGTCAAGGTGACTGACACCAGCAATCCGACAACTAACAACTGACAACAAACAATCAACAACCAACAACCAACAACCTACAACCTAGAGCTCATGTTGTCATGTTGTTGGCAATGTTTTTTTTTTGGCCATTGACTTTGGCCGCATGGCCCGCTGAGCTTGACACCAAATTAACGCACAAAATGACTTTAATTGCGCTCACTTTGTTGTCACTTGTCAAGTGTCAAGTGCGGATCCATCAGATACAAGATACATAGATACATAGATACAAACGCTACATAAATACATTGAGATACATATGTACATTGAGCCTTGTGTGTGGGTGTGTCAAACTTGACATTTTTTGGTCTTCAACTAGTTGTGTCCAGGAAATGGTAAGTTCAATAGCCAATACACACACCCACACTCACACAGCAATCACACACACACACACACACACTCACACACACAAGCAAAGAGCTCATTTGGCAAGAGCAACAACGGTAACAAAAGCAGCTACGCTTTTGCAGAGATGCTCAACTGGTTTACTCGACCCAAGCCCAGATCACCCCCTCCCACATTTTGTAGTTGCCCCCCTCTTTCCCCACTGTCCCCCAGCTCTCCTCATATCTCCTCCCCCCCCCCTCCACTCACTACTCACATAGTTTAAACTGTGTAAACTCGTTTGCCGCTGACCCAATTTCATGCAACATTTTTTTTGTCCACTTTTTACAAATTTTTTACGTTTTGTTTTTCGCACAACACCAACAACAACAACAACAACACCAACAACAACAAAAACAACAACTGTGGCAAAAGAAATGCGTGCGTTTAGTAGCTCCCCAGTTTCAGTTTCAGTTTCAGATTCAATTTCAACTTCAGTTACAGCTTCCAGTTGCCAAAAAATGTTCCAAATTGCTGTTGAGGCAAGCACCTGTTTTGGCAGCAATAAAATCCAAGCCAGTGTTGCAGCTACAGTTAAAGCTGAAGAAGCCTTTGGCCTTTCACTTGGGCGCAACGAAGCGGCAAAATGGAAAGATATGGCACAATGTTGCAGAGTGTGCCACAATGTGGCACAGTGTGGCACAATGCAACGGCAACTGTATAAAACAACTATATAAAATCAAAAAAGAATGCGTCCGTTAAAGTTGATTGTTAAAAGTCAAGCTGCAACATTCGGATTCTGATTGACCCCAAAGAAAAGTTGCCGCATCCGTGACTAATGCGTATATAAAAAAAAACTTGCCACTTTAAGTTTCTCAATTTTTACGCTCTTTTTATGTGTTTTTTTTTTTCTTTCTGTCGATTATGTTTTGTGAACGTTTTAAAATAGGGATTTAATTCAACGTTTGCAAGTTTGCAACATGTCTGTATGTTTCCATTCATTTATTATTATTACTTATGTGCTGTTATTTATTATTTAACTCTCGCTAGAGAAATGCCATTTCTGCAATTTTCTATTTTTCTATTTTCAATTTTGCAAAAGGGCGTGTTTTCGATGCATGAGAGAGTGTCTTATATAAGCAAGAGTTTGGGAGAGTTGCAGATTGATAACTTGAGTGAAGCAAAGTCAACTTTTTTTTTAATAGTTGAATGCATTTGGAATCAAAACTATTTTTTCATTATAATTTGTAATGTTTTTCACATGCATAAAAACTATTATTTTTTCATTATAATTTTCTTATCTTATCTTAGAAAATTGTATTCTATTGAGGCTAAAGCGCTTCCTGATGTACTATATAATCAACAATAGAGCACGATTCGTGGCATAAAAATTATAGTTTCTCATTCACATGATTTAACTGATGGGAACTAGTTGTGTGTGTGTGTTTTTTTTTTTGCCAAAGGGCTTAACTGTTAACTGTGGATAGACAGACAGAGAGACAGACAGACAAGCAACGCAATGCGGCACGTTTCAACACCCGCACGATAACAACAACCAACAACAACCAACAACTAGCGACAACAGCCCAAAATAGCAACAACAACAACAACAACAATAAAGTGACAACAGCTGATTGTTGTTGTTGTTGTTGTTGTGCCGTTTTAACGGCTGACCGAATGACAAGGCAAATAAATTATGTTTAGTTCGATATATAGACAGCAATTCAAAAACATATAAAAAATATATATATATATAGATGTATATATATATATATATCGTATGTAGATTTGTAAGTTTACCAATTATATGAAAAAGCAGCAACAACAAACAATTTGGTAGCTATTACATCAGAGCCCGTAGATATTGTAATAAAAACGAATGGAACCACGATTTGAAAGACACAAATATAAAGAGAGGGAGAGAGATAGAAAGAAAGAGAGAGAGAGAGAGAGAGAGAGGGAGACACAACAGAAAAGTCAACTCTTTTGTATATTTACTGTGCTTGTTTAGGTTGTTATTTGTTGTTACTGTTACCGTTACTGTTACTGTTGCTATTGTTGTTGCTGTTGCAGCTTTAAGCCGAATTTTGCGTGGCTCACATACATTATAAGCCGCGTTTGTTGTGGCTGCCAACGCGGTTACGTTTTACAACTATTAAATTTGATTGGCCGCAATAGTCGTCAAGGTCGTCGCAGCGCCAGTGGCCCTTTTTGGGCACACACACACACACACAGCAAGGGGAGGGGGAAGTGGCGGAATAGTGGAAACGTTTGAAGTGCTATTGCAACAACCAAAATATTCGGAATGCAATCGTGCAACAACAAACAACAAACTGATTGAGGATGGTTAGTGCAAGCAACGGTTGCAACGGTTGCAACAACAATACACCCGATGGGGGTTGGGGTGTTATAGTATTGCCGACATTTGCCGACTTACACAATTAACCTCTTGAAACTGAATGATTCGAATGAGTGCAAGTTAAACAAATTGAAAAAACAAATCTGTTAAGCGTTCGTAGTTTTTTGGTAGGCACTGTAACTGTTAGACCCTATGAGGTGGCCACAGTGTCGCAGTGCCTTAAGCTGATCTCTGATGACCATTTACTGAACTGGTAGTGCGACTGGAACTGGTAGTGCTATAGTACCTTTTATATAAAAGCAGCGCTAATTAAGTGGAACGAAAAGATCTCACCAGAGAATACTTAATTAAAGCACTTAAGTTAAAGGTTTCCTTCAGCAACGGAAGTACGGAAATACCTCTAACTTAATATAGCGAATATATCGATTAATCAAACGATCTATTTACCTACACTTAGTAATGAGAATTATTAAAATTAAAATTGTATTTTCTTGCAGCTATTGCAGCAGAGGACAATTCAAGTGGAGGAGCCGAAGCAGCGCCACGCAGCGGTTCGGATGGTCGCAGACGCAACGCCATGCACAGGAGAAAGAAACGCTAGAGAGAGAGAGATAGAGAGCGAGAGAGAGCGCGAGAGAGAGATAGAGAGAGATATCAATTAGAGAAATATAACATAAACTGAAAGGAAAAACGGCAACAACAACAAATCGAGCGATTCCATTTAAAAGCATCGACGAACCCAAAGAATATGGTTTTAAATCTGCTCTTCATAACGACGGTGATCAAGTCAACATTTGGTGTGGTTACCACTGGACTGTGGCTAATACCGTTGCTCCTGGCAGCGATTACCTACTATCGGTACGATGCCGTCGATCCAGAGTCCCGACCCCTCGATCAGCTAAATCTATGGCCCGAATATGATTTCATAGTTGTGGGCAGTGGGTCGGCGGGTGCGGTGGTCGCCAATCGACTGAGCGAGGTGCGCAAGTGGAAGGTGCTGCTCATCGAGGCGGGCCCGGATGAAAATGAAATCTCGGACGTGCCCTCACTGGCTGCCTATCTGCAGCTAAGCAAACTGGATTGGGCCTACAAGACGGAACCCTCGACCAAGGCATGCCTGGGCATGCAGAACAATCGCTGCAATTGGCCGCGCGGACGTGTCCTTGGTGGCTCCTCAGTGCTTAACTATATGCTGTATGTGCGTGGTAATCGAAATGACTACGATCACTGGTCGGCGCTGGGCAATCCCGGCTGGGATTACGATCAGGTGTTGCGCTACTTTAAAAAATCCGAGGATAATCGGAATCCCTACTTGGCCAAAAGCGCCTATCATGGCCGGGGCGGACTGCTGACCGTGCAGGAGTCACCCTGGCATACGCCATTGGTGGCCGCTTTTGTGGAGGCGGGCACCCAGCTGGGCTACGACAATCGGGACATTAATGGTGCCCAACAGGCCGGCTTTATGATTGCCCAGGGCACCATTCGACGCGGCTCGCGCTGCTCAACGGCCAAAGCATTCCTGCGCCCCATACGACAGCGTCCGAACTTTCATTTATCGATGAACTCCCATGTGACGCGCATCGTCATCGAGCCGGGCACCATGCGCGCCCAGGCCGTTGAGTTTGTGAAGAATGGCAAGGTCTATCGGATTGCCGCACGGCGGGAAATCGTATTGTCGGCGGGTGCTATCAATACGCCGCAGCTGATGATGCTGTCGGGATTGGGACCGCGTCAGCATTTGGAAAAGCATGGCATACGTGTGCTGCAGGATTTGCCGGTGGGCGAGAATATGCAGGATCATGTGGGCATGGGAGGACTCACATTTCTGGTTGACAAGCCAGTGGCCATAGTGCAGGATCGCTTCAATCCAACGGCGGTCACCTTTCAGTATGTGCTCCGCGAACGTGGACCGATGACGACTTTGGGTGGTGTTGAGGGCTTGGCCTTTGTCCATACACCGTATTCAAATCGGAGCATCGACTGGCCGGACATACAGTTTCACATGGCACCCGCCTCGATCAACTCGGACAATGGGGCACGCGTCAAGAAGGTGATGGGCCTGAAGGAGTCTGTCTATCAGGAAGTCTATCATCCCATTGCGAACAAGGATAGCTGGACCATAATGCCGCTACTACTGCGACCACGCTCCAGGGGCACTGTACGCTTGCGCTCGGCCAATCCGTTTCAGTATCCGTTAATCAATGCCAACTATTTCGATGATCCTATTGACGCCAAGACGCTGGTGGAGGGCGCCAAGATAGCGTTGCGCGTCGCCGAAGCGGAGGTGTTTAAGCAATTTGGCAGTCGACTGTGGCGCAAACCGTTGCCCAACTGCAAACAGCACAAGTTTCTATCGGACGCATATTTGGAGTGTCAAGTGCGCACCATATCTATGACGATCTATCATCCCTGCGGCACAGCCAAAATGGGTCCCAGCTGGGATGCCGAGGCCGTTGTCGATCCCCGGCTACGCGTCTATGGGGTGCGCGGCCTCCGCGTGATCGATGCCAGCATTATGCCCACGATAAGCAGCGGCAACACAAATGCGCCCGTCATCATGATTGCCGAGAAGGGTGCCGATCTCATCAAGGAGGACTGGCTGAAGAATCCAGAGTATAAGGTCAAGCGTCAGGATAGCTACGCAGATAGCGAGACGGCAGCCAGCAGCAGCAACAGCATCAACATCATCAACATCATCAACAGCAGCAACAGCAGCAACAGCAACAACAGCAACAACAGCACCAGCAACAATCTGACGCTGACAGCAACAGCTGCTGATATCATGACAAACAGTTAGCCAAGTTTGCTTGCTGTTGGCCTAGGTTTTATTTGTTTTTGTTTTTTTTTGTTGTTGGCCACGTGTGCTCAGGGGTCAACTAGCTTTATAATGACAGTCGAGCATATTGTGTTTTTGACTTGAAGACAACTTCTTCAGTTGCCTTTTCTTTTGAGATGTAGTCCCAGACAAAAGTTTGCCATTGTTTCAATTTAGTGCTAAGACAAACAAAACAAACAAAAAACATACATAAAAAAAAAAACAAATGTTCGTTCACATAACGCCAAGCGACGCAACAATCACTTTCTCATATTCCTCTCACACAAATATGTATAGCAAAATGATGTAATGGCAAAATGCATGATATCGAGTCATAGTTATATTATACGCTATATAGCTTCTAGACTCTAGTTAATTTAAACATAATTATTGTTTTATCTTGTATATTTTATTTATATTACAAAAATTATTATTATTATTATTATTATTTTTTTTTTTTCTTGAATATAGGATTATTAGCAATATGTATTTTTGACTATTTATAAGCCAACATTCATAAAAGCACATATTATTTATACATCATTCCAACAAAATTGTATTCAATAAATGTAATTATTTTGATTAAAAGATTGCTCGACGAGTAGATACTAATTATATGTGTTGATTTTTATTTATAATTAATTGAATTTTTGTATTTTTACTCTTCATAATTTTAGGACAACTCCTTTAGAACATCTCGATTTTGTATTTCGTCAATGAAAATGTGGTGCATACTTTAATGAGAGTTGAATAGCTTCTTTTAACTGGTAAATACAAATAGTTAAGGTGTGTGTAAATACGCTGGTAAGATCAGCGAATATTCGCCAGATTCGTATAAATTTAACAACATGTTTATACCTCAGGAGAACCATGTTCGCTACCTGGATATGTATGTATCTGGACAGGAAACTTACCTGGCGCAAACACATTCAGGTCACGGCTGCAGCGTGTAGATCCAAAAGAGCAAAACTCAACTGGTTGCTGAGGCCATCTAGCAAACTCAGCTTGAGCAACAAGCTGCTGGTGTACAGGAGCATCATCGTGCCCACATGGACATATGGGATTTTGCCATTTTGGAGCACAGCTACAAAATCTTGGATATACCAAATTCAAGTCTTGCAGAACAAGGTGCTCAGAGACATCTCTGACAGGACGCTGCACAACGACGTCGGTCTACCGACAGTCAAATCTCAAATTAAACGACATACGAGTCTACCGACAGTCAAATCTCAATTTAAACGACATACTAGTCGGTATAATGACCGATTGCATAACAATGTCAACACATTGGCTATCACACCTAGGACTAACACTACACACAGGAGGTTGAGGCGCCTCCAAACCAGCGACCTCAGGATGTTATATTCAATGTTATGTTTTATCAGTTAAAACCATTTCTATGTTTATGTTGTAGATTATAAATTCATTCTCTCTTTCATGCTGTTACAAATCAATGTTTTATAGCCTTTAAAAAGGTTGATTAATGTTTAAATATAATTGCTACGTAAAAAAAAAAGATTCGTATAAACAGATGCAATTTATTCATCCAAAATAAAAATGTTGCACATGTGCAAATTAGAATGGTGCCAAATAAATAAATAATTATAATCTGTGTTAAATCTATAGATATGTATACTTATAGATATGTATAATGAGCTGAGCTGCGGCAAACATTTAAGTAAACTGCCTAAAAGCAGGCAGCAAAAAGTTTATTTTTGCAACTAATTGGGACATGTTCATAAAGTTTATTCATATTGGCAATCGATTTCTTTCGATTTTGTGAAAATAGACAAAGTTATCGATAAATACAAAATTTATACGAAAGCTTGCAGCTTGCAGATGGACACAACTGAATCGACTTGGCGATTGATACCTATCAGGAATATATATATATATATATTATGGGATCGGAGATACTTTCTTCTGCCTGATACATATTTTTTCACTACATTAGACCCATTTCATCTAATATCAATGGGGCTTTAGAAAACATTGCTTTTGTAAATCGGTTCAGCTTTAACCATGTGATAATTGTAGACCCCTTTCTACATGTTCATATCATCACTTTGAATTGATGGTTCCCATCGCAGCGAAATTATATCGTAACCCCATCCGGCTAAAGCTACATACAGGGTATCAATGAGACAATTATTTATGTATATTAAAAACTATAGTAGAGCATTTTTACCAGTTTGTTTAGATTCACAAAAATCATTAAGTTGCAGCCGTAACGTCTTCTCGCGATCGACAAGATAGACTTGGTATGCTGCTCGGTATGTGTATATATTAAAATTCTTGAGAAACCAGTACAGCTCATTTGGAAACTATTCGAAACTATTTGAAACTATTTTTAATGGCCAACTAACTACGTTGCTTGTGTGTTACGTATACGCACCCAGACAAAACTGGACTGTCATCTATTAAACGCTTTCTAGCTGCATCTGCTGCCAATCTGGTTTGCTTCTGGTTTTGGTTACCAAGTTGCCCTTCGCTGATCTAAGCAACAAAATAAGCATTTGGCAATGCAAACTGAAGCTAAACCGAACCATCAACTAGGTCAATGGCTGACGGAAGTAAAATCATCTGCTTCGCAAGCTTCGCTTGTGATTTTGTTGTGGTTTTTCGATTGGTCTTTCGAACTTCCGAATTCGTGCGCCCAACCGTCGTTATGTTCCACTTAGAGGTTAATAAACTTGTTATAGTCTGATACGATACTCAATTAACATTTCCACGCAAATCCGTTAGACAACTGTCGAGTCACGCAGCTAACCACCTAGTTGACCCAGACCTAGTGAACTTGATCTTAAGCTTCAACCAATAAAACAAATAAAATATTTAGAATCTCAGGGCTAAGAAGTTTTAACCACACGCGCTTTGCGCCCCAGGTAGACTTTGAGTTTTCGGCTCACCTGTAAAAGATAAAGACAGAAAGAGAGAGAGAGAGAGAGAGCAAAAGATTAATTATTAGTGTTTGGTTTGGAAAACTTCAACGTCACATTTAAAACGATTTTAATGATTATGATGGACGGAAATACTTAACGCTAAACCGGTCCCAATTTAAGTATCTGACCCTGTACTCAACTAGTTTTTATCGTATCGTGTTAAAGGTTACGTATTATCACAGGCTAATTCCTAATGCTGACAATTAAATGCATTTATAGAACAGACATGGAAATTTATTTGCTCACATTATTCATTGGGCGAAACAAAATTTTCGGATAATAAACTTGAATTAAATTCCATTGGTAACATAACAAATCGGACAATCGGCTTATCGATTGTCCGTCCGATGACGCAGCGCGTTCGGTACACTAGTCTATCAATTGGGGTTGAATAACATTTGGACTTTAATTCCAAAATATTTTTGTTATTTGTACGCATAATTGGTAAGCATGTGAACAATGGCAATAGTTGACAGCTCACACAATCATCGATTGTCCGTCAATTGTCATAATTATTGTGCTGTGGCACTTTTGTTTGTGCTCAGCTCTAAAGCACTTTAAAGTGTGCAATTATTTGGTATTTCAACTTAATGATACTCAAAACAAATTACGATCACAAATATTTTTGCGTAGACGTATTCACAATGAGTTCAAACACTGGCAGAGCGGAAGGTTAAGAAGGAAGGAAGTACACAAAACTGGGTGCAGACAGCTGTCAAAACAAGATCGAGTCAAAGCTCTGATAAGCCTAACGAAATAAGTGACATAAGTGTTAAATAGACAATATTATATTGAATGAAACAAATAAAATATATATATAATATTTCTTATATCAACCAGATAAGATGCAAATACGATATACTTGAAAGACGATGTTAATAACAAGTGAGCATACTATTGTGGAAAGTGTTCAACTTGAGGATATCCTTTACCCCATACTTTTACACAATGACATGGAAACTTGTCTTGTTACCAAATCAAGCGGAACATCCTTATTACCAAATCAACCAGAACTCTCGTTTTAAACAATGTAATGTATACAATTTTAAGACGTGTTTACTTATAGCCAAAGCAAATATATTCACAACAAAAAAAAAAAAAAAACAAGTAAGAATGCTGTAGTCGAGTTAGCTCGACTACGATATACCCTTAACCCAGTTGTTAAATATATTCTAGTTTTATTTTATTATACATACATACATACAGAATACACACCAATATATTGACGGTAGCGTCGATCATCATGCCATCTCTGTCTCTCACATGCGCTTCCCTATTTATATGCATAAAAAAAATGCTTGCGGCTGCTGATGGAAATGAGATCATGAGAATATATTCATATGAGAATGAGAATATATTCATACAGACAGACAGACGGACGGACAGACGGACATGGCTATATCGACTCGGCTGTTGTTCCTGATCAAGAACATATATACTTTATGGGGTCGGAGATGCTTCTTTCTGCCTGTTACATACATTTGCACAACACCATTATACCCTTTTTACCCATTTTTAATGGGTAGTCTGCTGATGTCGTCTCGAAGTCAAATCATCCTCTTCAATGACGAACTTACGGAACTCACTGTTCCGTTAATATCGACCAACGTCTACAGTTTATAGTTTTATGGATTTCGAATTTTTAATGCTCCAAAGGTTTGACAACTAAATGACAGCTGTCCGAACTGTACATATTTATTTACATTAAAGGAAAACAAAATACACAATTCAGTAGCTGCTCTGGGTTAAAATACATTTTTATTTTCACAAAGGCGCATCAGCTCACTGATCGTACCCCTTTAAGACGAGGTAAGTCCCTATTCAATAAAGTGAGAGCTGTAACCAAACACTTGACAGTGTAAAATTTACCACTCATAGCCACGCCTATATTAATTCATTGAGCTCAGAGAGACTCTTCCTTTAATTCAATTTTTATTAGTACCATATCTCCGGGAAACCGATGAGCTGTCAAACTTATCTTACTCCACAAGTTCAGAGATATGGCTATATTCTCTTTATTTTCCCTCTCGCTATTTTTCACTGCCTTCTTGAAGTTTTACTTGCATTATTAATAAGAAACTAAAGATTTAAAATTTATGGTCTGATTTGTTTTATTTTTTTCTGAGTTTCTCCAAACATTAAAATACTGGTTTGACAATTTTTCGTTTCAGTACCCACAGATATTTTATTTAATTTAATTATTTATTTTTTCATTATAAATGCGCAATATAATTGCTTACTTTTAATTGTCGATAAATTAATTTAAAATTTATTTCATATTTTTGTATGACAATTTTTATAACTGTTGGATAATTGAATCACATTAAAAAAAAAAAAAAAAAAAACAGATAAAAGTATATTATGCAAAAAAATTTAAATTAGAAAGGGAAAATTAAAAATATTTTATTAATTTAATCAAAATCGATGATTAATAAAGATTAAGAAAGCAACAAGTTTCTTGCTATTTAATACCAATTCTAACGTTGCAGTCTGGGCTTACTTGCCAGATTTTTGGTTTCTTTGCGCCTTCGTTTGTGTGTTTGTCTGGCAACCTTGAGTTTCATTTTTATTTTTTTTTTTTCGTAGATATTTATTGACCAGTTACTGCTGCAAAAAACGCTTTTCATGTTTTGTTTGGTATATTTTTTTTTTTATGGATTTTTTGTGTTTAGTCATTGAAAGGGGCGCAACTTGTCTTAACTTAACTTCAGCTTATGATTCAACTGTATGCAAAATAAATATTAACTAGTGTCTACAAATCGATGCCATAAATGTAGCAAAACAGTATGCCCGAGATTGAACAACACGAATTGCAAATACACTCAAGGTACAAAGACATACTTTAAGCTACTTGGAATTCATAAGACATTTTATTAAATTGCTAAACATTCTGCATTGATGAACTATTTTCAGTGTACAAATCAAATTAATTGAGTACAGTCAGTCAATTGATTTATTGAGTTTACATGATCTGCATAAAACAAAATAAATGAGTGCTTCACTTGGAGAGGCTGTATGAAGTGCTCTTTATGTTCTTAGATACTCTTAGATACAAAAAAAAATATAATTTTATATTCACAAATGCGTTTTCAAAGATTTTGAGAAATATATATCAATATAAGTTAAAGTGTATCTGTTTATTTTTTCAAGTTCTCATAGTTGACGAGAACCAGTACAGATTTCGATTCTATATTAACAGTCTTATATAGAGAAATTAAGAATACCCCACTTAATTTATAGGGTAATCGAAGAAACCCCAGTAGTGTGCAGCCAAGTATAGTAGGATATGTAAATTGTGATCCATAAAAAAAGGCACAGTCTAAAAACGAGTCTCGCTTAAAAGCATAAGCCAGAATTCTGCGGAATGCCATCAAAATAACGACATATTAATGGCAAGTGGAGAACATGGTGAGGGAACTTTTAAAACCGTCAGTCATTATCAGAGTAGACAATCGCAGAATCACCGTCGAGAGATACACAGACAGCAACTGTGTCAACATGAGCTCATTGCTTGATTAAGGGAGAATATTGCAGCCATATGCGAAAAGCTCAAAAGTGACATCCCGACACAACCACAGAATGCGGTCAAGAACCAAAAGGCAAAGTCAAAAAAAAAAAAAAAACAAAAAAAAAAAAAAGAAACAGAAATAAAAAAATTACAAGCCATATAAGCGCATTTGACCGCAGTATTCACGGCTTGAAAGTTGGTCAAAGCCAACAGCAAGCAAAGTTCTCGACTTAACTGAAAATCTAAAAAAAAAAAAAAAAAAAAAACAGCAACAAACTATCGGGTGGGCCGAAAACTTTAATTGCCGTTAGACGCGCTGCATCGTTGCCAACTATTGTGTAATTCACGAACTGGCAACGTCGCCACCTTGACTCAAATCTTGCCGCTTGAGCAGCAGCCTTAGTCACTAGCTGGCTTTGCCAAGAACTTAACGGCAAAGCTGCATTACAACTCAAGCACTAATTCAATGAAGATTATACAAATCAAAAAAAAAAAGCTTTACTACTCAAATCATGTTAATCTGGTTCTAGCCACATGCTCAAGTTTGTGGCTGTATTTCTGCTGCTTTTGGCGATTGTCTAACTTGAGCTTCAACACAACTATTATCAGTCTGCTCAAACATGTCCAATTTGCAGTTTGTTTTTTTTTTTTCATAAATTTTTATTCGTTTTTGATGGATTCAAAAAACATATTTATTTTTATTTCCTAAAACAACTTTTAGCCGGCTTGATTACGACCATCAAGCCGTTGAGTCTTTGCATTCTGTGTGCTAAGCTCATTAATATCGCTTGCATAAATATCAGTCGCGGGTTCAAATCCCGCTGCAGGCCGCTGCATAGATAATAGCTATGAGTAAGAATAATCTTAGAATACTCACCGGTCTACTGACGGGACACTGTAGACTAAGAAGACCCCTAACCAAGCTAGGTATAATAAGTAGCGGACTCTGCAGGTTCTGTGAAGGTGAGGAGGAATCTTCAATCCACATCCTAGCAGTGTGTCGCCTTAGCGAGGAAAAGATGCAACATCCTAGGGATACACGTCATGATAAACAATGACATAGTTGCGCTCATTCCAATAACGATTCTAGCATTTGTGCAGGAGCTTGGGTTGATGGAGGAGCTTTAAGCCCAGAAGGGCGCACAATAGACCTATCGGGTCGCAGTGGACACACCGCCAACCTAATAATAATAAAATAGTTGTCTAGTCCAATTGTTGACCGTCCTTGCTGCTTGTTTTTCCTCTATTAACCTCTCTGTTTAAATCTCTATCTACACGGCATCACAACGGGCCAAATATTTTAGAATAATCACATGTATTAAAAATTTGTCTGTGTAATCTATGGTTAGTTAATTGGTTAATCAAATAATTGATATCAAAATAATTGTAAGCTCGTTTTTCCATTTAAACTTTAACTTTTATAGTCAGAATACGCCAAAATAGCGGAAAACACATTTCAATATATGTTATTAACAGTAAAGTACAATTTCCACAAACCTACACTTAAAGACCGAAGTTTTTGCGGCATAGATTCTGAAAGACTGCTTATGACTTGGGACGACGACAAAAAGTTGGCATTGCTATTGTTGTCGGTGTCGCATAGTCTGTTGCTTAATAATTGGATGCAAACGGAAACAATTATACAATGTTGAAGCAATCTAACGAATTCAAACAATGATGACCCTTCATCTGTCAAGGCGAGGGGAGGAGCTATAAAAATTTGTTGAATCATTCTGTTGATTACGGACAATTTGATTCAAGCCCGGTGTTTAGAAACATTCCGAGAGATCTTTGAAACTACACTTCGAGAAAAATGATATTCGGCTGTAGCGTGCTCATAATATTATTGTTTATTGTTTTCTGTGAGAAACTTATCTCTTCTTTTCCATGATTTTCTTTTTTTATTGTTAGACATCACCCCGATCAGTTGGTCGGGTCCGTAAAGCCTCGCCTTAGGCGACTATAGAATCTGACTATAGAATCATTCTATTTAAACTAGAATATATAAATATAAATATATAAATATGGATTGTTACGTACCAACCCCAGGAAAACAAACTGGGAAAGATTTAAGTCGGCTTTAGAGCTTAACTCAGCCAGTCGAATATCAGGTATAGCGAGAAATCCGCTGGAGCTATAATGAGCTGTAGGTAACCTTAATTGTACGGTAGCCCTTCAAATCTACCGGACTGGATGGAATATCGCCTATTTTCCTCTCCCCTTCTAGTCCTCGGATATATGCCGAAAGCTTGAATAGAGCTAGGTTGGTCTTTACCCCCAAGGCAGGGAAGAAAGACAAAAAGCTAAACATCGTTTTTTACTGAAAACGTTGTAAAATCTTGTGGGCTACAAAATTTGAAGCACAGCACTTTACCAGCTACGGCGGCACTTTAGTGCGGCAGTCGATAATAAGTAAGTAGCAATGTGCCCCTTCCTACATATAGATGCCAACGCATCCCATGAAATATCAACGCTACCCTCTCGAGGAGGAGACACTTCGGGACACACAATGTAGTTACCCTAATATGGGTCCCGGAACCTAGCGGCTAATTAGAAAGTGAGAACGGAGGCAGAGAGGCCTATAACAGGGCAAGAACCCTTTTCTGGCATAGGAAGACACAAAATACGGCTGCACCTCAGAAATGAAGAAAGACAGCGGCGACAACGGAGCTGGACAGATACACCAGGACTCTAACAAGACAGATGTTTTTTGGGTGGCTATAATCAAAATGATTAAATAGCCATGTGGAAGAACAGGCAAAGAATACTCACCAGTCTACTGACAAGTCATTGATGATTATGAAGTCGCCTGACTAAATAAGATATTTATAGTACTAAATATGCAGGAGGAATCCTCAATGTACACCCTACCCAGAAGAATGTTCCTTAGCAAGGAAAAGATGCAGCATCAACGAAACAAAGATTCTAGCATTCGTGCAGGAGCTGTTGTTGATGGAGGCTCACAAGAGGACACAATAGATCTAATATGATCTCATAGGCAGTGTAGGTACCCCGATTTATATTAATAATAAGGGATAGAGACTACAAATTTGGAACATATAAATAGAAAAAGTGTCAAGATTGGAGTCATATGTTTACTAGCGATCTAGAAAATCGATAAAATAGATATTCGGAAATCGATAATGCCGCTTATCTCCCACAATTGTATGGATACAGTCTTATGCCACGCCCACGATTATTAGGAACGTTCTCTTTAATTGTTTTCAACCAGCCCACTCCCGCCCCGAAAATCTCGAACAGCTCATATCTTACGTAATTTAAAAGCTACAGTTGCCAAACTTCGAAGAAGGGTTACTATCTTATAACTACCCCAATCTAAAAGGCAAACTTCGACAGTATTTCTTGGCTGCACACAACATACTGCAACGACTGCAACGTTCTCTGTTGTTTTCAATTAATGTTATTAGTTATAGAAAGTGTTCGATTGATTATTGGACTGTGTACGTGTTCAATAAACTTTATGCTATTCGAGAAACTATCAATGGTCGAGTTAGGGGTTTGTTAGCTGAAATTGATTTTAAGTTAGCTATATATTGGTTTATCGATTTGCGGTTATAAGCTGCAATAAACCGGTAATCATTTTACTTTTTCCAATAGAATCAGTTGCTTGCTGTCGGCGCACCTGTCCGGAACGCACTGTCGTCTCGAATCGATCAGTGGGAATGCAATTGATCGTGCTGTGCACTCTGGCACTGTGCCTACGTGACACACTTGCCCAGAGCTATAATGACAATGCCATCATTGATGTCCTGGAACTTCTGTCACGAGGCCAGCGTCAAATGAATCTAGAGTCGCAGGATGAACGCGTTGGGCTGCTTAGCGAATACGACTTCATCGTTGTTGGCGCTGGCACAGCGGGCTGTGTTGTAGCCGCACGTCTATCCGAGAATCCTAAATGGAAGGTTTTATTGCTGGAGGCTGGCGGTCCGGAGAGCTACGTCATGGACATGCCCATTATAGCGCACTATCTACAGCTGGGCGAGATGAACTGGAAATATCGCACCCAGCCCTCCAACAGCTACTGCCTGGCCATGAAGGACAATCGATGCAACTGGCCGCGAGGCAAAGTAATGGGCGGCAGCTCCGTCCTAAACTATATGATGTATACGAGGGCGAATCGAGAGGATTACGATCAGTGGTCGCGTCTGGGCAATCCCGGCTGGAGCTACGAGGAGCTCCTGCCTTACTTTCGCAAATACGAGGGCTCTCTCATACCGGACGCGGACATGGGACGTTCACGACCCGGTCGCCGAGGTCCGGTGAAGATTAGCTATTCGGCATATCGAACGCCTATTGCCGATGCCTTTGTGGAGGCCTCGCAGCAGGCAGGTCAGCCACGCGGCAACTACAATGGCGAGTCGCAGCTGGGCGTCTCCTATCTGCAGGCCACCATTGGCAACGGGACTCGCTGGAGTTCCAATCGTGCCTATCTCTATCCACTCAAGGGCAGGCGGCGCAATCTCCATGTGAAGAAGAATGCTCTGGTGACCAAGGTACTCATCGATCCACAGACAAAGACCGCCTATGGCATCATGGTGCAGACTGATGGACGCATGCAAAAGGTGCTCGCCCGCAAGGAAGTAGTCCTTTCGGCGGGCGCCATCAATACGCCACAGATGCTGATGCTCTCCGGAGTGGGTCCCGCCAAGCATTTGCGTGAGGTGGGCATCAAGCCCATTGCGGATCTGGCTGTGGGCTTTAATCTGCAGGATCATGTGGCGCCGGCGGTAACCTTTGTGTGCAATAGCAGCTCCCTAAAACTAAACACACTGTTCAACACAGATGCGGTGGGTAGCTTTCTGCGTGGCCAGGGACCGTTGCGTGTTCCGGGCGGCGTGGAGGCCATTTCCTTTTATGCACTAGATGGCAGTGAGCGTACCAAGGGCTGGGCGGATATAGAGCTCTTTATGGTTGGCAGCGCCATCCATTTAAATCAGGCCTTAAGACTTGCCTTTGGCATTCGGGCGGACATCTATGAACAGATCTATGGTGAATTAGAGCGTAGCCAAGCGAATGCATTCATGCTATTTCCGATGATATTGCGACCAAAGAGTCGCGGCCGCATCAAGCTAAGGAGTCGCGACCCGCATCTGCATCCATTGATCTATGCCAATTACTTTGCGCATCCCTATGATCTCAACATCACAGTGCGCGGCATCCAACAGGCTATCAGTCTTATGGACCAGCCGGCCTTTCGGGCCATTAATGCTCGTGTGTTGGATAAGCAGCTGCCCGCCTGCCGAAGTCACGGACGGGAGACCAGCGCCTACTGGGCGTGTTATGCACGCCACTTCACCTTTACGATCTATCATTATTCGGGGACGGCTAAAATGGGACCCCGGAGCGATCCCAGTGCCGTTGTGGATGCTCGATTGTGCGTTCATGGCATTCGCAATCTGCGTGTGGTGGATGCCAGCATTATGCCTTATCTGGTTGCGGGCCATCCCAATGGGCCGGTCTTTTTGATAGCTGAGAAGGCCGCCGACATGATCAAGCAGGATCACAACTACGTCTAGCGAAATCAAAGAGCAATTATAAAAAAATACGAAAGTCCTCTAGTTGCACCAAGAATAAGATCGATGGGTGAGCTGCAGTCAGATAATTGCATAAATTATAATTATGCGTGATCGTCTCAACCAGTCAAGCAGATCCTTTTGTCTGCAAAATGTGAAGACAATAAATTCTCATGCCGCACAGCAACATATCAGAATCGCTGGAGAACATTTTTAAAATTGTTGAATTTTTTATGCTTTAACAGCAGTTTGCAGACAGAAGATCGGATAAAAATAGATATAAGTATATGTAATAAATGCACAAGACATGCACAGGCACAAAAGATCGCCTGTGCGATCGGTGTGCAGATTTTACGTGTTGTTACCTCCCCAAAAATGGCTTGGCCAGGTCAAGAATTAATTAAATAAAATTTATAACCACTTTTGGGACAAAGAACGTTGGTGTGAACGCTGTCGATCAACCCAGAGATCGTTGTACACAATTTATGTATGTGCTGTGCTTATCAATGGTTTGACATATTGTCGCTAATAAAAAAAAAAAAAATGAATTGCGACCGTGGTCAAAGCCCTTCCGCATTGAACGCAATGGGGGACACCCAGTCGCAGCAAAAGTGAAGTTAGGCCCTTGATTTCCCTTAGCTTGGCTTGGCTTGTTTTGGCTGCACAGTTTTGAGTAGCTTCCGCAATTTGGTCAATGATCGAACTGCGTTGATCGTGTGAACAATCAGCTCAAGTCAATGTCAGAGTGCGTTCGCTCAAGTCTCGGTGTCTATTTGGCTTTGTGAACGTGTCCATAGTCATGCACTGCTGCTGCTGCTGCTGCTGCTGTTGCTGCTGCTGTTGCTGTTTGCTAGTCTGAAGATTCTTGGCAGTAAATGTTAACAACAACAACAACAACGATAGCGCTGCCGATCGAACGACTGCCGAAAACATTGGCAAAAACACGATTCGGCCGAGACGCTGTCGCTCGTATTTAACATTAAATTGAACTTGGACAGTGCGATTGTCAGCATTACCAGTTACGAGTTCGAACCAAAGGCACGGGCCACGCATGCGCGCATAGTACGCACCATAAGAGACGAACCCGCTAGCGTCGTCTTAGAACTCTGAGCAACACTCAAGAACCTGCCAAGAGACAACTGCAACTATTATTTTTGTTTTTTTTTTTTATATATAAATAAATATATTTTTTTTATACTGCAATACAAAGTGATACACAAATCTAAGAAAATATAAAAAACAAAAACGAGTGAAGTGCTTAAACATGGTCAAAATGAATGTAAACCAAAGGCTGCTGTGCCTGCTGCTGGGACTGACAGGCCTTGCTATGGTTGTCGCCCAGAGCGAAAATGTGATCTTAGAAACCATTAATTTCCTGCGACGCGGTCAATCCGATGTGGACCTAGAGGACTTTGACAATTCCATACACATGGAGGAGGAATATGATTTTATTGTTGTCGGCGCCGGCACCGCTGGCTGTACTTTGGCCGCTCGTCTCTCCGAGAATCCCGCATGGAAAGTGCTGCTGTTGGAGGCGGGCGGACCGGAGCGTCTGGTCATGGATGTGCCCATTGTGGCTCACTTTTTGCAACTCGGCGAGATGAACTGGAAATATCGCACACAGCCCTCTGATCACGCTTGCCTCGCCATGAACAATAATCGCTGCAATTGGCCGCGTGGTAAAGTAATGGGCGGCAGCTCCGTGCTCAACTATATGATGTACACAAGGGGCAATCGTCGTGACTACGATCGGTGGGAAGCATTGGGTAATCCCGGCTGGAGCTGGAAAGATGTGCGACCCTATTTTAAGAAATACGAGGGCAGCAGTGTCCCAGATGCCGAGGAGGATTATGTCGGACGCAATGGCCCAGTAAAGATCAGCTACGTTAACTGGCGCTCCAAAATTGCAGAGGCCTTTGTCGAAGCGGCCCAGCAGGATGGCTTAAAGTATCGCGATTACAATGGACGCATTCAAAATGGTGTCGCCTTTCTGCACACCACCACACGCAACTCGACACGCTGGAGCTCCAATCGTGCCTATCTCTATCCACTCAAGGGCAAGCGGAGCAATCTCCATGTGAAGAAGAATGCTCTGGTGACCAAGGTGCTCATCGATCCACAGACAAAGACCGCCTATGGCATAATGGTGCAGACTGATGGACGCATGCAGAAGGTCCTGGCCCGCAAAGAGGTGATCGTCTCGGCTGGCTCCATCAATACGCCACAGCTGCTGATGCTCTCCGGTGTGGGTCCCGCCAAGCATTTGCGTGATGTGGGCATCAAGCCCATTATGGATCTGGCTGTCGGATACAATCTGCAGGATCATACAGCGCCGGCGGTGACATTTACAACGAATGCGACATCTCTGAAATTTGAGGACTTTTCCGACCCCTCCTGGCTGACACGATTCAATCGCAGGGAGGGTCCTTATGGTTCGCCCGGCGGATGTGAGGCGATCGCCTTTTGGGATCTGGATCATGAGCGCGATGAGGATGGCTGGCCAGACATTGAGCTCTTTCTGGTGGGCGGCTCCATGTCCTCCAATCCAGCAATTTCACGTGCCTTTGGCCTCAAGAAATCAATCTACGATTCACTGTTTGCCGAGATCGAAGACAAGTCGCTCAATGCATTTATGATCTTCCCAATGATATTGAGACCAAAGAGTCGCGGTCGCATCATGCTAAAGAGCAGTGATCCATTCAAGTATCCGCTGATCCATGCCAATTACTTTGCCCATCCCTACGATGTGGACATCTCGGTTCGTGGCCTACTAAAGGCCATCAGCCTGATGAACCAGCGCGGCATGAAGGCCATCAACGCCCAGCTTTGGGAGCGCAAGATACCAACATGCAAACAGCATCCGTATAAGAGCTGGGCCTACTGGGCCTGCTATGTGCGCCATTTCACCTTTACCATCTATCACTACTCGGGCACCAGCAAAATGGGTCCCAAGTCGGATCGGTCTGCGGTTGTCGATGCCCGTCTCCGTGTCCATGGCATACGCAATCTGCGTGTGGCGGATGCCAGCATTATGCCCGAAATCATGTCCGGACATCCCAATGGACCAGTATTCATGATAGCCGAGAAGGCTGCCGATATGATTAAGCAGGATTATGGCTTCATCAAATAAGTCATCGTTCCAAATATGGATTTTCATTTTTAGTTTAGCATTAGTTTCACATCAGGTTTAAGCTCCGTTCAATTAGTCGCAGTTGGTTGGGGGAGTGTGGCCCAAGTGTGCTCTCTCCAACTCTGAACGTTGCTTTAGTTAGATCTTGCCAGCATCTTAACTCTCTCTGTTTTACATAATGAACTGATTTATAATTGTAATTTAAGATTAGTGCCTAAGGCAATAATAAATATTCTAAGACATTTATAAGATGTGGTTCTCAAATTTATTGCACAAACAGGTTCTCTCACTTGGGCAAAGATCGGTGATTTGATAATGCGTTTTTTGTCTTCCATTTTTTTGGATACAGGCCGGTACGGAGTTTTGACATTGATGCTGACATTGACATTGACATTGTCATTGACATTGAGATTTAAATTTCATTTTATATTTTTTTTTCTCTTCTTTTTGCTTTTTTTTCTGTTCCATTTGCTGCTGAAGCTATCAATATCTTTATATATTATTATTTAATTCTGTATCTCAGCATTTGGCATCTGAATCTTTATATCATATGAATATTTGAATATGAATATGAATACTTATGAATATGCATCTGAATGCCAGCCTGCATCTGTATTTTTTTTCTTAACATTTATCTGTATCTTTGGTAGATTTGCTCTTCTACATATGTGTCTGCAGCAGCATCTTTTTAATTATTTCATATTCGTTCTCATTATTGTCATCTTTACTCACTGCGTTTTCGCCCATTTCCATGTTAATCAAGAGCAACAGCGACAACAACAACAACAACAAAAATCGCAACAATAAAACCAACAACAACATCATTAATTTGGAAGCCATGAAGTCTGCTACTTCGTCCAATTCAAATGCCACCTTTTTGTTCGTTCGTTTGACTATTGTTTTAGCCTCTAATTTTTTTTTTTTTTTTTTTTTGGATTTATAAAATGCTGTTTTTCGACTTTTATTGCTGCGGAAGCGATCCACGAGCAGCACCCAAACAATTTGGCTTCATTTCAATACAATATTGAGTGCGACAAAAGGTGGATTTTGATTATGAACGATTTGAGTAAATGAGCATATTTGATTGGATTCAATCAGGAGAATATATTAAAAATAATTGTTTCCCATTGAATATCAAAATAAGTTCAAGTTTAGCCTTAAGCATGCACTTCCCATACCAAATTCCAAATTAAATGCCAATCATAACTATTTTAAAACGATCGATTGGGTATATTCTACTCGAGGGTTAATCGTGCAAATTTACATAAATTGACGATAATTGTTGCAATTTTGTGTTAATGTATCGATTGGCGTCCTCAGGGGAGTGTTCAAGTTCTTCTCCTTGATAATACAATTAGATGCAAACACATACGCATTTAATTATATACTATATACATGTATGTATGTTTGAATGTATGTATGTATGCATAATTATTCCCAAGCAAGATAAATTCAATCATTTCGTAAGCTGCGCTTAAGAGTATGCAGCAAACTTTTGAAGCAAAGTAGAGCTTTAGAAACAGCCAAGAAGCTTTGGATTATCAGCTAACAACACTAACAATTTCAAGTTAACTTCTGTTGGCCAAATACCCAAACACTGATATAACAAAAGCATGTAAAATAATAACTCAATTAAATTCAGTTCAAATATTTAATTGCATTCGCAATTAAAATTTAACACAGAAGATACATAAGTAACCTACTTTAATCTAAATATGAGCATTTATCGGTTTTTGGAGGCGGGAGTGGGCGTGGTCCTCAATTTTTTTCCCAGATTTTTGAAGTAAGTAAAAACACAGTAACAGTAGCAATATACCTTTCAAATTTGGTGACTTAAGTTTTTAAGTTGCGTGAGATATGTGGTCTTATTTATTTACACCAACAGGGGTAGCGGTTTAGGTAGGCAGAGTGTTATCGATATCTTAGGGGAGTTGTTATCGATATCTTAGGAGATTTACCAGTAACATACTTTCAAAATTTGGTGCCTCTAGCTTACAAATTATATTACAAAGCCGAAGTCGACATATGGGCATAAGTCGAACCTTCAAAATGCCATAACTTCCTCAAAACTCAACGCATTTTCAAAAGCAAGGGCGTTTTAATCATAGTTTGGCCTCTAGAGCAATCCTACATTTAAAGTTGAAAACGTGATTTTGGGTCGGAACATAAGTCAAAATTATAATCCGAAAATCGGCTAATGGACATAGGTCGAATCTTCAAAATGTCATAACTTCCTCAAAACTCAACGCATTTTCAAAAGCAAGGGCGTTTTAATCATAGTTTGGCCTCTAGAGCAATCCTACATTTAAAGTTGAAAACGTGATTTTGGGTCGGAACATAAGTCAAAATTATAATCCGAAAATCGGCTTATGGACATAGGTCGAATCTTCAAAATGTCATAACTTCCTCAAAACTCAACGCATTTTCAAAAGCAAGGGCGTTTTAATCATATTTTGGCCTCTAGATCAATCCCACATTTAAAGTTGAAAACGTGATTTTGGGTTCCAAAATCGGCATATGGGCATAAGTCGAACCTTCAAAATGCCATAACTTCCTCAAAACTCAACGCATTTTCAAAAGCAAGGGCGTTGTAATCATAGTTTGGCCTCTAGAGCAATCCTACATTTAAAGTTGAAAACGTGATTTTGGGTCGGAACATAAGTCAAAATTATAATCCGAAAATCGGCTAATGGACATAGGTCGAATCTTCAAAATGTCATAACTTCCTCAAAACTCAACGCATTTTCAAAAGCAAGGGCGTTTTAATCATAGTTTGGCCTCTAGAGCAATCCTACATTTAAAGTTGAAAACGTGATTTTGGGTCGGAACATAAGTCAAAATTATAATCCGAAAATCGGCTTATGGACATAGGTCGAATCTTCAAAATGTCATAACTTCCTCAAAACTCAACGCATTTTCAAAAGCAAGGGCGTTTTAATCATATTTTGGCCTCTAGATCAATCCTACATTTAAAGTTGAAACCGTGATTTTGGGTCGGAACATAAGTCAAAATTATAATCCGAAAATCGGTTTATGGACATAGGTCGAATCTTCAAAATGTCATAACTTCCTCAAAACTCAACGCATTTTCAAAAGCAAGGGCGCTTTAATCATAGTTTGGCCTCTAGATCAATCCTACACCTAAAGTTGAAAACGTGATTTTGGGTCGGAACATAAGTCAAAATTATAGTCCGAAAATCGGCTTATGGACATAGGTCGAATCTTCAAAATGTCATAACTTCCTCAAAACTCAACGCATTTTCAAAAGCAAGGGCGCTTTAATCATAGTTTGGCCTCTAGATCAATCCTACATTTAAAGTTGAAAACGTGATTTTGGGTCGGAACATAAGTCAAAATTATAATCCGAAAATCGGCTTATGGACATAGGTCGAATCTTCAAAATGTCATAACTTCCTCAAAACTCAACGCATTTTCAAAAGCGCTTTAATCATAGTTTGGCCTCTAGATCAATCCTACACCTAAAGTTGAAAACGTGATTTTGGGTCGGAACATAAGTCAAAATTATAGGCCGAAAATCGGCATATGGGCATAAGTCGAACCTTCAAAATGCCATAACTCCCTCAAAACTCAACGCATTTTCAAAAGCAAGGGCGCTTTAATCATAGTTTTGCCTCTTGATCAATCCTACATTTAAAGTTGAAAACGTGATTTTGGGTCGGAACATAAGTCAAAATTATAATCCGAAAATCGGCATATGGGCATAAGTCGAACCTTCAAAATGCCATAACTTCCTCAAAAATCAACGCATTTTCAAAAGCAAGGGCGCTTTAATCATAGTTTGGCCTCTAGATCAATCCTACACCTAAAGTTGAAAACGTGATTTTGGGTCGGAACATAAGTCAAAATTATAGGCCGAAAATCGGCATATGGGCATAAGTCGAACCTTCAAAATGCCATAACTTCCTCAAAACTCAACGCATTTTCAAAAGCAAGGGCGCTTTAGTCATAGTTTGGCCTCTAGATCAATCCTACACCTAAAGTTGAAAACGTGATTTTGGGTCGGAACATAAGTCAAAATTATAGGCCGAAAATCGGCATATGGGCATAAGTCGAACCTTCAAAATGCCATAACTCCCTCAAAACTCAACGCATTTTCAAAAGCAAGGGCGCTTTAATCATAGTTTGGCCTCTAGATCAATCCTGCATTTAAAGTTGAAAACGTGATTTTGGGTCGGAACATAAGTCAAAATTATAATCCGAAAATCGGCTTATGGACATAGGTCGAATCTTCAAAATGTCATAACTTCCTCAAAACTCAACGCATTTTCAAAAGCAAGGGCGTTTTAATCATATTTTGGCCTCTAGATCAATCACATTTAAAGTTGAAAACGTGATTTTGGGTCGGAACATAAGTCAAAATTATAGTCCGAAAATCGGTTTATGGACATAGGTCGAATCTTCAAAATGTCATAACTTCCTCAAAACTCAACACATTTTCAAAAGCAAGGGCGCTTTAATCATAGTTTGGCCTCTAGATCAATCCTACACCTAAAGTTGAAAACGTGATTTTGGGTCGGAACATAAGTCAAAATTATAGGCCGAAAATCAGCATATGGGCATAGGTTGAACCTTCAAAATGCCATAACTTCGTCAAAACTCAACACATTTTCAAAAGCAAAGGCGCTTTAATCATATTTTGGCCTCTAGATCAATCCTACATTTAAAGTTGAAAACGTGATTTTGGGTTCGAAAATCGGCTGGGGGCGTCCGAGGTGGGCGTATGTCGAAGGACATCGCAGAAACTTGCGTTCATACAAACGGACAGACAGAATGACGGACATTGCACAAACCCAATATATGATATGATGATACCTTCGGTATCATAGTATAACAATATATGAAAAAATTCCCTCAAATGTTTTCTAAATTTTGGAAAATGTACCTTGAAATTAAGAAAAAAAAACTCTTAATTTTAGAAATAGGCGTTCTCTAAATAGTAAGGTGAGTTACGTTAGTGCCGTTAATATACAAACTTGATTTTAAAAGTTAAAAGCTTGTCTTTTATTTTAAAGATAACTGAGAATAATCAATTTTGATATATATTCAGAGTTCATTTCAATATTCTTGGCCTGGTACACATAAATACAATATGTCATGTTAACAACATGCTGTCAATCTGTGCAATGCAACCCTCCGCTGAGCTGGGTCTTCGTTCCAAAGTTTGAGTGTCGATTTTGGCTGTGGTTATCCTGCATCCATTCCACTTCGACCCCCCAAACCTCCAACTAAGTTCGGAATTTTCATTATGAAAGGAGCAAATATTCATGAATTCACAATGGGCCCGGCAGGTACTTTTAGAGATAGAGAGTCAGCCAGCCAGCCAGCCGGCCAGACAAACAGACAGACAGATAAACAGACAGGTTGACTGAATAAAACGATTGAATGACCAAAACTGTGGAAGCCCCAGTTGCCAGATTTGCAAGTGGGAGGCATGGAGCCACAATTGCATACCTAATTCCAATATGTCTGGGGGTTGTTTTTTGCTGCTAACCAGCGGACTGTGTGGATGGAGGGGTAGGAGTTGGTTAGGAGTCAGGATTGGGGTAGGAGGTGTATGTTGACAAAAGCTGGCACAGGGTGGCTGTCAGGCCAAAGCCCTTTTAATCTGCTCTGATTGCGCATGATGCGTTCCCCACACGTAATTATGTTTTCTTTCAACTTTGTCATGGGGAAAAAACAAAAATAAAAACAGAAAGGGAACAAAAATAAAACAAATAAAATGCGATAGGGTTGCCATCTTGGGTAGCTGATGAATCAGCGATGGAGTCGAAAATCGCTGTCAAGAGTTGTTGTGTTTTTTTTTATAGTTTCCACTGCATTAACCAGAATGAGAGAAACACAAGCCACAACAGAACCAGAAACACATTCAGAACCAGAACCGGAACAATAATGAAAACTAGACAAGAAGATGTTGGCAAGTTACGACCGCAATGCCAATAAGCTAAGCAGCAACAAAAAAAAAATGCTAAGCCAAGACATGTACTTGTGGAGTAGCAGAGGAAGAGATCTCAAAACTAGAGAAGCGCTAATAGGCAATAAAATGCGGTAACCTAAAATTAAAACTGTTTTCAGCACGCAGATAAAAATTTAGATTCCGCAAGCCAGTGTTGCACAGTGAAACAAATGCATTTCAAACCGAAAGGAAAACCATTTTTGTATATATAGGGAAAGTAGCACAGACACAATGCGAACACCAAGAACCCTGTAAGATTAAACATTCACTCATTCTTCTGGACATGCATAAAATGCTTTCAATCAGAGGCAAACTTTATCATAAATTGTATTTTGCTTGTTTTTAAATTTCATATAACTTGGTCCCAAATCGAAACTTCAACCAATTTATAAAATATATTATGAAAACTGGTTTTTGGAATGCAAAAAAAAAAAAGCAAACAACAAACTGTATAGAAAATCTAAAAATCTAACGGATTTTTGCTATTCATTTTGATATTTTACTGCAAACTATTAATGTTGAACTGGTTCCACTGTGCGCAGACACCATTCAAATGGAGCAGAAAAGAAATATTTCAGTCGGCCGCAAATTGGCCAAGCGCACAGTTCTACAGCGATGACGACGCTGAACAGGCATCAGCTACTGCAGCTTCCACTTGGACAGCTACTTCCACTTGCCTTGGCCCTGACAGTGGCCGTGGCAATGGCCCAACAGCCCAATCTGGAGCAGCTGCGTCAACTGGGTCTGGGCAATGTGATCAACCTGCCGCTCTACACAGATTGTAAGTAGATGCATCTACTATTCGACAACAATCAAGTCAACATATCAAATTAACTGAATACCCCGACAGTGCCACGATCGAGCTATGATTTCATTGTGGTGGGTGCCGGGGCCGCTGGCTGCACGCTGGCCGCTCGCCTCTCGGAGAATCCCAATTGGAATGTTTATTTGATTGAGGCAGGCGGCGTGGAGAACATTATGCACCTGGTGCCAGTACTGGCACCCACTATGCAGCTGACCGCCTCCAACTGGAACTATCAATCGCAGCCACAGCGTCGCGCCTGCCACGGGATGCCTGGCAATCGGTGCGCCCTGCCGCGTGGCAAAGTTCTCGGCGGCACCAGTTCCATCAATTTCATGATCTACAATCGCGGCAATCGTCGAGACTTTGATGCCTGGGCGGAGCGCGGCAATCACGGCTGGAGCTACGATGAGGTGCTACCCTACTTCCTACGCAGCGAGTCCGCCCAGCTGCAGGGATTGGAACACTCACCATATCACAATCACAGCGGTCCGCTTAACGTCGAGGATGTGCGCCATCGCACCCATTTGGTGCATGCGTATGTACGTGCCGCACAGCAGGCGGGTCACTCTAGGACCGACTATAACGGGGAGTCCCAGCTGGGCGTCTCCTATGTGCAGGCGAACACGCTCAAGGGTCGTCGACATAGCGCCTTTCGCGCCTACATTGAGCCAGTGCGCAATTTGCGACGCAAGAATCTGCATATACTGACCATGGCGCGGGTCACCAGAGTGCTTATTGATGACACTACCAATTCGGCGTATGGCGTCGAGCTGATTCACGCCGGTGTTCGCCATGAAGTGCGTGCGCACAAGGAAGTCATCCTATCGGCGGGCGCCTTCAACTCGCCACAGTTGCTGATGCTGTCGGGCATTGGACCGGAGGACAATCTAAAGGCAATCGGTTTGCCCGTGGTACAGGCGCTGCCGGTGGGTAAACTCCTATACGATCACATGTGCCACTTTGGACCCACCTTTGTCACGAATACAACAGACCAATCCATCTTTAGTTCCAAGTTCACAGCGCGTATGGTGAAGGACTTTTTGCAGGGCCGCGCGGACACGCAGCTGTCGAGCATTGGCGGCGTGGAGTCGCTTACCTTTATCAAGGTGCCAACGGCTCAGACGCCAGCCCAACAGCCGGACATTGAGCTCATTCAGGTCGCCGGCAGCCTGGCAAGCGATGATGGTACTGCATTGGCGCGTGGCGCCAACTTTAAGCCAGAAATCTATAAAAAGATGTATCGAAAGCTGGCCACGCAGCAAAAAGATCACTTCACCTTTCTCATCATGCAGTTCAAGCCACAATCCGTGGGTCGCCTCTGGCTGCACAATCGCAGTCCGTTGGAATGGCCGCGCATTGATCCCAAGTACTTAACCGCCGAGCAGGATGTGGAGCAGCTGCTCGATGGCATCAAGGAGGCCATCCGGATAACTCAAATGCCCGCCCTAAAAGCAATTGGGACCACACTACTCGATCGCCCAGTGCCTGGCTGTGAGGAGTTCAGTTTTGGATCGGATGATTATTGGCGCTGCTCGATTCGCACCATGTCGTACACATTGCACCACCAAGTGGCCACCTGCCGTATGGGTCCCGCCACTGATCCCAGTGCTGTGGTCAGTCCACAGCTCAAGGTGCATGGCATGCGAAAGCTACGTGTGGTGGACACCAGCATCATCCCATTGCCACCAACGGCACACACAAATGCGGCGGCCTTTATGATTGGGGAGAAGGCGGCTGACCTGATAAGGGCCGATTGGAGCTGAACTCTAACTGACCTATAGCTGAATCTGAATCTGAATCTGGGGCATGACTCAAATGAAATGTAAATGGGCATTTTATTGGCGAGTCGAAAGCATGGAGAATGCGAATGAGAAACGATAAAGGAGAATGGAGAATGAGAACACTAACGAAAACAATAAACAAGAACGGGAACGGGAACAAGTCTAACGGGTTTCCAGCAAGACGCAAAGTGTACCAAATCGATAGACTGCAGTAATTTTAGACTTTTGGGGATTGTTTTCAAAGTTGAATGGTAGCGCATCAACGAACATTATGAATATTATGATTGCACATACCCTGTAACAACAGTTTAAGGCAGTTTTAGCTTAGTTTTATTTGTAATTTAAGTATTTATTAAATATCTACTAAATGATTAATTTTTTTTTTTTTTAAATAAATTAAATTGAAGAATTTTCAAATATTTCACTCATCTTTCTTTTCATCAAAGATCAACATTAGCCACCTGGAAATGGGTATGCCGCCTTTTTACGGGTAACTCCCATTACAAATAGATAAAGAAATTGGCAGGCCACGCCCACTATAGCCTCTAAGAACCGATAAGACCATATAATACACACAATCTTAAAGCTTCAATTACAACATTATAAAAGTTTATATTGTTTATATGTAATATACATATGTATATATATATACATTATAAATTTTTATTTTGTATACCTTTTAAATGAATGGGAGCCGAGTTTGCGAATCTACATGAAAGTACTTTTAAGTGCACTTGAGTCACAGCTGACACTTGGTGAACTCGCTAATTGGAATTGTGGACAGATTTATAAGACCTAATCCCGTTTGTACTGGGAATCAGTGAAATGTTGCTCCTCACGCTGATAACAACGCTCACTGTGGCAAGTTCAGTGAATACTCTGAACCTGCTGAACCAGCTGCCTCAGCTGGGTCTGAGCAATCTCCTAGAGCAGACAGTGCGTCCAAATGGTAAGTTGAGTTGGATCTAGTCCTGTTAGCGTCCTGCAATTGATTTGTGTCTGGTTGCAGTGCCTCAGAATTTGGCCAGCTATGATTTCATTGTGGTTGGCGCTGGTGCCGCTGGATGCACGCTGGCCGCTCGCCTCTCAGAGAATCCTCAATGGCAAGTGGCGCTCATCGAAGCTGGCGGCGTTGAGGACATCATGCATCTAATGCCCCTGCTGGCGCCCTCAATGCAGCTGACCGCCTCCAACTGGAACTATCGCTCAGTGCCGCAGCTTTCCGCTTGCCGCGGCATGCACAACCAGGAGTGCGCACTGCCGCGTGGCAAAGTTCTCGGCGGCACCAGTTCCATCAATTTCATGATCTACAATCGCGGCAATCGTCAGGACTTTGATGCCTGGGCGGAACGTGGCAATCACGGCTGGAGCTACGACGAGGTGCTTCCCTACTTCCTACGCAGCGAGTCCGCCCAACTGCAGGGATTGGAACACTCACCATATCACAATCACAGCGGTCCGCTTAACGTTGAGGATGTGCGCCATCGCACGCAGTTGGCACATGCCTTTGTCGCTGCCTCAGTGGAGGCGGGACATCCGCGCACCGACTACAACGGAGAGTCGCAGATGGGCGTCTCATATGTGCAGGCCACCACCATTAATGGCCGCCGCCACAGCGCCTACTCTGCTTACATTCAGCCTGTGCGTAATCGACGACCTAATCTGCACATCTTTCCATTTACGCGGGTGACCCGTGTGCTTATTGACGAGACCACCAAATCAGCTCATGGCATTGAGCTGGTTTACAAGCGAACTAAATACAGATTTACAGCCCGCAAGGAGGTCATCCTATCGGCGGGCGCCTTCAACTCGCCACAGTTGCTGATGCTGTCGGGCATTGGACCGGAGGACAATCTAAGGGACATCGGGTTGCCCGTGGTACAGGCGCTGCCGGTGGGTAAACTCCTGTACGATCACATGTGCCACTTTGGACCCACCTTTGTCACAAATACAACGGGTCAGACTTTGTTTACGTCGCGCATAACCCTTCCGGATATACTATCCTTTTATTTGGCAGGCAATGGAGCAACGCGTCTGAGCTCTATTGGCGGCGTGGAGGCGTTGGCATTTCTGAAGTCGCCACGATCGACGCTGCCCAGAGATTGGCCAGATCTGGAGTTCATTATGGTAGCGGGCAGCCTGGCTAGCGATGATGGTACCGCTCTCAAGCTAGGCGCCAATTTTAAGGATGAGATTTATGACACTTTGTTTAGGCCGCTGCAAATGACGCAGCAGGATCATTTCACGGTGCTTGTAATGCAGTTCCATCCCAAGTCCGTGGGTCGCCTCTGGCTGCACAAGCGCAATCCCTTCACCTGGCCCAAAATAGATCCCAAGTACTTTCTCGATGAGGAGGATGTGGAGTATCTGCTTGATGGCATCAAAGAAACATTACGGATAGCCCAGATGCCCGCCCTAAAAGCAATTGGGACTACACTACTCGATCGCCCAGTGCCTGGCTGTGAGGAGTTCAGATTTGGATCGGATGATTATTGGCGCTGCTCGATTCGCACCATGTCGTACACACTGCACCACCAAGTGGCCACCTGCCGTATGGGTCCCGCCACAGATCCCAGTGCTGTGGTCAGTCCACAGCTCAAGGTGCATGGCATGCGAAAGCTACGTGTGGTGGACACCAGCATCATCCCATTGCCACCAACGGCACACACAAATGCGGCGGCCTTCATGATCGGCGAGAAGGCGGCTGACCTGATAAGTGGCGATTGGAGCTAAGTGGAAGGGAAACCAGAAGTGCAAATGCAAGGAAAAAGTGCTCCAAGTCGGTTATTTGCTTCAGCAAGTTAATTAAATAAAACCGCCTAACGAGCGAAGAGCGATGAGCAAGGAGCGAGGAGCGATGCCCCCGCCACCCTACTCGGTTGCTCCGGTTGCCTTTTCGTCAAGTTGGGGGTTGACCGGCCGCAGAGTGCATTCACCCAGTCCCAAGTAACGAGGGTTGAAAAACTTTCGAGGCAGACAGCAAGCACAGAGCAAAGCTAAATGGGGTGGTTTGACGTCGCCAGCCATAAAATAGTCAAAACATTAAACTGAAAAACTTGGCTACGGATGCTGTTGGCTGTACCAAGGCAGGATTGGGGTATGCTGCACAAGGTTTGCAGGGGGGTGGCATAGGGAGTCTTCAGATGTTTGGGGGTTGTGCACACAAGTGGTTATCAATATGCAAAGGCTTAAGCTCTGACTGATACTGGTGCTATTGTTGTTGTTTATCATGCTTTTGTCAGCCCGGCTATAACTGTCATTGCTGCTGTTTTTTTTTTGTTGCAGGATAAAAAAAAAACAATATGCATCAGCAGGGGACTCATTTTGAGCGCAAAATAACATAAAACAAAACAAGGAAGCCTTGCCACACTGGATTCAATTTGGCAATAGTTTAAGGTTTTTCTTCCATTTATAAAAACTAAATTAAATATATATTATATATTTCAGTAGCGCCTTGTAATCTAGTTCAAAATTTTCTCAAACTGTCTTAAATAGGATATTTTTATAACAATTTGGAGACAAATTTAAATACCTAACCAGATCTAGAATCTATACCTATTATATAACAAATATATAAATTGCTTATATGTTAAGTAAACTGAATAAAAACAATATGCATAAATTACATATGGAGATTTTTAATTAATAAGCCAACTTTTGTGGTAGGAATTTTCTTTACTCATCTCGCCACCCTCTTCATGTTTATGCTAAGCTTATGTTATTTATAGTTGTTATCGATCTCTCGCGATATGCAACCGTGTACCTTATATGGCACTGTGTTATTTGTTCAATGCTATGATTGTTCTCTCCCTACTACACTTTGATGGTCAGTAACTCTTTATTCACATCCTCGGTAGAACTCCAAATCCCGGACGCAATTTTTCGATTATCAGCCAATCGATCACATAGCGTAATATATCGGTATATGTATATTGAATATTGCCAATGGCGCTTCCAAATAGCAGTTCTACTTTATGTACCCATTTGGATCTACTACTAAAATGGGGACAGGAAGAGCGTATGTATGTTTGTGTTTGTTTGAATTTCTATATGTTTTATCGTAAAACTCACCTGAAACAATTAACGCCTCATTTGGGCCCGTTGTGTGTATGTTGCCCATGGTTGCAAGACGCTCTCTGTTGGGGATGTATTCCTCCTTTTCTTAAAGGATTTCTTGGTTATTGATAAACACGCGTACTTTAACGTCAATTAAGACACTGATCGAAACCGTGTTCGAGTAAATGCTAAACAAAAACGATAAATAAAAAAACAAAAGGAAATACGTAAACAAAAGCCAATTGCGTTAATTACGGTAACTGAAAGCACGATTCGCCTTTTTTCTGTTCGAGTATTTCCGTTATGCCTAAAAGTATGTTAAGCTTTTTTAATTTCACTCAAGCACGCTTCTCTTATTTTTCTTTTATTGTTTTTTTTTTTTGTTGTTTTTGTTCTGTTTTGTTTTGTTTGATTGCTTTTGCTCTTTTGGGCGTCGGCGACGGCAACAACTTTTTCTCAGTTATTATTTAATAATAAATGGTAAAACATACACACTCAAATCAAACACACATAAATATATTTGATGCCATTTTATCAACAAAGCAACAACAATTCAAAACAAGTCCCGTGACAATTGTGTTTTTCATTTTAAATGCAAAGTTCGACACGATAAAAAACAAAAAAAAAATTACTCCTGACGTTGAATAAAATTAGAACAGCAACAGCAACAGCAACAACAACAATAATATGTATAATGGCGTCCAAGGCATGGGTGGGGAGACGGCTGAATGACGCAAACATAGGGGCGGCGACGCGAATGCGAAGCCGTCACTGCCACTTGGCGGCTATTTGTATGCGTGTGTGCGTGCGTATGTAGCATTAAAAACATACATATACATATATCGTAAATATTGAGAGTAAAGGGCGCCACCTTATCATGAGCTCATCATCGGCGTGCAGCTTTTTATACACATACACACATTTATTTATATATAGAACATATTAATTTCTGTTTGCTGATTAGAACAAAAGATATCAGCGTAAAAGCAACAATGGAGAAACACAAATAATACACATACACACACGCACACAAATAGCAAAAATAACCCCTAGCATTTGTTGCCATTTATTCTGGTTGGGGTTGATACAAACTCTTATTGGAAGTAAACAATTTTCGTTGATATGAAATCTTGATTGTTGAGTTATTGTTGCCGCCTCGAAATCGCACTCGACACTTGAGCTACAGTTTAGTTATATTCCTTGGCCCCACTGGCACAGTAAGGAAACACGCTTAAAACTATTCCTCAGCTCCAAATGGAACTTCACAGTTTTTCACAGCTCGAAAAAAAATGTATAAAAAAATGTAAACCAAATTGGTTTTAAATGCGACAAGTAGCAACAAAAAAACACACACACACACACTCATACGCACTTATGCAGTAGCAAGCACTTGAACGTAGGTTTTTTTTTGTAAATAAATTATTTGTATTCCGTCAATAAATGCAACTTCGTCCGGCGCTTTATCCCAGAACTCTACAATCGAATTGGAAATATTATATTTCTATTTAGATTATCGATATGTTTGTATTAGATATCGAATTGTTAAAGAGAGACCAGATTGCATAAAAGTGTACTATACTTTGACGAGCAAATAATCGACTTTGAGAGTTATGGGAGTTAGTCTGCAAGATTCCACCACATAAGAACGAGTTGACAATAGAAGAGAATTAATTATCTCGTTTATCAGTACACATTTTCTTGAAGATTATTAATTTGGAATTATTATTTACAATTTCCATTTCGATACACTTGCCGCTTCTATGGTGGTTTGCCGATAACCACCGTCAGTTATTTTGATTCCGTCGAGCAGCTGTTCACAGAATCCAAATAATAATGTAGGTTTTAGTTTTGCGGTCTCTAAACTGACCATCAAAATTACGCCGCGGATTATTTCGCGACCTGTTTAATACCGTTTTTTTTATATATGAAATTTGCTCTATGATTTAAGATTAAATATAATATTTCATGCATCGTTACTGCAATCGATAGTTTACACTCACGCTATCGATATATTTTGTTCCAGTTATTGGCACGACGAAAAAAATAAATTGGAAATAGTTTGATTCGCCCTCGTAAATTCAGTAAAAATGAGCCTAGCGAAAGGCAAAGCAAATACCAAAGAGCATTGCTACATATGCGGCTGCAGCGGTAGCGATGGCACAGTGCTCGGGTATATGTTCGAGAAGCGATTTATGGCCACTGGCGAAGAACTCAATTCAATTGGCTCACTTTTAAGCCAAGTTTTGGGATACCAACTGAACGTGGAGCAATTGCATTCCACGGTGAGTCCTGACCTAAATTTCAGCAAATCGATCTTTAACCCACTTTGTTGCAGCATTTGTGCAGCGGCTGCAGGATGGACTTGCTTAAATATGAAACATATCAGGCTGATCTCCTTGCGACATGCTCGAATATACGAAAACAGCACACAGAAACCCTTAAATTGTACGAACCTAAAGAGGGACTAAAAGATGTCCCCAGTGAAATGGGCACAACGGATGACGATTTAATTGAGGAGTGCTATAAGGACGCAGACGACCTGATCGAAGAGTGCTCCGAATGGTCCGACAATATAAATCATTCCACCGATGAATACATCAATGATGATGATGATGTGATTGAGGAATACTCCGATGGCGGCGACAATGATAAGAATAGTAATCTGGAGCAGCCATTAAAGACGAGTCCAGGTGCCAGCGCCAATCCTCCTCCCATACAGTTGCAATACAGTTTTGTTAATATTTCCATTCACACTCCATGTCCCAAGCAGACCAAAAGGAAAAACCTTTGCTGCTGCTACTGCGGACAGAAGTTTGCCCGGCGTCAGTGGCTGGAAGAGCACCAGCGCATTCATACGGGCGAGCGGCCCTTCGAGTGTGAGCTGTGCAATGCGCGCTTTGCGCAACGTTCCAATTGGCGCACCCACATGCTGACCACGCACCAGAACAAGGCCAACTTCAAGTGCAACCAATGCGACAGACAGTTCAAGCGTCGGCGTCTGCTCGACAATCACATCAAGTCGAGGCACACCAAGTTGCGCGATTTACGCTGCACCCAATGCGATGCCACATTCGGCAATCCGGTGTACTTAAGCCAACATATGCTGTGCCACACGGGCGAGAAGCGATTCAGCTGCCTGATCTGCGACAAGCGATTCGGTCGCATCGAGAATCGAAATATTCATCATTTTGTTCACAGCATACGGAAACCGTATGCCTGTCTCGTCTGCGGCAAGGAATTCATGCGGAAACAGCACATCCAACAGCATATCGCGACCAGCATGCATCACAATCCGGAAATTGTGCGCCGCGAGCCTCTGTTCAACGTGGCCAACAGTAATAAGCTGCGGATGCATGCTCTCGCAGAAGCCAACAAATAAATCTAGAAGATCTCCTCATGCTCCCAAAAATAAAAAAGTTTGAACTTATAATAAATGACTTTCTTTCGTCCACTTTTATTTATCTTTAAATTCTTTTAATACAAAACATTTTTCGAATTCTATATCGAATTTGTTAAACATAAAATACTTCTGTAGTTCAATAATACATACAAAGAATTAAATTTAAATTAATTTAGCTTTGAGCAACAATTTGTGTGAAAAAGCAAAATAGAGTCAGTAGAATGTTAGTTTACTTTTCTTCCTTAAAAAAATAAATACTTCTGTAGTTCAATAATACATACAAAGAATTAAATTTAAATTAATTTAGCTTTGAGCAACAATTTGTGTGAAAAAGCAAAATAGAGTCAGTAGAATGTTAGTTTACTTTTCTTCCTTAAGTTTTGTAATTCGATAATACATACAAAAAAATGTAAATTATTTTGCTTTGAGCAACATTTTGTGTGAAAAAGCAAAATAGAGTCAGTAGAATGGTGACTAACTTTAACATGTGCAATATAAAAATGTAAATTAAATTAATACTTCTTTTTTTTTCTTCCTTGAGATTTGATATATTTCAACAGTCTTGTGTCAGATGTTAACGTCGTGATTTGTTTTCCTCTATAAAGCTCCAAATTTGTGGGGTCTTTATAAAATTGTCTTTTGTTTTTTTTTTGGGTGAATACTTTGTCGCATGCTGCATAACAAACTAAAATTCATATTTTGTAAGCGTCCAGCGGCGATTAAAACTAATAAGGAACATTACAACTGCGAAATGAAAAAAAAAACAATTATATGTAAAAAGTGAAAATATGTACACGATGTAAAAATGAGACAGATAGTGTGAGAGAGAGAGCGGTGTGAAAAATTAAGGAACATTCAACCTTCTAATCGGATGGATGTGCCGACAACCTATGTTTTTAAATTAAATCCAGCTGTTTTACATGCAATAAATACATCAGCACAGCAACAACAGCTCTCGGTTTATGTGAGTGTGTTTTTCTAAATATATAGGTGTATATATATACATAAATTAGCATATAGCGACATATATATACATAAATTATTAATATATAAGTAGGATTTGTGGCTGGTGTTGTTGTTGCTGTGCATCAATCGTTTGCCGTTGGTTGCAAGCTGCCTCTGGCCCTGGCTCTGACAACCGCAATGCCAATGACAGAGGAATCAACTTAAAGTGCTTGGAGAGCTCAGGCACATGGGGCAATCGGAAACTGAATACCAAAGGTTGTTGCTTGTACCTCAGGTATTTGATACATCGCACGCATTTTAAAGTAAACCCTGCCGGTGAGCAGGGCATCCGATCCTGCCTGATGCTGTATGCCAACGCGTAGCAGGCCCAGCTGATCGGCGACCTTTTGGAGGCCGCCGCTTAGATTATTACAAGATTTCATCAGCTCCTTGATATCGAAAATGTTGGGGAAATATATGTTTGACAGTTCAGTATATTCGCTCTCTTCCTTGGGCAGATTTTCACATCTGAGCAGCTTTAATAAATATCCAAAATCGTAGCCAGAATGAAAGCATAGCCATTTAATGTTATCCATTAGCACAATGCCCGAACTCATTAGTAGCTCGGCAAAATCGGTGGGATCAATGCCATCCTCTTCGTGCTTCTCGAACTGTATGCCAGCATTCCTTAGCAGTTCAATTGAATCCTGTGCATACATATCATTTCTGTAAATACCATCAAATATCATATGTATTCCATTTAGGAAAGATAAGGAAATAATTTCGCTCACGATAGACTGAATTTAAAGTTGAACTGCCATGTGGAGCAGCCGGGTGGCTTGTTGCCATCGCCATCCATGAATGATAGTCCCAGCTGGATGATACGCAGCAAGTCGACATTGCAGCGCAACAACTGATATTGATAATCGGCCGGCGAACCGAAATTGCCAAGGGGTCGTGCCACAACGCCGGGAAATTCCGTGTCCATTGCAACATAATGGTAATCCTGTACAACCTTTCGAATGGTGCGAAATTCGTACTCCATATTTTGTTTCCACACGTCGATTATGACGCACTCATCATTGTTTGTCGAGCCTGGCATTTTCTGCAAACATTTAATATTCTTTATAAATACCATACGCAGTATTTTTTTTTAGTGTTTTGCAATGGTTATTGCTTGATGTATGTAAATATAATAAATAGTCTCTATGTGTGTTTGTATTGCATGAACCGATAAAAATATAAATCTGCTTGTACATAACTGTAAATTAAAAAAATTAGTCGTAGTCGTTGTTTTTCAATAAATATTAAGCCCACAATTAACCGCCCGAATACAAATCGCTTTAAATATATATGTATATATATTTCCATTGCTTGCTTGTATTTGAAACTAAGCCTATTGCGGGAACAGAATACAGAATACAAAATGAAACTGCACCATGCATATACACACATATTTATAAATATACCATCATATATACACTTATGTTGTCCTGGCGTCTTGAGTTGAAACTTACCCACTTCATGATAAGTTTTATGTATTACAAATGTTTTCGCTAGCAACTTCGAACAAAATCAACGAACTTATAGAATACAAATACTTTGCACTTAGAGCGCCGACAAATAACTTTGCGCCAACGCTGTCGAAGTCTAACTGTAAAATGTAATTTTAGCGAATGTTGCAAATCACAATGCACAGTGTTGAACATCACAAGAAACTGGGTACTTATCTAGGGATTAACTGCAAATGCTACCTATCGATAGTCACTTATCGCATACCACCACATTTTTTGTTACAACCTTGCATTTTTCTCTGGTTAGGGAGATTCTTGGCAAATAACATTTTGATGGCGCGAATGCTCAAATTTAATATGCGTTAAATATTGAAATCGCCAATGCAACTGTAAAACTTATTGTTACCTTGAGAGTAGTTTGTATTCATGTTTGTGTACAAAAACATAATTTAAAAACAAAAGATTAAAAATGGCATATACACTTGTGAGAATCGCCTACAAATATATATACATTGGTAAATGTTGCGGCTATCAAGTGTATTATAAATCAATTAAAAAAAAACATGAGCCTTGGAATCTGATTCATCAAACTAATTGTAATAATTCAATTCAATATTTTTTTTGTTTTGCAATTGTTATTGGTTGACGTATGTAAATATAATAAATAGTCTCGGTGTGTTTGTATTGCATGCACCGATAAAAATATAAATCTGCTTGTACATAACTGTAAATTAAGAAAATGAGTCGTAGTCGTTGTTTTTCAATAAATATTAAGCCCACAGTTAACCGCCCGAATATAAATCGCTTTATTCTTACTCACACTATTACCGCAATTTGAATTCATCATTTAGATTTTTGACTGAAACTGTAAAATCAAATATATACATATACATATGTATATGTATATATATTTCCATTGCTTGCTTGTATTTGAAACTAAATCTATTGCGGGAACAGAATACATAATACGAAATGAAAGTGCACCATGCATATACATACATTTATATATATAAATATACCATCATATATACATTTATGTTGTCGTGGCGTATTGAGTTGAAACTTACCTATTTAATGATGAGTTTTTTGTATAACAAATGTTTTCGCTAGCAACTTCGAACAAAATCAACAAACTTATAGAATACAAATATTTTACACTTAGAGCGCCGATAAATAACTTTGCGCCAACGCTGTCGATGTCTAACTGTAAAGTGAATGTTGCAAATCTCAATGCACAGTGTTGCACAGCACAAGAAACTGGGTACTTATCTCGGTATGAACTGCAAATGCTGGCTATTTTGTAATTGCGGAAATGGTTGCATTTTCGGTACCTATCGATAGTCACTTATCGCATACCACCACATTTTTTGTAACAGGGTTGCATTTTTTTGTGGTTATGGAGATTCCTGGCGGGTAACAACTAGATGGCGCGAGCGAGGATTCTATTTAAAATATTCAATTGAACGTAAAATAAATGAAAATCATGAGCATAAGAATATTTGTAAGGCTCAAATTTAATATGCGTTAAATATTAAAATAATAGCCAATGCACCTGTACAACTTATTGTTATCTTGAGTGCAGTTCGTATTTATGTTTGTGTACCAAAACATAATCTAAGAACAAAAGATTAAAAAGGGCATATTCACTTGTGAGAATCGCCTGCAAATATATATACTTTTGTAAATGTTGCGGCTATCCTCAAGTGTATTATAAATAAATTAAAAAAAGACATATGTGTCTTGGAATTTGATTCATTAAACTAATTGTAATAATTCAATTCAGCGCCTGGGGCGTAGTGCTTCTGCACCTCTGGCCCACAATTATAGAACTTAAGTAAACGTTGTATGTTAAATGTTATTTAATTTATGTATATATCTTCATTCTATAATATTTATTTATATATTTAAAATTATTTAATCATTGTTCTATTAAACAACGGCATCCGGATTTTTGCCAAGTATAGGTAAACTTAATTTTTGTAGTCAGTAAAACTGAGCTAGCCGAGGTTATCCATTGTTAAAAACTAGACGTGTAAAACAATTTTTGGGTATTGAGCGATAGAACTATAATACCATAAAATATGAAATACCTTTAGCCCAAAAACAGAATTTCAAGAATCTGAATATAACCTGAAAGCGATGAGTTCAAGTTTTTGGTGTAAACACTGATAGTCCTTCTCAGCCCAATTTGTGCAAGTGCATGCTTTCTCTTTCTAACTCATGATACTTCTTTTGACCAAAACAAACGTTGTTAGTTTAAATTGGAATGCTGAAAATGTTACAAAAAGTAAACTAAAATTGCAGACTGCAATACAGGCTAATTATTAAAAGAAAAAATAAATGAATTTTATTATGGATTTAATTCCAATTTAACTATGAAAGCGAAGCAGCAATCAAGCAGTGTTGTATACAGCTACAGTGACTCAATATTTACTTGGAGCAGTGTCAAGCCAACATTTAAATTGCCTAAACTAATTATTCATTATTTTCCAAAAATTCTGAACACTGAATATATGACCCCAATAAACTGGGGTCGGGTAATGTAAAAAAGTTCCTCAATTTATGGGTGCTATAAAACCCATATTTTTTGCGTCAGAGTAAATATTTTCGGTTTTAATAGACCGATTCTCCGTAGTCAGTTTAGTTTTTTCATGAAACAGCCAACAAGAATTATGGGCAAATGGACAACCATTGATCAACGGAAACTCATCCTGGAACATTTCAAAATTGGGTATTCACATCGCCAAATAACAGAAATGGTCAATCTGGGCAACTCAACTGTGTACAACATCATTCGGAGTTTCGTCGCCAAAAATAGGATGAAGGGCAAGGCCGGAATAACACCAAACAAGATTTTCACCGAATAGGTGGAGCGTAGGATCATCAGGAAAATATGTGTAAATCTTAAGCTATCGGCTCAAAAACTGACTAAACAGGTGCAGGATGAAATGGGAAAAAAGTGCAGTGTGGAAACTGTGCTCCAGGTTTTGCGCAACTATGACTTGAAGGCCCGAGTACCACGGAAAAAGCAATTTATAAGCGCAAAGAATAGAGGGTCTAGGATGACGTTCGCCGAAATCCACTTGGACAAGGATTTGGAGTTCTGGAGCACAGTCATATTTAAAGAAGACTCCAAATTCAACACTTTTGGCTCGGATAAAATTATGTGTGGCGAAAGTACAATACTGAGCTGAATCCCAAACACTTAAGGGCAACAGTCAAGCATGGCGGTGGAAGTGTCATGGTATGGGCATCTATCTCGGCGTCGGAAATTTGGTGCTTATTGATACAACAATGGGCATGAACCGCAATATACTAAAGAAAAATTTACTCCAAAGTGCCGAGAAACTGGTCCTGGCTTATCTGGAACTGCCCCACATGACAATTCCATTGTGGGCTCGGGTGGAAAATAACATCCGGAATCACAACATATCCATCAAACAGGATCTCAAAAATGCTCTGCTGAATGAGCGGAACAAGACCAGCCCAGAAACTACCCAGAAGCTGGTATCTTCTATGAATAATAGGTTAAGGGAAGTTGTTAAGGCTAAAGGATATCATAGTATTATCAACCAACATTTAAGCTTTTATACGAAAAATTCATTTTTTAAGACTGAATTCAGTTTTTGACTAATTTTAATTGATTAATATTTTAACAAAAACTAAAGGTTCTTTTGCAAATGTGATATAACATTAAACAAATTGGCATTTAAACATTTTGCATTTGTTTCCTTGTTTAAACTTTAAATTTGTTGCATGACCCTGCTCAAAACAAACATTGGAGTCACTGTATGAATGCACCTATCAAACAGCTGTTTCCGGAAATATAACAGCTGATCCCAGCTACAAGCTCAAAACGTGCAAACCAATCATTTGTGGCTCTGATTGTTGCCTCACCACAAAGATGCTACTTGCTGCAAATAATTTTTTCACTTGACTAGATTGGCAGCACTCGCCTGCGATGATTAACAATATAGAGGCGCCCAACAAACCCAACAGACTCGCTCCAAAAAATCTCATGCAATTTCGGCTTCGTTTTTAGTTTGAAGCATTTGCATTTGTCGTTTGCTTCCTTAAATATACATAGACAAATACACATGGAGACTGTATCTTTGTTTGTATTGTTAACAAAAAAAAAAAAAAAAACGACGCTATTTTTTTAGTTGTTGTTTAACACCGGCCCGGGCAGTTGTGCCCCCGGTTCCAGAACACATATATATATTTTTTGTTTTTATTCAGAACGCAACATCTTCTCCTTTTGACGCTGCAGCTTCTTCTTGGAGAGCTTCTTCTTTGTGGGCTCATCGTCGGCGGCCTTGGCGACGACCTCCTCCTTCTCAGACAGAATGACCTCGACGTGGCACGGGGACGACATGTACGGATTGATGCGACCATGGGCACGATATGTGCGGCGACGCAGGCACTGAGCGCGATTCACCTGAATGTGATCAACGACCAGGCGATCAGCATCGAGTCCCTTGTAATCAGCATTCGCCTCAGCGTTGCGGAGCAGCTGCAACAGAAACTCAGCCGATTTCTTTGGCCAGCGACCCTGTGTGGTCTTGAACTGCTTGGCCTGAGCACAACGGCCAACGCCGCCATTGAAGCGACGGAATGGAACGCATTCCTTCTGATCGATGACAGCCTTCAGGTAACGCTGCGCACGACGCAGAGGCATGCGCTTAATGGCCTGTGCGGTCTCGTGGGTGTTCTAGCCGGATGTAAAGAAATGTTAATTTATTATCATATATAATATATTAACTCTTGTTGCTGCTGTTGTGATTGTTGGGTTGGAATGTGCCATGCTTCAGGTAGAGACGAGCGCATTGAACGCGATTCTCGCCGCTGTTTTAACATGACTGCAATTTCGCTTTGGGCACACTCGAATTCAAAGCACGCTGGCTTAAATGCGTGCAAATCAAATATTGAGTGTGCCTACAACTTGGACATTTTGCATAATCTTTAAAAGCATAATATAGTTATATTATCCATATTTTGATATTTCGGTATCTTTGAGTTATTGTGCCATGCTACAGGTAGAGACGGGTGCATTGAACGCAATCCTCGCCGCTGTTTTAACATGACTGGTGTTTGCTTTGGGCACACTAAAAGTCAATGCACACTGCATTAAATGCGAGCAAATCATATATTAAGTGTACCCACACCACACGTAATTTACTTAGTTGCGCTGTGGACAAGAGTTAAGAAGAGGGCGCTTTGGGTTTTTTTTTTTTGTCGGCGCACTCAGCTGATGAACTTGTCCCAAGTTTTTGTTCTAGCAACAATGCAAAAGTGAAATGCTGCACTTTATTTCTGACAGGCGATTCACTGATTTATGTTGCACACACACACACATTAAACCTAACCACAAATGTCAACAACAACAGCAACATTTTGGCGTCCGCTCGCCTGCCGACAAACTTACCTTGAAGTGAACACGTAGATTTGGTCCGCGCGCCTTGCACGACTTGGTGGCGTTGTCTGGCTCACGAGAGTAACGACCCATTGTTCAATATCTACAAAATATAGTAAATATTAATGTTTTCATCACACTTCGAGTAACAAGAAAAAAATTTGTATATGTTTTGAAGGCGCACAGAAAACAAAAAAAAAAATAACACAATTTTTGCAGTCAATTGGTTGACGTTTAAATTTCCAATTTGTTCGTAAGTTTACGAGCAACTATTGCAGCACTTTATATTCTTTGATATTTTTCCCGTTTCGTATGATTATACATGGCTATATTAGCGATGTTTTAAAATTTGTTTGCGGCTTTGCCAATTTAGCGTACCTCCTTCGTCGTGTACGAAACCGGAAAAGAACCTTTGATAGTAAGTTGGCGGCCATGCTTGATATCGCACAATATCGTTATCGTTATCGACCCGAACAGTGCTGCACAGCGTAGATCGCACACAGCGTTGCACGCTAGAAAAATACCATAACAGTCAGCCTTGTATCACGCTACCAAGGAACTAGGCGCGCTTTTCGACATTCATTTGAATTCGAACAGTACGACGACGAATTGTACTCAACAATGCGCTGATTTCATTTCCTTCCGCAGCGCCAGCAATGGCAACGCAGGCAACAATGGCAGCCAGGCGCTGGGTATTAGCGCATTGTGCGCAAAACAAGTTGACAACTTGACAAAACTTGCACAAATTGCTTATGAGTGGGGCACTTGGCACAACCATAAAACGTTATTCATTTAAGCTCACTCACTTTAGTTAGTTGCTTGCTTCCTCACAATAATCTTTATTACAATTCTGCCATTTTCATGTGTACTTACTTACAATGCAAATTAATTGAATTAATTCAATTTGCTCGTTGAATATTTTTTTTTTTCCTTTTTTTCTTATTTTTTTCTTATTATTTTTATTTCGTTCGCTGCTCTTGCTTTTCATACAAGCAGAAAGAATGCTTGTAAATATTGAAATTTAGCATACATTTTTGCATTACATTACAATAAATATGTATAATATATATAATATATACTGATTACTACAACATACTTAGTTAGTCGGTGCGCATTGTTGATATATTTTCTATTGCCTATGTCGCTGCTTATACTTTATCAAATAATGCAATAAATGTTGTAGCATATATTTCTAAGGCATCTGATATATACATATGTGTATATGTATATATGTACATATATACATTTCATGTTTTTGTTTTGGAGCTGCTCAGCTCGGCTCGTCGCAGCTTTAGCTTTAGCTATAGCTATATAGCTATAGCTATAGCTATGTATACACACATATAGTCGTCGACAACTGAGACAAATCTAATTTACATGATCGCTCGTATTATCGTCCATTGTATTATAATCATTCCCGCACTCACAGACCACTATGACAGCGTCTCAGTCGCAGTCGCAGTCGCTGTCAACCTACACTTAAAAAAAAGAAAAATCGCCCAAATGTTATTAAATCGCCAAAATTTGGCGGCAAAATTACTAAAATTATGTTTATGGTTTCCTAAAAACTACGGCTTACATTTCGAAATTTTATTGAAGAATTCTTATGTTCGTTTTTTTTTTTTTACTTATAGTTTACTTAAATATTTATATTTTAATACTTTCAAATATACAAACATTAGAAATCGTTTATAAATTCATATAAATTAATTTGATAAACGTTGAGCGACTTCACACTGAGCTACTCGAGCTCCGAAGCAGAATACTGCTAAACTCTAATATAAAAGATGAGCCAGTAAATTTCATTACTTGATTCATAAAGGATTTCTTCTAAAAAAATTATGGTTTGCATTTCTGCTTTATATTTTCGGCCGACTTACTAAAATGTAGTGCGATTTTTTTCCGAGTGTACATTTCTGCCTGCGCCTGCGCAGCTATCGCCGCCCTGAAGCCTCATGGGATATTGTTAATGTTGTTGCTGTTGCTACTGCTGCTGCTGCTGCTGCTGCTGCTGCTGCCGCTGTTGTTGTTGTTGTTGTTGCTGATGTTGTTGTTGTGGCGAGTTCAGTGGTTGGCGCTTCCTAAGTGGATGACACTCAAGCTCATTGAGCGCTTCAGTGTGGCGAACCGGAGGCAGATCGGAGGCGAACATGACGGCAGCGCTGCTGCACCTAGCAGCAGCAACAAATTATAATACGAGTAAACATAATACAACAACAACAATAACAACAACAACAATAAAAACAACAACAACAACAACAAGCAGCAAACACAACAAAAGCACCTCGCACAGCGAACTAAACAATGCGAAATATCTGATTCTGAATTTTTTTTTTTTCGTTTTCAGATTTTTGTGCCCAGTTTTAAAGTTCAAGCCGCGACATTAACACACGAAATCTGCGATTATCCGTTCAACTACTTATATCAATATCTATATATTCACAGCTATACATATCTATATAAGATATATACACACACACACACACACACACACACACACACATCTATCTGCCTCTCTTTCGCACTCACACACATACGCGTTGTGCTAAAATCGTAATTTGGCTTAATTTTGTTTATCGTTTGCAAAGCGCGTTTTTATAACGTTAAAAATAACACTAAAACATAGATATTACAACCGTTTTTTTTATTAAAAAACTCAACATTTGCAGCACAAGAAATAATACATAAGTCAACTGAAAACCATATAAAACAATAACAAGAGCCAATAAATTAAAATACAAAAATAAACATAAAAAAATAATAAATAAATAAATACGGAAAAGAAAGATACGCATAAAGTTTTTCTTCAAGCGCATAATAACAGAAAGAAAAAAAAAATAATAAAAAAATAAGAAATTCCTATAAAAAAAAACCACAGCAAAAACAAGTGAAAAAAAAAAATAAAAGCAACAAGCAGCTGATATAAACAAATTCCAGTGTGAAAAATTATGAAATCTGACATCAAACTAAAATCGACAAAATAAAGGCAATTTATTAAACTTTATAATATAGATACAGGCAGAGAAGTTCACCCACCATTATAAAAAAAAAAAATAAAAATTATTTAAATATAAAAAAATTGGTTAAATACAATATTTATATATTTATTTTTAATCAGAACGAAATCGGTTCAATTTATTCAAGCAAAATGGTTGCTCAATTATATAAAGAGATTGAAAGATTGGTCCCATGGATATCATTTTTATAATTATTATTATTATTATTAGTTAATATTCATAATGAAAATTATGACAAGATTTTTGGGCAGATGTTAATTGACCCAATCAAGGGCATCTGAACAAAAACAATTTATAGAAAGAAAAACACGTGGAAAAGCTGTTTTAAATTCCCATGCAATCTACAAAGAGTATTGACATGGCTTAAACAATAATCCGACTTTCAGGTTATTGAATGTTTCAATTTGACATGCACCACAATCACAACGGTTCAATGATCCCTGGCCGATCTCAGTGACAAATTAAAGTTGGCCTTAGTTGAGGGCCAAGTTACAATTTGCACAAACCGTAGTCTGTATGATACGATAGATCTGTGATCTGTGACCTGAGATCTGTGATCATTAATCTGATTTCTATTCCATATTCATTCAAACTGATTTGCTATTTTGAAAAAGTTCTTAATGCAATCCAACAACGAGTTAGTTGACAGTGAGAACTTAAATGGTAACGAGTTAAGTGCACTCAGTGGAGGAGGAAAGGCGGGAGAAGGTTTGTGGAGGGGACGGGGAATGGAGGTGGAGGGGTGTCTGGATTCGCAGAGCGTAACTAATAAGTATCAAGTGGCGTCGATAGTCTTTGAATCGGTTGTAATAATACCAATGCAACAGATATACATACATATATATATAGATTCTCATTCCCCAGACTCAGACGTCACCACGTGAGGGCATCAGATTGCGATGGGGTGAGGGTGGGGGGGGCTGTTACGTTGGTCATCAGCAGAGATGAATATATATAAGATATATAGCAAGGAAACTACACAAGATTCGATTCGATTCGATGTTGCTCACTCACGAGCTCAACTTCGTCTGAGGCAGCGTCATCAATGTCAGAATTCGAGCAACAAAAAAACGAAACGACACTGAGAAAAAATTACCCTATATACTTGATATACGAGTACAAAACTTGTTCAATATGAAAAGAGCTGCAAAAATGTTAAGCCAAGAATATATTCAATTTATTCTGGATTAGGTAAAATTTAATCGTAATTTAAGTTGATGAAAATCTTATTACAAACCTTTAAGGATTTCCCCTGGAAAAAAAATTACAAAATTAACTAAATCTGTTTGGAATTCATTTATATTTAAAATCAAACTCAAACTTTTCTCCCTGTATGCATAAATATTATATGTAAATGTATAAATACTAGCTAGCCATCTCTCCATGTCTCTCTCTCTCTCTTTCTCTCTTGATGGATGAACACTAGCAACGAAAGCTCTCAACGAATTGATACAACCCATCCCGATCTTGGTGTGTAGGGTGTGCATAGGTATTTCAAAGTTAAGAACCAATGAAAACAACAACAAAATAATACATTTCCAGAATATGGAGGAACTTAATACAACTGAAATACGAAAACAAAGCAAACCAAAATAGAAACATAATCAGAGAGAAACAAAACAAAAAAAAAAAACACTTGAAATCTTAAGCAAAGAATATATTCTGAAATTGAGTCCATTTGTTCTCGAAGCAAGCAAGTTTTTATTTTGAAGAAGATATTTCTGATTTTAGTTTATAGTTGAGTGTTCTTGAGTAAAGATTTCCTATCCAACAATCCAATATTTATAATTTGAGTGCGTAATTCTTGTAGAAATATTCTAATATTCGAAATATTTTCGGGACAATTCAATGTAATGTGTAACTACATATATAAGGAAGTACAAGCTCTAGGAATTGAATGCTAGCGAGTGCGAAAGGGATGTCAGATACTTTGTTTGGTTTTGCACTTTAAATTCTTGAAGCAATGAACCCTATCTGTATTAAATATATAATATAATGCAACACATCCAACAATTTTACAAATATATATAAAAACACGACCAGCTGCTTAACAGCTGTCAAGTTTGGTAATACGAAGGGCCAGTCACCTTATATGGTTCACCATGGCCAATTCTTGACACTTACTCTTTCTCTCTCTCTCTCTCTGTCTCTTTCTTTCTCTCTGGCGCTCTCTCACTTTAACGGTAGCTCTCTATTGTGAATTATCCGTTATCTATTCGAATGAAATGCAAACGCGATCTGGAAGGATCGTTCGTTCCTACGTTTGTTCCTTTGTTCGTTCCTTCGTTTGTTCCTTCGTTCGTTCCTTCGTTCGTCCCTTCGTTCGTTCCTTCGTTCGTTCCTTCGTTCGTTCCTACGTTCGTTCCTTTGTTCGTTCCTTCGTTTGTTCCTTCGTTCGTTCCTTCGATCATTCCTTCGTTCGTTCCTTCCTTGACTTCTCGTTTTGATTCGTTCAATTATCCAGTCGAGCTTCCGGAGGCCAAGTTACGTATCGGGCGATATCCTTGCCTATATTTGAAGTACATACAAACAAATAGATTCTTATATACATATATATATATATATATGTATTAATGTAGAGTAAACTGGCAACTGAGCACCGACAGATTAATTTAAATACAGAACAGAGAACCAAAAATAAAAAATTGCTTTAAGCGTGTTTTTTTAGTATTTCTTTTATTTGTTGTTGTTTTATTTTGTCAAACAAACTTAACAAAAGTCGAGCGAATTCATTGTTATTGAATTGAATAATTGTGTCTATAAATTATACACGTAAATGGATCCAATACAATTAAATAATTAGCCGTAGACCGGGGGCTTGGGTGGGGGCGTGGGGGTGGTTAATATTACAATACAATATGTTTGCTATATGTACATATCTATCATCATATTTGTATTGGCTTTGAGTGTATTTCAAAAGTGGGAAGGTGTGAAATGAATTGTTTGCCAAAAGAGATATTCAAATAATGAATATTTAATCGCAATTAGAAACAGCTTTCGTCAACGGAGCGTAGCTAATCCATGAAACTGATTGATTATAAAAATCAAAGCGTTTACAAAGTCGCAAAAAGGACATCCATCTAGCAACTGAAATCAATCACAACATTTTGAATGGAAGCAACATTGAAGCACAATTGCAATAACGAAGCACAGCTAAAACCAGGTTGCTTGAACAGCTTTAACAATAATAATAATAACAATAATCATAAGACGCAACAAACTCGAAATTGGCAGCGTCATCAGTACAACAGGTAAGTGGAAAAGAGACGTGATGTGAACTATATCTATATCTATATATATCTATGTAGATATGAAAAGTTATGTGGCAATGCTGACTAACATATTTCCTTCCATTGAGCAAAAAATCACCTTGCCGCTAAGATGTGGGCGAATACACTCAATTGGCTATTAACTATATACATATATATATATATATATGTAAATATGTAATTATATAATTATACGTTTATTAATTATCGTTCAATGGTAACTAAAAAAAAAAAAAAAAATTTCCGCGAATCTTTGCAGCGTGTTCGAGATACAACCTTCTAGAATCTTGTGCCACGTGTCTTGCATAGGGAATTGCCCTTTTGAATAAACAGTCTTAGTACACATTAAAGCCATTGTATGCTAACTACTAACGCAATTAATAACAATACCCTATAAAATGGCAAGAGGCTAATTGCAGCTTTTTCTGCAATCCACAAGCAAAACTATTTCCAATTAAGCATTTAGCTTAGAATCGGTTCCCAGAATAAACGAACACAATATATATAATTATAATCTACGGTTAAGATTTCCGGACCATTTTTCACTTTTAATACGTTTTGTATTTGAATAAATACTCTAATTTGGACAAGATGTTATCGTATATCGATGCGACAATATCGAAAAAAATCGATTGCAAGTAGCAATAAAAACTACAGTTTTAAAAAATATCATCTTTCTAATCGTTCTCGGCTTGAGCAATATTACTTGTTCTCCGTATATATTGTATAAGTGTAGAGGGTATCTGCTATTCGAGCGATCGACTCTTGAAATCTGCTTCGATTGGATGATGCATATATCTAAGCAATACACGGATTAATTTACGCGGGCGCTAATAGCACCGATCGAGTTGTTTCACATAAAAATGCATATAATAGCACCCCTTCTGAATGTCACAGCCCACTTCCCCCCTTTTGCCACCACCACCTCCTCTGGCCCAGTTTGTGGCATAGATCGAAAATTAAATCAGTTTAGTGCGCATTTGAGAATGAGAAATTAATTTATGTTAATCAAAATACTAATTGCTCACTTCAGGTTATCATTGATATTGGTTATGAGTGTTGCTAGTAAATCATATTTTGCGGCATATGAACTCACATTTTCCGCACTTACGTTTGGGTTATATCCAAACACCTGATTTATTTAGGGGCTTTTTCACGGCGAAAGAAAACCCGTGTTATTAAACATGTTCTCACAATGTTTTGCAAGTTTAATATCGTAAAATATTGCTGCCCGCAATCAGTCAATTAAATTACAGTTTTTCCCCTTTAATAAGCCCTCTCATTATTATTTATGTATGCTTCTAAAATAATATTTGTTGCTCCATCCATATTACTTAGAAATTATTTTCCCCGAAATTCGATAAATAGTGCATAATACAAAGCTAAGTTGCATACAAAAATTTGGAATGGGAAAGGAAAACATGAGGAGATCGCAAGATCCTAGCTTACAAGAATACTGGATTGAGCAACAGGAAATTATCAATTAAATTACGTTGATCGGCATCAGTAATTGATAAAATGTTAAAATTAAAAGAATACTACAACAAACAATGCCAAAAAGCCGATATCAAATTAAATTGACACTTGCTAAAATGTGGAATCTTACGGGCTGGGATTGATAAGAATGCTACGGCATCTAAAATTCTATTTGATTCAAGGTTACAAAATATATAACGAAGGCACACTACACAGCCAGATTAAATGTTGCATGAGAACACAATTTAATTTTAATAGTGCAAACGGTTGAAATTATTATTGGCACGATTTAAAGAAGTCTGAGAGATTTTTCCCTACTCAAAGCTGTGGCGGTGCTTCTCTTATGATCTGACCTGCATTAAGGAACCCCGGGGGATACGAATTTTAAGCTTTTAGATCACCCAGCCTAAATCCCATAGAGAAAATGTGTGTTCGAGTTTAATTGGGTAATCGAAGGTTTGAAGGAATTATCCCGATTTCCACCACTTGAGTTCTAATGAGTTGTTGAATCGATGTAAAATCGAATTATATATAAGCAAATTTGGAGGCTTGACACATTATTAATTTGATATTTTCATGTATATCATTGTATTAATTGTATTAGCACTGCCTTTAATTGAAATATAAAACAGCTAACTTTTGTGGAACAAATAAATTGTCAAAATTTTATTTCCAGTTTTATAAGGAAAAAATCAATTGTATAGGGTATATTTTTTTTAAAATTTAGAAAAAATATGTTTTTATGTCTGACTGTATGTATGTATATATAATATAAAATAACCGTTCCTGTAATACTCATTTTATAGATCGCAGTCTCTGCGATTTGTTTCCTCTCCGACACAAAGTCACATTCGTACCTATGAACTTGTCAGATGAGCACATACCTTCTGCCCTCTACAAGCCCCCTCTTTCCCTAAGCCCACCCCACGGTCAACGCTGTTTTAATTGTGCAATTATCTGCATAATTACATTAGGTAGCGAAGGCAGTCACAATCTGAACTGGACACAATTTTAACACAGGCGCGTTATTTCTGCAAGCTGTAAATTCATTTATTTGTTTATGCCGCTTTCAAATTGTCAAGCAGCTAGATGAGCTCCAAATGATCCATTGGTAAACTGGCCAGCAGGGCAGGCGGGCAGGTAATACCTAGTGATTAGATCAAATGTACTATAAACACGAACTGGAATGGCGTATGCATTATATGCTGACTGAACGATAAATTTAAGCAATGAGTGAAGAATTTTTAAGCATTATTATTCAAATATTGTCCAAACAATGTATTTATGAAGAGGTCTTCGAACTCATTCAATTTGAATTTATTAAACCAAAAACATATACGTTGATATTAAATTTAATATGAAAGTAGTGGTAAGGACGTCTTTTTGGAACATGAACAGGGAACAGATTTAAAAAAGTAATATAAATTAATTAATTAAACTGCAGCCGATAATGCAATGCAAATGCAACACACACACACACACACACGGCCATCTGTCCGTTTCAGTTATTGGCCGTATGTCTCGTTTATATATATATATATACACATATAATGACCAGAAACTGCGTCCGGATCAGAATCATCCTTCAGCAACATAGATACATATACAGAGTAACATAGCGATGTTAAAAGGAAACTGGACAGAAAACGCCACTGCAGCAGTTAACTGTACAGCGTTACATTATGTTATGCATGGCAATTATGTTAAAGTTCACGCAGTCGAAGTTCAGCACTGCTTGCTCCACTGCTTACCTGCAACTGTAAAACTGTGCTGTACTGTGGGCGCATAATGCAAATAATGTAGGTTAAATGTAAACGTTATAAAATGTATTTTTAACACAAAGCAAAACAATAGTTACGACACAACGCAGTATCGCAGTCTTCTGCATGAACGTCAAGTGCAGCAGCGTTCAAGGTTCGCTTTATTACTGGCACTGTTGCATTGTAAATATGGATCTTTATGGGCTCCACGGGCGGCTCGTGTCTGCGTCCGTGTCTTGTTTAACCAGTAGTCAGCTACCTACTTACTTACATACATACTTACATACATGCATATGTAGGTATGTACGTCGTTTACAGTGTAATTACCAACTGTAACGGCGTATAACTGCATCATTTGTTACAGATAGAAGATATAGACACGGAATTAGTTACGCCCACCAGATCAAAACATCGTGCTGTAAGTATTGTAAATCAAATTGCTAAGCTCCAACTGCCACAATGCGAACGCGAGAATAAAAGCTTAATATGTTAAACCTTTTTAATTTGCATAAAGCGAAAACAAAGCTGCAAAGAAAAAACAAAAAAGAAGAAAAAAAAAAATAATAAAATGTAAAAATACACAAAAACAAACAACAAGCAGCAGCGCATGTGACAATTCAGATTTGTTTATTGGTTTTATTTTGTTATTGTTATTGTTATTGTTGTTTGCATTTGTTTAGAGCCAAGTTATACGAAGGCATACAACTTGATTTGAAGTATATTGCCAATCAAATTGCTCCGATTTGAATTGAAGTAAGATATCTACATATTTATAGGTATATCTAATGACCAATTACGTAAATTTGTCAACATCTATTACCATCATGATGATTTGTAGAATGCTTCAAATCGTAAAAGCTATATTCAAGATCGAGACAACTATTTATTTACATATGTCCAGCTTACAGCCTGTGACAAACCAGCAATTGAAATGTAATCTTACGTTAGGATTATAACGTAAGAACCTTAAGACTGCAATACGTAAACAGATTTCTTTTTCCATTTGGTGATTTCGAGAACCTATTTAAATTCATAATTTTATTTGAAATAAATAAGTTAATTTTAAAATTATTAATTATTATTATTAATTAAATGTTAATGTGAGCATTCTGTTCTCCAAGGGTACTATTTGACTGTTAAGAGGTATTTGATAGTCGTGCATAACCAGTCTTCGTTTCTTAATTATGTATCGGTCGCTTCTAACCAGTTACATACACGCCCAATTTTAAGCTCCCAATGCTGTTGCTGTTTTCAATCGGTAGCTTAAACTGACTATGTCTATATATGTAAATGTATGTATGTGTGCGTTGGCCCAGTAGAGTAAACAATTGACTCAGCAGATGATGTTGTTGATGGCTACTTGGTCTGATTATTGTTGGTTCGAACCAGTTGTTGCTGCATTCTGTGCAACACGTGCGATGCTTAAAGTTGAGGCCATCGTTTATGGGGAGTCGCTGTGGGGTGATTCTGTTAAGTGCTGGCTTTGGCCTGTAAATTGATTTCTGCTTAAGCTGAGCGGAATTAGTCATCGTTCCCAGTGCCTGACTTTTACCAAAAAAAAAAAAAATTAATAATAATAATAACAATAGCAATAACAATAACAAACAACAGAATTACGAATTGAATCACAAGTTGCCAGCCACGCTCACAATGCAATGATCATTAGTTGAATATGTGTGTGTGAGTGTGTGTGTGTGCGTGTGTGTGTGTGTGAGTCTGTGAGTATCTTTCGGTTACATTCACATATTATTCACAGCTATGTAGTATATTCGTTTTGCCTTGCCTTAATTGATATTGAGCATGTACGATTAATAAAGTAGTCTCAATTTGATTGAGTTCATTTAAGAACTACTTCGGTTCCTAGTTGTCCGTTCCAGTTCCAGTTGCAGTTGTCTATTAACTAATTGCCACATTTAAATTCATGTCTTGTGTACATTTCAATAACAAGTTCATTAATGATCCAGTTCCAGTTCCCCATCTCAAAATCTTATAAGTGTTTAAGTTTTTACTTTATTTTAATCTAGTTCCCAATACCAGGTTCTTTAAGAGCATCAAGACAGTCATAAAGATTTCTAAATTTTGAACAATGAACACAATGAACAATCCGTAATTCAGGCAGGTTTCAGTTCCAATCAGCTAACTATCCATAATATCTGTAACTGTACAGAGATCAGAAATACAAATTCGAAAGAACTGTCGCTCATTTCGTGTGAAATCGTTCAACAAACAGCTTAAGCCAATTTCATTGTTTTCGGTTCCAGTTCATTGTTCGTCAATGCCAAAATGACTGAGCATTTTAGTTCACGTGACATGTTTTGCGTCAGTTCGCATCCAAATAAGCATAAAAGGCTTTTGCATTATAAGTGGATTTGGGGTTTTTTTTATGATCTTATGATCATTAACTGACAGATTGTAAAATATTAGATAGACCGTTCTTTTTTTGTTATTCTGATCTCCATATCAACACTTCGTCTTCTTCTTCTTCCGCCTCTTTTCATTTAACGCTAATGCGCAAAATGTGATCAAAAATTAGTTTGTAAATCCCCCAGTTAAGTGAACTGAGCAAATCAATTCTGTGATCAGCTGACCAACTGCTACAGCAAAAAGATTTATATGTTTTCCTATTTCTGATATATGCAAGGCTTAGCATACTTTATTTTAATTTTGTTAAAAATGTGACCGGAAAACCTTTCGGTTTTTAGACAGTCTCTGACCTACTCACTTTTGTCACAGTTCAATGAAATTGAAAAATGCATGCGAAAATACTTCCCAATGTTTATAGTAGATTCAAAAAATACAAAACATGAGTTACATACAAATTATGCAGCTTTTGATCAAAGAGTCGAGTCGAGATTAGTTTCTGGCTTCCCGATAATCACTGCCTACTTTTAAGCTGGCTCCACAGTTCTAAGGTTCGGTCCGATCCACACGTGGTTAAGAATTGTCATCAGAACTCATCTCCATATCATCTATTTGATTGCGGATCAGATAAAAAGTTTTGTTTTCATTTATTTTTATTTATTTTTTGCTAGTTGCTGATATAACACAGTCTAGGCCATAATTCATCAGTGGCAGAAGCCCCAAAACAACATCAACAAAAAAAAAAAATTATAAGCCGCAGCGTCATAAAACATATACGATTGTACAATTGTGTATATTGGGGCTGACGTCAGTCTCCACTCGAAAGCTGATTCCATATAATCGCATAAGGTATACTGCCCAGTAGTATGTATAAGTATCTCACAATATCTTAAGCAAAATCTTGAGCAAACATTGAAGCAACAAACTTGTGAAAGATACCGAGTATATTTCGTATATTTTGGAAACTTTTGACGCGCTGCTATTTGTGATGATGGGAGGGGGCGGGGGTGGTTGTCGGCAAGGTAATGTCAGTCAAAGGACACGGATACGCCAGTTACGCCGAATACGCCCGGTCACGAGGGTTGAGGGTTGACAGCCCCTGTCAGCGATCTGCTCGACATTGCCGGGCAATGTTTGCCCTGGCGTTGACAGCTGACAGCGGATAAACATAAACAATAACTTTTCGCTACACATTTTACACATTTTCACAGACTCATGGCTCTTCTGTTCTCTTCACGGCTCGCTGTTCGCTTTGAACTTGAGATCATCATTATTTCATTATTTAGTTGGCTTTTGTTTTCCAAATGGGTATCGGAATTGGAATCGAAATCCGAATTCAAATCGAAATCCACGTTAATCCTGTAAAAAAACTCTAGAAAAATACACCATATGATAATTATAGTGTTTAGATACTGCCTAAATTCCCAAATTCTTGCATTTGTTGTCTAACTTGATAAATCAGTTTAAAGCCAAGAAATTAATTGATAAGTTTGTCGAAATTAATCTAAATTGAAACTAATAAGAAATCGCTGAAGTCAGCATGTGAACTGCTCCGAAAGGGTTGTGAAATATTTGACAATATAACTGTAACATTAACTCGGATTAACTATCCAAAGTTCATACATCAACTATAAATCTATATAATCCTTATCATTCAAAATATGGAATATTATTTTTAAGCAACAACCAATTGAGAATCAATGAAGAAATTGTATTGATCTACGAGATCTTGAGAGATATATTTAGATAATGCACTTGGCATTAAAAGCCGTGTAAAATCCTCAGTAAGAAGATGAACTTGGAATGTTTAAATTCAAGTGCGCCATGGAAAAAAACTATGGAACACATCGAATCAAATATACGAAGCAAGACAATTACGCAGATCTTTTGCCGCCTTAGGCAACGGGGAACAGGGAGCAGGGAGCAGGGAGCAGGAAGCAGGTAGTGTGATATGTGGCAAGTGGGTTGTTTGGTCATAAACTGCTATCAGCACGCAAATATCGTCCGTGACAGAAACAGAAACAGAAACAGACGGACATCTATAGACACGGGTACAGCATGTAAAGCTCATGAATATGCATAGGTTTATAATTGTATAATATTATATTTATATATGTATATATACAAATATATATAGAGAGCTATTTGTGTTATGGCTGGATATTATCCCCTCAGCCATCTGAATTCACCTACCCCTTTTTTTAACTGTTTTTTTTTTACACTTTTTACCACCTCCCGCGGAGATAAGCATGATCCACAAGTGATAAGCATCAGTTGTTGTCGGAGATGCTCCGCAAAGACGAAGATGCCGACTTTGTTGTAGGCTGATATTCGGCCCGATCCAGAGATAATGTCAACAAAACTTTTTTAAAGCAGAGGACAAGCCAAGACAGAGCGACAGAAAGAGAGGGAGAGAGAGAGAGAGCGAGAGAGAAAATCGCCAGCTTGAACAACGCAAAGAGATCTTGACAGCAAACAAATATGAGACACAGACGAAGACGAAGACGTTGACGAAGATATAGTCGGGGATGGGATCTGTTAGTAAGGGGCAGAGGCATAGGCAGAGATAGTGACAACGACAGCAGCAGCAGCAGCATCAGCGGCAGCGGCAGCAGCAGAGCACACACTTGGTCAAGGGAGGCAGCCAGCCGATTATAAATACGTTGCTCCGGCGCCAAACTGAACGCATTGTCCAATCGCTTTTGGAGCAGCGTGGAGCTCTCCACTTAGTGATACCGTTCTTGTTATATCCCGTTAATTCGCTGAGTACCGTTCACGTGCCACATATCCAATCCAGAGGTCCGGAAGGCAGAGGCAGCCATTAATTTGCGAAATCGACGACAACAACAACAACTCCGAATCTTCTTCAAGCAGTAGGTGCGTACCACAAGAACCAAGAACAAGAACCCATACAAAACACACGGTTCCACACACACCCACAAATCAGTCTAAAGGATACAAGATAGCAATATAGCAAAAAAAAACAAAATAAATAATAATATTTAATAGTCGTGATGCGTCTTCCAGTTAGGCTTACATTAAAAAAAATCGAATCTTTGCAAAACAAAGACTTGATTTTGAGCCGGCAACCTATATAGAATATCTTAGCTGATATCGGAGGTAGCATAGTATATTGATTTTGTACAGTGTACAACGCAACTTTTTTCGGCACCCTTCGACAACAGACTTGAGACTTGGAACATATACTAACGAGTTCTATGTCCACTACGAGGCTAGAAAATCGATAAAAATCGATAATCGCAACTTGATAAGGCCAAATATCTCCCAAAATTGTAAGGCAACATAACTATCGAAATAGAGAAGAATCTCAATAGTTTATGTTAATCACCATTCATGGGATCAGTTTTCAAAATCGTTCTGTCATTGATCGAGCGAAGAACAATTGAGTTAAAAGTGACCAGTGATTTTGGACTTCGGATCATTCATCAATTAAGAGAAAAGTTCTCAAATTCGATGAGCCCTAGAATAATATTTGTATATAGTATTAAGAAGACATTTGCAAGAATCTTATAACTTGTCATTTTAAGTCTTTTGCAATTTGTTGAATCCATGAACACAAACAGAACACCCCCAATGATTACATTTATAGTGTGATCACAGCTTGTGATCATTTCACTTGATCACAGATCACTGATCACTGATCACTGATCTGTGCCACTTCTTATGGTAAAGATACTTTGTGGTTGTCTTGTCTTGTTTGGCTTGAGAACCAGTCCTGATCAGCGATAGACAAGTGAGAATTATCATTTCACTATAGGCTGATCATTAGTCAATTCTATATTTACTATGAATTTGGAGCATAAGAATCAATGGAAATATTTTTATTGTTTACCTAATTCTATATTTCAAATTCAATTTCAACTACAATTCCGTTCTTATTTAGTTTTTTTTTTGTTTTCTCGCACATTGTTTTCAATTTAAATGAACAATTAATTGAAATGTTTGCGCAAGAAAACGAGACGAAATGGAAAGAAAATTAGTTTGAAGAAGAACAAGAAATAAGAATCGTAGTGCAGGGGGTGGAACGTGGGGGGTGTGGAGGGTAGGGTTTGAGGGGGTGTTGGCTCAATTGAGAAGCGACGCATGAAAACAAACGAAAACCGATTCGAACAAGTATCCGGCGATCATTTTTCGGCGCACGCAGTTGAATTATTTATTCAGCAAGCAACAACAAAAGATACAAAAAAAATTAAAATTGTACAGATACAAATGCAGAGTCTGCTCTGGAGCGGGAGTGAAACGCAAGGCAAAACAAAGCATTCGCCCATTGTTATTGTTATTGTTATTGTTATTGTAATTGAGATTGTTGCTCTTGTTTTTATTATATTTTGTATTATTTTCTGTTATTGACCATTGCTGTTGTGCTATTAATACAGCTGCATTAAAAACGCCCCCAAATTATTAAAAACAACAACAGCGAAGCGAATGTTGACAGCGAAGACAGCAACCGCAGCGAGTGCAGCAACCACTCACCCCTTTGCACTTGTCCAGAGGGCTGTCAAAGTATTTCATAGGAATTCCTTTCGTCACTTTCATTCATTGCAGTTGCATTTAAGTTGTTCTCTGAGTAGTTGTTTTGCACGGTTTCTTTTCTTTTTTTGTTTTCAAAATTACGCTGTCAGTTAGTGGAAATAATACAAAAAAAAAAAAAGAACAACACAAGTTTTGAACTCCGTTGACAGTCAAACAGACAATTGTAATTCGACAATTTCTAAGCGTTTCAAATGCTAATTTATTTAATAATGGCAAAGAAAACAATTGCATTCTAACAAATACATATAAATCATATACATATGTGAATAAAAATTTAAACTATAACAATATGCCAAATAGTGCAGAGACAATCTAGGGGGGGTGTGGGGTGGATTTTGGAGTGGGTATTATGTAAAAAACAATTGTTATTGGTTCCGACAAAGCCTATGTTAAAGAAAGAGAGAGAAAGAGAGAGAGAGAGAGAGACAGAGAGCAATTAGCGGGAAGTGGGGCAAGTTTTAATATTGTATCTTCAACGTTACTTCTGTATGCCAAGCACGTACTCAGTTACAAAAATTGATTAACATACATACATATTTACATTACTACACATTCATATCTTGGCCACAACACCTGCTATGTATGTAGTAAATGCATATACATATGTATGTAATTTAGAACGTTGCAAACAGACCCAATTTTCATGTTCATTGCCAGCTTGCTCTAAATACAAATTTATGATTCAATAAGCAACTCAGAGTAACAAAAAAAAAAAAAACAAATAATTATAATTATTTGATTTCACTCTTATTTGCATATTAACAAAACGAAAAGCAAAAACAAACGATTCGTTCTGCATTTAATGTGTTAAATATGAATTTGCGATAATAGTCCTATTGAAGATACAACAGTTGACTGACTCACATTCACACAATCGGAGCAACTGAATCTCTTTAGATGTTGTGAGTCACATGGATTGCGCACACGAGCTAAATGTGTGTAAATGTGTGTAAGTGTGTGGTTGTTGGTTGGCATCGATTGGGGTATGCCAATAATCGCTATAGTGCAAACTATGCACTCATTAATGTCGTTTATACGTAAATATATTAAATCACAGCCAGTTGTCGCTAATTGTTGCATGCACTCAATTCCATTGTACAGTTAGTATGGGTCAGAACTCTTCTTCATCTAGCTTGGTTAAAGTGAATTGGGATTTGAACAATTGGAGCACTTCCACAACCTGACAAAGTTGTAGACTAAATCTTCAGTTGTTTGGCATTCAAAGACAAATCAACCCATGTTTCTTACAAACAAAGAGAAAGAGAGAAAGAGAGAAAGAGAGAGAGAGAGAGAGAGAGATCGTCTCCACTCAGTGCTTATCAGCTGTTGTTACTTGTCTCTTCCACTACACAGTGCCTAATCTGTCATCTGCATATAATAGCAATAGTTATAACAATAAAAACAACAACAACAACAATATCTTTAACAGAAGTACGCAATTGTTGTGGTACAGTTGCAACAGGCGTCGACTTGCCGCCTGAACTGCCCACTGTAATTAGTGTTGTTATCTATCAACTCGAATTAGCATTACAAATCTCATTTTGCGTTTTCATTTTGAATATCAATTAATCAACCACAGCCATGCATACGCCTCAATATATCAACTGTCGTTACTTACTATCTAGTCAAAGAAATTAAAACTACTTTAAATATACCCAGCATTGAGTATACACGAGTATCTCAGAAATATCTCTTATCTCTTTCATGCAACCTCCCTTCGTGATAGCAACTCGTATAAAAGCTGTTCTCACGAAGAAGATTTATTACTTCTGGCACTGTTATCCTCCTAATTACAATTCCTGGGTCTCCCTCATTTTGTAAACAGCTGTAGCGATTTTGTTTTTTGGTTGTAATCGTATTATCGTTTTTTTTGTTCAAATTAATTATCGCAGACCAAAGAGGATTACATTTTGCACAGCTTGATCAGGGACGATATCATTATAATAAGCCAACTAATTGAAAATAAAAAGAAAAAAAAATACAAAGAAGCGATTTCGAGTCGGTCAACGCAGATCGGTCGCTTATCAGCGACTCCCGGTGCTCTCTCTCTGTTATGACCGTTGACTTTTACAGCTCGCCGCTGTTACTGTTACTGTTACTGTAACTGGAAATGTTACTGCTACGGGGCAGTGTGCGTACTCCCGACTCAGATAGCTGCTTTTATTATTTTTCGCGGCTTGGCGTAAGTATTTAAAAGCGCCCGCGTAACGCTTCTCAGATACTTTCCACTGTTTGAAGCGTTCGAACGTTTAGCGAGATCGCTCCCGTTAACCTAAACACAACTCACATATAAACAAAAAAAAAACAAACCAATAATAAAATCCATAACAATAAAATCCAAATAACAAATATATATATATACATATATATATATATATAAATATTGATTAAGAACGATCGAGTTTCGTCGCGATCTTTCACTCGCTTGTTTTGAAGATACTTTCGTATCTGTTTATATTGTGTTTTTGTCCAGCTTAAGTTAAATGCGATTTGTTAGTCTATCGTTTTGCCGACGGGATCTAATTTACCGTTATTAATGTTGTCGCTAGTTAAGCTCAAGCTCCCAGCCAAACTGAGAAAAAGAACAAGAACGTGTCCAATGTCCAATTTTCAATACAACAAAAACAAATACTCGGTGCACAGCTGACACATAAGATATATACATATATAATATATATACATATATATATATATACATATATAATACGATTATAAATACGCTAACTGAATCCCAGAAAATAATCAACAAACAAGCTGAATGAATTATAATTAAGTAATTTATTATAATATCCATAATAGGCATAACAAAATTAAGTGACAAATGCAACCCAACAACTTTTAATTTTCATCAATTTCGAGGCACAAGACAAATAAACAAAATACAAAAACACATCAAATAAACAAGTGCAACGCGAACTTGAGAATAACAATTGCATCAGGTAAACGAAAACAAAAACAAAAACAAAACTCAGAAAAAACAAAGAACAACAATAACTGATTGGGCAAACAAGGAATCAAATTAGCAAACTTAATTTAACATAAAAGAAAAGCTAAGCAAATTATAGTTAACCCCAAAGTTGGGTTTTAAAAGAGTTGTATGACATCAAAGAGACGTGCAACAAATTTGCAACTTTTTTTGTTTATTCATTTCATTTAAGGAATGTTCAGTTTTTACATTTAATTTACATTTGTGAAAGTAAATTGTAAGCCTCAAAAGACATTCTACATAGAATAAGACGTGAGGAGTTTTTTAGTCAGGTTTTTTTTTTGACATTCAGAATATAAACACTTAAGCAACACACATTAAACTGAATTAGTGCAAAAAATGCAAAATTTACAAAGCGAAAAAAAATAAATAATAATAATAAATAAAGGCAAAGATTGCCTTTCCCAGAAGTAGCTCACAATCAGATTATTCCATCCAGCTTCTGACATTGAAGCTAAGTCTCTGATTAATTCCAAGCACGGAGTATTCCATTCAGTTGTATTTCATTCAAATGGGCTGCATTCCAAGCATACATATATCAATTAACTGGAGCCTCACATAATATCCATAGTTTGTTTACGTTTTTCTCCATCTTCCCACCCCGATCTATCCTCTGTCTCTATCTCTTTCTCCTGGTATTGCATTCATATCGACACGATAGACGGCTGGGAATATGCAAAACATTAAATGGCTTACTACATACTACTTACTAGTTGCCACTTACTAGTTGCCACTTACCGCTTACTGTTTACTACTTAGTGCTTGGTACTTGGCGCCCTGAGCTGGTAGAGCCGCTTAACCTGGCACCAGGGCCGGTTTGCCTTGGTGAACCTGGTGAAGGGCGCACTTTGCGGAAGCGGGGGCGTAGATCAGATATTATAATGCATTTGAAAGCTAGCGATAGATTGCAGATGTTAATTGTAGTTAATGCTACATAATACGATTATTATTTGTATTGTTTGTAATCTCCGTTAATTAGCAGCACTGCCAATTTATAATCGAAACGTGCTGGAATGCTGGAATTGAAACATGTTAATTGTGCTCGATTGGCATTTAATTGAAATCAAAAATGAATTGTTTTAAAATACATAATTTTTGCACACTTCTCTAGCTCTAGCTCTAGCTCTAGCTCTAGCTCTCCTAATCTGGCGCTATTCGAAAGCTTGTTTTAAGTTTGATTCGGTTCCTGTTCTCCTTCATGCCACATGCGAGCGCCGTTTGTTATCTTGGCATGTTCAATGTGAAACTATTTGATGTGCATAATTGTTAGTATTTTATTGCTCCGACTGCTGCTGCTGCGGCTGTTCTTTTTAATAAATATAAATCAAGTGAAAGATTACTACAGTGCCCGTAATAAATCATAAATGAAAAATAAAAAAAACGAAAGCCGCAATTGCGGCTATCGGTAACAACAAAGCCTCTAAGCCAAATGACAAGTCACGCAACTGTCACCACTCACTGTTCACAGTCAGTCAGTCAGTCAGTCACACGATGAGCGGAAATAGAAATGGAAATCCAAATAGAAAGAGAAATGAAAATCTCTGTTATTTAACAGTGGTTAACTAACCGAACTGTTATTTAACATTCGCTTTAACATTGCTGCATACGAATGTTATGGTTGTCATATCGCATTACTTAGGCAATCTTTATGAACTGTCAACAAACAATCGTTACGCACATTAGCAGATTGAATTATAGATTTCATCAGTAAACAAGTTTGCTCGCTTGCCTTGAAGCGGTTTAAACGCGACTTAACAGAGCGCTGGTAACCGCCTGAATAACGGATAATTATATTATTATTGGGTTTTTAATGTTATGCAGCTGTAATTACCCATTAATGAATGCTTTGCAATGGGTGGCTTAATTTCTTAATCGCTTTCATTTATACATTCGTTGTTGTTAAATAGTTTACTTTTGTTTTTTTCGCACGCCCTCTGCACTTGTTTCATTCGCTTGTCTATTTTTGGGCATAATTTTGTTGTAAACTAATTAGGGCGTTATGTGGCGGAGAGTTTCGTCAATTAGACGATCTATGGCCACGTTTAGGCGTCGATTGGCATACACACACACACACACACACACACACACAAATACTTTTGTGGTATATCTGTGTTTGCATTCGTATACCATTTATTCATTTTGTTCAATTGCAGTTTAATGGGCTATTCATTTAGACGCCCAATTAAGCGATCGGTTGATCGCACATGGGGTCGATTTGTATTGGTTTTTTATTTATATTTGTATCTGGCAGCAACAAATTTGACATCAATTTAAGTATGGTAGCAAATGAGTTAAGTTAATGAAATTATTTAATTCTCAACTGACACATTTTCTAAATCATTTATTCTTTCTTTTTTTTCTCTGTATTTACAGATTACTAAAGGATCAAAGCAAACACCACATAACTCAACTTTACTGAGCATTAACGCTTGGCAAAGTAGAATAACCGGACTAAAAACAAAAACAATTAAAATCCGCACCAAATTTAATTGTATTTCTCCTTTTTGCTACGAGCACAAAAACCAAACAAAAACTTGAACTATAGAATGGTAGAAGGTGATTCTGGAAAAAGTAAAAGCGAATGTAAGTGTAAATCAAATGTTTATTATTGATTGATTATGCTTAATTAATGTTTGTTAACTCGATCTCCATTTACCGATTATGTAGCCTATAATGTAGAAGCTGGCCAACAACCAAACTACAATCAGCACGCAGCAAGCAATCCAAGCAACCCGACAAACCTAAGCGGTTCGAATAGCAATAGCAATACGCATATTGATAATCGTGCCATTATCCAGCCGTATTCGTTGGGCACGGGTGCCAAGCAGCCGGAGTATCAGTTTGCGGCAGATAATCGCGGCTACGAGCCGGAAACAAATACCAATGGCAAGCAGCAGGACGTAGAGCGTATCGGTGGCGGTGCCGTCGCTGGCGCTGACAATTCCGATGTGGATCGAAAGCGTAAGCCACTGCCACCGACCCGTCCCATAGTCGCTAACTTTGAGCAGGCCATCGAGTTGTGCGGATATGGCAAATTCCATTATATACTGCTGGCCATCTGCGGTCTGGTCAGCACGTCGGAGGAAATGGATGTCATCTCAATGTCATTCATTCTGCCATCGGCGCAATGTGATTTGGATTTGAATACCGAAACGAAAGGATGGCTAAATTCGATCATCTTTATTGGCATGATGGTCGGCGCCTATTTCTGGGGCAGCATCGCCGACAGTTTTGGACGCAAAAAGATTCTCATTGTCATCTCGTTTATGAATGCCTTCTGCATTGTTGCCTCATCGTTTTCGCAAACTTATGGCTATTTCATGCTCTTTCGCTTTCTCAATGGCGCAGCGTAAGTAAAATAAATAACTAAATATTAAAAATGCCATCCATCATCTCATAACTACAAGCATTCATTTTACGACCTAAAATTTGAGCAAGCAGCAAACTGCTTGCCTCAGACATGAGTTAACATAGAGTTAACATAGAGTAAACAGACTCCCAAACAGTCCTGTAATTGTTGCAGCCACAAATGTATCATGAACTGAAACATGAGCAAACAACACAAGATCGAATATTCTGATAAATATATATATATATATATATATTCATATATATATATATATGTGAATATACAGTGAGAGTCACTGTTGGTCTAGTGACACATGCAAAACAGCATGGTTGGGGGCACTCGGTTGCCGAGGTGTTAATTCAATTAACTATGTTATAAATAACAACAAAATATTTGAGCCGCAATATCGTGACTGTTTATGCTAATTAAGACTCTGGCCAGTTGTACGCTCGCATATTCGTATCATAAAAATGTATACATATAATCACATTACACGCTGAATTGCCACAAAAAAAAAATAATAATAATAATAAGTCAATAAAAATGGGAAAATCTCATTTGCTATGGCCTCTGCTAAGTGACTGACTCAGTCTCTTTGCCCGATGATCTATATATATATATATATATATATATATGATACTGTTAATGTTCATTAGTTTTGCCAATGGTTTGCTAATTGCTTATGCGAATTGGAACTGAGCATCGGCTTTACACAATAACATTAATCGGCCATGACTCGTTACGTTTCTGGGGCGACGCTCTCAATAGCTGGCTGCTATGCAACTGCGTGTAAGCTGGTCGTAAACATTTGCATGCATCATTTAACATGTGTACTTTTCTAAAGCACATTATTACCTAATGTAATGATGCAGATATGCTAATTGGAGAATTTGTTTTGTATTCATTTTTGTATTTATAGGCTGGGCGGCAGTGGTCCTGTCATCTGGTCGTATTTCGCCGAATTCCAACCGAAAGCGAAACGCGGCTCCATGCTTAGCTTCATGGCTGCCTTCTGGACCTTCGGTAATCTGTTTGTGGCCGGTTTAGCTTGGCTAATCATTCCCACACAAATTGGTTACACTTCGCTGGAGTTCACATACAACTCGTGGCGCATCTTCCTATTGGTCTGCTCGATTCCCTCATTTCTCGTTGGTTTCCTGCTCTTCTATCTGCCCGAATCACCCAAATTTCTGCTCACCCGGGGCAAAAAGGATAAGGCGCTGGCCATTTTCCGTGGCATTTTCGTGACGAACACACACAAGAAGCCCGAAGAGTATATGGTCTACGATCTGGAGGTCGATGAGAAAATGTCCACAGAGAGCGCTGTGGGCGTTAAGGGTAAATATCATCGTATGGTCCATGGAATGGTCGATCACATCCGCGACCTGTTCAAATCGCCGATATTGAGATTTACGCTCGTCTCGATCACCATTAATTTTACATTCCACATTGGCTACTATGGCCTGATGATGTGGTTCCCGGAGGTGTTCAATCGCTATGAGGAGTTCGAGAAGACGCATCCCCAGCAGCAGGCCGACATTTGCACCGTCACCGAATATGTGGTGAATCAGAGCCGTGCCGAAAGCAACAATGGCATCTGCAATTCGGATATACCCTCATCGGTGTTCATGGAATCGCTGATAACGCTCGCCTCCGCCCTGCCAGCAAATCTGTTTGCCATCCTCGGCATGGATATGTTGGGACGCCGCTTCTTCCTCATCGCTGGCACAATGACGGCCGGCATCTGCTCGGCATTGATGTATTTGGTGCGCAGTTCGCTGCAGAATCTAATCGTCTCGGCCGTGTTCAGTGGCGCCATATCGGCGGCAAATGCGGCCCTCGACTGCCTCATCACCGAAGTATTCCCAACCAAGTTGCGTGCCACTGGCGTTGCCATATCGATGGTGGCGGCACGACTTGGCGGCATCATTGGCAACATTGTGATCGCCCAGCTGCTCGATCATTTCTGTCCTGTGCCGACGTTCATTGTGTCTGGCCTGCTCATCGGTGGCGGTCTTATGTGCCTCCTGCTGCCCAATACGACGCGAAAGGAGCTCAATTAAGTCCCACTAACAATTAGTAGCAAGGCAACCACCAAACAATCCCTTAACCCTCAACCCTCAACCCTCCTACTACCCCATAAAATATTAAAGAAGAACAATGTAAAACAGACAACAGATAACACAAAATATATCTGCTAAGAAGCGGTTAAGAAACAATATCTAATCCAACAGTAACATCCAGTAACCAGCCAACCCCCCTCTCCGTAGCCCGCTTAGAAGGCGGGACTCGTATTGTTTTTGTACGTATGTATTTACATATATATAATGTATAATGTGCCTTACATTATACGGATTATATTTACGATTTATTGTGGTCGTCAGTAATTATGATTAATGATTAATGATAACGATATTTTTTTTTTTTTTGCTAGCATTTAAGTTCAGAGGAAACACTGTTGTTTCTTCTTCTTTTTTTGTTTTTGTTTGTCTATCGGAATTTAATAATGCGCTACAGCCAGCGGGAAGATAAATAGCCGCTATATAAGTACATACATACATTATATATATAGACATATATACACATATGTACCTGTACCGATATTGTTATGTATGTATTTTGTAGTTGTTGTTAGTTAATAAATGAAATTAAAAAAAAAAAAAAAAAAAGAGAAGAGAAGAGAAGAGATGAAAATTTGGCAAGCGCCGGCGCCGGCTAAAAGCAGCAGGATGAGAAGAGAAGAGAAGAAGTGTGAGATGGAAATGATGATGAAGATGAAGATTGGAGTACAGGAGGCTGGCAGGAAGGCAGCAAGAAGATAGATGACGAAGGATCAAGCAGGGATCAATGCGAAAGCAGCAACGCCTGCTGGCAGTTATTGTTGTTATTATTATTATTATTATTATTATTATTACTATTTGCTATTATTAATGCATGTTACATAATATATACATAAAACCACACATATATATAAATCAAACGAAACAAAAAAAAAAAAAAAAAATTAAAAAAAAAACAACAATGTCCTTATGTACCAATATACATTACTATTATTATGATTATTAACCTTTTTTTGTTTTTTTTTTTTTTTAAATCGTTATTTAGGGCAAAGCACAGGAAGAAAATGAATTGTACATTTTTAGTTACAAGTGTTAAAAACAGTTATTCTATTACATAAAGAAATGAAAAGCATATAAACAAAATCCCTAAATACAAAATAAAAACCACAAAAAAGCGCAACAACAAAATTCAAATGTGTTCTCTTCATTGCAATACATATACATATCTATATATGTACAGATGTATATATGTATGTACATACATCAACTAGTAAACTGATCTACTAGGAAACTAAATTTTGAAATAGGGCTTCCCTTTTGGGAATACTATACGATTCCATATTTCAAGATATATATACGAGGGTGGTTTGATGAGTACCTGACCTACATAAGAAAAACGAAAATTTTTGGAAAAATTATTTTTTATTTTTCAATATAATCCCCTTTCAGCTCTACACATTTATTCCAGCGATGCTCCAACTTTTTTATCCCCTCTAAAAAATATGATTTCTGTAGATCCGCAAAATACGTCTCCGTAGTGGCAATAACCTCCTCGTTCGACCGAAATTTCTGCCCAGCGATTGACTTTTTCAAATTTGGGAACAAGAAAAAGTCGCAAGAGGCCAAATCCGGAGAATAAGGTGGATGGGGCAGCAGTTCGTAGCGTAATTCGACCAATTTGGCCTGGGCGACGCCGGAGGTGTGAGCGGGAGCGTTATCATGGTGGAAGAGCACTTTCTTCTTCACCAAATGGGGCCGTTTCTTCTTCAACTCGGCGTCAAATCTTCCCAATAGTTCGGCATAGTAGAGCCCTGTAATCGTTCTTCCCTTCTCTAGGTAATCTATGAGGATAATACCTTTCGAATCCCAGAAAACCGTGGCCATCACCTTTCCGGCCGATGGAACAGTTTTCGCCTTCTTCGGGGCAGATTCGCCAGGTGAAGTCCACTGTTTCGACTGTTCTTTGGTCTCTGGTGTGTACCAGTGAATCCATGTTTCGTCAACAGTCACGAATCGACGCAAAAATTCCTTCGGATTACGCTTTAACAGCGCCAAACCATGCTCCGAAGTGGTCACGCGGTTGCGCTTATTGTCTGGTGTGAGCAAACGCGGCACCCATCGCGCCGATAGCTTTCTCATACCCAATATTTCATGTAGGACATGAAACACTCGTTCTGTTGAGATGCCTACTGTCTCAGCTAACTCGCGCACCTTCAACCGGCGGTCTGACAATACCAGATCATGTATTTTCTTCACTTTATCCTCCGTGGTTGCTGTTTTCGGGCCACCTGGTCGTGGCTCATCAAAAACGGACGTGCGACCACGTTGAAACTCACTAAACCAATTTTTGACGGTGGTCATCGAAGGAACAGAGTCACCGTACACAGTATCCAAGCGTTCTTTGATTTCACTGCGTGATTTCCCCTCCAAAAAGAAGAATCGAATCACCGACCGATATTGCTCTTTTTCCATTTTTCTAAAATGCGTGGACACGACTGCTTTGACACGTGGTGAAAACAAAACTAAAAGTCCGATTTGACTGAAATTTTCACTGTGGCTGTTTAGGTTTATGTACTATACGATAGTCACGTCATATTGCAATAGTGGCGCCATCTGGCGTCAAGGTCAGGTACTCATCAAACCACCCTCGTAGTGTTATATGTTATGCCACAAATAAGGAAATTTACTATCGTAATCAATTCCTATAAATAATCTAACTATAAAAAGTTTACAATAGCTACGATTTGATGACTCATTCTAGGATATATACTTAGCATCGAAGGCAAGTGAAACAAGATCATTTCCAGGTAAAATAGGGTAATCCACTAGATCGCTGCTGGATTGGGTTAACTATCACTTGAATTACTTAATAGTGTTCTTATAACTTCTGACATTGAATCAAGCTTAAGTTTTTAATTTTTTTTCTTAATTGAATTCAACCTGCACTTCAACAATTATATAATTTAGGTTTTCATAATCGCCGAGAACGTTTCCTATTATATAGTTGAATATTTTGCCAGACATAACTTAATTAATCGTGTGAATCGTGGGCACATGCAGCTGCCACTTGTATGTATCTTATTGATTAGTGTAGTTATCTAGACAGTTGCAGCCACATCTTCGGAAACATCTTCACCCACACCCACACCTTCAGCTACGCTCCAAGTCAGACTCATCCGTTGTTGGTGGGATCGCTGCACACGCGACTTACCTCATATTTATTTGTTCAACGAATTTTGCAGAGTCAACCAAATATTGGCAAAGTTATCAAAAGCTAGAATTAACGTTAATTAAATAAATACACAGCAATAGACGAATGGAAGCATTAAATAGACATACTCTCTAGCTATAGCATATACATATATATATATGTATATATATACATATCAACATCATAACCACAAAAACCTTAAGCGGAAAACAGTTGGAGAAATCAACGACCAGAGAAAGCTGACGAATGTCGCACAATCGACTATAATTCGCTTAAATCATAAATTTCCCATTCTTGGAATCGTGGAAAACTATGCAAAAAGTAAATTACTCCTGATTTGAGTATTGTATAAAGTGACTCGTCAATTTGACGCAACACATAATAAACATTTGAAATGAGTAAAACTTTTAAAGTAAAACAAGACGAAAACCACTTCCAACACGATCCAGACTTGACCGACTCGGGGCAACCAATAGGCTCACCCTAAGATGGGTCCCGGGCCACACGGACATAGTAGGGAACGAACTGGCCAAGAGGCAAGCAAGATTGGTGGCGGAGAGACCCATAGTAGGACCTGAGCCGTATTGTGGCATCGGAAGGCACACGATACGGCAGGAGCTTAGAAACGAAGAAAGACGGAGGAGGCAGCGGAGCTGGGCAGAGGCACCAGGACTCCGACAAGCCAAATGTCTTTTGGGTGGCTATAATCAGAAGCGATTTAAGCAGATTATAGCCATGAGTAAAAACAATCTTAGAATACTCACCGGTCTACTGACGGGACACTGTAGACTAAGAAGTCACCTAGCCAAGCTAGGTATAACTAGTAGCGGACTCTGCAGGTTCTGTGAAGGCGAGGAGGAATCCTCAATGCACATCCTAGCAGAGTGTGCAGCCTTGGCAAGGAAGAGAACCAACATCCTAGGGATGCATGTCATGATGAGCAATGACATAGTAGCCCTCAAACCAATAAAAATTCTAGCATTCGTGCAAGAGCTTGGTTTGATGGAGGAGCTTTAAGCCCAGAAGGGCACAATAGACCTATCAGGTCGCAGTGCGCACTCCCCCTAATCTAATAATAATAAAAAGTAAAACAAAATATATCAACAAAAAAAAAAATTAAATAAAATTTAGTTGAAACCAATTGAACATTTATCACGTTAAAAATTCACAGGGTATGATAAATATGTGCAAAAGTATCTGCCAGTTGTAAGCATCTTAGACTCCATAAGGTATATACATATATATATACTTGATCTGCATAAAAAGCCGAGTCGATTTCAGAGACTATTATAAATATATAGAAAGATATACAAAAATATTACACTTGAAAAAAATTTAAATAAAATTGGATAAGAAACAAAGGATTTTTTTGAATTCAGACCAAACTAATATCAGCAAAGGGTTCTACTAGGGTATCTCCTAGTCTTGTTCTCTTCTCAATAATGTGTACAGGGCATTAGCAAAACTTTATATTATGAGTTGTTTTAGATGTATATAAGCGTGTAAATATCACATTAATTGAAGGGAAAATTGCAGGCAGCAGCAACCACATTATATATTGTCTCTCTCCAGATCAGTTTCTGCCACTTTCTATATAAATAAAAGAAATGGAAACAACCGACAACCAACAACAAATACGAACAGGAGAAAAGCAGCAAATGAAAAGCCGTAATTTATCCAAAAAAAAGCTCGAGAAAAACCCAACAACAATTTAATGACGAACAGAGTAAACAGTTTTGTTTAATAAATATAAAATTATTCATTAAACTAATTTATAGACGCCATTGTTGAACCAGAAAGGTTCGCATTGCAATAGCAACAAATAAAATTCTTCTTAGTTTTTTTTTTTTTTTTTTGTACGAATCAAAAGCACTGTAACTGTAAACCAAAAATGTATATTTATTTATATATAGATTCCCTAACCTTCACACCCCTCCCCCCTCCCATTCCATCTATCCAAGAACTGTAAACCAAAGATGTATATATTTATTTATATATCGATGCACTCACGTTCATCACTCCCTCCCTCCCTCCCCCTCCCACTCCTCCTATCCACCTACTTCCCTACCCAAGTACGTCATTAAAAGTTACGTTAAATTTAAAAATATGTTATTTTTCATGCTAGACTAGAAAATCATTGCAAATTGTTTTGTAATTTAATTTTTATTTTCACTAATTTTTCGCAACATGTCATCATTATTTAGTTATACATACATAGTTTCTCATAATTTTTACATCATTTTTGTCTTCTTTTTTTTTAGTTTTCTGAATAGGGTTTTTTGTTTGTTTTTGTTTTTGTTTTGTTTTTAATTTATTTTTATTTTTTTGTTTTGTTTTTATTTGCTACAACTTGAACAACTTTAAACTTTTTACAGCATTTCATTAAGTTTTGCTTTGTTATACATATTATTGGTAGCACATACATACATACATACATAGAGTTTTAAGTATCTCTATAGAATAGAATCGCTTATGACGAAGAACGAGGATTGGGGGACGATGTGGGCCCATGTCGAAGGCCCGGAAGCAGCATGCAGCCCAAGGAGAAACCATGAACAATTTCAACTATGTCTATTTACAGCGATTTGAAACTTACGGCTTACGGCTTACGGCTTACGGTTTACGGTTTACGGTTTAGGCTTGTTATCGGATCAAGAACAGTTATCTAGCATATGGTACTTTATAAGCATTTTTTTATTACATATTATTGTTATGTGGTGTTTATTCTGCTATGACAATCGCAGTAGGGAACGTAAACATGAAAATGGGAAATGGGAAACACAAAAACCCCTAAATACAAGGCAAACAGAATGGGGAGTTTTCCGGACGACGACGACTACCAACTGCGCTTCTAGACGGGTCTTACAATCCACAAAGCCTGAATTCGGTTTATTACATAAATCATTCACATAATGGTTATAATGTTGTAATATATTGCTTTGGATGCGCAAGCTTATATATATATAAATATATATATATATATATAGAGTGTATTATACAATTTTTGCGTACTGCTTTCGAATCAAATCAAATGAAAAATAATGATATAAGTCCCAAACAAATATTGCATCGTGATCAACACGAACGAATATACATATGTATATATAAAACAAGAGCAGGACGAAAAGAAAAGATGTGTTTAAAAATAGGTTAAAAATCTCTACAACGTACCCTAGGTCTACAAACATAGCACATACAAATATACATACAGACGGGGTACAGGAAGCCGGACTTTGACAGATCTACAAACTTCCTTCTGGCTATGTTAGCTGTGTGTGTCTGTGTGTGTGTGTATTATATTATATTTTATTGCGATTATTTATGCGAATTTATTGATTTTGAATGGGTTTTAAACTGGGACTTTGAAACGGAATTCAATGTTGATAACACGAAGATCCAGCGTTGCGAATAAATTCACAAACTATCTTTTTATTTAATTTAATTTTTTTTTATTTATTTTGTTTGTTTTTTTTTTTTGCCTGTATTTATAATCAGCAACTCTCAATTCTGTGTGAATGTGTGTGTGGGTGTGTGTGTGTGTGTGTGTCTGCTCGATTTAGTAGAGTTGCTGCTCAACACGAAGAGAAAAAATGTATATATGCATATATATATATATATTTCATATAGTATGGGTTTAATATAACTTCACTTATTCTGTATTATCTTGTTTGCCACAACTTGCGCAACTGCATTTCGGTTTGACGGTTTTTCTTTACTTTAATTAATTCTCTCTTTTTTTTTTGCGGTGTTTATCAACTCTTTGCTCCTTGGTACGCCTCCCTCCAATATTCTCGTGCCTCTATGTGTTGTTGTTGTTTGTTGTTGTTGTTTTTGTTGTTGTAGTTGTGATACAATATTACAATATACTGCTCACTGCTGCTAGCTGCTAGTTGCTAGTTGCTAGTTGCTAGTTGCTACTGCTAAACGCCAAATTGCTAGTTACACACACGATTTCGCATCACCTTAGATATCCAGCCAGGACTCGCGTCATTCTGTATAATCCCACCAATCCTTTTCATAGCCTTCGTGCACATGATTCAGCAGTACTGTGCACCTCTTCTCACAATATCTACAATACAATACAACAACAATTAGAATAGAATCCTTATATATATATATATATGATATATATGTATATATATATACCTATATTTATCCTGGACTTTCTGTTTAATATCAGCCAGATTCTCGGATGTAATATCACGTTCCAAGTACTCGGATAGCTTTTCTGTTGCCGACTCCAGATCCTTCTGATTATCCTCGAATATCATGGATTGATTGTTCTTTTTCAAGTAATACGCAAACACGTATGTGTACATAAGAGTCTGGCGACATTGGCAGAGTATATCGACAGCCTTTTTCAGGAATTGCACCTGCCGCACAAATATAAAACAAAATAAAATGTGAAAACAAAATTTGAATATTTAGTTAAGACTTTTGTTTGGCTGGAGACGCACCTCGATCCAGGACATGTTGTGCTGTTGCATCTCCTCCATTTTCTGTTTGACAGAGGCATACAATTTGTTCTCAAACTTCATGGACTGCATGTGATTCATGTAGCGATTGTAATAATGTAGATATCTGCAACAAAACAAACATTTTAGCATCAATTTGTCACCAACAACAACAACATAAACAAAAACAATGTGACACTTACCGGGCCAGCGAGGAACGAAGTCTTTCCTGTGCATCGCGAGCAGCCTTTGCCTCGTCCTCGTCGTAGCGATTGCAATTATACCAGGATGAACCGTGCGGCTCCCAGGAGCCGAGGCACACCCAACAGAAATCATGCTTGCAATTTTGATTCTTGCATACCATGTGATTGCAGCCGCCATCCTTCTCGATGGTCACACTGCATCTGGGACACTCTTTGGTATTGGCCGCAATCCAATTGGACGTCTCCGAGTCATCGTCACACTTCTTGATCCATTTCTTTAACCAGCGGCACTGCACCGGATCGTGCCAGTTCTCGCCACAGGCAAAACAAAATACATGGCCGCATTTGCAGTGGACGCGACGCGATTCCGCATACGGCACTTTAACCGCATACGTGCAATCGACGGACGGACACCAGCGCAACAGCTGATTGCATTCAACAAAGCTATTGGTGATCAGCTGTTGGTATTTAACCTTAACCCGCATATCGGTCACCAACTTGGTAACGGTCACATCATCAACCAATATATCACAGCCGTGCGCCGCACACGATATGGTCTGCCCGAGGCACTCTGTAACGATTTTCGTTGTCAGATACTCGCGCCAGCAATTCAGGCAAAAACGATGACCGCACTCCAATCCAGTCATGGCCTAAAACAGTAATATAATATGTTATATATAAATAATAATATAATGCTAGCTTATCAGTTTCCATTTAGTTCAGTTCTGTTCACTTACATCTGGCGGCAACACTGAGAAGCAAATCTCGCACTCTTCACACTGGCTCCGTGTCGTCTACATGGAATAAATGCGAGATTAAGATTTAGAGAGAGAGAGAGATTGATACTGATTTATATATACAATTTATATATATATGTATATATATATATATATGTATATTGTTGTACCTTTTGCTGCACCGCCTCGGTTGGCTTATTGAATGGATTTATGACGTGAGCGCTTTTAAAGAACTCTTCCGTATTATCATCGCTGCCATCGAAGTACTTCTCCAGCAGCTTCTCCATATCCCACTTGAAGTGATTCAGCAGTATTCGTGTTTTGGGCGTGTATAGCTGCGTCAGCATCATCAGAGACAAAACCAAAAGATAAATCACACATTAATAAACGTTTATTATATACATAAATGATATATGGTAACATAATATAGAAAAATATCGATCTGACTGACTGACTGACTGACTATTTGCTGCGATCAGTGCACAGGTTAGTTTTACTTACTTACTTTAAAATTTAAACACCAAAATATTTGTATAAAAGGAATGGTTTGAATTGGAAATCGACCATTGGAATTGTAGATTGAAGATGTATGAATATAATTTTAGAATTGCAGTTTGTTGAAAAATGTCATCAAACTGCACTGACTTTAATTTGGCTATAATTGAGTACAGACACACACAGAAAGAGAGAGAGAAAGATAGAGATGCAATGCCTTATGAGTCAACTGTCTCTCTCTTTCGCTCGTTCGCTCGCTCGCTCTCTCTCTCTCTTTCCCTTTGAAGACGAACAGCTCCTCATTCTTATCGGTCAAACGGCTAAGCGACAATCGTCGCAACAGAATTATTCATAAGATTTACCAATGTCTATATATATATACATATATGAATTTGTGTGAGGTGCGGTGTAGAATTTGAAGTGACTCACTCACCTTTAGCACACGATTAACCTCATCGATTATCTCGCGCTGATGCTGAACTATTTCATCTGTGGTTAGCACCTTGTACTGATAGTCATCGGTTTCCTGTGTTCGTTCCGTTGTGCTTGGCATATCCACCTCCATGGCGAAATCATCGTCACCATCATCACCGGACGATACGTTGCCTGAGTCAACGTTGTCCATGAAATCGTTATCGTTATCCGAGTCCATGGCTTCGATTGGCTTTGCTTTGCTTTGCTTCGCTTTCTTTTTCTCTATTCCTTTCCCTTGACCTTTTATGCTTTATGTACTCCTCGCTCTGTCCTGTGCTGTTGCTTTTGGTTCTCTTCTGCGCTGGCTGGCTGTGATTGATTGATTGATTGGTTGACTTCCTGACTCTCTGCGCGTCCGTCCGCCTGTCTGCCCCCTGTGACTGGCTGCAGTTGATGCTTGTGTTGTTCTCTGGTTGTTGTTCTTGTTATTTTGTTGTGGCCTAAGTTAAGCGCACTTCCCACTTTTAGCTTATTATTTATTTATTAGTTGTTTTTTTTTTTTAATTTGCTCTTGTACATCGGCAGTCACTGCGTAAATTGCACTAGTTGGAAAAATAAGCCAAATGTGAAATGCGTTATTATTGGTAGTAAAATGCACACACACACACATAGATACATACACACACATACACTAAACAATATAAATTTAACATAGATACAAACGGCAACGTCAGTTGACCTTCGTCGTTGCTGGTCGCTTTGAGCGAAGCACTTCAGATCATCTGCCCTCAAGCAATGTTGGTGTTGTTGTTGTTGTTATTAATTTTACTACACCCACACACGCACATTACTCAAAATTTGATGAATTTTATGTAATTTAATGTGTACACATGCACACACAGATACACACATGCGCAATTAGTTATGTCCGTGTTTGTGTTTGAGGCCAAACAGCTGTGCAAATAATGCAATTACAGCTGTTAATGCAAATTGTAGTCTGCACATCAACAGTGCACTGTTAACTAACAGTCAATTTCCAATTAGACTGAACTAGTTCAGCGTTCTTGTTTATGCACCTGCTAGCTTTATTTTTCTTGTTGCTGCTGATGTTTTTGATGTTTTTATTATTGCAGTTACTCTTATTGTTGTTATGCAGCACAACATTTGTAAATCGTCTTTGACATTACCATATATGTACCATTGCAGCGGACGACACATACACGAACTGCATCCGTTGTTAGGTACAATGTCTCTCTATGCCAAAATCATGATTTTCTTTTATTGTTGTCCCTGGATGTCGTTGCGTTTTATTTCGCCTTTGTTTCTTCCGTGTATGTGATTCAATTCACTTTAAAATTATTTTTTTTTCTTATATTTCGCTTGCTCGCGTTGCAAACACTGCAAAATTAAGTCGCCATACGAAAGAAAAAAGAAGAAAAAAAAAGAATCCAAGTGGGACTACAGCACTGCACAGAAGCAAAGCAAAGGCCACAATGGACACAACACAACACACACACACACACACACACACACACACACACACACACTAAACATTCGCCTAACAAAACACGTATATGGCTGTATGTGTATGTGTACTTATGTACTTATGCATGTGTGTGAATACTTGTATGCATGTCTGTCTGTGTACTGCTCTGTTCCAATTGGACCACACTGCCTTTTAACCAAAATGTTGCATTTTCTTTCTTTAAGCAATTGGTTCAAATAGCAGAATAGCATACCAATACATTAGAGCACTTGAATATGTAATTACAAGAATTATACACAATTATGTGTAGGTACATAGAAATAAATATATGTATGTAGTTTATACACACGTATGACACAAAATCAAGGCAACACTCATACACAAGCGCATACATATGTATACATAGACACATATACATTCACACACATACAACAGCTGCAGAGCTCACTTTTCTTATTGGTTTTTACACACTTTCCCCCGGGTCCGTTGTAGTTGAAACTTTTAGCAATATTTTAGGTGGATTTTTTCAAACCTTTTATTTACTTTTTATGTTAATTGTAATAATATTGCGACGCGACGCGATTTTCACGCAAAAGCAACATCTGGCAGCACTAAACGACACGAAACATCGATTGCATGATAGAAAATATCGAAAGTTGTTTTAATCGTATTGGACATTATATTGCTCATGCTGCGTTTGCGTTCAATTCCCTAGCACAGCAATGACACACACCACAAGTGAGTCAGCAATTATGCGCAGCCCAGTTCAAGTTAGTCGAATTGTGACTTACAGCTACCTTCACGTCTGTCGAAAATTAAGCGAGGCCAACTTCAAGCGATATAAGATTTTGACAGTTTCAAAATGGCGGACAGGATTAAGTCCATTAAGTTAACTTCATATAACTGAGACAAGAGTTTAACTGCATAAATCGATGATAAACAACAGGCGCATGAATTTCCATTCCGCTTTTTTTGGTGCAGCGCAATGTTTATCTTCTATTTCATCGCTTGCTATGGAAGTGAAAGAGACGGTTGTTTGTTTTTTCATGAAAGGGAAAGAGACAAATGCATTTCGATCTCTATCAGAAGAATCGAAATGGAAGAGTGCGAATACCACCATGTGCATTTCTTCTCTTTCGTGTGCCCAATTACCCACATACCACTTGAAGTAAATATAAATAGTCAGATTTTTTCAGTTTAAGTTAAAAGCAATATATTTGGAATGTACTCGTTAAGGCTCGTAAAACGTTACACACATATTTTTTTTTAAAACTAACTACATTTTTTAAAGTTTATTGACCTGCACGTAAAACGTTAACTTTTTTTATTATTTACTTTTAATCTAAGCTATTTTTTTGCAACATTTTACATGCCTTTAATATATTGTTGGTTTTTTTTTTCTTTTTAGGCTTGTATAACGTTACACCAACTTTTGTTCTTATTTTATAGTGTTTTTTTTTGTTTTAGTCTTTATTTTTGTCCCACTCTTTTTCGTGTCACTGAACGGATAAAAGATACAAATACCCGAGACAACAACACATATGTATTTTCAACAATCTATCTTTTACACTTGTCTTTTCGCTTTTCAATTGCTGAAAACTCAGATGCGTTTACTTATTCCTTTCAGTTTGTCTGCTTCGAAAATCGGTTTGGACACAGTTCAAACCGATTTCTAAAGCTTAGTGCTAGAAAAGTTCTTAGTTGTTTACCCTTTGCGATGGCCACCACTGTAAAATCTGCAAGAGAAATAAGATACAAAATTCATTGATTGTTGGCAACGTGTCACACAGCGAATCTTCTAGCCGGAAATCTTGGGATTCAAGCTCACACAAACACATCTTCTTCTTTTCACTTATATATATATATATGTATATATTTTTTCTTTTTGAATGTATCTATTCGAAATTGACTGCCTGGAATCCATGGAATCCACACTGGTGATTCGGCACTTACTTGCAGTTAACTGCAACATGCGCTTTTTTTTATACTGACACTAAACTGAAATTTAAAATGGAAAAAATTGTGAATATGCCACCTCCATTTTGTATTCGCACACATGCACATGCACTTTCACACACAGGAAGTGTGTGTGTGTGTGTGTGCGAAGATAACTTACCACTTGATTTGCGACTGTACCGCGAAATATTTTTGATATAACTTGAACAACTCTTTCTAAACGATTTTGGTGTATTTTTCAAATTTGAATTTTAAATAAATATTAAGAAAATAAATAAAATAAAAAAAACTTATGCGTAATAACTAATTGGCTTTGTGTTCAATCTGACTATGTGTGTGTGTGTGCGTATGTGTGAGTGTGTGTGTATATATATGACAAACTGATTAATAGAGGGTAAAGAAAATAAGAATGAAAATGTAATTTGTAGGTCTGCTCTTGCCTTTCTCTCCTAACTATATGATGCAAACCCATGGCTGCTGCCGCTAGTTATTGTGTTCAATCGGGTTATTTGTAGGAAGATACGATTAATCGATCGTTCAAATCGAGGACGATATTTAACGATGAATCGATAGGCAGTGCGCTACAGTTTTCGATTGATTTGATATTATGTATGTAATTTTTGAACATATATTTTAAAATCTTCTTCATTATTGTTAATATACTTTAATAATATTGTTTTTAAATAACTGCTTTATTCATTTGTGACCAGCGCCTCAAAATAGCAATAGGAATCAAGATCAACTAACTGACTTCACAAGGAGTGACACATTATTATTTTTAGATTCATTAATAAATTTTAATAATTTAAATTTTATTGTTTTTCACATTATTTTTTTTTTGCCTAAATCATTTAGCTTGGATTAGGTAGTAATTAAGCGTAAGAAATCAATTGCAACTGAATTGAAAGCTGTCAACTTAATCAAGGATTCGGAGCTTCGCGAGTTTTGTTATTTTTAAATATAAATATTCAACAAAGCTGCCAGCCTGCCGCATTCCAGTTTCGATAACATATCGCAATCGTAGTGCTGCCAACTTGTTGTACGAGTATCTTGTATCTTGTATCTTTCACTTCTCTCATTTCCTGTCAGTATTTTTGCGATACTTCGGTACACCACTATGAACATACTGAAAACGAACGCGGGGCGAAGAAGAAAAATTCGAATTGCAGTTTAAATATGAGCAAAAATTAAGAATGTAAGATAAGAAACATTATGTTAAAAATTACATGTATTTTAACAAGTGGTCCAATTTACTGATCTTCAGCAATTTCAAATCTGTCAGAAGGGTGGCAATTTGATGAGAGGCTAAACGAAAGGATGAAAAGGTAGAAGTAGATATAAGATAGTAACCCTTCTTCGAAGTTTGGCAACTATAGCTCTTAAATTAAGGAAGATATGAGCTTTTCGAGATTCTGGGGGAGGGAGTGGGCGTGGTTGAAACAAATTAAAGAGATTTCTAAATAATCTTCCTTACCAGTTTGGTAACTGTAGCTCTTAAATTGCGGAAGATATGGGCATTTATCGGTTTTAGAGGCGGGAGTGGGCGTAGCAATATACATTTAAAATTTGGTGACTTAAGCTTTCTTATTGCGTGAGATATATGGTCTAACCGATTTACACCAACAGGTGTATCGGTTTAGGTAGGCAGAGTGGGCGTGGCAAGTCGAATTTGTTATCGGTTCTTAATGGCGACTACGAGTTATATACCTACCAAATATGAGGTTCCCAACTCAAAAACCGCGGAAGATATAGCCATTTAAATGTGGTAGGGGCGGGGTGCGTGGTAGTGGGCGTGGCATATGTCGATCTTTGAGGAACATCGCCAACTACTTACCAACTAAAATTGGTGATTGTAGCGATATAATTGTGGGAGATATGTGGCTTTATCGATTTTGTAATTCCCTTGTGGACGTAGGATTCCAATCTTGACACTTTATCTATTCGGAGCACTTTCAAGTATATGTACCAAGTTTGAAGTCTCTATCTTTAAGAGTGTCCAACAAAGTTGCGTTCATTTATACGGATAGAAGGACGGACGGATAGACAGTATGACGGACATTGCACAAATCCAATAAACTATTATATCTTCGGTATCATAGTATAAAAACCCCTTTCTTCATCTTCTTTGTCCTTGGCAACATTGTCGGGGCCCTTCCAACCGCCTTCCCTTAAATGATCTGTCGTCCTTACGACAGATGTACTTCCCTTTGCCCTCCCCCTGAGTAAATGTTTTCATTGGTTTCAATAAGTAATTTTATTTCACATTAAAGATCTCATTTAATTTTTGTTTTTTTTTTTTGCATCTCTTCTTACTCGTAAGTTTTTACTTTAAATGTTCCATTTCTCCACCTGTTTTCATATAATTTACTAATTCTTACAAAAACTTATTTAATGTCCATTCCATGCACAATAAAACCAATAATAACGCAACAGAGCCATTATAATAAAATGGGGAGTAAAGAAAAATACAAAAATTATATATATAAAAAAAATCGAAAGCAGCTTCGCAAAATTAAAGTTACCAACTAAATGTTAAACTAGTTAATTGCTTGTTTTTTTTTTTGTTTTTTGTTTTTTTTTTTTTTTTGAGGAAGTGGCAGCTTGATAATTTGAGTATGCGGTTCGGGGTTTAGATGTGAAAAGAACGGTAACAACAATGTGTGCCGCCTTTTGACGCAAATGCCACTGAAAATCGAAATCATAACAAAATGCCGATCTGTGTTTGAGATTAACTCCTCCTCCTCCTCCTCCTCCTCCACACATGGTATGTCATTCACTAAACATCGTTTCAATGTGTCATGTATCCTGTATCTTCCCGTCGAAGTTTTACATCAAAAAATTGTATTTATTACTTTGTAATTGTTTGTTTTTTTTTTTTGGATTTTTTGTTTTTTTTTTTGCTCTTGTAGCACACAAATATTTGCATTATGACAATAAAATTATGCTTCTTTGTCATTTTATATGTATTTTATATATAAACACCTATTAGAAGTTCTCATGTGTCTGTTGGGAAGGTTTTTGTATAGTATTTATATATACATACATATATATACATGTATATATATATATATATATATGTATATATATATATAATCATATAAGGAAAACATTCATTTCGTGTCTTTAGTTTAGTTTTTTCCCCATTTACGCGTACGTGTGAATGTGTGTGTATGTGAGTGTGTGTGTGTGTGTGTGTGTGTGAATTTTAAGAATTTTCTTACCGTTAGCATAAATAGTAGTTGTGTGAAAACGTGCAGCAAAAATCTAAAACTTAAATACATACATATATATAGCAAAAAGTGGTGCTGTTTATAAAAAACGTATCGGCAAATATATTATTATATGTGTTGTGTCTGTGTGTTTGTGTGTGTGAGAGAGAGAGAGTGCAAAATGCCTGCATTTAAATATCTTGTTGCTGTGTGTGTGTGTGTGTGTGTGTGTGTGTGACGGGGATTAGGAAATTACGTATGTATGTGTATTTATTTGAAAATTTTCGTTTGCCTAAGCTGTTTTTTTTTTAGGTAGTTTACTTATTTCTGTTTAATTAATTTACTTATTTTTTTTTGTTGTTTTATTTCTTTTGTTATTGTTGCTTTGCTTGCATAATTTACACCAATTTAAGTTCAATATTCATATTTGTTTGCTTTTTGCTTTACTTTGCATATATTGCTGATGAAAAAATCAAGTTTTAATAACATACAGATTGTGCACATTTAGATAACGACAAGATGATAATTATTATGATATTTCATGTGTTTATTATTTAATACTCTTTGCATAACATTTGGTTTGCTCTTTTACTCATTATTCATTTAATGTCAGCTGTGGATGGAAATTCTTTTGTGTTTATTTCTTCCTATTTGCTCATTTGACTCTAGAAAAACAAAACCAAAAAGGATAAGATAAAATAAGCGAAATAATTCCAATAAAATCCAACTTCATTTCATTTAACCAGTGTACACAACACCAAAAGTTGCTCAACACACAATTATGGAAAATCAATTAATTTCCATTTTCTCGTCAGCGCAATTTTCGTTTGTGTCTACGCAGCTAAATACTTACGTATAACAAAATAATAATAAACAATAACAAATGTAATCCAAGAAAAATAATATTTTTTGTTGCTTGATCTTTGTTCGTTCGGTTGCAGTGCTGGTTGTTGCCTGTGCTATGTAAATGTGTCTCTGCGTGCATGTGTGTGTGTGTCTGCGATTTGGTTGCTGCACTTGCTAAGCTAAGATGCCAACAAATGTGCAAAAAACCAATAAAAACCAAATTGAAAGAAAACCATAATTCAAATGTATTATATTAATGGGTTTTAATATACATATATATATATTTATATATTTATATATGCATGTGTATGTGTGGGTGTAAGTGTGTGTGTGTGTGTGTTTGTTACAGTTTTCCATGCTTAACAACTACAATTACATTCAAGCAATTCGTGTGTCTGCAATTGGTGGTTGGCCAAAACTCAACGTGGTTATCTAAAACAGATTTGGAGTCGGCTTCTTGAGAGCAAGATTTTCGAGACATATTTTTTTTATGTTAAAGGAAAGAGACTAAACAGCGTTGGTCCAACTGTTGCTTAAGTCGATACATACATTATGGTAATGCCTAGCAGTTATATAAATGTATGTATGTATGTATGTTTGTGTGTGTGTTGTGTGTGTGTGTTTGTGTGTGTGTATGCTTGCCTATTGTTTTAGGTTTTATTTAGTTCCTACGACTTTGGGCGGCGTAAAAAAAATCTGTACAGGACTCGATAATTACTGCAACCGTTGCCTGCCCGTTGCAACTCTTTTTTTTGTTTTTTTTTTTGTTTTTGTTTTGTTTTTGTTTTTTTTTTTTATTATTTATTTATTATTTATTTATATGTCAGTCGGCGGAAGTGGTGGCGGCGAAGGTGGCGGTGGCGACGGTGGTGTTGGTACAAGCTCCAATTGTTGTTGCTGTTGAAGGTACTCGACCTCCTCTAAATCGGCACGCAGACAGCTGCTGCAACTGGTTGCATCGCTGTCCTCCACTATGGTCGCATCATCATCAAAATCATCATCATCATCATCATCATCAGCATCAGCATCGCCATCATCATTATCATTTCGAGCATCTTGATCGTCTTGAATATTGACATCCTGATCGTTATTGCAACCACCACCATCTGGCACCTCCTCCAGTTCATCCAGATCCATATCCAGATTCACATTCTCATCTGATGATTCTTGATGATGATGTTGCTGTTGCTGCTGATGTTGTTGTTGTTGCCGCTGTTGCATCACTCCATAGTTGCGAATAGCTGCTGCTGATGTTGTCTGCTGTTCCTCATCCTGCACCATTTTCGTCTCCACACATCCATCATTCGCTGAATGCTGCTGCGTGGCACCAGCTGCAGATACAGCGACATCTAATTGTTGTTGTTGACGTTGTGTTTGTTGTGTTTGTGGTGTTTGTTGTTGATGTTGTCGCTGTTGCTGCCGCTGCTGCTCCTCGAGCCGCGCGACCACCACTTCATCCGACTCGACAAGACTTTAACCGCTCTTAAACAATAATATGGCCACCTGACCCAAATAGAAGTAAATGAAGTGACGCGTCTCGTGTGTCACATACGATCCGAAATTGCGGCCAACAATGCAATGCCATGTGGGATTGTATTTCTTGTCAAACTCCTTCTTGATGTAAGCCGCAATATCCTGCAACAGACAAATTGTACACAGAGAGAGAAAGAAAGAGAAAGAGAGAGAAAGAGAAAGAGAGAGATTGAGTTAGTTAGATAGTTTGGTAATTGTTGCAAATGACTAAGTGGCTGTTAAGTGTTATTCAAATTGCCAAAAACTACACTTTGAAACAAAAACAAAAACAAAAACACAACAAAGACCACAAGGACCACAAGCCACAAATCAAATCAAAACAAAACAGTCCAAGCAGCCAGCCAGCAACCACCCCCGCCCGCTCCCCCCGCCAGTAAGTAGACCTCAAAAACTGACTGATTCGAGGCAGAACGGAAATTGATGAAAGGGATGGGGGAAATGGCAGTTGGGCGGATGCGGAAGGGGAAGGGGAAGGGAAAAGGCCAAAAGTTTTCGGTGCTAATGAGTTAGTTATGATTGCTGGTGTTGTTGTTGTTGTTATTGTTGTCTTAGCTGCTGTTGCTGTGGTTGGTTCTTGTCGTGCCTTATATTGAGCAATATTTACGGAGACTTTGGTTTACAATTTGGTTTACAGTTCTAAACCGCAAAACGAACAAACAAACACACACACACACACACACAGAGTCGCACACACGCACTCTAAAAGTGTTAGCCTGGCTAATATTTCGATGCAGTGACGGCAATCGCCAAATGCCAAAGGTCATTGCCAGCCAGTCGAGTCACACTGACAAAAACAAGTGAGTAACTAACAGATATCGGGATAGATTGGACTGACTTTACTAAAGCTAATCAAATCTAGTCTTAAGACTGTGCAATTTGGCATAGTAATCTTTGGAAGTTGGTTAGCTGCAGATCAACTTGAAAGTTTATCGATTCGCATTTATCGATGTTATCGATAAGCGAATAGTAAACATATATATTTCTTTTTGCATGATTCTCTAAACAGCACAACTTTTGCCAAAGTACAAGAATTCAAGAAAGAAAAAACATTTGTTGGCAATTTCTAATTAAATCCGACTTTCATTAAATTAAATGTGTTTTGTATCTTAGCGATTAAGTTTTTTTCTATCCAGGCTAAGTCAGACTAGGCCTAAATACATCGCTTTACAATTAACTGTTACGAACTATTTCAGTATTTAATAGTTGCTCAATGAATTCAGCAATATTTTTTTTTAGTTATCATATAAAGTTAACGTTAAGTTAAAGTTATCATAAAAAGTTAACTCGGGAAAAATCGGCCTATTATTTCCAAAAAATAAAGCAAAACTTTTAGGTCGATTTTTTGTCACAGTGTAACGGGCTAACTGGCTATAAGAATGACAAATCACGCAGCCGAGATGACAAATTCCATGCTCTTTACAATGGAAACGCAGCAAAACAAACTTGGAAGTAATCGAAAAGTTACTTCTTTGCGAATAGTTGGTGGTTTGGGGACGCAGATGTGCATCCAGATACAACTTGACAAATGTTAGCACGCATTTGCCACAAAACTTAACCTAGTAACCTCGAAAAGAATAGGGAGGAAAAAACCTCAAAAAAGAAAGAAAAATAAACAAAACCACCCCTTCGCTATTAAGTCATGGCTAAGTTTTATTAGTTGATATTGTTGCTATTGTTGCTTTTGTTGTTGTTTTGTTTTATTATTTTTATTATTGTTATGTGTCGTGCTAGACGACAATATAGCGTTGATTGTTTTTTTTTTATACATTTTGGCATTTTGCACTCGCACTCGGGACAGGTGGGGGGGTGGGGGTGTTAAAGCAATGGAATCACTTTTAGCTTTTGTTGCTGCCCCTCAGCTCTGTCTTGCATAAGTCATTAGATAAGGTACATCATCCGATGAAATCCTACGGGCACCCCGATAAATCGATCACTCACCCAACTAGGACTAGACGAGAATGGGATTTTTTGTTTTTTTTTTGTTTTTTTCGTGCCACAATGCGGCAGCAACTGATGAATGAAGAATTGAGCATTTTTGGCGGCTATAATCGCAAATGATTTAAGCAAGTAGTATCCATGGCAAGGTACAGATTTAGAATTTAGATTCGGTCACTTAACAATGAGAAGGAATCCTCAAAAATAAAAATGATCTGTTAATTGTTACCACAACTGATGGTCTTTAAACGGAGTGCAACAATTTTGTTGCATTTGAATAAATCATAATTAAAGTTCATGAATTGTGGAACCAATTACTCTTTAAATCCAACAGTCGGACTTTTACTCCCCCCTCTCTGTCTCCCTCTACCTCCATCACTATATATTTATCTATAGCTATATTCAATTATGAGCTGTATCAATATTCATTTTTTATATTTATATCCATAAAATACACAGTTATCATTTTTTTTTTTTTGGCGTATAAAAACAATGCTTTAGTCGAAAATTTCCGCCCGAATCATGTACTCCTCACTACATGTTAAAGGTATGCCAATGGGCGGGGTCTATCGAGGACTGAATTTCTGGTGTAAGTTGGTGGTGTGGGTAATGGGAATGGGAATGGGGATGGGAATATGATGGGGGTTGTGGGTTGGGGGTTGGGGTAGGGGTAGTGGTTGTGGGGTGACTTGTCGGATATATTTGGCCACATATTGATTAAACATTTGGCCACGCAAAATGTTTCAGCGACACACTAAACAAATCGAGGAGCAGCAATAATAAATAAACTAAAGCCTGAATTGAAAAAACGAACAAAACGAAAAAAACCAAAAAAAAAAAAACAACAACAAAAACAACTAATTAAATTTGTTTAAAAGGGGGAGGGGGGGAGCGGGGCGCAAATACGCGATGGTTGCCGGAATTGATTTAATTTCGCTTATGTCGCTTTGCCGTTGGTTGTTGGCCTCTTTATGGCTTATTTTGGAGGATTTTGCCTTTAAATCGCTGCCACAGCCAAGGCGAACACACACACACACACAAGCACACACACACAAAGACACACCAAAAGCATAATGCATTATGGTAGATACAATTTAAGCCTCTCCAAAGGTTGAGCGCTCCTAAAAATATATTAAGAACACAGAATTTGCTGTGCTATGTATGTATCCGGTGCGTATATATAAAAGTATATATATATATATATACACATATATATATATATATATATATATATATATAAATATATATATATTCTGCTCCCATTTAACCCTTGTGTATTGGGTGTGCTAGTTGCGTATCTATTGGATACCAAAATGTTTTTCTTTTTTGTGTGTGTTCCATTTGCCACTATGAAAATTCCGCAACGTTTTACAGTTAACTATCTATTGATTAATTTGCAAATCACAAGGATATCTCATTAGCAATCAAATAAAAATAATGAATTCATATCACCTAAAAATGTCAGCAAATCTAATCTAAAATGGTATCGATAAAAGCATTCACTATTAATAATAAAAGAATATCACATTTTAAATAAACTCTTATTGATAATCCTAATGCGAATTGAATGTTTTCAACATAAAAAAGATGAATCATTTTTAGGCTATATATTTTCAGATGAACCAATTGGAAATGGGGGGTACAAATGGTATAAATGCTAGTAATAATAATAAGTTACTATATATATATATATATCGATAACTTGCACCTTTACGCGAATATCGATATAAATCGCATTTCGATAGCAATAAAAACCACAATATTAGAATAATATAATAAAGTAGAATTTACTTGTATATATAATAATATTTATTATTAATAATATTTAAGTGAATTGTGTCAACGTATACGAAAAGGAATTGAGTATCTCGTGGTCGAGCTCTCTCGACTATTGCATTCTATCCTGTTTGCTCATGGCTTACGCATCTCACATTTAGAAATATAATTGGGTTCGTGGTAAACCCAAATTGAGGCCACCACGCCTTGAGGACGCCTATTTGTTTTTAATTGAACCCCGGCCCGTCAACAAATGCGATAGCTGACTTACTTAGCACCAATTTAGCAAAGGACCAACAGCAACAATAACAAAAATCACAGCACACTTTGTGTACACAATATGCATATTGAATTGAAAGCATCATTAATGTGAATTTTAATTGAATTTGTCTCATTCGTATTGGCCATTGCTGCATGGCTGCTGCATTTGTATGCATATTTTAATTAATTTAATTGCAAAAGTTACTTTTGCTTCTGCGGATGGCAATTTAATTAAGGCGACACAAGCACAAAGATACAAACCACAAACACTCAATCGAGATCTGATTAACACTCACACAATTATTAATACTATGATTGTTAGTATTGTGAATATTATTATTATGATTATGATTATCATTAATATTATTTTAATTATCTATGCACTGTGGCAACCTGCAACAACAACAACAACAACAAAAACGGACGGCAATCAATCGCGTATTTGTCCTGCAAACATCCTGTTTGCTATCCTGTGCGGATATGCGTATATGTGTGGCATACATTTTATTTATAGCAAACGTGGACCAGTGGTGTGGCGTTTGCGCCTCTTATCTGTACACGCACACACACACATACACGCACACACACACACATAGAGAGCGAGAGAGAGAGAACATTGTAAGCTGCAGTGGCAAATTGTAGCATACTTTCCGGCAGAGCGCGTTTCAATGCTGCCTCTTTTGCCCATTTAACTACTCAATCAGCAGACGCATACACACACCGTGGTGGTGGTGCCACCATTGGCCACCCACTTCATTTCTCGCCAGCAAGCAGTGATTTCTTGTTTGCTTTCTCTCACCCTCGCATTCCTTCTCTCTCGCACTCTTTCTCTCTCCCTCTGCCTCTGCCTCTGCCTCTGTCCGTTTATCTCTGTACTTGGCTCTCGCAGCATTCAAGGCCTTGCCTTGGCACCTGCCATTGGCATTGAAAGAGACTTGTAATAACCGCCCACACACACACACACACACACACACCTAACTAGACCCTGATCCCAAAGCATTAGCTATGGCTCTGGACGGACCCGCAAACGGCACTGACCAGACACGGCTTGCATTAGCGTTAGATGCTGCATAATATATACATATATATTGATGTGTATGTGTGTGTGTATGTAATGTATGTATACTGATTATTTCGTTTGCTTTATTAGTATTGTTATTGTATTATGTTATTTCTTGTTGACACAGCTGCTGCTCTTGGCCAAGCTTATACATATTGTAGCCTGGCCATTGCCATGGCCAACGCGCAGCTAACATTTAACAACGTCCGTGCAGCACCTCAGATAAAAAGAAAGGGATGCACACACACACTGACACACACACCGACACACACCCAACCACATACACACACACACACGAACTCACAAAATGAGTTTCTCAATCAGTTCGAATTCTATTGAAACGACGCTTGGCAACAAAAAGCAAGCAATTTTCTAGCACAACCAAATCTTAATGACAACAACAACAACAACAAACAATGGGAATCTGTAAAATGCAATATTATTTGCATGTTCAATTCAATAAACATTCGCATGAATAAATGCAGCGTTTAGTTTTCAATTTCCATTTAAAACGACTCGAAAAAATACACAATAAAAAAAAAAACAAGAGATTTTTGCAGTCGGGAGTAAACGACTGCGAAATACTTTCCAGTGGATAAATAACAAGTAGCAAAGAACAGGTTGGGTGTAGCCAAGAGATACTGTCCAAGTTCGCCTTTCAAATTGCGATAGATAAAAGATAGTAATCCTCCTTTGAACTATTTCAACTAGACGGGAAATATGTGCTTTCGGAAATTTTAAGGATGGGAGTGAGCGTGGCTGACAAATAAATTATAGAGAAGGTTTCTAATAATATTCCTTCCCTAGTTTGGTAACTGTAGCTATTAAATTGCGGGAGATATGGGCTTCAGAGAATTTTGGAGGCGGGAATGGGCATGACAGTGAGCATTTTAAATCTGCCATTGGGAACTATTGATTAAAAAATTAATATTGAAAATTCACTGAACTATTATGCTCCAGGCAGATGATCTATTTTAAAGAATATATTCTCCTCGTTTCTTCTTCTTCTTCTTCGTTTACTTCATATATTTTGTGTTCACATACCTTTTCGATATTGTACTTCTCCAGGGCTTGTGTCGCACAATCGACAGCATCCTGCTGCATCTCCTCGCTCATGTCAGCATTCTTGATGACGGCTTTGCGATCGGACATTTTGATGATTATTTCTGTTGTTGTTGGATTGGTAAACGATGTCTGTAAAGATAAGAAACAAATTTGCACTCTGTGTGGATAGTGCAAATATTGCGGATCGCATTAGTTCAGCGTTGCATACATTTTATATACAGGGGAAAGAGGTAAAAAAGAACGCAATCTCAAATGCATAATACAGTTAAACACACACACTCTCCCTCACATACACACACACACACATTGACACAGTTCACTAAAAAAAAAAAAATCGCTGCATACTTTTGTGGGAAAATCTAACTGTTAAATTATAAACAAAAACAACGCGCAACACGGCAAATCAAATACCAAAAGCAGAGCAGTAAAAGAACTGCATGAAACACACGCATACAAACACACACACACACACACACAGAAGTGAATTAGCAATATGCATGAGTGAGCGAGTGAAGGGCAGCATCAACAGCAGCAGCAGCAGCAGCAATAAAAGTGTGAGCAGTGCAACGAGAGCTAAAATCTGAGAGTGAAGCTAAGCTAGTAAGTGTGTGTGAGAGAGAGAGAGAGAGAGAGAGAGAGAGGGAACAGCAAGTCCCGTGGCCTTGGCAACGGCTTCTTCGCTGCTGCTGCTGTTGCCAATGACAGAGAGCAAAGCGACTGCTGCTAATTTCAATGCAATGCAGAAACAGTAAATGAAAATTGCATGCGTTTCTTCTGTGTGGTTTCTGCTGCTGTTGTTCGTCGTTCTTTCGTTCATTCGTTCGTTCATTCGTTCGTTCTTTCGTTCATTCGTTCATTCATTCGTTCGTTGTTATTGTTGTTGTTCGTTGTTGCTCATGCGAACATCAACACTCAAAGGCATAATTCGATGGACGGCCATTGCCCAAAGAGACAAAAGATTCTAAAGCATCAGGTGGGAGACGACGCTAAGTCCGTCTGCAAGCGTAGCAATAACTGTTTTGATTATATTTCCTAAATTTGCATTTCGAATTGCGCTGTCTGCACATAATTAGTTTGATGATGATTAATAATAATCATAATTGCATATTCTTTTTATTTTTATGTTTCTTTGTTAATCAGTGGCTCAAATGTAGGAAATGCCAAATAATAAAAGCGAAAATGTTGTTAATAGTTTGCTGAATAACACACACTAGTTGACAACGGCAAGGGGTGAGGCTGGGGTAGAGTAGGTCATGAGTACTTTTAAATATGGCAAGTACACAAACAAGCAAAAACACACACATACACGCACAGAGAGAGAGAGAGACACACACAATAAGAGGCAACTTTACCATTACTTACTGTCTCTCCCTCTCTTTCTCTCTCTCTCTCTCTATCTCTATCTCTCTCACTCGAACTCTTTCTGGCTCCCTCTCTCTCTGTCTCTGTCTCTGTTTGCCACTATAATAACTATATATGGAAATTCACTTAAGCGCAAGAGAGAGAAACAGCAATTATTGATGGCATGTAACAATGCAGCATAAAGATCCTGGCTGCAGCAGAAGGAGGAGGAGGAGGAGGAAAAGATAGAACGGGCGGATGTACTAATTAACTCAATTAGAAATGCATCGACAGTTGGTCGAACGGAGATAGCCAGCTTGTTGCTTTGTAGCAACCGATTGGAACACTTAATTAACTGTCTATTGTGTGTGTTATGACAGAGATGTTGGCAGCTGTGCTGTAAAGTATACTATGATTTGCTCATCACTCAAATTGAGCTTCATTTTAATTGCATTTACCAAGCAATGTTACAATGTAAATAAATTATATATATTTAAAAAAAAAAACCCTTTTTAATCTAGAACAGAGTTGCATTTCAAGGTAAAATCTGAAGAGCTCGTCTTATGCAAAAATGTAAGCTGCAGCAAAAAAAGCATTGTTTGCATGCCGACAAATTCTGTTGTTTTTTATGTCTATGCCAAGTGTTGAATTGAATAAAAGATGACACAAGTATTAAGTTCATTTCCGATCTCAAGTGATGTTTAAAAGTCAGATCAATATTTAATCCTGCTGGGCGTCGGTCAGTTTTCGATCGGAAACATTTCATTGCACGTGCATACATACTATGTACATATGTATGTCAAAAAATGTATTGCACAATTAGATACAATTCACTTACTTAAGTTATTGTTGTTGTGTTTGGAAATCTGCGCGCGATCAGCTGCCGATTATTTATTATTTTATTTTTCAAAAACGTTCAACTAATTACACAAAATATTTAACAATTTCTGCAAAAAAAAAGTACTCCTTGGAATCAATGTATGTGCTTACAAGTGGGTATGTATATATATATATATATATATATATATATATATATATATATATATAGTTGCAGTCAAAACAATGGTAGTGCTGATTTATACAATGCAAACACTCAATGTCTGCATAGCTCCGCTCAAAATCCCTTCGATTTCTTTTACCATATTACTGTTCAATATATCTACTCACACCCCTTTTTTGATTTTTGAAAATCTAAAATCATTGTCTAGTGCAAATCTTAAAAGGGGTATCTCATTGTCTCGACGTTGTTCGAACACCGTCTACCCACTGTGACATGATCCCGTTGAATCCTAAATTTGCATGTATGCGTATATGTGTGGCCGTCAAGAAACAAAGAATGTTGGATGTCGAGACAAGGATACCCTGTTTTAGATTTTCACCAAAGTGAAGTGAATTGAAATAATGACACGCGAACCTTAAAAATTTTTCTCTCTCAATAAAAAAAAACCTGATGCACTTTTTGTCGATTTGATTTGATTTGTATTTACTGCTTAGTGGTTCCAGTCTTGGGGCACTTAAAAGAGGGCTTGGCTTTGACATCGTTTCTCCAAAAATGGGCCAACATTTGGTGGATCCTATTCACCATCGCTATGTGGCGGTTATTGCTAATGAGAATTATCAAATACTAAGCTTCGTATAATACATCCCCACATAAGAGCTATGAAAGCTTCTCTCCTATTCCACTACTATTATTTTGACTGGCTCATTTGAGATAAATTGAAAGACTTTAATTTTGTTTGTTAACAATTGTTGAGATATCCTGTTTTTTAATGTTCACTTATCTTCATTATTGATTGCTTATTCAGATAAAATGTTCCTAATATTTTTTAACTATATTTAAAGTATTTTTTTTTTCAAAATTTTCCAAAACATATGTCCACAACTATTAATTTGACCACAGTATGCATATAATTTATGTATATACATATATATATATATATATAATCCTATTCGGCAATTTGCAGAACAAACAAAATTTGGCAAGCAGCGTTTCGCACTTCATAGGCAAAATAGAGTCACTTTAACAAAAATAAACAAAAGACTGTTTGGCACATTGAATTTAAGTTAAGCTGTTAGTTAAATGGGAGCAATTTTTTTTTTGTTTACCGCTAAACGCACTAGTCGAGAATAAACACAAAAATAGAATTTCGGGCGGACTGCGTTGCGACCTGTTCGCTTGCCTGTGTTAAACTGTTTCGATCGAATCGGCCGTCGACAGTGGCACGAATGCCTTCAGTTTAGGCGACATGCCAATTAGCTCGTCGCTGATTGGTTGAACTGAGGCCGCTTCTGGCAGCATTGCTGCAGGTAGTCGTAACGATTATTACCCGTATACTGAGTACTTTACGGGTAACAAACAATATTAATATTGTTTATGATTTGCAATCGTATAATTATTAATTACAATTTGTATTTAAGATAAATGAAAAGACCGGGGCGATATTGATATTATTTAAATAATACTATATATGTATATATATAAACAGCAGCACGTGTTGTATGTACTAAGAGTAACCAGTGACTGCACGCAAAAGCGGCATCACTGACAACTGGACACAACTAGCAGAGTTGCATTTGACTGCAAAATATAAATAGCATCCACACCATGTTATAAATGCCGGCATTACAAATTACATTTTAGCATCAAAACAAAGGTCAGACAACACTGTCAGCAGGCTACATTAAAAAAAAAAAATAAATAAAAAAAAAACAAACTATTTGTGGGACAAAGCTAAAAGACTAAGAATAATGCACATTCAATTCGGATTTTGCCAAAATAGACACTTTGAGCACAATTAAATTCCGTTATTCGCATCTTCTTTTTGCATGTGTTACGACGATCCATTTTAGTGAATAAAAACTGCATTTTTTGTTTTTTTTTTTGTTTTGTGATCTTTTATAAAAATTTTAAATTGCACTTCGCTTTCCACTTGTTCTGTGATCAAATGTGACCCTTTAAGTTGAGCTGTTAATTTAAGCCGTTGGTAATGTTTTGCTCAATCAGAAACACAACAAAAACACAGTAAAAAAGAGCCAAGTAAACAAAAAAAAAACCGTTTCTATAGAGTGGTAAATCCGATCTGCTTCATTATTGTTGTCACCTGTTTCGGCTTTGTATTTATTATTGATGGTTATTTATGATCTCTTATTTAAATATTCAAATTAATAAATAACAATATTGTATATTCAATTTTATCACTTTTTTAGCATGATGGAGAGAAAAACGGTATTTTCGATTCGAGCAACAGTTTCAGTGTGTATGTTCATGTGTGCGTGTGTGTTATGTGTTGTGTGTGATTTATACTCCCACGACAAATAACTTATTAAATTATTCTGTTTTGCCAGAAAGCTCTCAGCTAGCTATTTAATTACCTCTCAAGGCATGCTCATAATCTAAGCGCCAGATTAGGTAAAAATAGAGAAAAAAAAAAAAAAAAACCAAATACATATGCATATCCATACACCTAAAATAACAAATGACGTCAACTCAAGAACTTGGACCAATCCATTTAATAATCAACAATAGACACACAATAGAGTTTCTCAGACACACTAAGAAATCACATCTCACATGAAACGCTTAATTCTGGTGGAAAAAAACAAGCGAGTTTATTTCATCACAAACGAAATTCAAAATTCGTGGCACAGGTCCTGCTGGCGCCATCTCTCAGCTTTGCGCCGGAAACACTTCATTCTGACATTCGCATTCCCATACATACAAATATGTATGTATGTATGTATTTATGTATGCATGTATGGATGTATGTCAGCAATTTGTTTCACAACTTTACTGCCAACATTTCTCACGCGTTAACACAACTTACCTTAGTAACTGTTGTTCTTGATGTTGTTGTCTTTGGGGAGTTGCGCGCGATCTTTTGCCGCACGGCAAGCAGATAGTTTTTTTTTTTTGCGGCCTCGATGCTAATTCAACAGCTGTTGACTAATTAAACAATATTTTCAATAATTTCTGCTAATGCCCAAAAAAAAAATTTAAAAAAAATACTCTCACGAATCAATTTTAAAATGAATGTGTATTTAAGCGTGTGTATGTATATACATATATAATTATATATATATGTATATATATATAAACTCCTTTTCGGCCATTTTAGCAGCCAATACGAAGAAATTGGGCAGGCCGCGTTTTGCACTTTATAGACAAAATACAGCAACATTAACAAAAATTAACAAAATAATGTTTAGCACTTTTAAATATGTTAAGCTGTTAGTTAAGGTGAGAAAAATTTGTTTACCGCTAAGCGCACCAGTCGAGACTAAATTTTAAAAAAGTATTCCGTGTGGAGCTCACCACGTTACGACCTGTTCGCTTGCCAATGTTAAACTGAACGAATTCGCAGTCCAAATGCCTTCAGTTTAGGCGACATGCCAAATAGCTCGTCTTTGATTGGTTGAGCCGAGGCCGCGTCTGGCAGGCCGCTTCTGGCAGGCCGTATCTGGCAGCGGTGCAGCAGATTTTCGTAGCGATTTTTTATCGAAAAGCGAGTACTTTTCGGATACCTGTTCCATGTTTTTGATGATTAATGGTAACCCACTTCAATTGAATATTTAATTACATTTTATATTTGATAAAAAGATTCTGCCGCTTCTGGCAGGCCGTATCTGGCATCAGTGCAGCAGATATTCGTAACGATTTCTATCGAAAAACGAGTAATTTTCGAATACCTGTTCCATGTTTTTGATAATTAATGGTAACCCACTTCAATTGAATAATTAATTACATGATATATTCGATAAAAAGATGCTGCGTTAAATTTATTTTATTAAAACAACATCCAAAAATGTGGATTGTGTCATGTAATTGGTATTCGTTACTGAGTAGCAGTAACTACTTTCATCACTTACGATTAAACATCCATCAGAGTTGCATTTGACTGCAATAGCGGTTTTCCGCGCTAGATGCAAAATTCAAACAGCATCGAAAAAACAAGATATTTGTGTGCAGGGCTGCCCAAGAGATAAATGTGAAGCCCTGCACTTAAATATTTAGTGTACAAAGTATATTTTTAAAATTATACAATTCTAAAAAAAAGCATTACACCATGTGCAATCATGCAATACTCAAACATGATGATATGACATATACATATGTATATAAATATCCGCTCTAATTAATTAAAACATTAGCCAACAAAATTGAGATACCGAATAATCGAAATATTTAAAAAATACTCCTTCAATTGAATTTTACCATTTGGAGAGAGAAGCGTTACTTAAGCAGTAGCTTTCACAGTCATACGTTCGTGCATGCATGCATACAAACATGCATATGCATGTGAATGCACCCACACAGACGTAATAGAGGGCATATAAAAGAAACGGCGACACCAATTTTAGAGTTGCTCACGCTATCGGCTATCGCTAGCAAGTGTTGCTCTCTAACTTCGATTAAACCGCCTAAAAACCTCAGCAGAGAAAAAAAACCGCATTTTTAAATGTGCAAATTTGCTATGATTTGCGCACTCGCATCATAGTTACATTTATGCTCATAGTATAAAGAATATGTTATGTATGTTTTTAGTTTTGAATCCTGCTTATCCATAGTCAAAAGTATATAAAATATCCTATATATTTGTAGATATCTGTATATTTATATTCGTAACATGTGTGCATGGCTTAACATTAAAAATGAAAATTTTCGTTTGTTCGCTTTACAATGAAGCTGAAGCGAAAGCAACATGACGATGAATAGCAGTAGTAGTGGCAACAATCATTAGCTGGCACTAAATGTATGAGTGCGAGGAGGACAACAATTCTGTCGCTCTGCTGGTAGCTATTAGTGTCAGCAATATACATACATACGTAAGCTATGTATACACATACATGTGTGTGAGTGTGGGATAAAACCAGCGAGGGAGCAACAACATGCAAGAGCATTGAAGCGCGCCCCGATGACTAACATTTCAGAGCTGCCAGATAGTTGGACAGATTGGGAATTTTGCAGGGTGTGGTTGTTAGCAGCTGTTATATTTTTGAATGGTTCGACATATTAAAACATATTGCACTGCACTTCGATCAAAATATTGCAAAAATAGAGTATTATTAAAAATGTATTAATCAATTTTTTTTTAATGCGTTTCGACAAATTTGTTTTACACGCTAGAAGTACATAAGTACTAATGTTTTAATGTATTTTGTTTGTTAATATGTATGATTACATATTAACTATTTTGCTAGGATAGGATGTTTTTTTTGTTTATATGTTACATAAATATTGTGTAAAATTGGAATGCTTTTTCCAAAAACTTTTTACTTCGAATATAGAAGCGACGCGCCAACCTTAGTTGGGGGTTACGCAAAACCAGTCATAAGCGGCGATCTCGCTCGCCTCACCACCGCAACCCTGTGTATGTGTGTATGGCTATTAAACAATTTCACAATTTTTGTGTCTCAGCACATCTGGCAACCCAGCAATAGCACACCACAATTTGCTCGACGCGCTTACACATTTAGATACATACATGAACACATATGAACGGATGTATGAATGTATGTATATATGTTTATATACCGTGTAGCGAGAGCATGCGTGTGTGTGTGTGTGTGTGCCTGGCCAGAGTGGCCTGCCTGTTTAGCGCCCGCTTATTTTGTGAGTTGGCAGCACAAACAAGTCGCAGCGCGCTGTTCAGTTGTTTTTTTCCCGTCAAACTTACGATACGGCTACAACTCTGCTGCTCTCGGTTTGTTCGTTCGTTTCTTCGCTTGCTTTCTATTTGGTTTCGTTTTTGTGTTATTAACATTATTACTGTTGAGTGTTTGTGTGTATATGTGTGTACGTGTACGTGCTCATTTCGAAAATATTCTTAGGAAAATGCTCGCGAACAACAGAAACTGCAGATTTAAAAAGAAAGAGCTGCCCCGCAACGGCTTCAAGAACAACAACAAAAACTATACAATTTGAAAAGAGAGGCTGCAAACGAGTTTTGTTTGCGTCCCGTTCGCAAAGCGCGCGCATAATCCCAGATTTCCAATCAAGGTGAAACTGCAACTGGCATTGACTGCAAATTTTCCCATAATACTAATTTAATTGAGAATTCAGTGGCAGAATCAGCATAAGCAGACTTTTGAATATTTGCGGCTATTTCCAATACAAAAATCAAAATACCAACAAAAAAAATAAATAAAACAGAAACAGAAAGAAGAAGGCAAGCTGCCACACATACACAGGCACACACACACACATATAGCCGTAAATAGTCTAAAACGCAGCGCAGGCAAACAAAGGGCGAGAGAGCAGCGCGCTCGCTTGCACACATTACGTGTGCAACTGGTGTGGAAACGAGACGGCGCAGGTAGCAGCGCAATATTGGAGTGCGAGTGCCAAATGTCGCATGAAATTACAACACTGCTGTGAAAGACGAACGGCAACAACAACAAGCAGGCACTCAGGCAAGCTAGCTGGCAAGAAGAAGCAGGAACATAAACAAAACCAAAACAAGTACAAAACGGGCGCCGGTTACAAAGTGACAACCCCTAACCCCCACCCCTTCCCCCACACAAACTGAATGCAAAAATGCTGCCAAGCATGCAGACAACAACAACAAACAACAGATGTCTTGTGGAAACCGCACGGGATGTGGCCCATGTTGAATATGATGTTATCAATTACTACAACCAAACGAATGTGAATCCGAATTTGTGTCCCAATCTGGATGCACTATCCCAGCAGCGCTGTTCCCGTGTCAACAACAACAACAACAGCAGCAGCAGTAGTAGCAATAATAATACATTATTGGATGTTGTTGTTAATGCGAGAACGGAGTGCGAGGATTCCATTGCCACGCCCACACAACAACAACACACCAGCAGCAACAGCAGTTCCTCTTCGCCTGCAATGCGTAACGGTTTTGGCAACCGTCGACGGAGCATCGGCAAAGACACACGCAATGCGTGCTCCAGTGCCAGTTCCGGTTCCAGTGCCAATTCCAATTCCACACCTACGTTGGGCGTCAATATGCGTGTAACGGGACAGTGCAGTCAGGGCGGTCGCAAATATATGGAGGATCAGTTTTCGGTTGCATATCAAGAGTCACCGTTGACCCATGAATTGGAATACGCATTCTTTGGCATCTATGATGGACATGGCGGCACCGAAGCGGCCCTCTTTGCCAAGGAGCATCTAATGCTCGAGATTGTGAAGCAGAAGCTGTTTTGGTCCGATAACGATGAGGATGTGTTGCGGGCGATACGCGAAGGCTACATTGGCACACACTTTGCCATGTGGCGCGAGCAGGGTGAGTGAGCGAGTCAACTATATATAAACCAAAAATTTATACATACATACACATACAGATTTACATGCACAGTGACAAATATCGTTTATCGATTTGTGACTACTCTCTGCAAGTGGAATATTCCAAATGTTTTTTTTTTTTTGTTTTGTTGTTGTATGTGGCAACCCTGCTCTTCGTATCTGTCATTGCCAGGCGTTAGAGGGAGAGAGCAATATGCAGATAACATCATAGCATGGGTTTACAGCCACAACAAGGTTGCATTTATATTCAATAGTAGTGACGACACAGTAAACATTTTTTATTAAATTAACTTGTGGTTTATATTTAATTCAGAGCTTTGATATATTAAACACGTCCGCTTCAAGCAACCAAAAGCGACTGCTTCGAGCTACATGCAAGTAATTGAAATAGAATATCAAAGAAGGTCTTGATCTTGAGGAACTTGCAATTGCCGTTGCTCGCAGGCAACAACGGATCAAGAATATAATCGGGGGAATGCAAGACTAGCTGCGGTCTAAATAGGCAAATACAAATATTTCCAAGAATTTGGATATTCCAAGTAATACAGTAAAAACGTTGGGTTTTTTTCTTAAATTAAAAAAAAAATAAATATATATATATTTAATGATTTTTGTTATCATATTGTTAAAATAGTTGTTTTTGTTTTTGTTTTTGTTTAAAGACAAATGGCCACGCACTGCGAATGGACATCTGAGCACCGCCGGCACCACAGCCACCGTGGCGTTTATGCGTCGCGAAAAGATTTACATTGGCCATGTGGGTGACTCGGGCATCGTGCTGGGCTATCAGAATCCGAACGAGCGTCGCTGGAGAGCAAAACAGCTGACAACGGATCACAAGCCCGAATCGGTGGCGGAAAAGAGTCGCATTCAACGTTCCGGCGGACAAGTGGCTATTAAATCTGGTGTGCCACGTGTCGTATGGAATCGTCCACGAGATCCGATGCATCGCGGCCCCATCCGTCGACGTACCATTGTCGATGATATACCCTTTTTGGCTGTGGCGCGTTCCCTCGGCGATCTCTGGAGCTACAATTCGCGCTACAAAGAGTTTGTTGTTAGTCCCGATCCCGATGTTAAAGTGGTTAAAATTGATCCCAATACGTTTAGGTGAGTGAAAAAATCGTTTCTGGCAAAAGTCTTAGAAACTATGGAAATTGTATGTTTCCTATCAAGGAAATCAATTCAAAACTTGAACTTAAGGTTTAGTTTTTCAGACAATTTAAAAATATTTAACTAAAGCTGAAAAGTGACTTAAATCGCGACTGGATTTGCTTGGAATTGAATTAACCTAACAGTTAAAAGCTTGAGGTTTTTATTAAAGCTCGACTTAAAGCTTGTATTTAAAGCTCATTCAAAATGCGATCAAAGATTTTGCTTAAGCTCAACTTGAGATTGTCTAGTTTCCATTTACTTTAAATACAACTTGATAATTAATAATTTTGTTAATTTGTTTCATGTTGCAGATGCCTTATTTTTGGCACGGATGGTCTGTGGAATGTGGTGACGCCACAGGAGGCTGTTGATTCGGTGCGGGAGAAGCATTTTATTGGCGAGTGCCTGCACGAGCAGGACGTCATGAATCCCAGCAAGGCACTCGTCGAAAGGGCCCTCAAGACCTGGGCAAGCAAAAAGATGAGGGCGGACAATACATCCGTTGTAACTGTGATACTCACGCCAGCTGCAGCTGCAACAAGTGCAACTGCAACAAATGCAAATGCCGCTGCAACAACTGCAAATGCAACTGAAAACATGGATTTGCTGGTGGATACTGAGAACAATTATCCAGCTGAATTGGATGAGCTAGTCGACGATGAGCAGGATCAACTGAATGTGGAGCTGTGCGCCGCCAACATTGAGGAGCAAGAGTATCTGCATGACACACCTTACAGTGCCTTGGCCAAGCGGCATTTGCCTCCGGAGCCTTATCGCAATTTCGATTACTACATTGAAGAGCAGCAGTTGCAGCTACTCGAAGAGGCAGAGGAGCAAGAACAGGAGGAGGACGAACATGACGACGAAGGTGACGAAGATGACGACGAGGAGGAGGAGGAGGAGGGGGATGTGGTAGAGGAGGAGCAGTTAATGGAACAGCAAAACACAAGCTGGCGAAAATCATTGCAGCAATCGATAGCCAATTGGCAGCAAACAACAATGATGCGGGAAATAGATGCAATGATGCAGGTGGTCCATGACGAGGAGCAGACGACGACGGCGGCAGCGGCAGAGGCGGAAGCAGAGGTGGAGGCTGAGGTGGAGGCAGAACTGTATTGTGGCAACAGCAGCAGCAGCAGCAGTGAATTGGAGCACAATTACAATAGTTGCTATGTGAGCAGCGCCTCGGTGAATGGTGGCACTGAGGAATACAGCTTTGCCGAGTCATACAATACGCTGCTAAACGAACAGCAGCAGCAGCAGCAGCAACAACAACAGCAACAGCAACAATCGCAGCAGCAATCGCAGCATCATCAGCAGCAGCAGCAGCAACATCAGCAGCCAGAGAAGGAGCAACAGCAGCAACAGTTGTTGAACAGCATGCAAGAGATTCTGCAGGAGCAGCAGCGTTATCAGCAACAAGAGGGCTACTCACTCACACAGCTGGAGACGCGACGCGAACAGCAGCAGCAGCAGCAAGTGGACAACAGCAACAGGTGGCAGCAAGAGCAGCAACAGCAGCAGCAGCAGCAGCAGCAGCACCAACAGTCGGCAGCCACTTATGTGGAGCAACCGGTGGAGCTCTTGGCGCTTAATGCGCTACTGCAGCAGGAACGCGATGAGGAGCAGCAGGTGGCACTGGAACGGGAACAGAAGCAGCAACAACAACAGCAGCAGCAGCAGCAACAGCAACTGTTGCTGGTTGAGGCAAGCAGCTCTAGTTGCAGTTCCAATTCGAGTGCCAGTTGCAGTTCCTCTAGCTGCACTGTCCAAACTCAGTTTGCCTGTGCCTCTGCCAGCTGGAATGCAAGCAATGTGGCAACGCTGCAGGACAATGAAGTGAGCTCAACGCTGCCTGCGACGCCGACGCCCATGTCTACTAGTAACATCAGCGCTGAGGAACCGCAGCCAATGGAAAGCCAACAGGATCAGCAGCAGCAGCAACCACACCACCAACAACAGCAGCAGCCACAACAACAACAACAACAAATGACGTCATCACATCCAGCGCGTATCAGGCGACAAATGCGTCGCTATCGAAATGTGCCCAATGAGAATCACCAACACATGCAAACGCGACGCCGTCAGATGTTCAAGCATAGCTGTAAAAGTAAAGCTTACAGCGCAGCCGCAGCGTTTGTTGCTGCCTACAGCAGCAGCGCTGAAGTTTTGCCTAGCAGCAGCAACAACAGCAATAATATGAAAAGCAACACCAGCAGCAGCAGCAAAAATAACGGTAACAACAACAACAGCAGTAATAACAGTAATAGCAGCAGCAACAGCAAACGTCGGCGCAGCGTCGTCAACAGTGGCAGCAACAGCAGTAGCAGCAGCCTGACGACGTCGAGCAGCGCTGTTATGATGACGCGTCGCAGTCACAGCTTAAGTCTGGCCAACGGCAGCGGCGTCAGTAAGCGCCAGCTGCGCAGCAGCATCTGTCAGCTTGGCAATTTGGATATGACAAAGCGAACGCTGCGAACCCGCAATGTGACGCCGGCGGCGAACAGCCGCAGTAGCAGCAATAATAACAACAACAGCAATGTCAACACCAACAAATCCACCACACACACATTCAATAAACCAGCAACGCCAGCAGCTATGCCACCAGCAACAGGAGCAGCAGCAGCAGCAGCAGCAAAAACAGCAGCAGTAGCAACGTCAGCTGTTGTACGACGTTTGCGTCACAGCAATGAGGAGCGCGAACAGCGACGCAGCTTGCGGCGCAGCACTTTAAGCGCCAGCGGCAGCAACGCCAACATCAGCAGCGGCGGCAGCAGCAGCAGCAGCAGTCCATTAAGCAAGCCGACGCGACTGCAGTCATGCAGCGGCGGCATTGCAGCCCGACCGCCGCCATCGCCAAAGAAATTGAATGCGGTCGTTCCGACGCTGGCAATTGGTACGCGTGCTTATACAGCGGCTCTGGCGGCGGCAGCGGATTTAAGCAAACGCTGGTCTCTGCGCAGCAGCAGTGCGAATGCAAATGCGATGGCAACACTGGTCACAGCCATCAGCTGTTATAGCAGCAGTGCGCGCAGCCGAACAGCAGCGTCAACGACGCGTCGGCGCTAAAAACCTGTGAGCGTCAACTGCACTGGAATGGAATGGGAATGGGAATGGCAAGGAAATGGGAAATGGAAAATGGGAAAGGGAAAGGAATGTGTGGAGGGGGAGCAGTTTGGAGTGAAAAGTGGACTGGCGCCGACGCCAGCGCGTTTCAAAATTTCTAGTACAAAATGTTAAAAATAAAAAAAACCTAAATAATTAATGAAAAGTGATTGAAGCGAGAGCGAGAGCGACAGCGAAGGTGGATGAGAAGTTGGTTAACTTATGTTAAATTGGTGTAAGAAACCAAAATACAGAAAACAGAATTAGAATTATGACTAAGAACATATATACTTAAGTTACTTACACACACACATATATATATATATATATATATATATATATATATATATATATATATATATATATATATATATATATATATATATAATTTAAGCATAATGATTGTAATAAGCTAACTCTTAATAATGTCGCACACATTCTACTAAAGTGTTGGATTTGTAAATTATGCGTTTATTTGTTAGATTTGAGTACAACAACAAAAAAGAAGAACAAGAAGAACCTATCAACGCTTAAAATTCAATATTTGCAACTATTACATTTTAGTAGAATGTTTTCGATTTTAACACAGATATAGATTTTTGCACATTTTTTTTATTTTTGTCATCCTTTGTGTGGAAAGCTTTAAGCAATTAAACAATATTTTTCTTGTATTCCATTTGCAAGCTTCATGTATAGAATTAAGTTGTCAAAAGTATTTATTTAAGTCTAAGAGATGATAGATGCTAATAACTATAAATCACTTCTGTCGTTTTGTCACATTTTTTCTTAATTAATTTTATATAGTTTTAGCTGATAGCTGTAGCCTTATGTATTTACAATTTCATTTTTTTTTTGTTTACTTTAAGCTTAACTAAATAAAACATGAATATAGCATATAAAGTTTTTTTTTTTATAATTATTACATATTTATTGTAATTGTTACCAAGAAATGCAAATGCCTCCAAATTAATTTAGAATATTAATTTTATATAAAATAAACACGCTATATTTTTACAAGATACAAATATATAAATGAGCTGTATTTCGATCTCACAATGGGGAGAAGGAATTTTAAAAAATTCGTTACCTGCTTTTAGGCAGTGCTGCCACATTTGTACACACACACACACACACACACACACGCGCACTCAGAGCTCAGCTGCAAATGGCGATAAAAGCGATATATGCCTGCTCAAATTATCGGGATATCGATTAACAGAATGTCGCTGTGAATTTGGCGCGTAAATGTACACAGATACATAATATAAGTGCACACAAATAAACGCCAAATAAACGGGACTTAATTTTTTCCAATTGGATGAAATAGCAAAAACCAAAACAATTTTCAAAACGCGCTTCAAGCGTCAAACTCAAATCTTAAACTCCTGACGCGCTGTAAAACTGACGTCTAATTGTGTGTGTGTGTGTGCTGTGTATGTGTGTGCTGTGTATGTGTGTACTGTGCATGTGTGTGCTGTGTATGTGTGTGCTGTGTGTGTGTGCTGTGTATGTGTTTGGGTCTGGAAGGAAGAAATCGAAATCGTGTACAAGCAGAAGCAGAGACAAGGGCAGTAGCAGAGACAAAGGCAGAGGCAGAGGAACTGAAAGTGGCGCAACAACAAAAATTCTGGCCATTTGCCGACAAGAGTTAAACGCGTTCGTTTCATTTAGCTGCGCGCTCGCCGCCCTTCCTAGCGGTATCTGTGCATATTATATTCATTCGTAGGTATTCCGTATTTTCGTATTTTTGTATTTTTTTTACGGTGTGTTTTTGTTTTGGGACATATTTGTTTGTCAAAACGCAGTAATTAGCGTTTTTGTTGTTGTTGTTAGTAACTGACAAATGACTGAAGCAACCCAATAAAAAAAAATAAAAAAAAAGTGTCATTCATTTTGTGTGTGTGTGTGTGTGTGTCTAATTGTAAACAATAGATTGCAGCGCGTGCAACGTGTGGTAAGTGCCAAAGTCTAGCTCAAAATCTCTGCAATATGCTGCAACACACTGACGTACCTAGGCTCTCTCTGTGTGTGTGTGTGTGTGGGTGATGTTTTTTAAACATTTATTTTGCCTGAGTGTCAGTGTCGATTTGAACTCAACAATCCAATTGGACTTTTATGTATGTATATGTATGTGTGTGTCGCCGCCTAACTGTCTGTCAGTTTGTCTGCTTGCCTGCTGTCTTTGTATGCCTTTCTCTGCATTAGTGTGTGTGTGTTTTTGTGTGTTGTGTGTGTTTCGGTGTATTTTCCACCCCAGCAGCGAGTTTCGAAACGCGGCCACAGCTCGGCTCCAGGCTCGCAGTTTTGTGCGCAGCTTCCCTTGAGCCGGATTCCCAGTTCTTATTGTTTTCATTGCTGTTGCTGTTGTTGTTGTTGTTGTTACTTAGTTTCAACCCCCTGGTAACGTCTTAAAACGTGTTTCAAAATGGGTGGCTCACAGCTGTGTGTGTTTTTGGGCTTTGCTGCCCGCTAATGCTCTTTGTTGTTGTTGTTGTTCTTGTTGTTGTTGCCGTGGCGCATTATTCTTGACTGCGCTTTATGCGAGTTTTCGTCGTTAGTCGTTATGACATCAACATACGCTTGGCGCTGGGCCACGCACAGACACACACACACACATACAAACACACATACACACACACATACACACACAGGCACAGACACAAACACAAACACAGGTTAAATTGCGAGCTTTGTCCTTTGGGCAAAGCTTGCGCTTGCCTTCGGCTTCGGACGCTTGACTCGTGCTTACGTCCGACTCACAAATTACGTTCGCCTCGCCTTTCTTTTTGCATTTGCAGCTGTAGTTGTAGCTGTAGTTGTAACTGTTGTTGTAGCTGTAGTTGTAGCTGTAGTTGTAGCTGTAGTTGTAATTGTGTTTTTGTTTAGCTTTTTGGGTGATTTATTATTAATATTTAACACATTAACTGTTAATGCAATCATCATCGGGCAGTTAACAGTAACATAAATTGATATTGATTTTGCACTCATCACAGTTGTCAGCGGCTTAAAGTTACAATTACAGTTGCACATGCATGCACACACACACACATACATACGCACATTAGAGAACTTTTTTCACAGTACCGTACTTTTTGGATGTGCAGAACTGAGCACGTGATTTTTCAAATGCTCGATCGAAATATCACAAAAGAAAAAAGGGCTCAAAGGTCGATATGAAAAACTTAATAATTCAAACACACACACACACACACACACACACCTTGCCACTTAATGACGCAACTCAAGATATGATCATTGCCCGAAGAGAAAACACACTCGGATGCAAAAGCTTTTATTTTTTTTATTTATTTTTTTTTATTTGTAGTTTTACGATGCTTTGGCCTAAAAATATCGTCAGTGTAGAAGATTTTGAGTTGGACTCGCAGCTGTTTTTGGCTTCACAGCAGCAAATATGAAACTTATCCGAGTGTTCTGTCAAAGATCTTTGATTCGAAATGTTTATTTGAAAGAAAGTCGGCATTTCTGACTACACAAATGTGGAATCTTCAATTAAAAGTCAGACCTGGAAATAAGAATCTTGAGAATAATTCTTCTTTACAAACGAAACGTTCTTTTTAATATTTGTTTCAAAACGAACTTAAAAATAAAACCATACGAATAATAATAAACTCTACAAAGGTATGTTGTCTTCCATCTGGACTTTTTCTTAAAGTTTACCTCACTTTTATTTTTAAATAATAAAATAGAAGAACAATCTTTTTATATTACTTAACTTCTTATTGGCAATATTAAATTAAGTCGACCAATCTTTGTTAGCAAATCTAGAAACAAACAAAATAGCGAATTTATTAACGCATCCGGTTCGATCCCTTTTTAAGTACTTAATAAGTAACGATGCATTTATTTAGTTATTCATTTATTTAATTTTTAAATATTTTACGGCTTTGCAAAATTTATTAATTTTCTAAATCCGTTTTTTAGGATTTGAAGACGATCGCATCAGTTTCAAAATCGTTGCACCCCCAGCCCCACCCTATTTTTTTGTACTTGTTCTGATTAAATGAAAAAAGAAAAAATAATTGCTTATTTAGATAAAGAAAATGCATTTGGGCCCAATCGATCGGTTGTAAACAATATAGTTTCAGACAATGGCTTTTCACTGGCATCGACGAAAACTCTAAATGAATATACATATATATATATATTATTTTTGTATTGGTTTAGCAATCGAACGCAACGATTTCTAAATCGTATCTTTTACTTGAAATATCGAAACATGAATTTCCTGCACCGAAGCTATGTCTAATCCAACAAAACTACTTGATGCTATATTTAAAACGCTGCCCAACTCTCCTCATCTTTAAGTTTAGAACATTTGATGTGTATATATATGTGTGTGCGTGTGTGTGTGTGTATGCATATCTGGCCTGCTCACTCGCCCACAAAGGCTCCTCCTCTCTGTGCTCTCTTTCTGTCTTTCTATTTATCTTGGCCCTATATCAGTGGTGTTGGCAACCCAACCCCATGCGATGTACGCAAAGCTTCTTTTCATGTTTATTTTATTTTTGGCTTGGCCATATTTATAGCGCTCATTTGCTCTCTCTCTCTCTCTCTCTCTCTCTCTCTCTCGCTCTCTCGCTCTCTCGCCCTTTCTTGCTCTGTCTGTCTTTTGCCTGCGGTTGTTGGTGCAGCAGTCTTGCATTGGGCTCGGCTCTAATGGCTCTTTCCTAGGTGCACACATACACACACACTATATATATATATATATATCAGAGAGTTTAGGTTCAATTACCTTTAAATGGATTATACAAACAGACGACGCCCCAAGATGGGCAACTGATATCAAACGGCGCATGCACCACAACAACTCACACACTCACACACACACTCACACACACACACACACACGCAGGCGCACAGACGTGGCAGACGTGCGCCTGATCCCAGTTCTCAGTTCTCAGTTCTCAGCTCCCGGGCTCTCAGTTCTCAGTTGTGATTTGTGAGTTTTCCAGTTTGCCCGTTTTGCCCCAGAGGCTGGCCCCGTTTGTTTCTCGTTGCCTAAGATCGAGGTGAGGGGCAGCCAGGCTGACGGCGTTGCACGACACCAACAACATGATGCTGCCAAAAATAAATTTGAACTCAAATCGCGGCACAGGCGACGAAAAACCAATTTGAGTGCCAAGAAAAACCAACGCAATGAATTTTTCCTCTTTAAGAGCCAGGCAGCAAAACAAAGTAAAAACCAAACCGATTCAAACCGATATATGTACAATATAAACACATGTATGTATATATATATACATGTGTGTGTGTGTGTGTGTGTGTGTGCACAATATGTGCTGGCAACCTGGCAACCCCTCACCAACAACCGCCCCATGCTCCTGTGCCTGAGGCGCGCTCAAGTGCCCAAGAATAGTAAATTGCGACTTGATTTTTCTCAAGATTCACCCAGCCAGAGAAACAGAGATAAACAGAGAGAGAGAGAGAGAGAGAGTGAGAGAGAGACAAAGAGAGATTTTGTTTTGATTTGGCCCAGACCACGCTGTCCACATGACTCAATTACTACTGTACCATAAGCGTACGTGACGACCTCATTAGTTTTGAGTTCCCCAAAAAAAACACACACAAGTTACGAAAAACCAAAAAAAAACAAAAAAAAAACAAAATTCAAAAAGTAAAATTTTGGATTTTACTCCAGCGCAAAAAAGAGCAGGAAAATTTGTTGTTTTTCGAAATGGAATGGAAAATATTATCAACGTGTGCTCAGAGACCAGAAAGCTTAAACTCTAGCTAATGTTCGATACACACACACACACACACACTCACACCCGCACACCCGCACACACACACACACACACACATAGGCATATACAAATATTACAAATACACATCGAGCGATCCTCAACGTATGGCCTCGGTCGGCTCTCATCTCATCCCATCTCATCTCGTCTCATCTCGTCTCCGTCTCTCGTCTCTCGTCTGGTCTCCGTCTTGTGTCTCATCCGCGTCTATTTATAAAGAGTGGAAAAAAAGAAACGTATTTCAGATGCCAAGAGTTGCCAAGTTGGCCCAAGCATAAAGTACAGTCACGTGCTCACGTCTAGATGGATCAGACTGAATCGGTAAACTACCGTTTGCATATATATGTATATATATATTTGCGGATTTGCTCGATGTCAGCATGAATATTATTATGCATGAATCACTGCTTACTGTAAATCCTGGACTAGAAAGTTATATAGATAATGTTTATAATCCAATCTTAGTCTAGATATATTTCAGTATTTTTTTAAGTTATTCATGGGTGCTTAAAATTTAAGTCGATTTCTTGGATCAGGTATATATAAATATATTCGTCATCATCTAGCCATTTCCGCTTGTCCGGCTGTTGCCATGTTTCCAAAGCTATCCAGATGAAACTTGATATATATCTGCAGGCAGTGCACCTAAGTCGGAGCCGAAATCGCCAGATCGAATCAATATATTTTTGTTATATAAGTGCCATCACTCGAAAGCCGAGCTCCTGTTGTCAAAAATAGTCATTAAAGTCGGGTTACAATATCATATCTGTAATGTAAGTAAGTTATATAATCTACGGAGTGGCTAAGATAGTCTTTTCCTTGGTTGTTGATCGCTTATCCTCGTTCTGTCCTTGTGGCCATTTCCACCTACATTCAAGTGTGTAATTTGTCCAAGGATGTTTCCAAAGTTTGCCGACTTGGCTTCAATTTAAGACTTATATCAAAATATTATTATATAAGGAATGGTTCCGTAACTCAATTTAAACTCTGACTTGAAGATCCATTAAGATGTTCATTATTTTGCCGGAAAATAATGATTTTTAAAGCTGTAACAGAAAACTTACATAAGAATTTCCAATTCTGAATAATTCAATATATCAGCTCAATAAACAATATATTTTTAAAGTCACAAGTTTTCAAAACATTTTTTTGTTTATTTACTTATGGAATCCTTTAAGTCCTTTGGTAAAGCTCATCATCTACTACTTAACGGGTTTAGTTTAAATAAAAAACGCTGTTTAGTTCTTAACGCTCTTCTGTTTGTTTGTTTGTTTGTTTTTTTTTTTTTGAGCAATGCCATTGGAATGCGCCTGTAAAACTTGGCCAAAATGTTTTGGTTGAATTTTCCGCCGACTTGTTCGTTCAGCTCGACCTCAATTGGGCGGGTGGACGGGTGAGTGTTGCGGGTTACGGGCTACCCACCAGGAACAGGGGGGTGTGCCGGGGGTGTAGGTGTCTTGCTCTGAGCAAGGTGGAGAGCAAGACGGAGAGAGAGTGAAAAAGAGAGAGTGAGAGTGAAGAAGAGCGCGTGAGGAAGAGTGGGTGAGTGTGTAAGCAAGCGGATGCTGCAACAGTGGCAGCAGCGGCGCCAACAATAGTCGCCAACATTCACAGCCGCCGATGCCGCTGCCGCTGCCGCTAACGTTGCCATAACCAGCAGGCAGAGAATGCGCTGCCGGCTGCTGCTGTTGCTCAGCCTCCCCCGGACCCGGCCAACAGGCTGCGATGGCTGCTCGGCCGCTCGTGGCGCTCGGGCCTCGGCCAATTCGAGTTGGTTGGCTGAATACAGTTTTCAGTGTTCAATTGGACTGCGACTGCGACTATTTCGATCGCGCCGAGAAATCCGAAATCCCGACAAACGGATCGAAAGTAAAAACCAAAATCAGAGACATACACAAAAACAGAGAGAAAGAGCGAGGCAGCGAGAGAGACAGAGAGGGAGAGGGAGAAAGACGAGCAACAGAACAGAACAGCGCAATAGAGATGGTAAAACGCTTGTGTTCGCGCTTTGCGCTTTTCCTGCTTCACGTGTGTGTGTATGCATGTGTGTGTGTGTGTGTGTGTGTATGTGTGTGTGTGTGTATGGCTATTTTGAAAATTACTTAAACAACGCATTCCGCAAGATCATTTGTATATTTCGGGGCTGAGCATATGACGGCTGGGCCGAGTCGAGCATTGGGATAGATTGAAAAGCTTTCGATGGCTTTCCTGGCGAATGCACAAAAAAAAACGAAATGAAGAAGGAGAAATTTAATATTTGATTCTCTAATTTTCTTGCCATAAATCAAAAATTTTTGAAAAACAAAGATAGTTACAAAAAAATGTTGAATGAATTTAAAAATAAATTTGAGTCGCACAACTTATTAATATTATAAATTGTATATTATTCGCATTGTCCGTTACACTGGTTCTTAACGGGATAAGTGAACAAAATTACATATGTAAATACATACATACATACATACATACACACATACAGCTTAAGAGCTTAAGTTGAAAGCTCAAGAATGGGAGTCATTATTACAGAGTCACTCAACTTGGCTAGCTAAATTACTTATGTGAGTATCCTTTGTAAAGCCAACAACAGTTTTCAATCGTTTTCAAGCTACAATTAATCTTTAATTGTGAGTTGACTTAAAATGTAATCGAAAACATTTCAAATCTATTGTTTAATTTAATTTCAATTAATTGCTTTAAATATTCATTTATTTGAAGAGTTCAACTTAATGATAATTTGAAACAGAGTATTAATTAGTGTGTAATACGCTATTCTTGTGTTTGTTTGCAATTGCCTCCCGCCAGCATCCTACGCATATAACTGTCATACAGGTGTGTGTGTGTGTGTGTGTGCTTTTTTTTTTAAGTAACGGACAATGCCTTGAGTTCTTATTGAGAGCCTTTCAAAAGCTCGGCTTGAACTTGAGCTCTTTTCGGGCGGATAGAGAGTGAGAGAGAGGGGGAGGGGGAGGGGGAGAGAAAGCTCAAAAGCAGCTTTTCAATCAACACGGACGGTGCCAACAACTGCAGAACATAAGGCAACCAACACACACACACACACACACACATTTTCATGTGACTCACAAATTGTGTTGCTGGAAAGCAGGGTTGATGTCAAAGTGTGTGGTTAGGTTGGGCTGCGTTACGTTGCGTTGCGTTGCGTTGCGATGCGTTACGTTACGTTGCGATGGGTTTGCTTCGATTCGAATCGAATCGCAGCGTTTTTGTTCCTGTTGTTGTTATTGTTGTTGTTATTGTTGTTGAGTTACGCGCGTATTATAATGCGACAGTAACCATGGAGCCGCAAGCTCACCTTTAAGGCGATAAGATAAAGCTGGCGGTGGGAAACAGATTAGATATTAGTCGCCTATGGGAGGCAGACAAAGCATGAGTTGGTCTGGTCGCCAGTCGAAGCCAGTGACAATATCTCTCCAAAACTCGCAACCAGTCAAATCGAGTAGAACACAATCAGTGCCAAAGCTTGAGACACGTTTTGTTGTGTTGTGCTGTGTTGTTGCGTAAGATACAACATAAAAAACATAAAATTCTATTCGATTATCATTTCTCAGTTGGCGGTCGGCAGTTAGCAGTTGTCAGTTTTGCAGGCTGCATTTTGCGACGTCACGTTTCACGTATTTTCATCGTCATATTTTCATCTGCAGCTGGTGTTTTCTCTCTCTCACTCTCACTCTCGCTCTTACTGTTTATGTGTGTGTGTGTGTGTGTGTATACATATATATTTTGTGTTGCTTACGAATTGGCATGATTTCATACTAACAAATTTCGATTCTATGTATTTTTAATTTTAGTCCAAGGTTTGAAACAACAACAACAACAACAACAACAACAATAGCAGCAACAACAACAACAGCAGCAGCAACGAAAAGAACGGCCGCTACTAAAAACGTAATTTAAGCAACAAAGAAGCGCACAACGACACCTACGTATAAACAAAGTCTTCAACTGAAAGAGAGACAGAGAAAGAGAGAGATAGAGAGAGCGAGCGAGCGATAGAGAGACCAAAACACACACTGAGAGTGTAAGATCAATATACAGCGGGCAGAGAGACAGGAGAGCGCCACAAGGCACCACCCCCCCCTGGCCCGTTCCAACCCCCTCCCCACGTTCAGCTCAGGCAGCTGAAGCTTTGGCAATAAGAAAATTACGCATACGCCTCGTGAAGCGCAATCGCAAAAAGAAGAAATAAAACCAAACAAACCAAAAAAAAAACAAAAAAAAAAACAAAAACAAAAAGATTAATAATAATATAAAACAAAAAAAAAACAAAAAACAAATAAACCGACCGCAACCTGCTCACTCCGCCCTGCCGCACCCTCTCTCATCAATATCTATATCGCAGTCCCAGTGTAACTGGAGGAAACTATCCAGGACAAGTGACAAACAACAACAACAACAGCAACAATAACAACTATTTGCATAGCCTCAAAGCCACTGTGGTGGTGAAAATTTCAAACTGTAGCCGGCTAAAAACTCAGGTGAGCAGCAAATTTAATTTTTTTTTTTTTTTGAGTGATTTTTTTTTTTAAGTTGGTCGAAGTTGATTTCTGTCGCTTAATATCCGAATATATATTCTATGTGTGTGTGTGTGTGTGTGTGGGATTTTTTTGTTGTTTGTTTTTTGATAAAAAAGTGATTTTCCGATTAAAATTCAAATTGTGCGCAGACCTTTTCATTTTGTTGATAATTAAATAGGAATGTGTTTTTTGATATTATCAAATTTTGAGCTTTTCTTTAAAAATTACAATTTAGTATTCTTTTATTTTTTTTTTTAAGTTTTCCTAATTGTATTTTAAGTTTACTATTAACGAGACGTAGACTTTATTTTCAATTTCCATGGTAATTGGAATACTTTTGGGAAGCTTTGATTCGTCTTATTGGATACCAATTCTTAAAATATAAATTTTAAATGAAAGTTACAAATTTAATTTATATAAATTTTTAAATGTAAAAAGTGTAATTTTTTGTTAAGCAATTTAACGGGACAGCTTCACAAATTACAAATGTTGTATAGGAAAAAGTGACGTCCACTTTGAATTCGAATTTGGGATTCCATCATTATCAGCAGCTGCTTAATGGTTTGCTACTTCAACAGCTCACACACACACACACACAGATACAAATACACACACACACAAACACACAGATACATATATACTTAAATGCGGGCAACACTCGTGACCAAGGTACTGTCAGTTTGCTAGTTTCGGCCACTGTTATCAAAGAGCCAACAAACAGTTAGAACTTAAAGCTTGCTCAACTCACAGGCCGGGGAACCATATGCACTAGAGATAGAGAGAGAGTGAGAGAGATAGAGAGAGAGAGAGAGGGGGAGAGTGTAATAGAGATGGAGAAGTCATGGCACACAAAATATTTGTGCCTTCTGAAAGACATTTTGGGATCTGTGTAAATCAGAAAAACTGTTGCCTGTAAAAATACCCTAGCAGAGAATTTTCTGGATGAATCTTGAAAAATATATATACAAATATATACCTTTAAAAATACTTCTCTCTGTACTAATCAAAAAAAAAAAAATACCGTTTTCCTAAAAGAAAAATTCTAAATGAAAGTAACAAATTAAATGATATAAAATGAAATGTGAAAAGTGTAACAAAAATTTATAATGAAAAAATTAATTAAGGATATAATAATTATAATAATAATAATAGAAGGTAGAGAGGGAGAGAGGGATAGAGAGAGAGAGAGAGTAAAGAGTCAATTCTAAACTAGTTGGCCACAATAAATGTTAATGGAATTTGAGCAATGGCATTTCGTGTTCATAACTGATGTATCATCATGACTTAATGTGTACATATAAATATATGTATGTATGTATGTATGTGTGTGCAGTCAGACATCTAACTGTATTCGACACATATTGAATCAAGCGACTGTTTTGGGCAACAGTCACAGTCGGAGCAGCAGCAGCAGCAGCAGCAGCGGCAACAGAAATATGCCTCCAAAACCCGCCCCAGCACTTTGGCTCACTTTTATCAGCGGCTTATCAGCAAATAATTCCACCTGTTGTGCAGTTGAAACGGCAATGGGGAAATGGTTGGCGGAGAGAGGGGGGGGGGGTAGGGGGTAACTGGGTAACGACGGTCGAAGGGGTCGACGTCAGCCTCGGGGAGTAGCGCTTAAGTCTGTGTGTGGAGTGCGTGACGTGTGTGTGTGTGTGGTGTATGTGTGTGTGTGTGTGGTGTGTGTGTGTGTGTATTGGTGGAGATAACTTCGCTTTGCGGCTTGTGCCTTCAGCAATGCTTATTTTATTCTATATCAACACACACACACTTACGAACTTCAAGATACATTTGTGAGCCACCGCTGCTGCTCTCAGCTTATTAAATATACAAACATATTAACACATGCATATCTATCTATGTATCTATGTATGTATGTATGTATGTATGCATGTATGTATGTATGTACATAGACTTACGTATATCGTAGTGCATATAGTAAAACATTTTCGCTGCTGTTTGCGTTGCTCAGCAGAAAGCCAGCGCCTGGCCCGACCAGTGGCTCATTGTCAGTGGATTTCAAAGATAACATAGAGTACTAACGTACACTCACCTACACACACAAAACACACCCACACACACACACACACACACACACACACACACACACACACACACACACACACACTCACACACTCATAGTCTGCAATTCAGTTGGGTTTCTTTTTTAATCTTATCTTAAAACTTGAGTCGACATCGTTTGCCATCCAATGATGACGCTTTGCAACGACACACACACACACACAACACACACACACACATATATATATATATCCAATACGCGACAACTTGTAGCTATTTATTTTTGTTAATTACGTGAAAAGACTTGGTCGTTAGTAAAGTGAAAACATTTTTTTGGGCTCCTTGTTTATCCCTTAAACCGGCTCAAAGTATTTTCTATAATCCCAACACACATTAACTGTAAGCACCCAATCGTATAAATACTAATTTTTTTAATTTTAAATGTAATATTAAATGTTATGTGTAATTTAATTTAATTTAATCTATGTTTAACTTATTGTATTTTTTATTTTTTTTATGACGACTGATTTTAGTTTATTTATGTTTCCTAGTTGAAGGTATGCCTAAAAATCGGTATTCAAAATATTTATATCGATTTATTTATTTATAACGGACTGACTTATCGACATTTTAATTTTCTAATCTATTTCAATTGCACTTGTTTTTAAAATTCCTGTTTTAATGCATTCTCTTAGCATTTAACCTATATTTCAATCAAGAAAGAACTTATATATTGAATAAATCCGACTGATTGTTCCTATAAAAGCTATATGCCATATTAGTCTAGTCTGATTCTGTCCAAACCTAAGAAGGAAAATAATCGGCAATTTGGATATATTCCAATTTTCCTTAAAATTACTCCAAAACTGAGCAACTAGTTTGCATAGAGACAGATTGATTTGGCTACTGATACTGTTCAAGAATATATAAGTATATGTCTTCTGGGATTATAGATATCTTCAAGAAAGTATCGTACTCATTTTATATACCTTGTCAGTTCAATTTTACATTAAGAAATTGGGTCTTGGGAGTTACTAAAACCAAGTCCAATCGGCTGATGATTAGGATTAGGATTATCTATGTATTGATGTAATTGTAATTGTTTCTCCTTCTTGACAATAGGGATAAGCATTAGTCATTGTTGCAATGACATGTTGCTGCACAAAAGAGTACGCGAAGCATAACGTAATTAACCCCTAAAACTGATGTCAGCCGATGTCAGCTGATGTCATATACATATATTAACTGACAAATAATTAAGCATCGCTTACATAAAACAAGTGAAATACACTGAATACCCTGTAATACCACTTAATAGCAACAGGTGGCAAATCAATTTATTGTGGGTTGCAAGTTGCAAGCTTATGTGGGGCAGCATGTGATGTCAGATGTCAAAGATGTCAAACGCATTTCTGATTCTAACTGATTATGGCGTGCTTGTGAAATATATATACGCCGATCCCTGAAGGATCTACAAAAGTTGTTTGATTGCTATAGTTTTAAAATTTGACGTAGAAAAATATTGAAATAATTTATAAACATATAAAAATTAAAATTGCGAAAATTAGAGACTTTTTTTTCAGAAATATTTCCATTTTACTAAGAAATGTATTTCTAACAAGGATATAAAAAGTAAAAATGCAAATGGAAAAAAATTAGAATGAAAATTTAAATGAGAAACTATTTCCAACACTTTTTAAGATGTAACCTGGAATTTAAAATTTTTCATTTAATTGTAGAAAAATATATAAACTTGACTTGGAAATTCAATGTCTTAACAACGTCAGCTTAGGAAGCTTAAAAAATTATATATTTTTGTGAAAAGCAAAGAATTTTTATTTAGAATTCGGTTTAGGCCGCCAGTCGATCTTTTGGAGGGAGAAGCCCGTTTCGAACGGGAAAGGGGACTTTGAAACATGATGAAACCATTTGGAGCTGCTAAGCTGCGTTGCACTTTTATCGGTAAAGTCACGAGGTGACATTTTTAATAAGTTAACAAAAAAAATAAAAAACAAAACTCGGAAAAACACGAGTTACTGCTAAAGCCGCGTGTGGGGCAAGCAAATGAGCTCAGTTTAAAAATAAATGCATATATTTATGTATACGTATATATATATATATATGTGTGTGTGTGTGTGTATATGTATGTATGTTTCTATGTGCATTACATAAATGCATAAAAAACGAGCGCAGCTCCAGCGTCAAGTTGGTGTTATGACATCCACCCACCCCGCTTACCCCCGCTCCGACTGTTTGTTATAAGAAGAAGAAGAAGAAAAAGAAGAAGAAGAAGAACCAGAGCGAGAGCGAAACATTTTTAAGCGCAGCACCAACCAAAGTAAGGGTTAAGAGCTGCAACTCGGCAACCGAGGCACGAACAAAAAAAGTAGCAATCTGAAGACTGATAAAAAAAAAATAAAATAAATATAAAAAAAATACCAAATGGCAATGCACAGAAGAAGAAGCATAGTACGAAACCATAGGAAATAGACTAGAGTCAAGTATACCCTATAAAGCGGAAAACTTTAGTTGAAGTTGCAGTTTGTTGGAAAACTATTTGAATACGCTTGCGACAAAAATTCTAAATATTATTATTATTTATATTTTTTAGCTTGCAACATTGATATTTTGTGAAAAACATTGTTTATCTGAGAGCAGGCAGAGGATCAAGAATTCAAATGTACATATACCCCTTGTTGGCTCTGGGGTATATTTAAATCTGTATGCATGTATGTATGTATGTATGTATGTATGTATGTATACGTGTGCATATGCATTTTTTAAGACCAAGAATCGCAGAATATGTGATCTCAGTAAACAGAATTAAGACTTACATACATATGACATTATTTGTATTTCTTTGTTATAAAAAACAAGAATGTCACGTTGAAGATCGGAATCCATCTCCTTGCGTCTTTTTCGAGTTAATTATTAATGAATAGAATAATAATTGTATTTAATATGTTTGGCATACATAGAGCTATGCAGAATTCATACTTCTTCGATCCTTGATGCTGATCACGAATTTATATATTTAATATAATCGAATAATCCTCATGATGCCGCGTATTAAAGCTATGACCAGGCATTATTGTGTTTGTGTGTGTGTGTGTGTGTGTGTGTCTCAGTCTGAGTCGTCTCGCCTCCTGCTGGCAAGCGCGACCTCTTCAACAGTTGTTGTATTTCGCCCCGTTCAATTTCGCCCTCTTGTATTTTGCCCCATTGTAATTCGCCGCATTTTTGATTCTCACTCACTCACACATAGCCTACAATGCTTTGCTCTCCCGCTCACACATGCGCGCTCGTCGTCGCCTTCGCTGCGTTTTATTGCAGGGTTGTTGTTGTAAACTCGGTTTTAAGCTTTAATTACGTTTCATGCACAAACACAACACACACACACACACACACGCAGACTTTTGCCAGTGCAAACAGACGGACTCATTCAGTCGCAGCCCCAGCAGTGTAGTTGTGTGTGTGTGTGAGTTCTATACTATACTATGGTGCCGTGTCGCTGGTTGTCAATGGAGGGGTGGTGAGAGGCGGTGGAGGGGTAGTTTCGTGGCTGGCGCAGTTGTTGAGTTGTTGCTTATTGCCCTGCGCGGTATTCCTATTTTTGTTTGCCCGTCGCTGACGTTGCCGTCGCTCTTGTTGTTGTTGCTGCTGTTGCTGTTGTCCAACGGTACTTCTGAGCGCCAGCCGTTATTTGCTCGAATTCAGTCAAGCTTTGTGCTTCGTCGCGAAGTTGTCGTCGTCGTCGTCCCGTTGTTGCACCAAAAAAAAAAAAAACAACAAAAAAAAAAGAAAAACAACAAAAAAACAAACCACCCAATCTACCATCCCAGTCGAGAGCCAACCCACCCAAGCACAGTCGGTTGCCGCCGTTTTTGTGCTCGTTTCACAAGCTTCGTCGCTCGGTCGTTCGGTTGTGTGCGTGTTCTTTTCTTTTCTTTTCTCTTCTTTTTTTTTTTTTCGCCGGCTTTGGCGCGGCCTCAAAACGTGAGTACATTGAATAAGCGCGCTCTTTCCCCCGCTTACACTCTCTCCTTGATTGCTGCTTTCATTTGTGAGTGTTGTGTTTGTATGTGTGTGTCACGCTAATCTCCAATGCGAGATTAGATATAAAGTTGCTTTACATTATTGTTTTAGTCTCTGGGCCTGAATTTTGTGTTATACACACACACACACAGGCACACTACATATGTTTATATATTTTTATTTACATGCTTACGTTTAGTTTGTCAGTTGAGCTTTGAAAGCTGCGCTCAAGCGCGCACTACTGACGCTTTACTCAGCTTTTGGGGCGAGCTGAAAGCTTCGATTGAAGCTCAAAGTTTGTCACTTTAACCCGCCCCGACACTCAATCATACAAATCATATTGTATTGCAAAACTGCTCAAATCGATAAAAAGCTTCAGCGCCTAAAAATAAAATTAAATTAATCAAAAGGAAGAGTCGATGGCGCTTTCACAAACGTAGCTCGTAGCGAGCTGCTGCTGCTGCTGCTGGGCCTGGTCGTTAGCTGCGTCGGCAGCTTATCACACACATACACACACACACACACACACGCACACTTATCCAAGCACGCATATGGCCTGGCCCGATGTGTGTGCGTGTGTCTGTCTCTTGACTCTCAGTGGCTTGTGTACGTATGTATATGTGTGTGTGTGTGTGTTGCGTGTGTGTGTGTGCGTGTTGTGTGTGTGCGTGTATATATCGCGTTATCAATAATTGGCGAGTCGTTATTTTGTGTGCGACTGTTAAAGTTAAGCGTTTACTCTTTTTGTTGCTGTTGTTGTTGTTGTTGTTGTCAATATCTTTACCGTTTTCATTTGCTTTTTTGTTTTTGTTTTTGTTTTATTAATTAAAGCATGTTGCGCCCAACAGCTGGGTGAGATTGGCTTGGGTCGGGGAAGAGGCCAGCCTGTAGCTTAGGCTCACTTTTCCTACTCTCGATGATATGCAGACGGTGTGACTGGAATACATACAAACAATTCCACTGGTGGGATTTGGTTGGGTGGCTCTAACATTTGAACATGAATCAGTCTAAAGGTGTTGGCAATCCTCAAAAAGAAATTTGTGGGAATTCGTCCAATTTCCAAGTGCGCTGAAAGCTTTTCAAATGTTTTTCTTAAACAACGGAATTGAATGTTAATTGATATCCTTTAAAAACGGTTTTTTTTTTCCTACTTTATATTTGTTTGGAAGCACGTTCTTCTACCTATTACTCATTCGATTTAAGTAAATAGATATAGAAACGAAAACGATAACTATTTTAAATGGAGCACATTCTATATATATCTTAAGTCTCTTTGTGAATTATTCTCTTAGTTATTTTTAAATTATATGTTATGTTACTCCGATAGAAATCGGAGTCTGTAACAAATAGCATTTTCAGAAACAATCATTCAAAAGTTTTATTCCTGATTTCGTATTTTTTGTAATATTATTGAGCATAGATTTTTGATATATATATATATATATTTGAAATCAGATTGGTTAATAATTGATCCGAGTATTCTTCAATTTAATTGGTAGCTTCAAGACGTCTTGCAAACGGCTGAAAATGGAAAAGACTCCCCGGTATACGCAGCGGGAGCGGAACATGGTGCTCGGCTATGCGGCCCAGTACAAGGATGTGATTGAGAACAAGCGCACCGATGCCGAGTCCAATCGCAAAAAGGACGAGGTCTGGCTGCAGATAGCCAAGGAGTTTAACTCGAAGGTCTATCATCAGCGCAGCGCCAAGCAGCTGCGACAGCTCTATAAGAACATGAAGCTGCTGCTCAAGAAGGATCTGTGCGGCGAGGATAAGGGCAATCGCTCCTTCATGGATCTGCTCAACACGCTCTCCCAACAGGAGTCGGTGGCCCAATACATTGCCGAGCAAATGTCACCGGAAGGCGCTGGCAGCCAAGCGACAGCCAATGGACGCCATTTGGCCGAAGACTACGAGGATTCCAAGGTACATATATGTTTAAATATAAATATATTCGTTAAATATGCTTAAAGAATATATTGAATATTGAGTTGAATCGATTTTTAGAAGTTAAAGAAGAAGAACAAAATTTTATGCACATATTTTTGTCATATTAAAATTAAAAAAATATATAAAAAGTTAAAAATAAAAAAACAATTCGCAGTGATGCTAGAGGATTGAAGAAGGGTTACCAATTTTCTTGGGACGAAAATCACTTCTTAAGTGGTCCTAGAAGCACCATCCAGACGTGACCGACTCGGGGCAACCAATAGGCTCACCCTAAGATGGGTCCCGGGCCACACGGACATAGTAGGGAACGAACTGGCCGACAGGCAAGCAAGATTGGGGGCGGAGAGACCCCTAGTAGGACCTGAACCGTATTGTGGCATCGGCAGGAGCTCAGAAACGAAGAAAGACAGAGGAGGCAACGGAGCTGGGCAGAGGCACCAGGACTCCGACAACCCAAATGTCTTCTAGGTGGCTATAATCAGAAGCGATTTAAGCAGATTATAGCCATGAGCAAAAACAATCTTAGAATACTCACCGGTCTACTGACGGGACACTGTAGACTAAGAAGTCACCTAGCCAAGCTAGGTATAACTAGTAGCGGACTCTGTAGGTTCTGTGAAGGCGAGGAGGAATCCTCAATGCACATCCTAGCAGAGTGAGCAGCCTTAGCAAGGAAGAGAAGCAACATCCTAGGGATGCATGTCATGATGAGCAATGACATAGTAGCCCTCAACCCAACAAAAATTCTTGCATTCGTGCAAGAGCTTGGGTTGATGGAGGAACTTTAAGCCCAGAAGGGGGCACAATAGACCTATCAGGGGCAGTGCACACACCCCCCAACCTAATAATAATAATACCAATTTTCTTTGTGCTTACCACTTTCGCAGTTATTTCGGGGAATTTTCATTTTGTTTTCTAAAGTTTTCCAAAGTTATACTTTCAAATATACCAAAACTAGGAATGTCAATATTTTATTAACCATAAAATCCTGATTTCATCATTAAGTTTACTAAATAATCTATTGTTCCGATAGCATCAATAAAGTGATTGATATATGAGGGGCTTGTTTATATAGAAATATAATATATATACATATATATATAATATATATAGACTGGTGAATCAAGAAATGTTTATTAACTATAATGAAAAGCAAAACTTTAAGAATTACTTTGACTACACTTTAAATTTAAATTAAATTTTAATTTAACTGTAGCTGTTTTTAAGCTAAACTTAACTTAACTTAACTTGTGTTGTTTTTATGTGTTTTTTTTCGTCCTTTTTTTCGGTCCTGGAATAGCTGCCAATGTATGAGGGAATGGATACGGAAGTTATAATGATCAAATCGGAGACGATAAGCGATAATGAGCAGACGGAGAACGGCATGGATTGCATGGATGAGGACGACGATGACGATTGCCCCATACCCAAAGCGCCGGAGGTTTGTCTCGAGGAGGAGGATGACGAGGTGCTATTTGCCGCAGATTTGCGGCAATTGCAGCAGCAGCAAAACGTTGGCACCGGCTCCCTGAACAGCGCCAATAACAACAACAACAACAACAACAACAGCAACAACAATAACAACAATAATAACAATAACAGTGTCTGCTCCACAAAAACGTCCATCTCATCGACGGGCAGTTATTTGTCCGGTGGCGCCCCAAAAGCCGAAATAATGCTATCCAATGTGGGAAATATACGCGTTGGCGCCTTTGCCAGCATTAACAAAACGCTGCAAAATGGCTCAGCAAACGGCGGCAACAGCAACAACAATAATAACAACAACAACAACAACAACAGCAGCAACAACAACAATAACAACAACATCAGCTGCAGCAACAACAACAACAACAACAGCTGTAGCAGCAACAACAGCAATGGACAACTGACGCCGGAGCAAATGCAACAACATTTGCTGCTAAACGGTTTGGGTTTGTCGGCCGTGCAACATCCGTCGTCGCATTCGCTGCAGGCGGCCATCCATGCGGCAACGAGTGTTGTGGCCAGTTCGCGGCATGCAACGTTGCAGCTGCCACGCATGGCACGTGCGCATAACACATCCGCAACCACATCCACAACGGCAACGGCATCAGCAGCAACAGCAGCAACAACAGCGGCCGAAAGGGTAGCAGCAGCAGCGGCAGCAGCAGCAGCAGCAGCCGCGGCAACCGTCACAAATAGCGCCAACAACAACAACAGCAGCAGCAGTAGCAACAACAACAATGCGGGCGGCGTGCAACTGTTGCTCAATGGACGCGAGAAAACGCACTTGCAACTTCAGCCGAGCAGCGGCTGCTTGAGCATTGCTGGCGACACTTTAAATGGCTACAATGGACTCGGTGTTGCAAGCATTCACAACACAAACTCCAGCAATGCCAACACTAACAACAACATCAACAACAGCAGCAGCAGTTGCAACAACAGCAACAACAACAACAACAGCAGCATCCTCAACAATCTGAGCAACAGCAGTCCACGTGGCCAGCACAATGAGTACATGTTGTCGCTGGCGCTGGAGGAGCGTCAGCTGAAGATTGAGCTGTTGAATGCACAGATCGAGTATTGGAAGACGATGACCAAGAAGATCGACTCGCATCCCGGCCACTATCCAAATCCGGCTTGCGTCTGCCATTTTCCGGGCAGCGACGGTTTGGCCGCTGTCGCCGTTGCAGCTGGCGTCGGCAGCACAGCGACAGCGACAGTGAATGCATTGCAAACGCAGTCGAGCAGCAGCTAGTCCGAAGCGAACGATGGCGGTGACGATGATGATCCCGATCCCGATCCCGATCCCGATCCTGATCCTGATCCTGATCCCGATCCTGTACACGATCCTGAACCCGATGCTGATATCGATGGCAGCGATATCAACGACGATGCTGTCGATCTTGTTGATGAGTTTGCAAGCGTCGACAGCAACAACAATAACAACAACAACAACAACATCATCAACAACGATAGCAACATCAGCAGCAGCAGCGACATTATATCCATCGTTGACATTGACGACGATGATGAGGATGAGGAGGATGTTGATGATGATGATGAAGATGATGATGCAGATGATGATGATGTAGATGATGATGATGACGTAGATGATGATGATGAGGTTGAGGATGTGATGGATGTGCATCGGGAAAATGCCATAGCGGAATTAACGCTACCGGGTGTGGAGGAGGATTATGACTCACAGGATGCCTTGGTCAAGGATGTGGGCGTTGTGGGTGGATTGTCACCGCCATCGTCGCAAACGGCGTCGCCATCGCCGACGCCAGCAAAGCGCGCCAAGCGCCACATTTCAGTGCTGCCAGCGGCAGCTGCCTCAGCGCTGCTCCTGCAACTCGCACAGCAGCAGCAGCAGCAGCAACAGCAGCAGCAGCGACAGCAGCAGCAACAGAAGCAACAGCAGCAACAGCAGCAACAGCAGCAACAGCAGCATCAGCAGCTAAACGCGTAGTCTGTAAGAGCTATTAGATAGTCTAGAATTTTTTTTTTATTATTTTAGGTTTAAGTTTGGTTTCTATTTAATCTTGCCATCTTTATGATAACCTTAAAAGTACCAACTAATATACAATTATTATTATAATTACCTATTATGTTTAATACAATTATTTATTTATGCCTAATTTTGTGTGCCAAAAAAAAAACAAAAAAAAAAAACTAAACAATTTGAATGATAGTTTTTTTTTTTTTTTGTTTATTTAAATCAAATTTTATTTGCCATCTGATGAAATGCTTGCCAAAATTTAATTTTAAGCATTAACTTATTGCTTAAAACGCCGCCTGCTATTATTAATTATTTATGTTTTTGTTGTAACGTCTTATTTTTTTTTGTTTATGTAGAATATATACACACTTATGCTGACAACTAATGATTAAGTTTAAATGCTGTTAACCAAAAAAAGAAAGTGCAACGAAAGGCCCAAAAAACTATTTTCATTTGTCACTGTACATTTTACCTTAAATTACATAACATAATAAGTTGTCATGTAGTAAAAAAACAAAACAAAACAAAACAAACAAACCAACAAACAAATAATGAAAACTGTACAAATATGGTTCCTAATCTAGTCCTTAAAAAAAAAACGAAAAAAGAAACTAAGAAAAACTGTTTAGAATGAGAGAAACAATTTCAATTGTTATGCATAAAGCGCAACTTGTGTATTTTTTTTTTTTTATATATATTTGTACATACGACTTGTGTATTTCTTTTTATATACAAACAAACATATGTGCTATTTAAATGCAAAGCCCCCAGTCCCAAAACCCTCCAAAGAACTGTAGCTAATTTTATTGTACTTAAAAACAAAAACAAAACCAACAAAAAAAAAAAACAAGACAAAAATAAAAACAAAATCCCAATTTATTACTGTGTACAGAATGTAAGACGAGAGATGGATATATAGAGGGAGATTTGGAGAACAACTTGCTAGTCGCCGCTGCATAACTCTATTCTTTAGTATAGCATAAAAAAATATATAAAAAAAATGTGCTATTTAGTTATGCATTTGCATACTTTTAGTAATAAAATATTCAACAACATATGTGTAAAAATATTGCCTAAATGTAACCATAATTTACAAAAAACAACAAAAAAGAAAAAAAATATTTGTACAATTTTTGTAAAGAAAACAAATTAATAAAATCCAATGAATTTATTTACACGTTCTGTTTTTGCAATTTGTTTTTATGAGTGCCCAACCCTAAGCCGGCTGTTTAAATTTAGGCGCTCTCCAATGTCAACAGCAAAACGTTGCCAGATAGATCAAATTGAAAGTTGCCCACTTGTTATTCGGTGGTTACCGATAACAGTGACTACACAGCACATCTGTGTGACGGTCGCCAAGAAGCAACGCTGCGCGCATGTGTAGAATGAGAGAGAGAGAGAGAGAGAGAGGGATAGAGAGAGAGCGAGTGAGCGAGCGAACGACGCTCGTTTTGCATATGCGTATGTATGTATGTATATAGATAGCTCTCAGCTGGACAGCTGGAAACGCTTCGAACGGTGGCGGGGGTGATTTGCAAATTCTTTTTTTTTACATTATTTATTACTCATCCAGCGAGTATGCAGTCATCGAAAGATCTATAAAAAAAAACAATAAAAAAGGCAGCCAGGTCAATTTTGTGCTCGTTGCATATTTTGCTCATATTTTATTCTATGCTGCTTGCATCTGTGCAAAATCTGTTGGTGGCAACAAATAAAAAGTGAATGCGCGATTTCAATCCATAAAATCCAGTGTGTGTGTGTGTGTTTATTTAGTAGCACAAAGTGAAGCAGCTACTGCGTTTGCCACACAAATAATTGTTGTTGTTGTTGTTATACATATAACGGCAGCTGGTAAGCTGATAAGTTGATGCCCGGCTTCCACATCAATGAAATGGGCGAAATGGTCTTGGACGCCATCGATGACATCGGCGTTGTCGATGTCTACGATCTGGCATCGGATATTGGCAAGGAATATGAACGGATTATGGATCGCTATGGCACCGATGCGGTTAGCGGCCTAATGCCAAAAATAATTAATACGCTCGAGCTGCTCGAGGCGCTGGCCACAAAGAATGAGCGCGAGAACACAACAATACAGGAGTTGCGTGAGAAAATTGCGCAGCTGGAGAGCGAGAAGCTGGAGAAGGCCGAGTTTCGGCGACGCTTCGAAAAGGAATTGGAACTGATTGAGGAGCAGTGGCGAACCGAGACCAATGAGCTGGTCGATTTGGTCTCCTCGTTGCAGGACGAGAACAAGCGACTGGTTAAGCAGACGCAAGATCTGCAATCATCATCCGCACAAAGTTCCGGCCTGGGCGCCAGCCTAACCGAGAGCATCATCAGCATGACGAACAATGAGCTGCATAGCGCGCTTAGCGACACACAGGTGTTGCAGCGTCTCAAGGAGCAGATCTACAAGCAGCGGGACGAGCTGAAGCAGCGTGAACGCGAACTCCAGGACAAGTACAGCGAGCTGGAGCATGTGAGTCCATAGCTAGACAATTAAAATTTATGAATTTGAAATATTTATTTGATGTGCTTAGGTCAACATTCAGGCGGAACGACTGAAGGCATCGGAGCGAGACACGCGTCGGCGGCATAAGCTGATGCAGGCACAGGTGAAGACGCTGTGCGAGGAGCGTGCCGATTTTTTGGCCCAACTGCAGGACCAGTGCCGTGAGATTAATCAGCTGCGCAAGCGTTTGGGCCTAGCCGAAAAGGAGAACGAGGATCTGGTTCAGTCCTACGATGACGATCAAAATGATCCGAATCGACCGCGCTACACGACCCGCGAGCTCAAGGAGCTGATCAGCGAGCGTGACGAGCTGCTCACCACCATTGACAACCTCAACGAGCAGCTGGCCGAGCTGAAGCCGGCACCAAGCGCCAAACGTACGCGTCAAATATCCAGCTCCGATGACAGCGACGACGATGATGATGACAACGAGGCCGATGATGGCGTTGAGGCTGATGTCGATGATGATGTTGCAGGCGAATCGTGCGTATATACACACACATACACCCCACATACACCCCACACACACCACACACACATACTCACTCATACATAGCTCAATTGTACAAAAATTAGAATTGAAAGAGACGTTGGAGAAAGAGAAAGATATATAGATATATATATATCTATATATATACGTATATATTCTTGTAGAGTCGAGAAAGCTATGTCCGTCTGTATCTATATCTCTGTTAGTCTTTTTAATTATATAAGCTATCTGGATGCATCTTAAAAGATATTCATATATATATATAAATATATATATAATGCAGATAGATCATGAATCGACCCCTTTATCTTATAGCTGTCACAGGAATAATATATTTAAGAGTTTTTTGATTTACTAATGCATGTCAAGAAAACCTATATCTGAGGATCGGACTACAATATCATATAGCCACTCCTAGGAACTATAGTAGATTATAGTTTTTCTGGTTTATCTGTTTTTTTTTTTGTTAGTTTAATTTTATGAACACATCTGTCTGTGCACTGCGGGTAGTAAAATATATTACATATATATATTTATTTATATATATATATATATATATATATATTTTAGATTTAATTTATACTTGTTTTTCGCACAACTGAATTTTAGGTAAAATATTGCAGCTCAAATTCAAATGCAGCTAGGATCTTTCAGTACCTTTTATAAATATACATATTATTATTGTTTATTGTTTGGTGAACTATTTTTATAATTTAAAGATGTCTTTCGCTGGCTACAAGTCAATTGTTTTTTATTATTCGAGCATAATACTAAGTGAATGAACACTGGTAATCTCCGTCCTGAAGTCGAATCCCGACAACGAATAAAAAGCAAAACTTGACACGAAGCCAACGAAAGATGTTCATCAATTTAAATGTTATATAAATAAGTTAATTAGAAACATTCCCTTGCCAATGATTTAGCCATGATCCTCAAGCAACATCACTAATCAAGAGTATTCTCTCCAATGCCAGGCCACCTGGACACGATGCGCCCGTGCAGGGACCGTTGCCGTATGAGCCAGACGATGCGCCCTGGAAGAAGAGCTCCGAGTCGGGCATACGCAAGTTGTGAGTGTTGTTGTTTGAATCAGATTTGTAATAGATAACAATTTTAAACATTGACAAAACATTGCAGCTTCCGTAAGCTGTTCTCGGATCCATCGGATGGCAGCAACACATTCCCGAAACGTTCCTTGGCGACGCTCTCGAAGATGGCGCTCTCGGCCACGCCCGGCAGCGGCACCGAGCCGAAGTAAATGCCTTTTTAGCCTAAGCGTCAAGTGCATTAAAATTTTGAAATTGTGGTTTGATTTTGTTGATGTATTTTTTTTGTATTATTTTTTATCGTTTCTTTTTTTTTTTGTTTATTTATTTTTAGTCCCTGTCTGTTCTTTGCTATGTTTTATATGCTCGTTAAGTATTTACCATTTTCTTATTTAATGTACATAATTAACATATTCGATTGCTGTTGTCTCATAATCATAAGTTGTTATTTCTTTTTTACCTAATTGTTTAATATGTATTTGTATTTGTATTTATTTATTATTATTATTATTATTTGCTTTAATTATTTGATGATGCAAACGGATATGGGATACGGATTCCATTCGAAACCGAATCACAGACATACATATATATCCATACACACACTCCTACATATACATATACATTTACATATTTACATATATACATATAAATATACATTTACCTAGCTACTTACAACATACCCTATAATTACATACCCTATACATATGCAATGTTCCGATGAACAAAATGTAATTTTGCAAAGTCTGTAGGCAAATGAGTGAGTTGCGAATACCTTTAACCGATTAGAAACCACAATGAATAATAAATATATATACACGTATATACATATATATTATTCATTATTCATACCCAGGAATTGTATAATGTTTTTAAATGCCAATACTTAAACAATATTTGCCACACACACACACACACATTTCTTCCAAAGTTGTGTATATTTTTCAAAGTGAGTTTAGTAGAGAAACTAACTTAAACTCAACTAACTTAAATTACCATAAATAAACACAAGTTGTAGTGTCTAATTTTTGCCATTTTGAGCGACAAATCTTAGCCCAAGTCCTAATCTAGTTAAGAAAGCATTCCGAGCTACTAATTAAAAAACGGGAGAGAAAAACTAACAATAAAATATAAAAAAATAAATATAGACAAAAACAACATTTTTACTTCCACTAGCTGTATATTCTCTATATACAAACAACTCTTTCTCTTTCACTCACTCACTGTATCTCTATCTCGCTCTAAGCTCTGTAGCAATCTAGTTTTTCTTGTTGTTTTGTTTTTGTTTTTTTTTTTGTGTTTTTTTTTTTTTTATAGCAAATTAACCCATTTTTATAGCAGTTGCCCCAAGCGGCCTTATATTAAAAAAAAGACACAAAAGCCAAAATAATTGGTTATTAAATACGATCAAAATAAAAAAAAAGTAATTAAAACAAACTTAATTAACAATTAGCATTCGTTGAATTGTAGCTGATTGTTGATAAATTATTAATTATAAATAAAATCAGAGAACAAACTTAAAATATTAACAAAAAAAAAAAAAAAGAAAAAAAAAATATTACCCTTAAACAAAAGTTAAACAAAGAAATCATACAAATTGTTTTAGCCGCAAGTTTTAATCAGATATTAAAAAGAAAAAAAAAAACAAACAAAAAAAAATTTGACACGTTGTTACCAATTTAAATGAAACTATGTACCAATTATTAATTATATATAGCTTAACCGTTTTTAGCGTTTTTTGCGTGTGTGTGCACAACACAAAAATTAGCATTTGCTGCAGTTTAACAAATTTACTTAGAGATAACCACCAATCCTTAATCCCCAAAAAACAGGTTGCATCTTGGGTTTGATGATGCAACGATTAATGCTTATGGCTGCTAATCTGTACTCTTCTTCTAGCTTCGCTATCTCATATTTGAATAATTCACCACATAATGTACCACATCTCGATCCAAGTCAAGCATCTATTTCAACGTAGTACATATCAGTTATTGGCCAAAAAAAAACCATTGCTTTTGAGAACGAGAATTGTGCCAAAAAAAAGACTAAAAAACCCCGGTTAACAGCGTTTGCCATTGAGCCAAGATCATCCCATCCCAGCATACCTGTGTGTAATCCCCTCATGAAACGCTTTAATTCTGAACATTTTATACACAAAAACCAAATTTATACAGTTTATAATGAAATAAGTGGAACTTTGCAAACTGCAGCTGGATGGATGAAATGTTGATGAAGACACTCGAGTATTTGTATGAAGTATTAAAGCTATTTATTTATATACATATATTAAAATATTAATCCATTGTCTCCATAAATTGGCAAAAACTATGACTAAAATCGATAAACAAAAGAAGAAAAACAAAAAAAAAATACATGAATTTTAAATGCGACCAGTGACTGAACACTTTCAGTATAATTTAAATGTTGGGGGGGAATTTAAAGATTTCAATTTCGATGTCAACGCAGAAAAGGCATGAATTGTATAAGAATTAATGTTAATTAAATTTATATACACATATACATATTATACATATAATTAAATTATTAATCAGATAACGCAAAATATTTAAATAATATACAATATACAATAAATATACAGTAAATAAAAGTTGTGGCAAAAACCAAAAAAAAAATTACACAAAAACTAAACGAAAATCAAAATATTGTTTATCTTTATCTGTTAACTGGGTTTTTTATGCTGTTCTAAACTATATAATAAATATTATATAAATATATATAGTTTATGGAATCGAGGAAGGGTCTTGCAACCCATTCCATTTGTAGGAAACGGATCGAATACCTTTCAAGAAATTTAGTTCCTGTTCCATTCTCATTAAACGTTTTTTAACTGTTTCAAAATATCGGCAACATCGGATTTTATGGGCCCTTAATTAAATTTGTCTTGATTTAATCAATTTTGTAATTGTTCCGCCGTGATCCGGGCAATTACTGGTCACTGGCTAGCGGGCTCTCACGCCTGTAGGCTTCTGTATCCCATTTAATGATTTCTGCAGGAGATGCAGAGACGAGGAGAAAGTGGAATCTCCGAAACACTTCCGCTGTCTCTGCCCAGCTCTAGGAAGTCTTAGGAAGTCACTTCCTATCCGGCTTAACGCAGCTGGCGCACATTAGACCAGCCAAAATCGCAAAATTCATAAATGCGACTGGTTGGTTCAACTGATCCAAATTTTTCCATGGGTTTTTCTCGGAGCAGGACTTAGGTCCACGGCACCACAAGGGGTCAAATCAAAACTGGTCTATGTGTGCTGACCTTTTCAGGTCGCAGCCGTCAATCCTAACCTAACCTTCATCAATTTTAGGGAAGAAATGTGCTTCAAGCTATGCAGCCCATCGTGGAATGGTCACTTCGAGGTGCTGCTTCATCATCTAACTTACTTTCTCATTTTTGTCGTCCTGCAACTCTTCGATTAATTGAAATCTTGGCTCAGCTGAGCTGCAGTCTGCAGAATAAGTTATTTCATCTTGTCCTGTGACGCATTCCTGTGTTGATTGCAAACGTTATCGGTTGTTATCGATCCTGTAGAGCCTGCCGTTCTGTATTCAATTTCTGTTCCTCAATCTGACACATTGTTGTGGCAATGCTGCAGCACTTTGTGTTGCCACTCGTACTGTTAATTATTTGAGTATATTCAATAGTTAGAAATGAATACAACTTTGCACTTGAGTCGGTCTCACAAAGTGATTTTTTGTATTTTTACCATTCCATGCTAAGTAGAATGAAATTTGAGAATTTCCACTTTAACGAAATTAACATTTAAAATAAAATAAAAAAAAAAATATATAAAAAATTATGGTTTTTTTTTGGGAACCTTTTTATTCCGCATTTAATCTGGTGACATCACAACTTTGTTAAGTGTTTTCTTTAACAACATTTGCGCCTTTAAACTATATAAAAATAAAATTTTCTTATGATTAAGTGAATATTCTTGATCTTTTTAGTTATATTGTATCAGAATAGGTGACTAGTCTGTACACAACTATATCGATCCATCAACTTAAGACTTATCTTTCGACCGTTTGTTCCTATGACAGCGATATGGGATAGTGCTCCGATTTTTTATATTATTTCCCAAATATGAAGTACTGAAAATAACGCAATTATTTTGTGAGTTTGGTCAGGTTGTTGGGAACAATAATATTTCTCTAATGTTCCAATGGCAGCTATATAAAATGTGATCCGAATTAGTAACAGACGAATATGGCTAGATCGACTCGATTGTCAATGCTGATAAAGATTATCCTCGATGGGGTCTTAGATGCTTCCATCTGCCTGTTCTACTTGGCATAAATATCTAAAATGATAATCGAATAATGAAGGTTTAATAGAATTCTCAGACCGCGTCAAACAAATTGTCAAAATTCGGGTGCTACGTCCAGGTTAGGAAATCGATAAGATCGATAATTGCGAATCGATAAAGCCACATAATTCGCACAATTTTTAAGCTATTAACGGAAATCGCCTTTAGGTATTAATTAGAAACAATTTATGGCCAGTAAAGTTAGCTTGCTGATAAATTATATTGGTATATTCAAGAACAAGATTTTTGATCTCGCCCAAAAAAAAAAAAAAAAAAACAAACTTAGAAGGCAGATTACTAGAAACGGACTATAATTTGTTTTTCAGCCGCGCCCACTTACATCCATCAAGGATCGGTATTTCTTGGCTACAGCCACCCGGCACCTGTTATCAGATGACATTACTTCTCTCTTGTTCTCCCTTTCGTTCTTTTTTGTTTTATTTTAATATTAGCTTGGATTTGGTGTTTTTAATTTGATTTAGATAAAAACATTTATTTTTAATTGTCATATTTAATGGCTTTCAGTTCGAGGAATGCCAACGTAAATATTCAAAAATCATTTTAGGTGTCATTTCGAAAGCTTTTGCTTGCTTAGCTTGGCTTAGTCGAATGCACCTGAGCTTTAAAGCTGCAGCAGAGTAAGGACACGAAAAAGAGAGAGAGACACACACAGAGAAAGGAAAAGATAGAGATAGAGAATGAGAGAATGAGAATGAGAGAGAGAGAGAGAGAGAGAGCAATCGCAGCATCCAGCTCGGCAAGACCGCGTATCCTGGCCCCATTATCCTGGTGGCAGTCGAGCGCTGGCTGCCGCATGCTGCTCGCCTGATACGCTGGCTGAGTTTGAGGCGTATCTAGGCGTGGTGTGTGCTTGCCAAGAGTCTTCAGAGACCGGATGCGTGGCTGAATTGAGAGCCGGCAGCAGGCGCCAACCGGGAAGCGAGAGTAAGCGAGCTGGCGATAAGGGCCTGGCCAATGCCCACCAATGGCTGGGCGGGGAAGGATGCTCCCAGGACATACCCCACACACACACACACACACACACACACACGAGGCCGTCTTCGACACGACGCTTACAATTTGTGCTATGCAATTCCAATTAAGCAATTAAAAATGCTCCGCTGAATGGATGTTGGGGAAGTTTGTCAGCTTTTTAATTAAGACGATGCTAGCGTAATAGGATAGAAGAAGATGCGTTGCAAAAAGCGTAGGTCGAAATGGGTGCAGCTAATGAAGTGACGGTGGCCAATGTGATTAAGGGGTGCGGCAGGTGGGAGTGTGGGGGGGGAAACAACATTTCTCACTAATAGGCTTGGCTTGCGTGGCTAGCATACGGAAGTATGGGGTAGGTTTCAAAGCGAGGCGAGCGGTGCAGACTGGTCTGCTTTGTGTATGGCGCTGTGCCCCTTAGTGCCCCACATTAATTAGAAAATCAGATTTAATGAGTTTGGAACGCGTGCATTTCACGCTATGCTCAACAAAGTCCAAGTCAGTGGCAGAAGCAGCTACAGTGGCAGCAGCAGGCGCAAAGTTGTTTCCCGTTCGGCTGACTCTGATCGATGTTCGTCATCTATCGCGTGCATACACGATTTCAGGGGCCTTCAGTCAGTCGATTTTCGAACAGGCGCACAGCAAGCAACTGAAGCAGCTGCTGCTGCTGCTTCCCAAACAAACTTGCAACTTCATCAGCAAGGCACACACACACACACACACACATATATTGTTGTACGTTGCTGACTGAAACATTCATCAGCTGGTTTTACCAGCTAAAGCAACAAACACAAAAGCTATAAACAATACAAACACACACACACACACACACGCACATACATACATCAATGTACATGCACGAGTGCCTGTGTTAGAGCGTGATGGCGAATGAACATAATGAAAAATAAGCAAAGAAAAAACAAAAAAAGAGGTACATTAAAAAAGCTGTACGATTTTTGTGTTTGTTGCTGCTTATTTCGCACACTGTGCGCCTGTGCACAAAAACTGTTTTTTATACAAACACATTGACATTTTCGATGACACACTCCAGAAACATATTTAATGTAAATACATAAATTGCCAACTAAAGCTATGTACATACATACGTGTTAAGTAAAAGCTCACGTGCAAAGCGTGAGAGACAGACACTCACATGTATGTGTGTGTGTGTGTGTCTGCATGTATATATGTGTGTGTGTGCACATATTTAAGTTAGGAGCGAGACAAATCTATGCGCTCTCATTCAATTTGAGTGGTGCTTTCTTGCGCTATCTCTTTCTCCCTCTCTCTTTCTTTTTGTCTCTATCTCTCTCTCTCTGACACTTGCCTGTTTGCATCTCTGTCTGCACAATTCTGTTGTGCCTTTGTTTGTACGTGTGTAATTATGTGTATATAGCTGTCTCATCGCTGGCGTGTGTGTGTGTGTGGGAGGGGTGGGGGCCTTGCTGTGTGGTTGTGGTTTTGTCGCTTGGCAACGCGCTGCTGTTGGCTGCTGTGCGCCTATTTAGCGGCCAGCGTTTGGTTGGAACAAGAAAACGAAAGTGTTAAAAGCGATTGCATGCGGGTGTGTGTGTGTGTGTGTAGGTGTGTGTGCTTGTGTGTCTGTGGAGCTTGTTATATTGGCATTGGCCGTACATACATATGTATGTGTGTGTGTGTGCGTGCGTGTACATATGTGGAGCCCGCGGTCATATGTGATTGGGCATCCTGGCCTGTTTTCATTCTTCTCTGGCCGCCTGATGAATTTGCGACGCGCATGACGCGATATTTAAATGCGACAAATGCCGGCGTCGCCGCAAACATGTTGGAGGCCGCCGCCGCCAAGTTCGTCGGCCGACGATTGTATGCATTGTTGTGCTAATTGTGTCTGGGCGCCTAATAAGTTCGGGTGAATTCTATGAATTTCGCCTGGCATCAATTTTTGTCATTTTCGCGATGTTGCAACGGCCATGGTGGCTTATTGGAATAAGCATTCTAGGAACTTGCCCTAGATGCGTCAACAGGCGAACAGAAAGCTTCAGCATAGCGACGACCTAAATAGTATTTTCGCTCACATCATCAATCTCACTCTGTCTCGCTCCCGCTCTCTCTCACACACACACACACGATTACATGCTGTGTGTACATAAGCCCAGACAATACAACGATATCTTATATACCGATTGTAATCATATTATACATGCACACACATACACACACATACACACAAAAAAAAATTATTAAGTGTGTACAACAAGTGCAGAGTGTTAAACAAGAATGGCAATAGTTGCGACCGCGGCTGCGGTTAAGCTTTTTGCCAGCGCATTGGTTGCTGTATTCGCTGAGCTTTTAGGTGTGCATTCGCTACGCATCTGATTGACAGCATGTCAGCAAATGTTTTTCTTGTTATACTCTGTGCTGTTTTAGCAAAATGTGTGCTTTTTGCTAAAAGTAAATTATTTAAATAAATTGAAAATTATATTGTTTCTTTTGCTATTTAATAAACACTCTTAAATTAAATGAAACGTTCATTTTACAGCAATTTTTTCACATTAATATTTTAGAAAAGCTTTTTGCACATTGATGTTAAACATTTCAAAATGGAGAATTATGAAGAACCGTTAGTTCAATAAATAGTGTTAAATGTGTAACAAGTATTTAATACAAGTAATTTAATTATCAGACATATGCTTAATATGCAAGTGGAACAAGTTAGAGGGTAGCCAATAGTCGATCAGCTTGTGCGAAACTGTGCATTGGTGCATTTTTTATCTCATTGTTGGATATCTGTGGCAGGCAGCACGAGAGGGAAATAAAAGAAAAGCGAAGAACGCTGCAAAAATTTGACTCGTTTCGTTTTGTCCGTCTCGCATTTAATGCGTTTTTTGTTGGTACAATAAATGCTCCAATTTTGCCAGGCGAACATAATGGGGCATAAAGCGACACAGCTGTCAGCCAGACTGGGATCCGCCACTGCAGCCAGACAGACAGACACACACACACACACACACTCAGACTTGTATGTATTTGCTATACACTTGCACTTGCACTTGCCGCCTCTGAGAAAAGTCTGGTTTATTGTTGCAGCTGTTGTTCTTGTTGTTGCTGTTGTTGTTGTTGTTGTTGTTGTTGTCGTTGTTTGTGTTATTATTCTGCATTATGTTTGCTTTTGTTGCTACTGTTGGATTTTGTATTTCCCGTTTCTGCCACAACAATCAAGAACAATAAGAGCATAACCGAGCCAGGCTGAATACAAGACTTACACCACAAAGTGAAAACTAGTCGAGTAGCGGCTTCTTCGTTGCATGCCTCGCATCCAGCCAAACCTGAAATCCAATGTTACGCGCTTGAATAACCAAAGAGACGCTGATTAGCATAAAGTACGTGGGGGCGGGCAATGCCGGGCAATGCCGGGCAAATGAATCACACAATTGCTGAATAAGAAGATATAAAGAGACCGATCGGTATATTTATGTTCCTATTGTGAACAGTGGGCGAAATGGCACCGACTGCGGTATACTCTGATACCACTATTTTATCAGCTGATTCTTGAACAATCAGTAAACATTAATGTGCCTTTACAAGTTTGTCAACTCCAGTTCTAAAATTGTGCGACAAAAATGCAGGCAGTTCCTTAAAATATATCTTACAATTTTATATATGTTTTTAAGAAATTTATTTCTTAATATTTATATAAAATAACACCATATTTTGGGTATTATCTTTCTCATGATTAGAAATTTGTTTCTTATAATCAATTCCTAGAACTGGCAATGTGCAACACCCAAAAAACATGGCCCACAAAAAAAAACACCAACAATTTCAAAGCGACCACGTGGCATGCCGTAAGGACAACGAGGACACACACACACACACACACACACACACACACCGTGTGTCAAGTGTTGATATTGAAGCTTTAATGCGCCCCACTCACAACCGTGCCACAAGCAGCTCGGGTTAAGCAATTGAAATCCGGTCAACTGTGCCGCAAAATATATTTGGACAGTGCTGGGGCAATGAATATATTGCAACTGCATTGCAGTTGAGTCCCGGGGGCGGTAAATGCAAGCCGAACAAAAGATGTGTATTTTAAACGGTTCTCAACTACGTAATCATTTACGTGTCTGCGTGTGTGTGTGTGTGTGTGTGTGTGTGTGTGTGTATGTGTGTGTGTGGCAAATACTTACTTGTATGACTGCAAGAAACTGAGCTGAGCTGAGCTGTGCTGGGCTGTGTGCAACGGTCTCCCATTTAAATGTCATTGCCTAGCGTTGCCTTGCGGCTGCACTGGGGCGCCCCCTGTCGGTGGCGGTGGGCAATTGCTTTGAATAGCCAGCTAAACCGCACAAAAATACTCTTTATATACTCTTTTATACTCTATAAAAAAATCAGGCAGAAAGAAGTGCGTATTAGTTGTGCCCGATAAGAAGACACATCTGGCCAATAATCACCTCTAAATGAAAATTTACCTGAAAACCATCAAGTTTTCCTTGTTTTCCAGAAATAACTTCTAAGTAAACGTAACTAATACTTTTCTGATTTTGATGGATTTGCTGAAATATTATTAAGAAATATATTTCTATAGTAAGTTGTTATGCAAAACAATTATTTGTGGCTAAACACTTTAGCTTAAATTCTACAACAAGTAAATTCTAAACAAGTAAAAGTGAAATTTGTTAACTTATTTTTGTATATCTGAAATATAAAAAATATATGATATATATGTATGAAATTGTATATATGAAATCTTCAAATGTAAATGCTTAATTAATAAGTAAAATTAACGTGAAAATTCTGTGAATGCTCATAAAAAAACATACAAATTGTAAATGTTTTTTTTTTTAATTTTATAAAAATCTAAGATTTGAAAAGTCTCGGATTTTAAAAATGTTATTAATATTTAAAACATTTAAATATTATAATAATTATAATAATATTTAAACTTTATAATACTATACAATTATTACTAGCTAAATTCAAATGAAGAGACTTATTTTTCAGCTGTTTTCGACTGCCAACAGAGTATTGCGTAGTCGGTTATGTTGCAAGTGCAACGTTTTCGGCTCTTTTCAGCCAACATTCGCCAAGCGGAAGTGGCATTTAAGCGGATTTCGTTGACTGCTTAGCGCCTCGTGCAAAAGTGTCAACTGTTTTGGCTGCTAAAATGGGTCCTGAATGGCAAACACCCCGTGCCGTCCGTCGGTCTGTCTCCATGACGACTGAATGGCAAGTAGCAAGTGGCAAGTGCCACAGACAGCGGTGTGCATAGTTAAATGTTAAATGCGGCAAAGGCATCGGTCAGTTTGGCTTAACAATAAACCCAAAAGATTACTTTATGATTGAAAAAGTCCTTAATTTATTTCCATGATTAAAATTAATAGAAAGCTAAAAATAAACAGCTAAAAGTGACTTTTAGAGTTAAATATATTCAAAAATAATAATCAAAACCAACAATAAAAATAATAAAAAATTTTAAGAGAGTATAAAATATAAACTTGATTAATCTAGAGAAGCAGCTAAAACATTTAATTAAACTAATTTATTTGAATGTAAAATCAGTATGCAAAAATAATATTGTTTCAGTTTGAAACTGAAAGATAAAAATAAACAAATAAAGATGATTTTTATAGTACAAAATATTCAAAACTAATAATAAAAAAAACAATAAAAATAATAAAAATGTTTAAGAGATTATAAAATATAAACTTGATTAATTTAGCGAAGCAGCAAAAATATTTAATTAAACTAATTTATTTGAATGTTAAATCAGTACTTTTAGTAAAAGCCAAAAATAATATTGTTTCAGTTTGAAATTTGGCTAACACATAAAAAACCACATAAAAAGCTAAAAGTTTTACTTGTCCTCAATTCATAACGTTTTTTCCGCCAGATTTATGCAAATGTTCAAGCTAAATTAAACTTAATTTCAATTAATTTTTCCTTTTTTCATTTTTTTATTCTTCTCCCCCCCCCTTTTTTTATGGGGTGCTTGAAACGACATCAGGCATTAAGCGAAGTGTATTCATAATTTGATGAGATGGCGCTTAACGGTAAAAAGAGTGTTGAAGCTTAACTTGTTTTGTTCTGCTGGTTTTTCGCAAGCTGCTCGCCAATGGCTTCCTATGCTCCACCCCCCTTTCCTATCCCCTCTTGGGTTGGGTTGGTCCGTGCAGCCGCCACTGGGAGCTTTGCTGCAACACTGTGTGTCCGCTTTTGTAGCTTTCGGGGTGTCGTTCCAATACAACGGAACAGAACTGAAGAGGAACAGTTTGTCACGTGCCAATATCCAGGCGCTGGATGCACTGGAAGTGCTTTTGCATCCATAAAGCAAAAACAAAACATATGTCCAAAGCTTTTCCCGACACCCGGCAAAACAGCTGTGGGACGACGCTGGTGGCACTGATGACGATGACGACATAGTCTTATGCTATGCCAACTGAGAACTGGGAAATGAGAAATGAGAACTGGGAACTGGGAACTGAGAACTGTGAACTGAGATCAAGCAATGACAGTTGCTCAATCGCTGCATGCCCATGATAAAGATATAATAGAGTAGCATCAAATGGGGCAGGTGGCATTGGACAGAGGGCATGGGACATGGGGCATGGGGCTTGGGACATCGGGCATGGGACAGGGGGCATGGGGCAGTGGGCGTGTGGTGACAGCATGGGATAAATCATCTGCTAGTTGTCTGCTGCAATTCGAAGGTGGTTTTTTTTTATTTTTTTTGTCATTTGTTTGCTGAAATCTTACGCAATTTGCTGCCTGACTGTTGAAATGATTGAGTGGCAAGTGATGAGTGGCATACAACCGACTGAGACTCTGCTTGAAATCGATTGTTGATTTTTGACAAAACGCAAACGTGCTCTGATTGAGATGCACGAATTTATTAGTCCAAGTTAATTGGCAGAATCATTTATATATAAATATAAATTCATTTTGGAGGAAGTTACCACTTTTGTTGTTGACTTTGGACTTTAAATTGTGGGCCAGCTTTGAAATTTGTACCGATTATGGGCCCTACAAGACAAATATATATCTGTCTGTCGGTCTGTCTGTCTCTGTATCTATCTCTCACTCCTCCTGACTACTATATTATATAGCTTTCTTAGGAACTTTCCATATCCAGCTGAATCCGATCCTAGGCATATCTATGATAACCGTTCATTCATTTTTTTTATTATTTATTATTATATTTATTATTATTTAACTATTATAAATAGTTTTCTTAAGATTTACAAATATTTATGTTTATTTTATACACCTTGTATCCATTGAAGGCCGGTAAAAATAGTGCAAAAGTATTCGACAGGCAGAAGAAATCATTTTTGACTGAAGAAGATATGTTAAATGAGTGAGTTATCTTAAACGAAATACCCAAATTTTCCAATTCGCAATTATCGATATAAATCAAATTACGATAGCAATAAAATCCAATATTCTTATACCCTTAACCCATTAAAAATGGGTAAAAAGGGTATAATAGTTTTGTGCAAATGTATGTAACAGTCAGAAGAAAGCATCTCCGACCCCTTAAAGTATATATATTCATGATCAGGATCAACAGTCGAGTCGATATAGTCATGTCTATATAAGAGCTAGCGACTTCAAATGTCGAATATATGTTTTCGTATACTAGGCGCAGATCAAGTTTGCTTAATTTTTATCGATAACTGCCTCAGTTTCTCAATTATCGATACATTTCGATTTGTGATGGCAATAAATTCCACAAAGTCGAGACTAACTCGACTACAGCATTCTTACTTGCTTATATATAACTTTGTGTTGAAGAATGTATATACCTTGACATAATATCGATTATCTGTAATCAGTTGAAAAAAAAATTGATGAAAACCGTACAAATTACACAATATACAAATATAAAGTATGTCAAATAAAGTATGTCATTTTTTTTGTATGTTGTGTAATTTATACGATTTGGTTGTGGATTTGGTTTGTGATCAGAGGGTCTCTTGTATCATTTTGTTTAAGTAAAAAGTTAATCAATTTGTGTTGAATATGATTTTTTATTCTATTATTATTTGATGTGATTTTGGTTGCACTGATTTCCGAGGGATCGATCGAACTACTTCATTCCGAAATAATGCAAGGTCAACATTGGTTAGTTGCTCAACAGAATGGGAGTCTGAAGATCTCCATCAGTCATCCATCATCCATCATCCACCTTGGATCTGCCATCAGTCTTCTAATTGCATATAAATTGCTCATAAATCAGCATTAATCATATTCCGCTTACGCACTGTGGCTGTTGCAGTTGCAGCTGTTGTTGTTGTTGTTGCTGCTGCGGATTTAATAGTGTGGTGCTGCACTTGGCGAGTCGGTGGCGCATTGCAATCATATATAATATTTATATATATATATATGTATATATATATATATATTTTTAATGGCACGCGTTGCATGCCACAACTTAATAGGTGCACAAAAGTAGCCCTAGCATTTTAGCTCACATTAATGTGCTTTGATTTTTCGTTGCCGTGCCATAGAATTTCCTTCCATTTTTATACTATTATACCAATAAGGTATAATAGTATATTGGTTTTGTGCAATGTCCGTCATGCTGTCTGTCCGTCTGGCCGTCCGTAAGAAGGCGCGTTTCTCCGACACCCTTAGAGATAGAGACTTGAAACTTGGAACGTATACTGGAAAGTACCCTCAAAAGTTAAAGTGTCTTGGGTTTGGACCTACGTCCACTAGGGAGCTAGAAATCGCGAAAATCGATTTTAGCAAATCGATAAATCCACATATCTCTTACAACTTAATGGATACAGTCACCAATTTTGGTTGGTAGGTTGTTGGCGAGGTCCTATATAATCGACAATTCCGATTGTAAATCGATAACTCCGTATATCTCCGAACATTTTAAAGATGGAGTAACCAAACTTGGAAGGTAATTTGCTGGTAACCTCCTCCAAAGATTGGTATACCAACACGCCCACATCCGCCGCACCCAGGAACTTCGTCCCTAGAAATTTAAAATGCGCATATCTGCCGTAATTTGCAAGGTAGAATCGCAAAATTTTGCAGGTATGTTACTGGTAACTCTCCCAAAGATCGATAAGAAAATTGGATGGCCACGCCCACTACACCTACCTAAACCGATACACCTGTTGGTGTAAGTCGATAAACCCATATATCTCGCGCAATTTGAAAACTTAAGTCACCAAATTTTAAAGGTATATTGCTAGTAACACCCTTCATAAATGTGTAAAAAAAATTTTGGACCACGCCCACTCCCGCCCACAAAAAACGATAAATGCCTGTATCTCCCGCAATTTAAGAGCTACAGTTACCAAACTTAGAAGGTATATTACTAAGATCGAACTCCAAAATTTTTTGGGCCACGCCCACTCCCGCCCCCAAAACCGATAAACGCCTATATTTCCCGCAATTCAAGTATTTCTTAACTGTTTACAAATTAAGGTATAATACTATTTCGCTGTCGGTTACGTCCTACTGCAACGTTCTATCTTGTTTTTTTTGGTGTAATTATTTTTATTTATCCCTTTTATAATACATAGTTTTTCTCTGTTTTTTTTTTGTTTGTTTTTAAGTGCCTGCCAAGCATATGTATGTATATATGTATGTATGTATGTATATATTGTGTTATGTATGTGTGCAGAATTTGTTGTTGTTGTTGCTGCTGCTGCTGCATGTTTTTTGCCGTCTGGCTTTTTAGCGTTGTCGTGAGTACAACGGCGTAAAGTGGCCAACAAGCCGTTAAGCCTGGTCTCCTGCCATGCATGCGCTCCTCCAGCCACACACACACACACACACACACACACACACACACTCGCACACACACACACACTCGCACACCCACAAGAAATATATATGTGTGTGTGTGTTTTTTTTTGTATAGCTTTAAAATGGGAAAAAGAAAAGCAAAGTAAAATGTATAAAAAACTAAAGTTGACAAAAGGGTTGCAAATGCCATTTGGGGGAAAACTGCTGCTCATTACCAAAAAAAAAAAATAAAAAAAAAAACAACTTTTATTAGATGGTTGGTTTTATTTTTACAATTTTTTTGTTGTTGCCGGTTTTTTTTTTGTTGCTTTGCAAATGCATTATGATGTAAGGTTGCAAGGACCAGGCCAGTAAGTGCAACGGGTCGCAGTGATAAATGGCCTACTGGCAACTTCTCGAGCAATTGCAAAAGTTGCGTATGCAACACATTTGCGACGCCAGCACTCCCCATTCTCCATTCTCCATTTTCCATTCGCCATTGCGCCACTGCGCCACTCGCCACTTTGCAACTCTTTCGACTTTTCCATTTGTGCAATTTTCGTCATTTTTTGGCATCGACACAAGTCTCCCCTTGCCTCAGTTGCAGACCTGATTCCAGCTGGCCTGCCACGAAACTTGCTAGACAATTGCAATTGCTTCAACATTCCACTCGCTGCCTCAATTCTCTGTCTCCCCCACTCCCTCCCCCCCCACCCTCTCTAACTACCCCTTGTATTTTTCACTCATTCTCTTGTGCGGAAAATTAGCCATGTTTTTGAGTTTGATTCCCAAATAAGTGTGTGTTTCGAGCCAAAGACTTTAAATTTCAAATAAAAGTTTTAGTTTATATAAATTTATTGATAACTTTCATTTTTCGCATATATCGATACTAATCGATAAAGTCATCTGCTTGACATATAATAAACCTAAACACATTATAGAAAATTTTTCACAAACTTTTGAGCCTAATAGAGTAAGCAAATATAAATTTATTGACTTTTGTTTGTTAAAGTTTAAAGATAAAAATAAGTTGGCATAAAAAAAAAATAGCAGCTGAGTTGAGGGTTTATAATTTTATTGGAATTAGAAAGATTGCAATTTTGGTCACCATTTGATATTTTTATATTTAATATTAAATTTGGGGGTACGAAATATTATTGTATTTTTTACGCCTTAAGTAAATTTGTTTTAAGTTTTTTCTAAATATTCTCTGTTTAAGGAGTTAATTTGGTGACTTCTGTGCCCATCTTGAAATTCCCCTACAAATTAAAATTCGTTATTTCTTCCCATTGGCAGCAATTAATTTTTTATTTATTATTATTAAATAATTACTAAGATATTTCCGGATATTAACAAATTTGTCAACCGTATTAAATTATTTTTTAACAAGTTATTTCTGAATATTAAAAATTTGGTTGACAGATTTTTCCTATAGCAGCCATATAATAGTGTGTTCTGGTTCGGTTGCCTCTGACATCCTAGGCGAAATAGGTGAAATAAATAAACCAAAATATAAACCAAGTATCTTCAAAACATTTGATTCGATTAGTGAAGCTGATCCAGAATATATGTATATGCATTCTGGAATTTGAGTAGTTACACATTTTAAGGCAAAATTAAAGCACCTACAGGGATATCAAAAAGGGATATTAAAGCAGACGTTGCCTTTCAATTAAGCAGGGTCGAACAGGGATAACATCCTTGGACCGATTCCATAACGGAGGTCAGCCCTGCATTGTGTGCATTGCAATTGTCATTCAATTACAGGTCTGGTGTCTGAACTTTGGCTGGCACCCTAATTAAATGATCGATTGATCCATCAATCAATTGCTGAGTCGCACAATGCCGCATTCGTTCGTTGCCGCATCAATTATGTGGCATGAACCTGATGTGGTGGCCACATGCCAGCTAAACCACTGCGCTAACTTCTATTTAATGCAGCTGCCAATGATGCAAGAAGTAATCGGTGTTGTTTTAAGGTAAAATAATGCAGATTAGAATTAAATATTTTAAAATATAAAAAATATATTAAATATATATTTTTTTTACTGTGCAATTTAAACATTTGTAACTCAGAACTTTAAAAAGATTGAATCTTCTAATGGTTTTTGGGAAAATGTATGAACAGGCAGAAGGAAGCATCTTCGACCCCATAAGGCATATATATTCATGATCATGATTAACAGCCGAGTCGATCTCAATAACTATAGGAGCTAAAAAATAAAATTTAGAATATTGATTCTTGTACACCAAGCGTATTTGATCGATAGCTTCCAACGTTTCTTGAATATCGATAAATTTCGGAAGGAATTAATGCAACAACTCTGCAAGGATGAAAGTTGCACAAAGAGTTGTATTGTTAGAGAGATGAACAGTACTTTATAATATATACAAAATTCAATATTATTATTTTAGAATTAATCACTTCACATTTAAAAACATTTCAGATACTTTACAAAATTCATATAAATTAATTTGAAAAACTTACTATTTGCTGCATTTAAGAAATCAAATTTTTTTATTTTGTCCTTTTATTTATACATTTTAGAAATTAATTATAAAGTTGGAAATTTTATTATTGAGAAATATATTTCTGAAAAATAGAATAGACGCCGTTCTAATATTAAGATTTTTTTTTATTGTATTTCTAGAAACTAATTCTAAAAACACGAACCATTTTCTAGTTTTTAGGGGTATATTTTTTCGTAGTGTAGAAAAAAATAGAATTAATCACACATAACTTAAAATTTTTATGAAATTCATTATCTTTTTATTTTTATTTTATTTATTTAAAGTTTTTTATTAATATTAATATCTATTATATTTAAGTATTCGTATATTTAAAATCTTTTTTTTCTTTTCTTTTAAGTTTCCATATTTTTATTTTCTTATATATTTTTTCCTTACTTAAATATTCTACTTATAATATAATTATGTATGTATGGTTAAGTATAAAGATATTTTTGTTATACAAATATGTAAGCCCCATAGTTAAAGCCCAGTTATGAAGTTGGCTGGGCCGTAAAGAGTTATGGCTTATTCAAACTGGACCAATTTTGGGCCAGATATAGAATTTAGAGTGCATGCGATTTGATGTGCATTTCATAATTTATTTGTAGTTGTAGTGCCATAAATATTGCATATATATATGAGTACATGTGCATGTGTGTGTGTGTGTGTGTGTGTGTGCCTGCCACACCACATACATACATACATATATACATTTGCATTTGGCTAGGGCTTAATGTGTGTCATCGTTTTGGCATTGTCAGCCCTTTTGGTCGCTGTCTAATTGGCCAACTGGCTAACTGACTGACTGACTGACTGACTGAATGACTGACTGAATGACTGACTGACTGAATGACTGACTGAATGACTGACTGACTTGGCAGAGACTCGCAATGCAAGCAATTATGCGGCACTGCGTCTTTGCAACTTATTGAATTTGTTTGCCGCTTTGGCTCTTTTTGGGCCATGATTGCGATGCTGCCAGTTCTTTGGTTATTCGGCAATATGCTTGGCACAATATGACAACGACCACGCCCACACACCCACCCACACACACACACACACACACCCACACCGACGCCCATTTGGCATTTGCATATGAATGGCGGGGCATGCCATGAAAACGAAAGCCATGCAAATCAATAAACAGCCCCCCGCCCACACACACACAACACACACACACACACCCACACACACACACAACACACACACACACACACACACACATGGGAAATGTTGTGCAAGCAGCAAATGGCAGCTGCTGGCGCCCAAAATCTCATTCTGTTGCACACATTTGTTGTGCCTCTTCCTTTTTGCCACGTGTAATCAGCATTTGGGTAAATTTATGACTCTGTTTCTCGACTCCTTGTTGAAATGCATGCGACAGCAAACAGCAAACATCCTTTTGGACTGCAGTTGTGTGTTGCACATTCGATATTAGCAGGTGACATTTCTCAGTGCCACTAAGTGTTGCCTGAGGTGGTACGCTGTCCGAGGTGCCCCCCCACCCCAAACCGTTGCCGTGCCTCAAAAGATATGTACAGCAATCTACAGCGGCATTTCAATTTAAGTTGCCACGTGTCGCCGGCGCACACAATCCAAACTGACACTTGAAGTACAACACAAAAAAAAAACCAACAACAAAAAAAAAGGACAACCCAAAAATAAAAATAAAAATAAAAAGGACAAACTTACTTTGGTGCCCCAAAAATGGTTGCCTGGTTGCGCTTCTATCGGGGCGTCGCAGCACGGCTTAAACCGGCCCCTTTGTTGGCTCTTACTTTATGGCTGCTTACTTTAGGCCTGGCTGCCTGGATCGATTTGCTGGCCAAACTTGTCGCACAAAATGAGCTCTGCTCTGAGGCGCCCCAGCCGCCCATACTATACTATATACATATTTCAATTCAAATAAAACGCTGGCAACGCCCAGCAGGTAGCACAACTGCCACTGCCACAGTCACTGCCACTGCCACTGCCACAGCTCAAAACGAAGGGGGCAAGGGGCCAACTTACCTTTTGGCCTTAATGCCAGCTGACGTGCAGCTGATATAAAACTTAATTAAAGAAATATGCCCCCAAGGCATGGAATCCTTTGCACATCCAACTTTAACGCTAAAAGTGGAGGAGGATTATTTAAAACATAACACTCAGATTACCAGATATTATCTGGCTTATGCTCAAAATCATAGTCGAAAATAGTTATTTTAATAATCGTTTGAAAGCAGCTTGAAACAAAGTTGAGTTTGCATTATTTATTTTTAAATATCAATTTATTTAACTATTCAACTATTGTTCAAAATAAAATGATAAATATATATATATATATTTTATATATATTGTAAATCTAGGAAAATTAAAATTTAGGATGGTCCAACATTTATGGCAATGAATTCAGATAAAACTCAATCAGACATAAGCTTAATACAAAGGTTGGTTTGCATTATTTATTTTTTAATGGAAATTAATTTAATTTTTCAACTATTATTCAAAATAAAACAAGAGAGAACGTTGCAGTCCGACGTAACCGACAGCGAAATACTATTATATCTAATAAATATGTATATGATTTGCATATAAGTGAGAGTGGCATTTAAAGACGGTGAGCAGAATTCGCTGGGAGCAGAATTACACGGAATTTCACTCTTAAATTCCGAAGATATGAGCTTTTCGAGACTTTAGGGACGGGAGTGGGCGTTGCCCAAGAAAATTATAGAGAAGCTTCCTAATAATCTTACTACCCAGTATGGTAACTAACTAACTTAAACTGCGGGGGATATAGGCATTTATTCCAACAAATTTTGGAGATGGATCTTAGTAATGTACCTTCTAAGTTTGGTAACGGTAGCTCTTAAATTGCGGGAGATACAGGCATTTATCGTTTCTTGTGGGCGGGAGTGGGCGTGGTCCAAAATTGCATTTTAAAATTATAGGGAGGAAGTTCCTGTGGGCGGCTGTTGTGGGCGTGGTCCAAAAATTGATATTCCAATCTTTGGAGGAGGTTAACAGCAAATTACCTTCCAAGTTTGGTTAATCTATCTTTAACATTTTCGGAGATATATAGAGCTATCGATTTACAATTTCCGAAATATCGGAATTGTCGATAATAGGCGCAGGTGTGGGCGTGGCACTACAAATTTGTTATCGGTTCTTAAAGGCGACTACCAGTAATATACCTACCAAATTTGACGGGTTTTCTGTCAAGTCTCTATCTCTAAGGGTGTCGGAGAAACGCGCGTTCATACAGACGGACAGACGGACAGAAGTACAGACGGACGGACGGACAGATGGACGGACAGCATGACGGACATTGAACAAAACCAATATACTATTATACCTTTTTGGTATAATAGTATAATGATGTGGTCTGATTGGGTTTTTCTGTGTTTTCCCCAATCCTTCCAGAAATCTTACAAATCTTATAAATATTTTAGTATTTTTTAATTTATTTGTAATTTTAATTTTATTTTAAATTTTATTTAATTCAAATTTTTAATTTTTGTATTTTTGGTTTCGACTGACTTTACTTGAACATAAATAAATAAGTAAATAAGATATATTGTAAATCTGGGAGAATTAAAATGTAAGGTGGTCCAACATTCATGGCAAGGATTTGTAAAAACTCAGATAGAACTCAATCAGACCAAAGAATTTTAAGAGCTAGATAAACTAAGAAAAAATACAAAAATAAAAGATGAGCAAATCTCAGAGATTTCCCGAAGATTTGTTTGCATTGGAAAAGTAAGCAATGAAAGAATCAGTTCCGTTGAGAAGGCATAAATGAGGCAAATCATTTAGTGCTAGTAAAAAAAACAATTTATATGAATTAATGTTGTGTTTCCTTTAGTGGCACATACGCTTAGTTGGCCACAACTATTTTTAATACATGCTGCCAGAACTTGGCTTGTTTTATGATGAAGTGTAATGGTTTTGTCAGCCTTTAACAATTGATATGAAATGTGGCCAACAACAAACAGCTGGGACATTGGGACATCTGCGGGCAGGCAAATGAAATTTAACAAGGCAATTAAGGAGTTGGCATTAGAGTCGTGACAAACGGGAATCTGAAAAGGTTGCCCAAATGGTTGGCCAGCTGGGAGATGGCCTTTTTAGCCTTTGCGTGCTGCCAACAAAGCCACAATATTTGGCAGCAACAAAAGCAACAAAAGCAACAACTGGCAACTGGCAACCGGCAACTGGCAACTGGCAGCTGGCATGTGACGGTTGACCTTGAAATTTATTTCTTAATATAATAAAATGCCCAAAACTATGCAATGTTAAAGCAAACGGACAAAACCTCAACGCATCCATTCACTCTACGCATGCCACGAGAATTGGTATACAAAAATATACAAATGAAACGCAAGCCGCAACTTCCCCCACCCCCCACCCCTTGCCACACCACCACAAACAGCCTTGCGAAATGGCAAATGAAATATTAATAAAAATAAAAGCAACAAAAACGCAACCGCAAAACAAATGAGCTTATTTAAGTCGATGGAGCATGACTAGCAGATACCCTATAATGCGCATATTGTGTGTTTATGTATTACATAATTGATATTGCTATAAATTATATTTTTTTTTAAATTTTTCTTAAATTTTGAAAAAATAAAGTAAGAGTTCTCGAGTCTTTTTTGTTTTTGCTACATGTTCACAGAAATCTAAGATTCTCTTTATTTTATGCCTAATATTATTTTAAACATTATTATTTTAAGACCTTACATTTGAAAACATTTCAGATACTTTATACAATTCATATAAATGAATTTGAAAAACCTATTTCGCTCTTTTAATTCTGTTTTTTTTTTTTTAGAAATTATTTATAAATTTGGAAATTTTATTGTTTAGAAAAATATTTCTGAAAAATAGAATAGACGCCTTTGTAGAATTAAATTTTTTCTTTTGTTTATCTAGAAACTAATTCTAAAAACACCAAAAATGTTCTAGGTTTTATTTTATTTATTTATTTATTTGTCAACTAAAGTCAGTCGACACCAAAAATACAAAAATTAAAAATTGGAGTTAAATTAAATTTAAAATAAAATTAAAGCTTTAAATAAATTAAAAAATAATAAAATATTTATAAGATATATAAGAATGTATATTTATTATTATTATTATTTTTTTTTTTTATTTGAGATTTCTAAGATTTCTGAGGATTTTTACAATTATGCACTATATTTTTTCGTAGTGTAGAAACAAATGGATTTCAAACTGGAAATCGGTTTATAAGAAATTAGGTGGGAAACGTAGGAAGTTATCGAAAAGAAAGTTGCTTAGCAGATGCTATTCCTGTTCTATATATACATATGTATATCTTTATGTACAAATGTCACATACTGTGGCTCAACTTCAATATACCCCTTTTACGCATTCCGAATGGGTTGAGGGTGTTGTAAAGAAAATCAAAATGCAATAACTGTAAACAAAGAGGGTTTTTTTATGCTATGGATTGTGGTTAAAGTGCGTCGCATGAAAAAATAACGGGAAAATGTGTATCGATTGAGAGCCTGCATCCACTTGTGGCTCGATTATCGTTTAACCCTCCCCCTTCTCTCCCTCTCTCTATCTATCTCTGTCTCTATCTCTGTCTCTCTTTCTCTGTTCGATTTCAGCTGGTGATTGGAAATTCTGATAGCTGGCGAAATTGTTGGTAGTTGAGTAAATGAAGCAGTGCTTCCTGATTTCTCATTTAGATTATTGGCTCAATATCGAATCGGGGAAATTCAATCAATTCGTACTTTATGTAAACATTTTTAAATTTATATTTGCTAAAAACATTTTCTAGTATACAGCTAAAAGCTTAATAAATATTTAAATGTTCAAGTGTGTGCACTTTGGTGACCTTTTTCATTAACAACATTTGGCACAGATGTGACGTCACATTTGTGACACAGTGCGAAAGACCACAATTTACTATATATATATATATATATATATATATATTTATATATATATATATATATATGTGGTATATTGCTGTGCGATATGAAAACTTAGAAACGGCGCCAGTAAAAAGCTAGACAAAATGGCTGAGGCGCAGTTAGCAAATAGACACTAACACACACACACCCTAACACACACACACACACACACACACATTTGTGAGCTGTTAGTTTTTGGCACAGCTTGTGGCACATTCAAGAATTCGCAGCGAGTGCGAAATGTTGCGAAATGTTGCGTATTTTGCAACTTTTGTTGTGTTGCAAGACTGAAGGACACGTTGCGTATGCGCAATATTTTGAATACCAATCGTGTCCCGCGGGAACTGGCTTTGTTGTTGCCGGAAAGTAGCTAAGCTCGCTACCGACCGACTTGCCAAATGACAAGCTCTTAATTAATGTGCCAAACAAGGGTAAACCGCGAACTATTCGAACTGAACTGAACTGAACACACATTCTGCAGTCTACCTTTGATATCCCCAGACGAATACAAATTTAAACAACAACAAAACAACAAAATAAACAAATAAAATATTAGTAATAGTAACCAGAGCGCACTGTGGGAAAATCGGCGTTTTTCCTTTTGAAGTTGCGAACAACGGAAATGATTTTTGATCAGAAATTTTCTTCACTCAATTTTATACATTATAAATTATTTACCAGTCAGTTTACCAGCTACAAAGGTCTACTGGTATAGCTAAAATTGTATATTATATATGTTATCTAATAATATTATTATATATTATTAAATACAAATTGCTTAAACTTGAATGGAAATGCTGATCATAATTCGTATTGCAAATTTGACATCTCTGAAAATACGTTTTCCAAAGTTTCGCATAATTTTTAAGTACTGTTTAGATTTATGGGTATCTTAGAAGACACACAATCTTATCTCATCTCATCTCTTAATTGCTATTAGCATATCCCAATATCGTTGAATCTTAGAGATATATGTTTATTTATTTTAAATATATAGATGAAATTACCCATAGTGCATCGCCCAGACAGCAGAGACGCATGTGACTTGCAACTTCCGTTTCCGGCCAACAGCGCCGCAAGACAATAACAAGAATAATATATACTAGAGTGATCCATATCAGACTAAAAGATACCCTGTAGCCAAGCTTCAATTTTCGAGGTACACAAGTCTCCATATGAAATTTAGATGATATTAAAAATAAAAATTAAAAGAAATCAGCCAATATAAAATTATATATACAAAATTTGGCAAATATATATATATATCTAATTTTGTTTTTACTTAAAGTGCGGGGTATATTTAATAAATACACAACCAATATACCCTTTGCAATCATTTGGGATCTGTATTTAAAAATCGATACGAAAATGATCCGAAATTACCACAAATGAATGCAGCTTTTGGGCTTGTTTCTAGTCCTGACAGAGCTGTTGAAATTTATTTGGATTACGACACAGCAACAAGGACACACACACAAACACACACACACAAACACACACACACACACTTTCAAAATAGAAGGCACTAAATTAACGAAATGAATCGAGTTCCCTCTCAAAGCTCATTTATTAGTTGTTATTGTTTTATTTGTCTTTGCCTGGATTTTTCCTATTTTCCTATTTTCATTTATTTATTTTTATTTTTTTTTTTTTTGATCATTAGCATTTAGCTGACTTCTTAATTAATGCCACGTAATTAGCTGTGTTGCCTGCTGACGACGGCAGGTGGCGCCAGCGAATACAAATTGCTAAAACATCGGAAAGACCTATAGAAGAGTGTAAGTAGAGGGACGGTGGGTGCGAGGGGGGGGGGGGGCAAGAGTTGAGAATATAAAAATAGAATATTGCGCTTCGTTATAATTAAAATGCGACAGAAAAAATTGTTCAGAGACTTTAATATAATTATAATGAGCGTAATTATGCAAAGGAAATGGGCAACGCAGGTAAAAAGAAAGAGGCAAAAAATCAATAGCATAAGTCAAGGCGTTGCACACAGATACACACACACACACACACACACATACAACAGACGATGTTCGCTGTCTTGTGGGGCAGCAGTTTTCCTTTTTGGCTGGCGTCGTTAATAAATTTTCCATAGCATTTTAGTTGGCTCTGTTCTACAATTTTTATGGCCACAATAAAATGCAAGTTGCCGGCTTCTTTCAGGCCTGGCGACAGCTAACTTCTTTCCCTCTCCCTCGATCTCTCCCTCTTGCTATCTCCATTTCACTCTCTCTCTCTCTCTTACTTTCTCTGTCTCTTTCTCGCTATTTGTGGGATTTGAATTGGGGGAGGGGGGGCTGTAAGTATATTGCGCACGCGATGCAAGTAAAAGAGCGTCAGCGGCTGCCTCTTGCCGCGCCCCATCTGCTGCTGCCACAACACCTGCCACACACCCTCAACCTCATGCCACACACACAGTTAAATATATATCGATAATACACTCACTATAAATGAATATAATTGTTGGCTATCTTAACAACAAATCGATGATGATTCCGCTTGAAACTTGTTGTGAATAGTCGAAATTTGCATTTTAATCGCTTGCCGACTTCTCATTTTATTTGTGCATTATTTTTTATTTATTATATTATTTTTATGTTTTTATTGATAAATAAATAAGTGGTAAATGGAGATGTTCAAAAGGAAAACAGTTCATTTGAATTGCTATATTTGCTATTTGCTATTTGCTGAATTGATTTAGCTTCAAATTGTAGTTCCTAGAAATTTCCTCATTCATAATAAAAATGTAATTATTGTAATACATTTTTTTTTTCCAGATTATGAAACTTTATATTTATTTTTATTTATTAACACTGCCAACATTATTTTTTCGCTGAGTGTAGATGCAGCAGTTTTGTTTTGTTTGTGTGTGTTTGTTTTTTTTTGGGTCGGTTTTGTATTTATTACATTTCAATATTTGGCATGTTGCTCGTGGTTCGTGTCGCAAACTTTTGAAATTAGGCGGCATGCAGCAAAGTGTGGATAGTGTAGTGTAGCAAGGGGGGCGGGTTGGGTTCTGGGGTAACGGGAATTTACTGACTTGCATAGCTGGCGGCGCCACATATGCAATGCTATTTCTTGTTAAATTATAATTAAATGAAACTCAACTGTTCCTGTGTGTGTTTGTGTGTTAGTGTGTGTGTGTGAGTGTGTGTGTGTGTGTGTGTGTGTGTGTGTGTGAGTGTGTGCTTGTGAGGGTGTGTGTGACTTGGTGCAAATGGGTTGAGGATTGACGGACTGCTGGGTCTGCGTGCTGTCGCTGCATTGGAAAGCATTTCGAACTGTCCTTCAGCAAAGTTGTTGACTTCGAGTTAAAGCGGGGCGTGGCAAATGGTAGAAAACATCAACAACAACAACAGCAACAACAATGAACATATATTGTAACTATGCATGACCGGCATCCAATTAATGTCGAAACCTAAATTGTTTAGGCTTTGATTGAATTAGCCCGGGCGTTGTCCTGGCATTTTAAAGCCTGACAACTCTACCCCAACTGGCAATCAAAATATCCTTATGCACATTTACCAGGAATTCGATTATACACATTCACTCTTCTACAAATACAATCAATCCAATTAATAATCGAGGCAATTCCTGAACTCGGCAAATGCAACTGCTCTGATTATTTTCTTGTATGGGGCATCTCAGATTTGGAAAACAAGTTATTGAAACTAGAAAAAAAAATAGCTGACGAGCTACTAAATTAGGCGGCTTTGATAAGTTTATTTTTAAAAATCAGAAATGATCTTAAATTATGTAGTGTATTTAGGGGTTTTTACACATGTGCTGCTGCAATTGCATCTAGACTCCTTATCCTATCATTTTATTTGCTTTGAAGGACTCTTGCCGTTTATAGTCTTACTTTCCATCTATCTGTCTATCTATCTTCTCGATTTACGTAATCCTTATTCCTGTAAGATTCAACATTCTAACCCCTGTTGAACGGGCCACACGGACATAGTGGCCGACAGGCAAGTAAGATTGGGTGCAGAGAGACCCCTAATAGGACCTGAACCATATTGTGGCATTGGAAGACACACAATACGGCAGGAACTCAGAAACTCAGAACTCAGAAAAAAAATAATCTTAGAATACTCACCGGACACTGTAGACTAAGAAGTCACTTAGCCAAGCTAGGTATAAATAGTAGCGAACTCTGGAGGTGCTGTGAATGTGAGGAAGAAGAGTGTGTCGCCTTATTGAGGAAAAGATGTAGTATCCTAGGGACGCATATCATGAAACTCAATGACATAGTAGCCCTCAACCCAATACAGATTCTAGCATTTGTGCAGGAGCTTGAGTTAATGGAGGAGCTTTAAGCCCAGAAGGGGGCAGAATGGATCTACTAGGTCGCATTGCACATATCCCGAACTTAATAAAAAAAACCCCCGTTGAAATCGTAGCACATCCAGATCTAGTTTACAGATCAGAAATGCTCTCTACTGCTACTAACATACTTTTGCACAACTTTACATATATATTAATATATATTCATATATATATTAATATATATTCACATATATATAAAAACAATTAGGCCAATGGGTTAAGGATTTTTCGTTATAGGGCTCTTTCGACCAGACCAAATTTTTACTTATTTTTTAAGCTGATTTTTCATATAAACTGTTCCGATAACAATAAATATAAACTTTATTTGTTTGCTAATTGTTCGATTTAAAATTAAAGTTATTTTCATAGGCATACAAGGGAGCCGGCATTCCTTGAGGTCATTTGACGTCTGTTAGTGGCAGAAGCGACTTCTTGAACTCCTCCTTCCACTCCAGATGCCATTCAAAGACACCCTTGATGGCGACTTGGCTTTTCACAGCCGGCATCTATCGTCGCTGGTTGTCGTTATTATCATCGTTATGCGGCTTGTCGTCATTATTGGCTTCAGTTTGAGTTTTCCGCTAAACAGCTGTTCGTGTTTGCCACGCAGCAGTCGGCAGAGAGTCGGCTCCGTTAGCAGCTGTTGTTGTTGTTGCTGTTGTTGCTGCTGCTGCCACAATTTGTGTGTGCGGCGCCTGCGCCATTGGAAGCGGCTAAAGGTTTGTCACATGTTTTTGACTCGAGACCACATCGCATGTTGCTTCCAATGTGCCACAAAAGCCAGCACCAGCACCAGCATCAGCAGCAACAGCAACGATTGCCGCGAATTGGAAATGTTGCGCACTATGGCAACGACGACCCTGCAATCGTGCCGCCGAGTAGCAAACAGAGCAGAGCAGAGCAAAGCAAAGCAGAGACCCAACTGAGACAGCCAGCCAGCCAGGCAGGCAGGCAGACAGCCCAGTTAGTCAGTTAATCAGTCGAGAGCCATAAATTTGTGCAACTGTCAAAGTTTAAATGTGAAATTGTTTTAAACATTTGCCAAGTGTGTCGCGTTCGGTTGTGGCAATCAATCAGTTAACCAGGCCCGTTACAGCTGCCGAAGCAGGCAGCATCACGAACACGTTCAAACCTGTCCAAACATCAGCAGCAGCAGCAGCAGTGATAAAAAAATATATAAAATAATTATATAAAAATCAATATCCGTCTAAAGTTTATTTTGGTTTAACTCAAATGAAACTTCGAGTTGAACAACAGGCAAATAGCAAAACAACAAAAACAACAAAAACAACAACAGAGCAACAACTACAACAAAAACATCAGTTAGAACAGTGAAAACAACAAACAGTTGTTTGAACAGCGACAAAAAGTCCACTAAAATTTAAAAACAAAAAAAAATACATTCATTAAAGTTACTAACAAAAAAAAAAAATAATAGAAAAAATAAAAAATAAAATACAATAATTTGCACGCAAAACTGCTAAGCATCATTTTAAAATTCTAGCACAAAAATTAATTTGTTGCAAAGCATATTAACAAAAAAAAAACTACACAAATTAAACACATTTTAAAATTAAACAATTTAAATTCCTAAATTATAAAACAACTTTCTTAGCGTTCTATGTAAGACTGCTTTCGCTGTAATATTATTAAAAACAAAACAATTACAAATAATATAAAAATATAATATTAAACAATTATCACACATATTAAAAACAAACCGTCTGACAAAAAAAAAAAAAAAAAACTATTACAACAAAATTTACAATAAATCTCAAAAAAAAAACACATCAAAATTAAAACATATGCTGAATAAAAAATGACTAAAAAAATAAGTCGCTCCATCCATACTGAAAAGTGAAGCTGAACACAAATTATACATACATATATAAGATATATATATATATAAACAAAAATATTTTAAAGGTTAGTATTTTAAAAAAAGTGTATTTTTTTTTACTTATTGTTTAAATGTATAAAATATTATAAATTATTATTATAATATATATAAAATATGTATGTCATGCATAAAAAAAACATAAATTTCTTAGGATCCTTTCTCTATATGCCCCTTTTGTTGCAACAGGAAGAGGAAGCAAAGTCAGCTGATTGTAATTTCATTGGGCAAAGTTTATTTGCATTATGCATTTTGTTGCACATTACATGGGGCAAGCTGTTGGACCTGATTTAGACTTTAAATTCCAACGGTTGATTGAATGTACAGCTGAGCGAGCCACACACACACACACGCACACACACAGACGCACGCACACACCAGCTGTTTGTGGCGCCCCATCCGGAGAACGTGAGTAGCCCTTGCTGAGTGGCAACAGCCGGCAAGCAGAAAGCGGCGGCAAAATCAATATTTACTCTGCTGGCAGCTGTTTGCCAGTATGCCCTGTGTGTGTGTGTGTGCTGTGTGTGTGCTGTGTGTGGGTGTGTGTGATTGTGGAAGTTATCTGTTATTTGCAAAATCAGATGGTTGTCGTCTGGCTTCCAGGCAGGTCAGAGAGCGTATTTGCCCGTGTTTCCCTAATTTGAGTGAAATCAGATCCGATTTGCATGCTATATTTTTGTTATGGTAGCGAGTTAGTCCTGAACCGATAGGACGATCCTCGAGGATGCATTTGAAATAAGAGGCTTGTGCTGCGACTGGTGAGCGGTTGACTGGAAATTGCGTAATTTAGTTAGCGTTGCCCAATCGCATATCGCAAACACACTGAGCGCCTTCCAGTCAGTCGCTCCGGTCGGCGTTTACCGGCATTTCAGCTCTTTGCCCGACGGCACGTCGTTAACGATATCGTGTCTCCGGCTGCCTATCCGCCGTACTGTCTGCCGCTTGACGGTGGCCAGCGACTCAGTTGTTATCCCAGTGTCAATGTGCATTATACGAATACCAAACAAAAGAATATTCACATACTAAATGAACTAAAAAGTACGTAAACTCAAACGTAAATATATATGTATATATATATATATATATATAAACATATTATATATATATTTACTAAACTATGGAAACACGTAAATATTACATAAAACATATATTATTATTATTATTACTACTGTTTTTTTTTTAATATTATTATTATTATTACTATTTATAATAGTTCAACCAACTGAAATTATGTGTTCTTTTCAAAAAAGATTAAAAACTTTATAAGGAGTAATTTTTTTTTCCAATTTTTAATTTCATTAATTAATTTGAATATTATAATTTCGAAAGCAAAAATTGTTAAATAACTGTAAAATACAGGAGTTCATCTTTGTCCGCAGTTGTAAAATAAAACCATATATATATAGTTATATATATATATATATATATATAGTAGGACATCACACTTGTGCTACCCTAAATGTAGGCTATACGATTGCTTGCTAGCCTTAAGCTATCTTGGAGGGTTGGGTTGGGGCAGAGTTATCCCCACCCCAATCGGTGTGTGTGGAGTCGAGTACTTAATGCGCCAACTCCAAAAATTCAAAGGCGGCATATCGAAAAATCGACGACGACGACGACGACGTCGGCGCTGACGAGAATGACTGGCAAAATGTGATGCCGGCGAGGAGCGGCTATTTATCGGTCGGTCTGTCTGTCTGTCTGTCGGTCGGTCGGTCGGTCTATGGCGTCAGTAATGCGGCGAGTCCAAACGAAACAGAACGAAACAGAACGAAATGGAAACGAATGGAAATTGAAGTGAAACGAATGGAAACGAATTGATACGAAGTGTAAGCGGCGAGTTGAAGCGTTCGGCAGCCGGCCGCAAAAGTCGCATGGATGACGAGGATGAGGACGAGCCTTCTTCGTCCCAGCTGAGCCAGCAACAACAACAACAGCAACAGCAGCAACAACAACAACAACAGCAACAGCAAAAGCAACAGCAACAATCTGAACATTATTTACAATAGATTTGGCAATGCCGCACGCAGACGCAGCCTGGAAAAAGTTCCAATAACGGCAAAACACGAACAACGACAACAACAACAACAACAACAACAACGACAACAAAAATACAACAGCAATAAACGGCTGAAGTTGCTGTGCAGCCATAACGGTGACTACTCGTCGCCGCTGCTGCTGTCGCTGTCGCTGTCGCCGTCGCCGTCGCAGCAGTCGCACAGTGAAAACTAAAACGGCGACGCCACTTCGTGCTGCGAGTTGTTCCGGCCAAAGATTCAGTCGTCGTCGAGCTTTCAAAACGTTTGCATCAAAGGAAAAAATCACACAAGCATTGAGGCAGCAGCAGCCAGCAACAGCAGAAGAAGAAGAAGAATTCGCAACACCAACAGTAGCAGCAGCAGCAGCAGCAGCAGCCGCAGTTCTACCAACAGTAGCAGCAGCAGCCGCAGCAGCAGCAGCAATAAAGTAAATTAAAGACAACAACAACAAAAAAAAACAAAAAAAAAGAAGTTGTCAAAGAAATCTTCGTATTTTTTTTAAAGTTGTTTTTTTTTCTTAATTTTTTTTCCTGTTACAGTTGTTTGGCGTGCAACTGATTGTTGCAATTAAAGTGACACAATTGTTTTTTTTTTTGGTTGGTGCTCAACTTAAGTTAACTTCAAATTCAACTCCTGCCATTTGGTATATGCAACTTATTTTTGTGGTTGCCACTTGGTCGGAGGCTTTTGTGGCTTCCTCAACGGTGATATCATATATCCAAATTCAAGTCATAGTCTGTGAGTGTGTGTGTGTGTGTGAGTGAGTGTGTGTGTGTGTGTGTGTGTTAGTTTGTATGTGTGACCTATTGATTCTACAACTTCCTCTGCAGTTGTAAAGTTTGGTTCATGTCCGTTCCATTGCGTCTACAGTTGCAACTTCAACTTCCAGTTTGTCAGCGGCTCTCGTACGTTGCACGTCTGTGATTCTGATTTGTTGATTCAACATTTTATTTTATATATTGTTTTTTTGTTCCGGGTGCGATCTGTTCAAGTGATTGCTGCAGTTATTTGCAAACCAATCAACCAATTCCTAGTTGCAAGCACTGCTCCAGTTTTGCGTGACTTCGCTGCAACCAAATTATAATTAGCTTGAAAATGCTATTAAAAAATCAAGATCGATTTTATGTAACGCTTGCAATAAATTGGGTCCCCCAATTTGGGACCTAAGTGAAAAGAGTTGTATTTTTTTCTCAATTGAAAAATTACAGTCTGAAACGAAGAACTCCAACTTTGATAGATTTGGAGTACAAATATTCGATTCAGACATGCATCGTTTTAGAAAATCAATAATTAAGGGTTAGTGTAGGCCTAGAGAAGAGTGAGGCAAGATATAACAAGAGAGAACATTGCAGTCGGGCGTAACCGATTGCGAAATACTCTTCCATCAATATGGCTTACCATCTGATAACAGGTGTCTCAGAACAAGGTGGGTGCAGCCAAGTATCCTCCGATCCTTGAAGGAGCTTCCTAGCAATATATTCTGCTGTTAAATTTGAGATAGATATGGTGTTTTCTGAATTTTGACCAAAAAGAAATGTTGGACGAGTTTCCTAGTAATCTTCCATTCAGATTTGGTAACTGAAGCTCTGAACTTAGGAGAAAAACCGGGGTCTTCAGAATTTTGAGGCCGGGAGTCGGTGTTTTTGAAGGGTGACTCTAGCTTTCAAATTGTGCAAGATTTATGGTTTTATCGATTTGCACTAACAGGTGTATCGGTTTGGGGAGGCGGAGTGGGCGTGGCCATCCAATTTTGTTTATTGATCTCTTAGGGTAGTTACTTTCAAAATTTGGTGACTAGCTTACAAAATGTGAAAGAAAATAACTTAAAATCGGCGATAGATATAGCCATAGCCGATCCTTGAAGGACATTGTCAATAACCTACCATAAAATGTTTCTAAAAAATAATACAAATATTTCTGATTTAGTGGAAAACCTTTCTAAATTTTAGACATTTTTTCCCTATATTTATAAATAATGTCTAAAAACTAGAAACCCTTATTTTATTTACTAAAACGATTCAATTCAAATTAGGACGATTTTCTTCTTTAGATTAGATTGTAGATAAAGTGATCTTTATTTTAGTTTCTAAAAATTATTGCAATTGTTGCCCCACCCTCCAAACCCCCACTTCCCCCATTTAGTCGTCTGCTCTTGACTTTAGCAGCTGCTGTTTTTAGCCGTGGTGTTTCTTATATATTTATATGAGTCAAAATAGCGAAAAAGACAAGAGAAGATAAAATGAAGAAAACTCATCAATCAAAACTTGTGCAGATCCCAAGGCGTCCACCAGCCCAACCCAACCAGACGAAGACCCACAGAGATATCGCCCTAGCAAATCCAAATTTTATTGCATCTCCGTCACAGCACTCTGAAGTGAAAACTGAAAACTGAAAAGCGCTGGGAGGGAAATGGGAGTTGGGTGCTGGGAGATGGAAACGCTGAGTGCTCAAAAGGCCCAGCACTCATGACTATATTTATGTTGGGACGAGACAAGTGTAGCTGCATTTGCCGGCGACTCTTTTCGGGTGAATCATCGAATGGAGAGACTGGCAAAAAAAAAAAAAAAAAACAAAAAAATCAACAACTCAAAGGCAGCGTCAGCGGAGCGCAACGAGAGCTGCAAACGGGGGCAGGTGGCATGGGGCACGTATACCAGGCACGCGACCAAGTCCAAGTCGCAAGGAAGCCACAACAGCTGCAACAACAACAACAACAACACCAACACCAACACCACAGTGCAGGATTACAATAACAACTACGGCGAAACATAAATTTCCAAAGGAGTTTTTCTGCTTGTTGTTGTTTTCTTGTTGTTGTTGGTTTTATTTTGTTGTTTTTGTATTTTCATTTTTGTTGTTTTGTTTTATTGCTGTTGCTTTTTATAGTTTTCACATTCAGTCAGGCAACGCCAGCGCCTGATGACGTCGACGGTTGCCGTTGCCAGGGTGCGATGACGACATCCATTTGGGGTGTGTGCTTGTGTGTGTGTGTGTGTGTGTGTGTGTGTGTGGTGTGTGTGTTGCATATGTGCTAAATGCTGTTGTTGTTGTTGGTGTTGCCAACAAAACGGCCAAAGTTCAATGCATTTATATGCGGAGCCTGTCTATGGCTTTTTATAGTGGCTCGTCTGGGCTGATGGAACTGGACCCGGGTACTATGAACTTGTGCCGGCCACCGCCTGGGGATTGGAAATGGGTTTGGAATTGCAATTTGAATGTATGTTGCCACATGTGTGTTGAAAGTAGCTAAACCAATATTGAGTGGCTCATACATTTAAGTATTGGCTAAACGGAAAAACAAGTCAAATGTTATTGCAAAAAAATCCAAAAATATCCATTGTTCCAAGTAACACTAAAGTTAATCCAAAAATATAATTTTTTCCTTATTGTTTAGTAACACTAAAGTAAATGTTTTCTTTCACAAATTCAATTCCAAGTAAATCGTAATTTTCATCTAGTTTGAATTTGTGTATTCAGATCAGGGTGCTATATCGATAGGTTTTGATTCCGATTCTTGTGCAAAAATTCCGGTAAAATAAATGCAGTATTATTAAAGATAATACGATCCCGAGAGAATATTAGTTGCTTTGTGTACTTTTTATATACTATATATACTATGTATAACACTAAATTGAAGAAGTTTTTTCAAACATACCATTTTGAAATCAAAAATTTCTTAAAGGAGAAATCTATCGTTAAAGAAATATTTGAATTTTTTTTGGAAAAAACACGTTTATCCTAAAAAAAACATGTCTCCGAATTTAAATTGAATCTACTATGTTTAAGATCTTTGTTTTCTTTTTTTTATTACTCCAATTAAATATATTCAATATATATATTTATTAAGTTGATATTTTATTAAAATAATAATCTAATTTGATCTAACTAAGTTCCTTTGGTTTCTCTTATATTACAGATTTAATGAAATTCAACTAGCAAACGATTAAAGCTAAAAGAAAATATTACTATATCCAAAGAAGTCGAAAGATACACAAAAAGTTATAATAATAAAATAAAAGAAAATTAATAAAATAACATAAAGAATAAATAGGCGCAACTCACAAGCATAAAAAACTGAGAATACATTTTCAGGCTAAAATCACATACACACAATCACACACACCCACACACATTCACACACACTTAAAAATCCAAAGAGACAATTATTATTAAATTAAATATTAAAAAAACCAAAAAAACATTGCTACAAGTAAAAGCTAGTCCAAATCTACAAAATAACAACATAAAAAAACAAAACGAATAAAATATTATATTTAAATCATAATATTGAAAAACAAAAATCAAAAATAACAACACGCCAATTGCCGCATTATTTACTCAAAGAAAAAAAAAACACAAAAATTAATCAACAATTTCGAAAACGAAAAAAAAGCATAATTTAATTTCAACAAAAACCAAAAGTAAAAAAAAAATTAACACAGCTTCACAGTGTGCACAATAAACAACAAAACGAAAAGAAAATTGCAAGAAAATTAAAAAAAAAAACCAAATACACAAAAAGAAAAAAAAAAACAATTTAGTAAAAAATTCAGAGACTAAAAAACAAAAACAAAAACAACAAAAAACACCAAGTGAAGAACTCATATAAAAAACGCCGGAGTCACGGCCAGCAAACAGAAAGTACAACAAACAACAAATAGCTCTAACAAGAAAAAACTACACAAAAAAAAAACAAAAACGAAGTGCGGCGTGTGAAGTGAAGCAGCAACAACTGCCACGCCCCGCCTGTCACCCGCTCAATTGCCACAGCAGCAGCAGCAGCAGCAGCGGCAGCGGCAGCGAAGATTGAGCTTCGGACGTTTTACCGCAAAATTTCCAAGAAAATTTGACGTGCACAAAACGCCACGCAAGCCAAAGACAGACAGTGAGAGCGAGAGAGATATACAGATATACAGCCAAAGTGTGCGAAAGAGAACGATAGTGTTTGTGCCGAGTTTCAAAAACTCAGCAAACAAGCAGCTAAACGCCAAGTGCTACGTTTTTTTTTCAAGTGTACGGCTAGGAATTTTTTTAGTGTGTCCGTGCCAGTGACTAAAACAGCCACAACTGTGATGGGAGATCGGCCAAAACCAACAACAAAAACGACAACAACGACAACAACAGCAACACCAACAACAACTAAGACTACAACAACACCCCCGGCTAGTGAAGCAGACATGATGGCAGACGCCGCTCAAGCCAACGGCAACGGCAATGGAACTGGAACTGGCCATGCCGCCAATCCCATGGAGCCCGGCACGGCTGGTGGCCAGGTGGTGGAGACGGCAGCGCTGCCACCGCCCACTGGCAATGTGGCACCGGATGACGGCGGCGTTGTTGGCGGCGATGCAGGCGGCCAAAATACCGCCGCTGCCGGTGATGCTGGCGAAGATGCGGCAACTGATGCTGGCGCCAGCTCATTGCCGCCATCGGAAATTGGCGGCCGTCCGCCATTGGATACGGCCTGCTCAGATGGCGGTGGCGTCTCCAGTTTGGCCGGTGGCATTGTGGGACCACCGAGTCCCCTAACTGGCTGCTATCTGCTCATTGTGATGGGCGAGCCGCATTCCGAGGAGCACAAGGACAACATTTTGCAGCATTTGCTTAAGGGTAAGTGCCACTACCATATCATATCGATCCATTAGCATCGAGAAAACATCAAAGCTGCACGTAGATATCCCCATCCCCATCCCCATCGCACATCCCACATCCCCTCCTCCCACATACCTAATCCAAGTTAAACAAATAACAAACTTTGTCTGGCTCATCAGCATAAATTATTTGGATTGCTCTCATAGAAAGTTTGCACATGCAAATGGGCAGCTGGAGATGTGGGAGAGGGGATTGGTTTGCATGGAGTTACACATGAGTAAATGACGTCGCGTGCCGATCCAATTGAATACAATCTAATCCGATTCCAATTGCGATTCCAATTGCAATCCAATTCCAATTCAAAAATTCACATTCACTTCTAGCCCGCTGCGAGTTGGCCATTTTCACACTTTGCTGGCTGCCGACATGGCGTTTAATTAGCTGCCCACTGTCAGGTGCTACTCCTCCTCCTCCTCCTCCTCCTCCCTCCATCCATCTCAAGCATATCCATTCAGTGCTTACCCAACCATTTTCAAGGCACGTCAGTGGCCAGTTTTCATAGTCAATGGCCAGCCGTGGTTTTTGGTTTAGACTTGGCTTGTTGCTCAGTTTTTTTTTTTTGTTCTTATTTTTCCGTTTTTCCTCCGCTTACCACTTACTGTTCATTATTCATTTTTCATTTGCCGCTGCTTGCAACTAGCCGTTTTCTTGCTCATTTTCACTTGCCTCCGACAACTGTGGCACAGTTTTCTGCCTTCCACACAATTATCTTGAGTGCTGGCCGTGGCATATGATGACTGATTGCCACTAAATACTGCCACAATATCTCATATACATAAATCATAATTACATTCTTCTACATATGCAATTATATATATGTATTAAAAAAAACCAACATATATATACATATAGCAAAATTAACCTATTGAAAAACTGATTAAAAATGCGGTTCAGGTTTAGCATCGATTTAATAAGCGGAGTGGCAAAAAGTAGGATAAAATGTATCTTTACATCTGTTTTTATGTGGCATAGGTAAAAGATTAAAATTATCAAATTATCATATCTAAAAAAAAAATCAAAATTAATATTAATTAATTAATATTAAATAATATGTAAATGCAGAATCATGACAAGCCTACAAACTGTTCGATTAAAGCATGATAAAACAAGTAAGATGCTGTAGTCGGGTTGGCTCGCCTACGATATACCCTTAACCAAGTTGTTAAATATATTCTAGTTTTATTGGACAGTTTTCATTTAAGATGATTTGTACGCAAATGTTCAGTTCTGCAAGTGCATTTCTTACAGAGTATTTTCACTCACAAGCCCGATCTGATCTAAACTGGCTTGCTACAAGCACGTGCATATACATACAGTGGCTCAAGGCTTATTGTAAGCAGCGACAAGAAAAAAATTTAATTGCCTGTCATAAACTCATTTTTCATAATTTTTCAAAAATTCCAAAGACCGATGGCAGGTACATATATGAACCACCGAAATGATTTTATGACCCTAATAAACGGGACTTTCCACACCCGTTAGGTCGGGTTATGTAAGAAGACCTAAGTTTTTGGGTAAAACCCTTTGGGAAACAGTTACATTATTTACAGTTAGGTCGCCGAAAACCCGGGTTTTCTGCCAAAAGTTGAATGTTTTCGGTAAGAATAGACCAATCCTCGATAGTCAGTTTAGTTATATTCTGCATCTCGAGTGGAACACGCCTACAAGAACAATGGGCAAACGGACTACCATTGATCAACGGAAACTCGTCCTGGAACACTTCAAAAATGGATATTCACATCGCCAAATAGCTGAAATGGTCAATCTAAACACCTCAACTGTATTCCACATCATTTGGAGTTTCGTCGACGAAAATTGGACAGAGGACAAGGGCGGAATTGCACCAAACCCGATTTTCACCGAGCAGGACGAGCCAAGGATCATCAAGATTTCAAGGGGAAATCTTAAGCTATCGGCTCAAAAACTGACTCAATAGGTGCAGGATGAAATAAGGAAAAAGTTCAGTATGGGAACTGTGCTCCAAGTTCTGCGCAACCATGACTTTAAGGCCCAAGTACCACGGAAAGAGCAATTTATATAAGCAAAAAATACAGGGTATAGGATGACGTTCGCCAAAATCCACTTGGGCAAGGATTTGGAGTTCTGGAACACAGTCATATTTGAATATGAGTCCAAATTCAACATTTTTTGCCAGGACGGATGGAATTATGTGTGGCGACACTCCAATACTGATCTGAGTCCCAAAAACTGAAAGGCAACAGTCAAGCACTGCGGAGGAAGTGTCCTGGTATGGGCATCTATCTCGGCAGCCCGCGACTGAAATTTTGTGATTATTGAAACAACAATGGACAGGAATGTATACTTCAATATACTAAAAGAAAATTTACTCCAAAGTTCCGAGAAACCGGGAATCCCACGTACTTTCCGGTTTTACCAGGACAACGACCCCAAGCATAAGGCCGGAATAGTACAGTCCTGGCTTATCTGGAACTGCCCCCACGTGATAATTCCACCGGCCCAGTCTCCAGACTTAAATGTTATTGAAAATTTGTGGGCTCTGCTGGAAAATAACATCCGGAAACACAAGATATCAAGCAAACAGGATCTCAAAAACGCTCTTCTGGAGGAGTGGAGCAAGATCAGCCCAGAAACTACCCGGAAGCTGGTATCTTCCATGAATAATAGGTTAAGGGAAGTTGTCAAGGCTAAAGGATATCATACTAAGTATTAACATCCTTATTTAAGCTTTTATACGCCAAATATTTAACTTTTCTTAAGACTGTTTCCTTTGATCATTGATCTGTATTTTTGAGATTTTTACAGTTTTTGACTAATATTAGTTAATTAATTAATATTTTAATAAAAACTAAAGTTTCTTTTCAAATGTGATATAACATTAAACAAATTGGCATTTAAACATTTTGAATTTGTTTCCTTGTTTAAACTTTATAGCACTTTACATTTTTTGCTTGTCGCTGCTTACAATAAGCGTTGAGCCACTGTACATACATACACACATACAGACATAGTAGTTATCGGGGCTCTGCAGAATACACACAAATGTATTGACGCTAGCGTCGATTATCATGCCATCTCTTTCTCACACATGCGATTGCCTATTTATATGTATACAGAAAATGCTTGCGGGTGCTGATAGAAATAAGATCAATATGAAAATATATCTTCGACTATAACTTTGGTGTTTCTTATCCGATCTTAATGAAATTTCGACAGTTGATCAATAATATGTATATGCATGGTATGTATAAAGAAGCCTATGCCTCTTAAATTGTGGAATTTATTGCTATCGAAAATCGAAATGTATCGATAATGCGGCAGTTACACGAGAACTTACATTCCAAATTTGAAGTCGCTCTTATAGTCTCTGATATCCGCGCGTCAGAGATGCTTCCTTTTGCCTGTTACATACATTTGCACAAAACCATTATACCATTTTTACCCATTTTTAATGGGTTAAGGGTATAAAAATGACAATTTAGAAAATAGATATTATTGATCCAATGGCCAAATGTCCTCAAGATCGGATAGGAAACATCCAAGTTACAATCAAAGGGACAATCTTTAATTTGTTGTAAACTATACAAAAACAATTTTTGTAAATAGAGCGTGAAGTTTTGTGGATTCAGATTATAATGTTATTTATTATTAATATTAATTGAAACTGACTAGCAATTAAAGGGAAGCTCGAACGGATTTAGTCTATCTTAAGTCTACTGCTTTCCAGCAGATTATTTCTGTCAGGTTTGCTGGGTTGGTCAAAGAGTCGTCTTGTGTATCTAGAAACTTAGCCAATTCCTCTGCTCTGACGAAGAGTTCAAGTCGAGTTCATAGAGTGAAGAGTGTACAGTGTACAAAGGTCATTAGCTGCTTATTGGTCTAAACAGCAGCTAATAGATCGTAATGAAGTGGATTGCATCCAATATTAGCATTCAGTTCGTGCAGCGCTCACTTAATTGCTTTCCACGTGCCACACACTGATGCATGGGGAATGGATTTAGCTGTGTGTGAATTTAATTGCAGCGCCGCTGGGTGCAAGCTAATCGTGGTGTCCTATTGCCAACAGATAGCGAGATAAAGCGGAAGAGAGACAGAGAAAGAGAGAGAGAGAGAAGGAGAAAGCAAGACACAGTTGGCTCATGTCGTGACGCACAGCTGGGGGCAAACTCAATTTGAAACGTCGCTTGTAATTCGATTTAAACACATGGCGCCTCAAAGTATGCAATTTAATTAAAATTGTTAAAAACAATCCAGAAGCACAGGGCAAATACACAGGGCAAACACACACACACACACACACACACACACACACACACGCACATTATAAATATATTTATGTTGATTGCATTACATTGCAATTACAATAAGAACAACAGCGTAAAGAGATCAACAGTTGCACAATGAAAATATTTGCATATGTGTGCGTGTGTGTGTGTGTGTGTGGATGTGTGTGTGAGCGGATGTGTGTGTGTGTGTTGGGGGTTATTAGTTAGTATTTGATTTATGCAGACGACAGAGCGCAACGAACCAACATTGACACTGACTGCGTCTGTTCGGATGATGATGATAGGATTAGGCGTGGCTGCTGCACCCCAGGCACGGTTGCAAGTGGCACAGTGGTGCCAGTTTTCAATGAGCTCTTTTTGCCCCCCTCACCTGCTCCCTTGACACTGTTTACCAGCGGCTCAATTCTTCTTTTTATTTTGCGGAAAAAAATCGCTGATATTTGTCCAGTGCAAACAGCACAGGACTCATGTGGATGGGATGGGTTGGTGTTGAAGGGGTTTGTAAGTTCGGCGGAGGCAGTTTTTTAATTGATTTTGCGTAGTGCACAGCTTGAATAAACAAATATGCAAATCAAATTGCAAAAGGCTAACGAATGAAAGAATTTCAGCGAAGCATACAAAAATAAATATGGAAAATTAAATCCATAAATATTTATTTTTTATGAAAAATTCAGTTGCCTTCTGTAATATGTTTAAAGTGAGTTATATGCATATTTAACAGCTTAAGAATTGTAGTTTATATATAAATCGAAAGTCAAATTGTATCGATATATATTTATATCGAATATCGAAGCTATCGATCAAATGAAGTAAACATGATCCGATTGTCTCATTGAATGCTTTGAACACTTCAGACCAAACAAATTGGAAAAAGAGTAAAATGTGTAAAGAACAATCAGCAATTATCTTGTGATAACAAAGATAACGGTAGTCTTATATATATTCTGAAATTTTGGGCATTTATCCAGCATTTCCTAGATCAAATCCGACGTTATACATATATTTTTGAGAGTTCGCCTCTCGCAGCAGACGCCAATTGCCAGCTCATTTCGAGAGAAAGAGAGAGGGAGATAGAAAAAGAGAGATAGAGAGAGAGAGAGAGAGGACTTCATCTGTGTAGCTAAAATGTAATTCTCTTCCTTAGCATTTATTAGCTTAAGGCTGAAGGGCGGGGGGTGAGCGGTTCGGCCGAGGCTCCATTTTGCTTGGGTCATTTGGTTTAATGGCTGACTTTTATTTCGCAACCTGCGCTTTTTAATTAACTTAAAACCGAAATCAATATAAAGAACAGCGTTCAAGGACAGCCGCCAATGGAACGGACAGAAAGATGGAAGGGGGGTGGTGGGGCGGGAAAGTGCAGGGAAAGCAGCGTCACATAACATTATTACGACAACTGACAAAAGCGGTCAGGTGGATGGAGGGGGGGTGTTAATGCTATGGTCTCGAGTACATATATATATATACATATACATATATAAATATATATACATATGACCCCATGGGGTCTTTGAGACGTGTTACCTGTTTAAATATTACGGAAAAGTGCTTACGCAAAAATCGATCAAATGCGACATGAGACAAGAGCTGGAGCAGTCAGCTGAAATGAGAAAGACACAGAGAGAGAGAGAGAGACAGAGATACAGAGATACAGAGAGAGAGAGAGAGAGAGGGAGAGGTGGGGTAGTCACCAAGACAGGGTGTGGTAAAAGTGCGTAGCTTGTTTCGATTTTGTGACTATTTTTAGCAGTTTAACTGCCGCCAAAGGGTGCAGGGTGCCTGTCAGTTGCGTGACAATGTGCGTAAGATACGACAGCTGGCTGCACTTGATGACAGGCACACACACGCACACACACACACACACGCACACCACCTACAGCAAACAGGCAACAGTTTATGCTTCATTTGGTAATGTGTCAATGGCTGTTGCCACGTCGTCAGCCACATATGTAATTGCACAACTAAGAATTAGTCAAGGAAAAAAACCAAAAAATAAATGTCAGCTGCAGAAAACCAACAGCAGCAATAAAAACTTAGCTTTTTTTTAGCTTCTTTAAGCAAGGCAAAAACACACACAGAAATAAACAATAACAAGTGAGAATGATCAAGTCTAGAGAGTTCGTTTGAGAGATATTCAGAATAGAATTTTTTCTTGACCTCACAAAAGTTGTAGAATCGTAAAATAGACAAGTTAAAACTTGCACATTAATTTATGTGTGTTGTGTGGGTGTGTGTGTGTAGTGAGGTGAAATAAAGATACTGAAGGCCCTGGCGCACTGCATCCACGGTTCACTGACAACGTCAGTTAGGCATTCTCCGCTTAGTTTTCCCAGATTCTTGTCTGAGATGAGCTATCGGACATTTTTCCAGTGTGACAGAGACTCCATCATGTGCTGGACCAATGTCTCTGGTGTGACCACTAAAGTAGTAGCCCCTTGTTCCTGCCCCTCGACAGATCGGACACTTTGGAGGACACCTCCCGAGATCACAAGCAGCGCACTCAGCCCTGCGGCAGCCAAAGTCTGAGCACATCGTAGTACATTATGTTCGACAGTGGTAATCCTAGAAATTAAGCACTTGATAAGTCCAGAGATGCTCCATCCATGTACAGAAAATGTTTGTATAATTTGAGAATATTAAGGTAGGATTTTCGGAACAGGACTTAGGTCAGAACCGTCTAACCTAACCTAATCTAATGTGGGATTTTTGTTCGTCTTTCGTAAGCGATCTTAGTGAAAGCATTACAGTTAATAAATGAACAATCAAGCCTATTTGGAAGGCTATATCATTATAATTATATTTCTGTATATATTTCTTGGTTTGCCAGAACTTATATTCCAAATGTGAAGTTACTCATATTATATCATATTAATTGGTTGAAAATTGTGTTCTTGTAGGAGAAGCATATCTTAATTTAATTTTCAGATATTTCCGATTGTTATCTGATCAGGTGTCGATTGAGAGCGTATTTAATAAAATTAAAATATTCTATGTTTATCAGCGCTTAAATCAGATTATCGCAGATATATCAATTTAATCTGGGCATTACTTGTGGTAGGTTAGTTATCGATAACTCCTCTGAACTGATCAAATCGAAAGCGATTCACACGGTGTATGAGTAATGAGCGTCGACGAAATTGATTCGATTAACCTAGTAACCGCACAGGGATACTAGTTAAAATGGCTAGGTGTGTGTGTAAGTGGATGTGTGTGTGTGTGTAGGTGTGTATGTGTGCTGATTGATGACGCCATGGGGGGCACAGAGACTGAGTGCGTGGCGGATTAATAGCGCTTTTATTGCAAATTAATTGCTATGAAGTGCATTTTGAGGCCAGTTTGCCATAAAACCCACACCCACATCCACATCCACATCCACATGTACATCCTCATACTCATCCTCATCCACTTCTGAAACCACATCTACATCAGGGCGCGCCTTTGGTCACTTTTGTTATTGACGCTTCTCATGTTACAACGGCCAACCTCCCATGAGCAGCGCTGACATGAAAAGCACTTTAATTAGTTTTTGTTACCAGTTTTGAGCTTCGTTTTGCCGGTTTTGCGTGTCATTCAGCCTGCAATTTAATTTGAATTTAGTGAAATTATGTTGGCTAACGAGACAACGCCCTGCATCTAATTAAAATTGCAATAGCAACAAAGCGCAAAGTGCAAAATGAGGCTATAATTGAACCAAATGGAGTGAGCTGCTCGAACGGTGGTAACCCTGGCAACAGTTTTGGGCTACAACTTGCCCAGTGTGGCTGTGGCTGTGCTACTGGCCAACCACAACAGTATCCAATCCAATGTAATCAAAGAGGAGCTGTTTGCTGTTTGCTATTGAAACCACAAACTCAATGCCCCAAATGGGCCAACAACTTTTGTTGCAAGCAACTTGAAGCACACCTGCAGACCTTCAACTCCTGCTTTTCTTGTACTGTTTTCGATAAATGTCATTATTATTATTTCTTGTTGTTTAGTGTGCGTGTTGTCTATTTCTTTAATTAGTTGGCCAACTCCTGTCCGATGTTCCGTTAATAGCCAAACTGAAAGTGTCCCACAAAAGTTGGCCAAACAAAAGGCACAAATTGATATGTAAGCGTCGGCTTTAAGTTGTTTGGGGAACAATCTGCCGCAATCTGCTGCCACTTTTACGGTAAAGTCAACAAATCAAACCAATCCACACTTCTGCTTACATCACTCTAATCTAGCAACTTTCACTAGCTTCCAAGTTTGAGCGTTTTTCTATTCGAGTTAAGCGTCGATAGACATTAAAGAGGCTGAGGAACAAATGTGGATACATCAATAATTAGAGGAACTTATTTTTACAGCTTTCTCATTCTGTAAATGTGCCAGTCCTCAAAAAGATTTTTTTTTTTTTTTTTTTTTATGTAGCAATTAAATTTAAACACTAATCAGCCTATGTATGAAAAAGACAGTGAATTTATAATCTATAACATCAAAATAGAAATGGTTTTCACTGATAAAACATAAAATTAAATATAAAATTTGAAGCACATTTATTTAACAGAGGTCGCTGGTGTGGAGGCGCCTCAACCTCCAGCGAGTTGTATTAGTCCCAAGTGTGTCAAGCCAATTGGTTGACATGGTTATCCGTAACCGGTCATTATTCCGACTCGTATGTCGGTTAATTGGAGATTCGAATGTCGGTAGACCGAAATCGTCCTGTTACTCATGTATGGTGGAGCACCAGAGATGTCTCTGAGCACCTTGTTCTGCAAGACTTGAAGTTGGTATATCCAAGATTTTGCAGCTGTGCCCCAAAATGACAAAATCCCATATGTCCTTGTGGGCACGATGATGCTTCTGTACACCAGCAGTTTGTTGCTCAAGCTGACCTCAGCAACCAGTTGAGTTTTGCTCCTTTGGATCTATATCTGAATGTGTTTGCGCCAAGTAAGTTTCCTGTCCAGATACATACATACCCAGGTAGCCACCATGGTTCTCCTGACCATGTTGTTGAGTCGGCCAGTTGGACAATTACCATTACTGACTGCAAACGTGCAGTGCTGAGACTTGTTCCCATTGACGCAGATGTTCCCAAGTACTAAAGCCATCCAAGAATCCAAGATTTCTTACAATTTGTTTTTGGATGTATTTCTGCATTGGTTTTTGGACTCGATTATGTCCAACATTTCGTTCACAATCTTAACTTAAGATAGCCCATTAAATAAGAAAATAATCTAGAAATGAAAAGAAAAGTATTCGATTTCTTGATTAAAATACTAGACAAAAAATTGCAAAAACTAATTTATAATTGTATATTTTTAAATATCAGTTGATTGTAAAAATTATATTGGCATTATTTGTATAGCACTGATAGGGAATTTTATAAATCACTCGCTTAAAATTCGCACTCTTTACGAGTGGTTTATTAACTATCTATCTTATCTATCGATATAATCTATCTATCTAAAATCTACATTCTAAATTCTGGACATTCGATGGAAAACTACGAGCCATGGCTTAAAGCATCAGTTTAACTGCCATAGTTTATCTGAGGGTCATTTTATGAAAGCGCTTTCGGCTCAACTTTCGAAATACCATAAAAATAGTTAATGCTAACGAATTCTTAACTCGTAGCCATTTGGCTTAATGTATTTACATACTTAAGTTGCATGCATCGCAAAAAAAAAAAAAAAAAAAAAAAAAAAATAGAAGAAATATTAAAAAGAGTGAGCGGAAGAGAGATGGATGTAGAGAAGAAAGGAAGAGGAAACGTGCAACTTGCTGCACGCTTCGCAGTCATTTTAGCTGCAAATACTACGTGTAAAACCGAACAAGTTGCGGCCGTAAGTTTGTGCCACATTGCCACATTGCCACAGTGAAACTTTGCAACTGGGTGGCCATAAAATATGCTTATCTATCGTAGCATTTAAGTTGAAATACAATTCGACTAATGCAATTGGAACACGTGCTAGTCATAGACCAGGCCATAACCTACACAGAATGTACACACACACACACACACACACACACATGGCCACACCCATCCCATTTATACCTGTTAATATACACTGCAATATGTACTTTTAGTAACCTGATTGATTTTGGCCAAAGGCATCTGATATTTTTATTTAGAAACATACTCTTAAATATATATATATATATATATATATATATATATATTTTGGATCGGAGCTTGGTCCACACAATCATGAAAATTAATAGCTAATTTCAGTTCGTTTGCTTAGGCCTCGTGGCCTGTGCTCATTTCAATATGCAAATTCTCGTCTTTGAGGCAGACAGCTTGTGGCAAAGTTGCACCAACTAAAGTTCCTTCTTCAAATTGGATTTCTATGGAAAATCGATTTGGACTTTTATTTGACTTTTGATTGAATTTTATTTCATTTGCTGAAGTAGCTTTCAGCATTGTTTCAGTTTTTATGGCTCTTGAGATTATCTTAATTGGTAATTGCAAGATATGGAAAACCTTAGAAGTTGAGCTTAAATTATCGACAATTTTCCGTTAATTGATTACATATGAAATCTTTTATGAACAAGGTGTTTTTGATGATTAAAATCCTTTTTTAAATTTAAATAATTACAATGAATGCCATTTGACAATCTTAGAATCAGTTCTCGAAACAGCAGCAGCATTTCTAACTGGAGCAGAAGTAATGCTCAGAGCAGGCATCTGAAAACCAATTTAAAATTAATTTCCTATCAGGCACTTGAAGGGCTGTTTCAATATTTTTTTATTACCACATTCAACACACCTGAAATTAGAAAAAAAAATAAAAAAAAAAAAATAAAAAAAATACTTTCCACTGGGTTACACGGTTTGTAACTTTGTAATTTCCACCTCCAATTGTTTAGATAATATTTTGATAAAGAAACAAAAATTGAAAAAATAGCTAAGCTAATTGAAAGACAAATAATTCATTAAAAAAAAAAATATATATATATATATATATATATATATAATAAATAATAAAAACATTTGACCTGGAGCATAGGAAACATTTTTTTTCTTAAATATTGCAGAATAAAACTTAAATCGGAAAAGTTAATACTCCTTAGGCAACGTTGATTTGTTGTCCAGAAATAATAGGTAAATAAAAACAATAAAATATTGTTTATTTCAAGTTTTAATTGAATAACAAGATGAGCATAATAATTAGAAATAAACCATATTTTAAGCATACCAAGAATCATATTATTTTTGAAATTAACTTTGTTTATTTTAAAACATTTCCTAGACAGACTTAAAATATGTTATTTACATATGAAAACAGTATAATCGCTTCGGTTTGCGGCAACTGATACACCTTTGATATTTGGGGCTAGCAGACGGCACAACGGCCATGGGGTGGCGCCCCAAAACGACCCCAGCTGCTCGGATCGGCAATAATTCATGTCACACTTCAATTATTTAAGTCAACATGCCTCGTCTTGTGGATGCTTTGGTTGCTCCTGTGACGCTTCTTGTTGCAGCTGCTGTTGTTGTTGTTGTTGTTGGTGTTGCTCTTTTTGTTTACTATATGTACATGAACATAATTAATTTGCAATTGATGTAGCGCTCATAAATTTCAGTGGGTGTCACTTTTAGCAGCAAAGTTTGTCGGCGGTTTGTCGCCTGTCAGTCGCTTGTCAAACTGAAAACCATAGCATACATTTTCCTGCATTTTTCTTTTTCCTTTTTCCTTTTTTTTCCATTTTTGCTGGCTCGTCTCGTTGAAAATGCCAGCCATCGTGTGGTGGCTGCGGGAGGGGGTGAGCATATTTTGCTTGGTGGGTGCACGTGCCACACAGAGCAGAGCAGAGCAGCATCTGCAGAAACAGTAAATTCAATGAACATCAATTTGGTTTTGCATAAGATGTATCTGACATTTGGCCGCAAACATGAATTGCAATTTTTATTACTTATTTGGGACACATTCAGTAATTTAATGTGTCTGCCACCTGCCGCCAGAGCACCACAGAGTGCCACAGCACAATAAGCCCCCAGATAGGATTGGCATTGGAAACATTTGATTTGATTAGAACATCCAAAATGGGAACCTTGATTCACTGCTTCACCCCACTCGCCTTGGGGAGGGGGGAGGGTCACATTTGCCAAATTAAAAGCTGGTTGCATAATCACCACCAAGTGATGTTTTTGGGGCTTTTTGGGCAACTGCCAAATGCGACACATGGTCAAAATGGGGCGCCTAAAAGCAGGCAGCATTCAAGTCGTGCTCGTAATCGACAATGTATATTAATATATATATATATATCTATAAATACGATCCTAACCATAGCCATACTTTAAACAATGAAATCTCAACTAACGTTTTAGTCTACTTTGGTAAAAGCAGCCTTTAAGTGCAGAGCCCATTCTCTGGTATAACAATTTAAGGTAACAGAATATATATATACTTATATACATAAATATACATATATATATATTTACATTTATATATATATTATTTTTTTAAATTTAATTTATGTTTAGTATTTTTAATATAACTAACTAAAACATAGTTTGTACCCTTGTGTGGCACTTCAACACACAGCTCCCCTCTGAGGCAACAAACAGCAAACAAATTGAAATTAATTTTCATGAAAATGCTTGTTTATTGAAAATGTTGAAAATGTATTGGATTTGCTTGCTTATCTGCCTGAAAAGCGACACCGAAAAATTAATTTTTAAGGTAAATTCAATAAAGTTTTGCACAAATTGTGAAATTGCCTATTAACAAATGATGAAATGCAAGGCACGATTTTCAGCAGCTATCCGAGTTGATTGTGTGAAAAAGATTCAATTTTGTGTCCCCCCCCCGGCATGAAAATTGGAAAAATCGTTGATAAATTGCATTCTGGGCAACCTGCTGCTGCTGCTGGTGTGACTTGCTCAAAGCCGTAGCTGACTTTTTAGCCCTGTTTGAAGGTGGCTGGTTGGCCCGCATCGGTATTCCCAATAGCTGCCACACAGTTGCAGTGTGTGTCTTCTTCTTCTTCTTCTTTTTCTATTTTTTCTCTTTCTCAATCATTTGGCAGCCATTCAGTAGAAATTCATTTCAAAGCAGGAAGGCGACCAAGCAAATTGTAACTGATTTCTTTTTATTGCCGTTGCTGCCGCATCAACGCCCCACTCAGTTTATACGAGGTGTGTGAGTGTGTGTGTGTGTCGGATAAGCTTAGTTGGTAACGAGCCACGCCCTCACGTCCTACCTCCCTCCATGCCACACACTCTATCGTTAAGAAGCCAATGGCGTTTTTTGTATTGTGACCGCCATCCACTTACAGTTTTGCCTGCTATCCGCCAGCGAGGCATGAAATTGAAATTTATAATGCTACCACATGAACTGCACTTCAGAATAGACACACACACACACACACACACACACACACACATATATATATAGGTTGCATGAAATAGGTGGCAGGTCTGAATGCCTATCTCTCGAGAAATCAGCTGAGGATCGCACATAACAAGGTGCACTGCAGCTCGGCTGTGCAAAAGGTCACCTTGGTGGCAGGCTAATGGTTGCAGATGGTTCCCAGATTAGATTGCAACAAAATAAAATGAAGGCACTCGTAAGTTGTGGCAACATGCACAAGCTGCACAGCGAACCTGCACCTTGCACCTTCAACCGAATGCATATTCGTTAAAAAATGAATATATTTCATGTCGTGTTGCCTCCAAGAAGTTGTTAGAATCTGCAACATTAAGAAGCGAAAGGTTGCATACCACAACACAGTATAACTTGTACCAATGTCAATTATATATTTTGTACAAGTTGCAGAAGGTCCAACTTGGAATAGCTCTTTCTCTGTTTACATCGCGGACAATTCGCAGCATTCCACAAAAGTTGTAATTAATAATTTCCGAATTACGAATTTCCGAACGAATAAATGGAAACCCATTAGTTGATATAATTGCTTCTGATCTGTCCCTTCCATTTTCCCCATTGAAGGAGGCACTTAAACCAATTTTAGTTACTACATTTAAATATTAATTGTTTTATTTATATTTTCTTTTGATTTTGCTGTAATCTATGTCGATTGTTTTTAATCTGCAATAAATAATAAATTAATCGTTCATTTAAATGCTTGCCACAGTTAATGTGGCAAATAATACGTGCGCTGAAATTTAAACTTGCCCCATTTAGTTAAATGTGAATTGAGTTTTTTTTTTTGAAACTACTCACAATGGTTGCATTTGTGGCAAACAATTAGTTTCAACTGTAAACTAACAACATGCCGAGTTGTCGTCAGGAAATTATCATGAAAATTGCCATGTTTCACTTTTCTCAAAATGGGCGCATGTGTGTGTATCTGTGTGTGTGTGTGTGTGTGTGAGTGTGTGTGTGTGTATGCTAGGGCGTGTTCTAAACTAATTAGAGAGAAGGACAAACTTCAAAGTTGAACCTAATTATATGTCCACACAGAGGGGTTGGATAACCAACAACACACACACACTCACACACACACACACACACACACATACAGACACACACACATACTAAATATAGACTATATATATACCATATGTGCATATTCGCAAATTGATATAATGACTGCACCCATTTTACCGATAATTAAAGTAATTATTATCTCTCATTTCATTATTATCTCCAAACTAGTCATTGTTTAGCTACTCCTCTGTGAAAATTACGAGTTGTTGTTTTTCAACTTGCCACAAATGGGTGCACAGAGCCTCTATTGTGGTCTACAAATGATTGTAGTAAAATCTCTACCTAAGATAGAGACCATCATTTTTAGGGGCACGTATATTTCTGCAAATGCTTAGGAAATGTCTGGTCAGAAATTTCTTTGATTGATTCGGAGTTGAGATGGACGAGGTACACAGAACCCTCAAGATGGGAGGGATCTGGACTGGTAGAAACCACGATAAAAGGTCTTTCCCGACATTGCCGACAATACCGGATAATTCCGATCCAAAATTTGCTAAAAACATTAAAGTATTGTTACCTTATGAACTTGGTTATTCATTGTGAAAAGGTTTAAGGTTGCTAACAGCACTAAATTCATTACATATGCATATTTGTGGCAGTGGCAGTGTGGCAACTAAGAATAACACAGAGCCGCACAAATTCCCATTTCATTCGAGAGTCCAAACTTGAAATACGCATTCAAATTCAAATTCAAATTCAAATTCAGATGCACCAAACAAATATGAATAAAAACACATACATATATAACTGCATATGTGTGTGTGTGTGTGTTGGTTAAAATTCATAAGAAATGTCCTATTGTGGCGCTACGCTGCAGGTGCACTTTCTTTTCTATGCCCCCTCGTTGTTGCCTCGCTTAGTTGCCCCTTGCTGTAATCTGCTGCCAAAGTTTGCTGCGATGCAGTGCAAATTTATTTTTAGTATCTTTTGTGGCAGTCCCAGGGCTTTGCTTTATTTGATGAACCGAACACACACACACACACACACACACACACTAACACACACACACACAGTGTCAGTTGTCAGGCGCAAGTCTGTGTCAGAAATGTGTTGTCTGAAAAATGTGTTTTGCCCGTTGCCGTTTCGTTGGCAGCAAAATCGAACAAATATAAACAAAGTGTTCGCATTGCTGCAAAGGGGGAGGGGGCCAGTTGGTGGGGGGGGGAGGGGTGCTGGAGTTGCTGGGGCACATGAGAACACGTGACATGCGGCTGAGATAGTAAAAGGGATTTTGTGCCAGCCCGAAGGTGCCCCAAAAGCCCCCCCCCACCCCTCCGGCAACCAACCCAACTCTGCTGTTGCAACTGCCTGTTTGTTCAGCAAAGTGTTGTGATTTATGTGCAACCAGCGACTCTCCTGCAATCGAATGCGGACTGCGAACTGTGAACCGCATTGCACCTACATATATACATATATATACATATACATATATATATATATATATATATATATATATATATACATGACATGCAAACAGCGCACTTACATAAGTGTGGATGTGCTCTTATTCGCCCCATTGGCTGTGACTGCGACTGTGACTCGTACTGTGACTGCGACTGTGACTCGTACTGTGACTGCGACTGTGACTCGTTCTGTGACTGCGACTGCGACCATGGCGTCATGTGCGACTAATTAGACAGATTTTGGCAATGATTTGGATTCGAGGTGGATAATAAATATATATATTTGAAAAAACATAATCCGACTTATTCGTTGAACATCAGAGCTTGGCAGTGAATTAAAAATAATTATCTATATTGAAATTCAAATGAATTCAAAATGCTTGGCGCATTTTTCTTTGTGAGAAGAAAATATTATTTAATTAGGAAAAAGGCATAAATATTCCGAATTTGTCGGACTAAACCTCAAAGCTTGCATGAATAAGAAATGAATATTGGGGATTCTTTGCTGAAACAATTATGAATTAAAATTAATATTATTATTTACAATTATTTCTTCAAAATATGTTTCTACATTTCAATCTTTTCAAATATTTCAGACAATTTTATGCTGTTTATTCCTCGATATCTGTAAAATATATTTCTCAATATATTTCCTATATAGGTTATATTACAATTTTCTAGGCATACCAAAATATGCGTAAAAAATATATATAAAAAATATTTGTATGAAGAAAGCAAAATACTTTTACACAATTTACGAACGGTCATAAAATGTGTAGTAGGCAATAAAAGATAATGTTGATCTATTTTAGTTCTTTATTTCATAGCACGTCTACTCATATCAGCGATCATCACAAGACTCCCTGCTCGAGCTCGTCAGTCTTTACATGTCTCTTTTTGGTTTCTCATTTAACAGATGTTAAATGAGCTTAACATTATAGCTTACATTACTAGCGATGGCCTAATACCGATGTGTGTTAGTGGTGGCCTGCTACAACTCGGCCATCCTGACGTATTGGATCCCCTGATCACGCTTAATTTCAAATTACAAATTTCTGTTTCATTTAAAATTGGACTATTGTACATGCTTGTTGAGTCAATTGTAATATCGGGAAATTTATGTTTCATTTACTTTGTTATTGATGTTTGCCACAAATGCCGTATTAATTTCATTTTTAATATTTGCAGAACTGTTTGATTATTTTCTTTCTTAACTGTTGACATAACTGACTGATCAGTTTCTTTCTTAACTGTTGTATTTTCATTGTTTTTACAAACTAATTATCTTTACCACTAGCTGTTTTCACAACTATTCGAAATATCTTTGTCACTAGCTGTTTTCACAACTATTTGAGTTATCATTGTCACTAGCTGTTTTCACAACTATTTGAATTATCATTGTCACTAGCTGTTTTCACAACTATTTGAGTTATCATTGTCACTAGCTGTTTTCACAACTATTTGAATATTTTTATTTTTATTTTTTTTCATAACTATCGTTATAACTGTTGTCTTTTCCTTCATTGTCTTTTCTTCATAACTATCGTTATATCTGTTGTATTTTCTTTCATTGTATCTTCTTTCTACCGTTGTCCTTCTTTTTCTACCGTCTTGTATCTTCTTTCTACCGTTGTCTCTTCTTTCTACCGTTGTCTTCTTTCTACCGTTGTCTTCTTTCTACCGTTGTCCTTTCTACCGTTGTTTTCTTTCTACCGTTGTCTTCTTTCTACCGTTGTCTTCTTTTTGCCGTTGTCTTCTTTTTTTCATAACTGTTGCATTTATTTTTTTTTTTTCATAACTGTTGTCCATCGTTCCATTGAGCTTTCTGCTTAAAATTTTAAAATTGTATACTAATATTAAGACTTCGTTTCTTCGATTTCGTAAAGTGCAACTGAGTTTTTTGTGTGAGATTATGTAACTGTTGTAACTATCTGATTATTTTCTTTGCTCGGCTCGCTCTTAACTTGCTTTGTATCGTTATTGTAATCATCGTATAAAAAGATGTGTTTCAACTGTTCTCCTCTTCTCTATTTCTAACTTTCACTCGCCTAACAATTGAAAAAAAAAATTTTATGTATAAGGAAATTCCTAAATTCTTTTTATCGTTTAGTATTTTAAGTATTTGCTTGTTTCTTAAATGTGGGTGACGGTTTTGGGCTATTTGCTGCTTTCTTCTGTACACTCTTTGTCCTTGTCTTATTTTTAAACATAACTTGCATATACACACATAATATTAAAAATGTTCTTGTTCTTAATTCACGGCTGTTTTTCTTTGTTGTTGTTTTTACTTATATTCTAACATGCCTTATTCCATCTTCTTCTTCTTTTTGTTGTTGTTGTTTTAATACATACGTTAGATTATTTTGCATACATATGTGTGTGTGTGTTTGTATGTGTGTGGAATGATTTACAAAAGTTGTTTTACTTGTGGTTGTTGTTTTCTTTTCGAAATTTAAGTATTGTTAAACCATAAACCAATTGCTTATCATTCTGAATAAATTGGAATACAAGAACTCTATTTAGGGTCTATTTGTTTTTCTCATGTGTTTTCTACTGTGATTGCTTCTTATTACACATGATTGCACTCATTGATTTCATTGTTTTACCAATTAATTCGCTATGAAGTTTTAAATTTTGTTTAGTTACTAAGCACACATGCTTGGATAGTGTAAAGAGTTGTCCTTGAAATCGCATCCGTTTCCGTCATTGTCGTCGCCGCCGCTGTTAGATCCGTTACTTAGGCTGCCGTTGTCGTCGCTGTTGTTGCCGTTGCTGATGTCCGCGTCGTCTTCTGTATCGTCGCGTTCGCTGTTAGCACCGTTACTTGTGCTGCCGTTGCCGTCGCTGTTGTTGTTGCTGATGTCCGCGTCTTCTTCTGTATCATCGCCTTCGTTGTCAGCACCGTTACTTGTGCTGCCTTTGTCGTCGCTGTTGTTGTTGATTTTTGAGTCGTCTTTTGTATCGTCGCCTTCGTTGTCAGAACCGTTATTTATGTCGCCGTTGCCGTCGCTGTTGTTGTTGCTCGTCTTCTGTATCGTCGCCTTTTTTGTCAGAACCGTTACTTATGTCGCCGCTATGCCGTTGTTGTTGTTGCTAATTTTTTTTTATTAAAACATCATGATCCGTTATTGTCTTGGCGCCCGTGATCGGCGATTTCATTGCCGCTAGCTAATTTTTCGACTGCGTCACTGAGCATTCATTGTATTTTATATTATCCAGTTGCTCCACAATGCCATCATCCTCGATTACCTCTTCAAACAGATCGTCGACATTATCAATCGCGTTCCTCTTTGTATTTTTAAGGCTGTTGTTGCATCATTTGTTGCTGTGCGATATCATTTTCGTCATTGTCGTTGTCCTCTTCGTCATCATGGTAAATGTTGGGTTATTGGTTTTGATTTTACATATTCATTTTCGATGTTCCATTTTCTTTTCTGAGCTCTTCTTGTATCCAAACTTAAATTTTTCTTTTGCTTTTGTTAAATTTTATTCTTCTTCGTCGATTGGTTTTTCAAAAGTTTGCATTTTTAAATTAACAGTTGTAGTTGTTGTTGGTTGTATTTTTTGATATAAGGGTACAGTTTCCTTTTGTTCGCTTTCCTTTTACATCTTTGCAGTTTTTTTTTCACTTTCCCGTTTTTATTTATTTAAACTTTTTGCACTTTTTTCTTTTTCCGTTTTTCGTTTTTTGATTTTTGTTGAGTACAGTTTTCATTTGATCGCCTTCCTTTTAAATTTCACATTTATTTTTTTTTTTTCTCTTTCTTTTCATTTGGATCAACGGTTATCCCACTTCTGAGATTGTAGTAGGCAATAAAAGATAACGTTGATCTATTTTAGTTCTTTATTTCATGCACGTCTACTCTTGTCAGCGATCATCACAAGACTCCCTTCTCGAGCTCGTCAGTCTTTACATGTCTCTTTTTGGTTTCTCATTTAACAGATGTTAAATGAGCTTAACATTATAGCTTACATTACTAGCGATGGCCTAATACCGATGTGTGTTAGTGGTGGCCTGCTACAAATGGGAGCATTTTATTTGAGTGGTGGCTATTTTACTCATATTTTGTGCAACTTGGAAAACTGGCGGCATAAATTATGTAGACCCCACTCCACCCCACCCCAACCCACCCCCTCCTCACAAACTTCCTGCTACAAGCCGGACCTTTAATTTGTAGACACCCGCAACAAGCTCATAGCTGTTGTGTTCTTGTGGTTGTGTGTGTGTGTGTGTGTGTGTGTGTGTGTGTGTGTGTGTGTATGTATCTGTATCTGTATCTGTATCTGGACCCCACACAACTTGCGCTTGCTTTTGTCAGCTGCTGCATATTTTATGTTCTTGGCCATCGTCTGCGCTGGTGTTGGCCAATTTCGCGAGCTCTCCTTTAATAATGCAAATTTGAGCTTTCTTTCTTTCAGTTTTATACATATAAATAAATACAATATATGTATACTTATTTTTTATTTATTTATTTTATTTTTTTGTGGTCTCCCTTTGTATAATTCTAATGAATGTGTGCATTAATCAGTTGTAATTCATATCTCCCATTTATATTTTTGGCATACTTTTCTGAGTGGGGTTTTTTTCTTTTTTTGGCCAATTTTGAACAAAACCATTAACATTGATTAGCAATTGGGTTGGGACAACACTTTGCCAGATTATAAAAGAGTGTGTGTGCGTGTGTGTGTGTGTGTGTGTGTGTGTGTGTGTGTGGCAGAGAGATATTATGACTATATCAAAATGACGCAACTATCAAAATGCATGACAAAATGACGCACGGCTCGACATCTGACGCAATTTGTGAATTTTAGACGGACGTAGAACAAAAGTGTTTATATATTTATTTAATGTCGAAAAAGTAAAAAAAAAACACAAAAGATAAAAGATAAAAAATAAATTAAATAATGTTACATGGTTTGGTGAAAGCCCAGAGAAAAATCTAATGGGATTAAAAGAAAAAAAATTGCTTGGTAAATATGTGAAAATGTTATGTAAAAAATAATTAGAGAAGTGAGATGAATTAAGGGAACAAAACAATTATTTATTAAATTTACCATTTGATAATTTGAATTTAAACATAAATAATATTAATAATAACACTTCATAGCGCAATCACTGATTTCATTCAGGATTTCATTCTCAAGTTGAAAGTCACATTTTGTGTAGTCAACAAATGTTGGCCAAATTCTTAAACGAAAATTAAAGAAAGTAATAAAGGCATCTCTCATTGGCTATAATATCAGCAACAAGGAATCAACTTGCTTTGAGACTTGAGCTTGTTAGTATTCAATATTTATTGTACTTTGGCGATTTGTCTCGTAAATCAAGTCTCTGCCAATTATAAACAATTTTTATCGTCAACTATCCATCGCTGAGTTCAGCATTGTCAGCATATCTCTGTCTCTCTCTCTTGCTCTCTCTCTCTCTCTCTCTGTTTCTGCCACACGCACTTGCTATGGCCTTCTGCCTCGATGCCACAGCTGCACCACCGCAACCTGCCTCAACCTCAAAGGCTGCTGGGGGCAATCAGCTCGTCTGAACTTATCGTCAGTTTGCTGCTTATCAGTAGCCTCCAATCAGGCACAGCATTGTTTTCCTTTTCATTTTCATTTTCATTTTCCTGCACGTCTGCTCACCCTTTAAATGTGCTCTCTGATCCTATCTCGATTTTTCGCTGAGCCACACAAATGTTTACGAGCAGCAGCGAGTTCCTTAAACTAGACCAGTCTATCTTCATTTTGTCGGCTCTTTTACATGTGTTCCAGAGAGTGTTCCAAGAGTTCTGTTTCCTGTCCATTTAGTGCCTTTCCCCCACCCAAATACTGTTTGTCAAACTTTGATAAACCTTTCCCATATCAAGGCCAAAAGTTACATTGTCAGGAAATTATGTTATAACTTTTGAATGTTGCAGCGAATCCCATAAATCATTTTCCTTCTACTTTCTAATTTCAACTTTTCACAACAGCTGATGTTGTCGTTAAAATAACATTATTGTTTTCAGATTTATATTTCTTAAATCATCAAATCTGACAGATATTCGAAACTAGGAAATTGACTCTGCAACTGCAGGAAAAAATGGCAAATTTTTGCATAGCAATTTGTACGTAAATAGGGGCAGTCAAGTGTTTAATTTAATTGTAATGTATTTATTTATGCCTTGCAAAGCATTTAGAATTTGACTGCACTCTGCACTCTGACTTGGCGCATCATTGTCATTGAGGGGTCCTAGGGAAGCGAGGGGAAGGGAAGGGGCATTGATGCGCCACATTCATTTGGTTGTGCAAACTTGTTCAACGCGCACAACTTCAAGGGCTGCCAACAAATGGCAAGTGGCTTTTTAGGTACATCAAAATCAACACGCCGAACGACCGGATCCGGTCTCTGACTGACTGCCAGTCACGTCACGCCCCACCCTCCACCTCCCCCAGCCGCACCCTCAGCATCCGCCCAGCAACCGCCCAGCGTCGAGTGGCTTTTAGCGCGAGTGCACAAAATTATGCAACTATTTGTGCAAACAACTAGCGCAACGACAACAACAACGACAACGACAACAACAACGACAACGACAACAACAAGACCAACAACAACGCCAATGACAACGTTGGCAGCAACTCAATCAGCCGAGTTGCCGTCGGCCTGATTGTGGGCCAGGCTTATATCAATGAATTACAACCCGTTCACGTTCACCGGCAACCGGAAGTCAGCCGTAGGTTGCCGCAGGCCGTTGCGCCGTTGTGTGGCAAAGTATCTGAATTTTATCCACCAGGCATTGATTTACTCGAATTGTCTATTAAAACTCCATCCGGTTCCTCTCTATGCAAACTTGGAAACCACTTTGAATGCTAATTCTGCCAACTCTGCTCAGTCCTTTGTCAATATTTTATTTATTTTTGTAAAGAGAATTCGAGTTTTCTAGAATACATATTTTTACACCCCTAACCCATTAAAAATTAAGTTTGCTTTATTTTATCGATAACTGCCCCAGCTTATGAATTATCGATACATTTCGATTTCCGATAACAAATTCCACAATTTAAGAGGCAGAGGCTTCTTATGTATACATAATATGATTACACATATTATTGATCAATTGCCAAAATTTCATTAAGATCGGATAAGAAACACCAAAGTTATAGCCAAAATATATTTGCATATCGATCTTATTTCTGATAGCAGCCGCAAGCATTTTCTGTATACATATAAATAGGCGAGCGCATGTGTGAGAAAGAGATGGCATGATAATCGAAGGTAGCGTCAATATATTTGTGTGTATTCTGTAAAGCCCCGGTAACTACTATTACGTGTATGTAGACATATGTATGTATGTATATGTAGCCAGCCACTTGCAGAAATGAACATTTGAGTGCAAATCATTTTAAAGGGGAATTTGCCAATAAAACTAAAATATATTTAACAACTAGGTTAAGGGTATATCGTAGTCGAGCTAACTCGACTACAACATTCTTACTCGTTTTTCTTTAAAGTATCGTAAAACTCAGTACCCAGATTTTGTGGGTTTTTTTTTTTGGTTAATTAATCATTTTATGTTAACACTTAAATTACTATCATTAAGTCTTTCTTCTGGTTAAATTGAAACAATTTAATATAGTTTAATGGGCAACATAAATTAAGTCTTGAAAAAAATAGCCAAAAAAAATGAGAATAAAGTGGCAACAAAATTAAATAGCCAATTAATTCGACAGAGCAACACTTGAAAAGGAAGCAGCTGATAAAAACAAACAGATTTTAAAAGTATCTTTGATTTTCGAAAAAGAAGCTAAAAAAAATGTGATTTGTTTTTTGCAAATTGCAGCATTTCATTGTGTCTGGTTTGTAAAGATACTATAGGAAAAGAACAGATTAAATATGATATGAATTCATAATGAAGACTGCAACATTTAATAAATGTATAAATGTTATTTTGATAGCATTAATTAAAATTAAACTTTGATTTAATAATATCATTTAACGTTGGTATCTTTTGTATCTTTTGTTCATTTGCTCGCTGCTTAATGAAGCAATAAAACAAAGGCTCTGCGAAGCAAAGGTTGCAAATTAAATATTTGACACTGAAGCGGCGCTGAGCGAGAAATTATAAAAATAAATGAGTGGCAGCAGCCACACACAAAAGCCGTGTGTGCCACACACACACACACACCCACACACACAGATGCACATGAAAAATTGAAGACTCACTCGCAGATATCAGCACATAAATACTAAATGAATGCGTGAATACACAAAGCACACACAACACACACACACAACACACACACACAACACACACACACAACACACACACAACACACACACACAACACACACACACACAGCTCTGCTCCAGCATCTGAGTGGCTTCATTCGTCCAATGATTGCTCAAGTGTGCGTCCAACACTCACACATGCCGCTGTGTATTTCCCTCTTTGTGTGTGTGTGTGTGTGTGTGTGTGAGTGTGTGTGTGGAGGGGGGTGGTTGTGGGTGAATGGCGTCCTCGCATCCTGCGCGTTTCCTCATTATTTTTGTGCAATCGCTATAGGCGCTTTGGGTGCTGCCTTTCTCAGGACCCTTTCGTCCTTATCCCTATTGTTGTTGTGCTTTTTTGTTGGCTCTGATCCGGTGCACAGCAATCATGCATGTGTGTGTGTGTGTGTGTGGGTGTCAGTGTGTGTGTGTGTGTGCGAGTGTATGCAAAGTGTTAAGATTTGAAATTTTTATGCCCTACGCTGTTGTTGTTGCCTTTGCGCATTTCTTTTTCTTTTTTGTTTTTGTTTTTTTCTTTTCTTTTTTTTTGTTTTTTTTTTGTTTTTTTGTGTTTTGTTTTTTGCATTGTGCCGTTACCTTTTGTTGCTGTTAAAAGCCATCTGTGCAAATTGCTCAACAGTGCGCAGAAGTACAGAAGTAAAGGCAACGACAACAAGCGAACTTGGCTCACAGATCCGAGATAATTTAGCGATTTGGTTACCAATTGAGGCCGATGAGTGCATCAGTTACAAACAAAAAAAGATACAAATCGATCAAGTTAACAATTTGTGGTTAGTCAGTTTGTAGCCAGTTTCATATGAGATCATATACATTATATATATATATATATATATATATATAAATATTAACTTTTAATTAGTTACACAATTAATTAAGTTAAGCAAATTAAAGCGAAATTTGCTACTTGGCCAAAAGTATAATCGACAGCGGATTATAGCTTATTTCAATCAATTCTCAGATTCTGAGAAGGCTTCAGCATTCTTCGTTTCCAGGATTGAATCATATTTTAGCTGATATTATAAGACATATACCCGGCCAAAACACAACAACCCGCCTGAGTTGACAGCAGCTCCTTTTGCCTGAGCCTTGTGCCCCATTAACGAGAGGCAGTCAGTCGAGGAGCATTCGGGAGGCAGTCAGCATAAAAAATGAAAGCTAAGCGCTCATTAAGGCATCATTATAATAAGTTATTTATGGCGGGGAGAATGAAAATTTGAATTGCTGTATCTGCTGCTCATTAAATTGTCCTGCAAATAAATTGCAAACATTGTGGGGAAATCCATTCGGAAAAAAAGGACTCGACACAATCTGAAGTGTGAACACTTAATTAACAACCTGCATAAGAAAGCAATTATGGATGGGTACAGAAACATTACAAAAAATTGAAATAGTTATTTGAATTACACATTTTTCTTTCCTTTTGGCCAAATATTAAGAGCTCTTAGCCACTTGACCAGTGTGGAAAGAAATGTGTAAGTAAATAAATGGTAAACAAGCGCAAAAGACAAGCAAACAGTTTAAGGCTAATGAAGCAACTATTTGTGTATATGCAAATACTTGCCTCAAAGTTGCTACTAATAGGTCAGACCCTTAAAATATATACACAAAAACACACACATATACACACACACACACACACGCATTCAACTATAGAGGAAGGCTGACTTAATTTGTTTACCATATGACATAATACCAAAAAGGCCAAATGGCAAAGAGCGCAGTTATTTATACCAATAGAACAACAGCGACGCAAAAGAAATGTAAAAGAACTAAATATGTATATATATATATATATATATGTGTGTGTGTGTGTGTGTGTGTGTGCACACCATGACGTATGCTTAATGTGTATTAGAAGTCTCAAGTCCTGCGTTTTGTTTTCTCTACCAACAATTTACCAAAATGGCAACAAATAAAAGATGCGATGCATGACACATTGTGTAACAATAAAATTAATGAAAATTATAATTACAAATACTGTACACACACACACTTAAACAGCTGTTATATATTACTATAATATATAGGAGAAAGTAAGTTTATCACTTCAGACTTGTCTTAAGTCCGAACCTGTTTATTTATTTATTGTCAATTAAAATCAGTCAACACCAAAAATACAAAAATAAAAAAATTTGCATTAAATAAAATTTAAAATAAAATTTAAATTATAAATTAAATAGAAAATACTAAAATATTTATAAGATTTATAAGATTTCTGGGGGTACAAAAAAAAAAAAACAAAATGGTCCAACATTTGTAACAACATGAATATTCATGTTAATATTTATTAACATGATTAACATGACAAGACCAAAATTCTAAAATCGAAATTCTGCTTATTCAGATTTTCATTGGAAATGTGCTTCAATTGCTAAAGATACAAAGTGCAACAAATAAATAAATACACGATTCATCAAGTGAAATTGTGTATAGATAATTGGGCACATTCAGATTGTTGATAAACAGTTTCTATTTGGAATTAGAATTTGTTTTATTGCAATATTTGCCAGTATTTGCGAAAGCCATTTGCCAAAAACAAACACAATTTATTTGGGCCAAATAATTAACTCACCAACCCAGCTAAACGACAGTCGGTAAAAAGTTTGCACCCAAAATTATTTGGTGTTCGCACAAGTAACAAATGAATTTGGCAAACTATGCGGTATTTAAGCAAATTTTATTTGTCTACAAAATAGTTACTTTATTTAGCCCAAAAAAGCTTAAATGTGTGGAAAACTTTTAATCTGGCTTAAAAGCCATCATCCTGTTTATTTGATCTGAAAACTTTAGGTTTAGTTTAGCAATTTCATGTAATTTATAAACATTTCGTGAAAAATTAACTTTATTATGATTAACAATTGAGAATTGTTTGAATTGCTGGTTCCGACAAATAAGAGCTAAGGAATTATCCGATCCAAACTTAAATAGTTAAATAACGTTAACAAAATAAGTGCTTGTAAAATCACTGATTATTTTTTAATTTAATTTAGCTTGGAATCAATTTAATGCACATTGAAATTATTACATCACAGTTCCCAATTACTTTTGACCTTTCACTTATACAAACATACATATATATATATATATATATATATGATATATATATATAAATAAATTGATATGTGACAATTGACCTTGCTTTAATGTCATTTGGTAACCTGTTTTCTGTCCCGCTGCTTTTCTCACTTGCAGGTTTCCTTTCTTGGGACGTTTCCGATTGTCATGTCGACTTGGAAGAGGAGCTCAATACAATTACACAACATGCACCCGAAGGGGAGGAGGCGCGTCACGGTAAGTCAAATCTCAAATCTGAAATCTCATATCTCAAATCTCAAATCAAGGGTCGTCTATTCAATATTCAATGAAACGAACAGCCAGCCAGCTAATTGGGCTAACAAAAAAAAAACACCCAATTTGACCCAATGTGAGGCTGTCAAAAAACTTTGACAAAGTTGGACTTTGGCATTCTTTGGTGTCAGACAAGTTGAAAAGTTGAAATTGACATAACTAAATGTAAAAAGCGAGTGCGGAAAAAAATGATTTAAAACGCCAACTATGTAATTAGACAATTGTTGCCACAGTGTGTGGCAGAAAATTGGAAAATTAGCCAAGCAAATTTTACACAATTGTCTTTCAACAACTTTGACAATTGTCATTTGTTAAATTTGAGGCTCACGCTTTGTCTTTTGTGTGATAAATCCAAATCGGATTGTGCCGCATTTTCATTTTTATTTTCATTTTCATTTTCATTTGCCCAAGCACAGCAGCAGCAACAACAACAACAATGTGGCAAAGCCAGCCAAGTGTTGTCGTTGGGGATTAGTTGGGAGAACGTTGTGAAAATGCATTCAAGTGGCTGCACTGCATCGAGCCAACAGTTTCTCCCCCCATCCCCCCATCCTCCACCATCCTTCAGTTATCCTTCATCCTTCGTCGTTTTTTTTTGTTTGTTTGTTTTCCATCTCTGTTTGTGACAACGATGATTGCCTCGTTGCTGGTGCCCAAATATGAGCACTCAACATTTAAGTAAGACTTACATGAATGCTCCAAAAGGTTATGAAAATTGCACTTGTCAGTTGATTTGTGTACTTTAAGTATCTCAAGACTTGAATATCTAGCAAATGTCAAAATAGATCCTATTTTCTGTCTTTCAATTAAAAGCTGATGAATATTGAACTGTTATTTAACAGTTTTATACTTGTGTTTATGTTTAGTGTATTTATTTAGTTAATGTTTAATTGAGACTGATATTTCACAATGTTTAAATATGAGATACTTATAATTATATAAATATGAATATAAATATTTGTAATTTTCAATTAATAGTTGATGAACATTGAACTTTTATTTAAAAGTTTAACTACCATTTATTTATAATGAAATTTTGTATGTTAACATTAATTAGGAATGAAGAGTTGTTTTCAACTTGTTAAAAATATCTTTTAATTCGTTTTCACATAGGTTAAAAATACTTATTGTTTTGTGACTGTGACAATAATAATTTTATATGCTCGGCGTTGCTGTAAGTCTAAGTTATTATTTTAAAAATATCAAAAAATTATAAATTGATTTGCATTTATTGTAAGGTGTCCCACAAAATAGTTGAAGTTCAAATTAAACAAAGTTTGCATTCACAAATAAAAAAAAAGAAAACCATGCATAATATTTAACAAGGTTGCTTTAAACATTCTTCATTCTGCTTTAAGCAAGTAAGTTTGCTCTGATCGACAAAGAAATACCCTGTAACATGCCTACTTGCAAATACCAACAGATAAACATGGGTATATCGAATACCACAAAAAAAACAATATATTTTATGTATTATAGAGGGTTTAAACATGCATTTGCATATGTCACTCTAAATATTTCATCAATTTTGAGTGACTGCAGAGAACATGAAAATTAAAAAAAGTGTAGCATACTTAAGAGGGCCCACCTTGAATGAAATGCACTGAGGCTATCCTTGGGCTTGGTGGTAAGTGCCAGAACAGCACTTCCACTCAATGCCTTTTAGCCATTGTTGTGGATGAGGACTTGGCAAAGTGAATTCAAAATTCTCAGTTCCGAATTGTGCATTCTAATTTTGCTTGCACGGCTGCTCGGCAAAACTATTCAAACAAAACTCTCAAACGCACAAATAATGATGCAAGCAAAAAAGGGCGTCCAGGCGGGCAGTCTGTCAGTCTGTCAGTCAGTCAGTCAGTCAGTCAGTCTGTCAGTCAGTCAGTCACTTCAATTGCAATTGCAAACAGTGAAAAGGCTGATTTTAGTGGAATACCGAAGATGTTGAGATGCACACGCCTCGCTTGGCGCACACGGCTCCATGGGCATTCTAATTTGACAAAGGTTGAGGCGCTGGAAGCCCGGACTAAGTCGATAAAAGTCAGCACCTCCGCTGACTTCCACTTCTCACTGTCCCGTCGATGTGACAGTTCCTTTGTCCAGCTGGCGGCGGACAGACATCGTTTATCTAATGCCACTTGCCTGGCCCCTTGTCAACTCTTGGCAACTGCCTCCTTGCAGCAGCCAGAGATTCAGTTTCAACATTTTATCCATAATTTGACTCTTATGACTGGCATAAGCACTTGAGCGCAGTGCATGCATATCTCAGCTTGGGGCAACTTTTGAGCAATTACAAGCATTTGCTTGCAACAAGCGCATAGTTTATATATATTTGTGGCATCTACATCTTTAAAGGCGTCGACCATTTTATCAACGACAAACTTATGTCTCAGATTTTAATTTGATGCAGTTTACTTAAGTTTCGCTGTGGGACTTGTGGCAAAGTTCGCTGCACAAAACTTTGTGAGTGCAACTGCCACACAAAACAATGAACGCGTTAATCTGCTGCAATTATGCACTCTAGTTGAGGCATGCAAATCTCAAGCAGACTTCTGCTCATTTCACGCACATCCAGTGAATTTACCACATTTTTGTAATTATCCATGTGAATTACTCATGCTAATCTTACGATTTAAACAAAATAGTTAATTAATCTTCAGCAGAGTTTCTGCTGTTGGTCAATTAATTATTGTGACATTTTGTAGCGATTATACTGAAAATACTGATGGATCCAGATTTATGTTACGCAAGCAGCATTATTTGGCAGCATCGTTGTGGCATGTAGAATACATGTCAGCCTGCATTGTTGTAACTGGTGTTATATTGTGGGCTCTGCACAATTTGCCATTACTAAGCTTTTATAAGCCCACAGCATTAACAGCCACACACACACACACACACACACGCACACGCACACACACACACGCACACATTAGGTTTAGAGGCATACAAATTCTTGAGATGGAACGAATGCAAAATTGATAGATAGAGTCTGACAAACGTACAGTAGAAAACAGACACAGCCCACATACACACACACACACACACACACACATACACATACACACACATATACATATATATAGATTCATACATTGGACAAGGCCATCACACTGACAATGACTGTGTGCTGCTCATGCATAATTCAAGCACCGTCAACGAAGGAGGAGGGAGAACGCCAAACTGAGAGAAAGAAATACAATAAGATGGCAAAGATACATGCCCCGCCCCGCACCGCACCGCCCCGCCCCCCCAACCCACGCCCCATCCCCAAACCAAAAAGTTGGGCAAATAACTGAATGCCGGGCAGTCAGACATGAACACACACAAACACACACACACACACACACACATACATAGCAAGCAAATAGATAGTCACACAGACACACAGACAGACAGACAGGCAGACAGACATCATTGGCATTTGTAAACTCGCACTCCAGCGCTGGTTGCAGTGAGGCGAGTTGCTTGCCAGAGACATCTCTGGCAGCAGAGATAACCAACTATACACATACATATATGTATATACATATATATATATACATAAATAAATAAATAAGCCGAATCAGAAATACACTTGCAGTAATTACTTAATTAATTACATTTTAAACAGCAAAGTCAGCTTTTTAAACTAAGTACGAATAAGTTTTGTGGAGATATCATTTGTTGGCCTAGACCATACTAACGGGTTTATAGTAACTGGTTTTCCTTTAAATAAAGATAGTTTTTTTTTTTTAATTAGTGTTGATTCTGTTACAAGATACACCAATCTTCAGCTTGCTACTGTTAACTATGAGAGCAGCAAACACAAAATTTGGTTATTAATTTAAAAAGCCAATCGATTGTTGGCAGCTACTTAATGAGGATAAGAATGTGTTAAATGATTCTACGACTGATGCAGATCAAGAATATATATATATATATATATATATATACTTTATTTCCTTCAGCCTAACACAACACATTCTATTTAACACCAGTTTTGAATGAAAAACTGCAGCAGACAAGCTGTTGAAATTGCGGAAATTGTGGAAAAAAAAGATGAAGAAGAAGAAGAAGAAGTGACACTCTTCTCGTTTTCTTTCCTTGGTTTGTTGCCACATTTGCAGTGGGCGTGACAAACTTGCTGACAGGCGTCAATCCATATCCGCGCCACTTATCAATGTCGACATCAGACTGACAGAATGGAGCCGCACAAATCAAGGAACGCCGGACATCTGAAGAGGGACATTCTGTGTTGATCTGATGGAGACATGTGTTGATTTTAATTATGCGTATAGTGGAGGGAACAGAAAGGACCTGCTGTGGATGCTAGCTGGGGAAGCTGGGCCAGTTGCCAAGTCCTTGAGTATTCGTTAGGTGCTGTTGGGTCTGCTTAGCAGCGATCTGGAGACCTGGTCATTATCGAGATTTGGGATTTATTTGATGTTGAGGAGCATGCGCCCTTCTGATTAATGATGCACTGGGGCAAGTGGATGGCATTGATTAATGCGCTTGCCACGTGCCGCACTTAATTCAATTCTCAATTCTCCATTTGCGAATTATGAATTAAATCGCGAATTTTTAACACGCATTCACGAATCAACTCAAATGTCAGCCCCAGTGAAGCGTGAATACTTATTTAAATAAGCCCATTGCGAGGCGCTGACTGCGTAATTGTGCAACCAATTGTGTCAATTCGGTCGTTAACTAACTTTTAAGCTAGCCAATTAGCGTACGAAGCATGCCACATGCCCCATAACAAAAAGAGAGTTCTATTCACCTAAATAGAGTGTAAAATCGAATCAAACAAATCGTTATTGAATGTTGTTCAATATCATTTTATAGAAATAATCTATTCATTTCAATTATTCAAGGAACGATTTGTATTATTTTTATTCTTTTGGCTCGACTTGATTTGGCTTAAAAACTTGGTAATAATGTTAGTCAATTGTCAACTATGCAGATCCTAAGTACTCTGTACTTAATCAATCAGATCCTAAGTACTCTGTACTTAATCAATCAGATAAATAAGATATTTTAATTTTTTAAAACTTATTAAGAATTATTTCATTAATATCAAATTAATAACTCATTCGAATAAGTAATGAAAGCATTGCTTAAAATAACCGAATTGTATTTCAATATAAAACTTGTAGTCCCTAGATATATATACATATATATATAGTTGAAAACATGATTGACTATCTATAAAAATAATAATCATAATTATTGATTTGAATAAACTTTAATTCAATGAAGTGCCTCGGGACGAATGCAACTGCAATTAAAAATGGCTGTTTGGTAACTTTTATTCTTGCACCGGCGCCAACTTGGCAGGCAACTTTTCGCCACTTTGGTGCGAGTGTGTTGCAAGAGTGGTAACCGGCGCCAACTTTAATTACTTTGCAGTCCGGCACACAAGGACAAAAAACCAGAAAAATACAAAAAAAAAAAAAACAAACAAAAAAATAATAATAAAAAAATCAGTGAAAAGAAGTGACATAGAAATTAGAAACAAAGGAACACATTGAAATCATAAAACAGAAAAAGTCTCATCCTGTTGCTATGCAAATTTGTATTGTTCCAAAAGTTTGAACTATTCTGAATGTTGGCATTTGAGTACAGTTATTAACGATTAATCTGCGGCCATTTTGCCAATTTTAGGTTAGGTGCGACCGGGGCGAAAACTTTTCAATGGACGTCGCAATGCGAAAAACTGCACTTGACAGAAACTCTGAACAGTGGCTGGCATTTGGAGGCTTTTTTAAAAAACAACCAAAAAAAACTATATTTTTGTCGCCATTTGGCATTATTTAGGCCGCAAGAGGTGGCTGGCCACTTTCGTAAGCGATGTTTGCCAAACAATTCGATTCAACTTTTCTTTCGGTGTGCGGTTTTCAAACTTTGCGACTCTGCCACAGGGTTACCCAACTGCCACTCGGCCTATTGGCTTGTATCTGTTCTGTGTAACGGTCTTTGTGGCTTTCGCCGCTTGACAAGCAAAGTTCTTAAGTGGCATTCGTAGTTGGACAAATGAAATTGCAGATACTTTCAAGGCAACTGGCTTAGAAAGCTAAGCCAACAGCAAAAGTACACGATTTCGAAATGTGATTTCGAACAGACTTGGCTTATATTATTTACATGCTCTCCAAACACACACACACACAAGCATAATCTGTGTGATTATAAGTGTACACTCAGAAAAAAAGAAATATTATTTTTTATATTTAAAACCAAAATTAAAATTTTTTTTTTTTTGGTTTGAAAAACTTTATTTTTTTAAGTAGTACATTTCTAAAGCAAGGTGTGATTCTTAGAAAAATTCTTTGTGAAATTCTAAAAAATAGTAATGAAACTAGCTTTAACTAAGTTAAATGAATTTTTTAAATTATGTAAGATTTTTGTATATTTAAAATCTTAAAATAATAATAATAGAAATAAAAGAGACAAAAAGCAAATACGAATTTTAAAAAAACTCAGACTGTAAGTAAGTGATGCGCGACTGTTTTTTAGAAAGTCTCAACTTTAAATTTTAGAAATTTACTTTCTGAAAACCCTTGGAATTTCTAAAATTCAGGATGACTTTTTTTTTGTCTGTGTAGTTTTCGTCTGAAACTTATTAACTTTTCTTGATTTGAGCGCCATGTCAACGTTAATAAGATGCAAATAGACAAACGGCATTTTATTTACGAGATACAAATTGTGACGGCCCCGTTGAGGCCGTAAAAAAGTGCGTAAAAGTTGACAACCTTAATTCTAACTTGACACATGCCGCATGCCGCATGCCGCATGCCGCATGCCGCATGCGTTAAATCGTTAAACTACAATATGCGGCTATATGTGTCACTGCGCTTCACAACCACACACTACAAAAAACTACTCGGTGTGTGTGAGTGTGTGTGTGTGTGTGTGCGTATGTGTTTGGAGATTTGATAAATATAAGCTGCATTTATAAAAAGCAGAAGGGCTACAAAAACAGCTCGACAAGCTCGACTATATGCTGATGTTGAAGAGGAGCCGGACAGTTGAATATATATATATATATATATATAGAGAGTGAGAGAGAGAGGGAGAAAGAGAGAGGAAAAAATTGAGGAAAAGATTGAGCGAAGCCATACGTAGGTGCACGCTTGGGCGCACTTGGGGCTCGATGGTTTGTCGGTTTTTTACGCGTACGTGGACACATTTGACCGTTAGGCCTATGTGGCGTATACTTAATGTGCGCACTCACAAACATATACAGTATATATATACATATATGTATCTGTATCTGTAAAAAGCGTACATGTGCGTACATATTTGTATAGGTATTGACATGGCAAGTGCGCTATATTTTTGTGCTTTGTCAACGACTATTTAGTGCAAGAAATGCGTAAATTATTTACATACACATACATATATACATATACATATGCACATTCACATACACATACACACATATATATATGTTTATGCCCCGGCTGTAAAAGCATTTAGTGCTTTGAGCAACAAGAAGCGTCCACTCATCCTCGATGATAATCATCACAATGATGATGGTTGGCAGTCAGGGAATGACACGACGAGGTCGTCAGCAAGGTCGTATGTTTCAGGTGGTGAAGACATGGTCAGCGAGAGAGAAAATCATAATTAATCCATAAAAATTAAAGATTTATGAAATGATACCCGGCCGACTGCAGCTGGGGTGCATCTGTGGGTCAAATGTGAATAGAACGCTTGAGAATGAAGCCACCTCCGAACACCCAACGTCTGACAATTTAAAGCCACTTGATTTGGTGCGTGCTTAATGCATATATTCTCTGGCCGGGACTCAAGCGTTTGGTAATCCAAGCCTCTTGTGCGCTCGCCTCTCGACGTTTCAGCTATTCATTAGGGCGCTTGGCGCACGGCGTGTTTAATACGTTGAATACGGGTCCAACCCGAGCAGACCGAGCCACCGAACCACCGAACCACCGACCTACTGAGCCAAGGAACCACCAGCCCAGCGGCTAGTGGATTGGGTTGCTTAGCTGACTCAGGCTAACCGCAAATTAAAAATTTTTGCGCAGTTAGCAGTCCAAGAATATGCGAGATTTCTGGGAGTCGGGTGTGAAGAGGTGCTGCAGGGGTGTAAAGACCAAACGAGCTCCTTGAATACGTTGCCAAGCACATTGCGGTAAAGCTAAGCTGCTTAATATGCTTATCAATTACTATTTCAATCTCTATAATATGTTTATTAGAGGAAAAATTTGTTAAACGTAACCAAACTGAATTTTAGCAACTAATTCGAGCATGAAATTAATTAATTAAATACATTTCTGGGCACGTTTCCAACCAGGATAGATTGTAATAGTTATAATAGAAATAAATCATACCACAAAAGCAATTGCTGTTAAAGACTTGCAGCAGTTATTGAGAAAATATTGAGCATAGAATTAATTAGTTTTTAACAGCTGCATTAAATAAGTTTTTCTTTATCTCTTGGGTTTACTTTTAGGTGAGCGACTCATACAGTATGCCAGTGAGAATCTTGTGACGGAGGTGCTGATACATCCCCAGTACAATACTCTTATACAGTGTATGCGTAATCTACTCAGCAGCTTTACGAGGCATCGTCACATTATACACGCTGGGTATACCTTCAGCGGCAACGGTTCTTGGATACTACAGGTCGGTTACGGGTCAACATGGCCACCTAATGTCAAAGGGTCAAATTAAAACAAACAAAAAAATATATATATATATATGTGTGTGTGTATAATTATTTACAGGATGGCACCTTCTCGGTGGCTGACTTTGCGGAGGCATTTCAAGAGCACGACGTACAACGAGTGATACGCGCCTATGCGGATACCATTACGATGAATATACACTGTGCCGATGCTGGTCTGTGGCACACACTGCCGGATAAGGTGTTTGCACGGCATTGTAAAATACGCATAAATCCGGTTGATGTGTTGGACACCAGCAGCGAATATATCAATGGCTTTATAGGTAAGACCAACGATTGTAAACTTAAACTGTGAACATGGCAACAAACACACATATTTTGTATACGAATTGCAGATTATTTAGCACCAATGGTGGTGCCAACCTCATTGCGGGAGTTGCTGGAAACGTCGGATGTGGTGGGCAACATACGGTTTACGCATCCCACACTCTACGTCTTTCCGGGTGGTCAGGGTGATGCCGCCCTCTTTGGGATCAATGGCTTTAACATGTTGGGTGAGTGACATGCCATTGATGGGAGCTGGCGTGGTGTGGTTGCGTTGTTTGCTAATCCTTTGATACTGCTTTTGCAGTTGATGGCGGTTTTAATCGCAAGGCCTGCTTCTGGGACTTTGCGAGGCATTTGGATCGACTGGATGCGGTGCTGATGACGCGTCTGAATAACAGCAATGTGCAGGGACTTGGAGCTGTTGTGGCGCGGAAGCGAGACTCTCATGTCTATCCACAGATTGGGCACTTCTTCGGTAATGTTCCCGACCGTAAGGGTGGTCTGCCCAGCCCCGATGGCGATAAGGATCGCAATCCTCTGCTCATTGATCTCTTTGAGCGTGGCCATGGCCTGGTCAGTGATCTTAAATCTCTTGACCTGAAGCCGCAGTGTTGCTATCGTAACCAGGAGCCCATCAATCTGTACCACAAGGTTGGTCACGGCACCCTCGACATGTATGTGATAAGCCCCTCACGTGATTCCAAAGAGGTCAAGGACTTTATGCAAAAGTGGAACTCGGGTGACCAGCGTCTGTTTGCTCCTCGTGACACCAAGGAGTTTAACTTTCCCCTGCAGAATCTGGTATCCATTTGTGCGCTGCTTGTCTGGCAGCCGGCAAATCCGGATGATACCATAACCCGCATCCTCTTTCCGGGCAGCACGCCAGACTTCAAGATCCAGGAAGGTCTAGAAAAGCTCAAACATCTTGAGTTCATGAAGCACTCGACCTGCACAGCGAAGTCCATTGCTCCAGCTATACAAACTGTGACCATCACACGGAAGACACTTAAATCTTCCATTGAGGCGACTCCGCCCAGCGCCAGTTACAAGCCCAGTAAATTTGGTCCAACTGCTATAGCAGCTGTGGCTGTGCAACAGGACAACAAAGCCAAGGAAGCAGCTGCAGCTGCAGCGGCAGCAGCGGCCGCAGCAGCAGTAGCAGCAGCATTGGTCTCTGCCTCAGTGGAACCACCCAGTGATCAAGTCGACTGGCCCACTCAACTTGTTAGCGCCAAGGCCGATTCCATAGACACGGATGAGCCAGAAGCTGAGCCCGAGTTAGCTGTTGACACGGGTGATGAGGGGGCGCCGGAGCCATCCATGCCCTCAACAGAACCAGCCGAGCTTGATGACAACAAAGAGGTCGACGACGAAAAGAAGGTGGAGGTGTTAATTGTAAAGCCGGAGCTGGCTGCAACTGCTCCAACTAAAGATGCTGTTGATGTGACCACAGCGGAGACAACCAGCAAGACAGCGAAAGCCACCAAGGGTAAACAGGAGAAGCCAAGAGCAGAAGTCAAGCCAGTTGTGCGCTCGAGGATCGACAGCAAGCCGCCCAAGTCCATGGACCGCAAGCTGGTCAAGCGCGAGGAGAAGAAGAGTTCGCCAACGGCCACGCCCGCTGCCAGTCGAACGTCAGCAACGCGTGATGTCAAGTCGAAGGTGATGACCCGCACCACTAAATCAAGCCCCAGCAGTACACCAGCCAAGAGCGCCAAGGAGGCCAACAATCGCAAGGTACTCGAGTCCAAGCAACAAGCAACGGCGGCTCGCCAGAGCACGGCCAGTACGCGTCGGACCATTGCCACTGTGGAGAAGAAGTCACAGCAGACGGAGATGACGAAGACAACGCAGCAGACATCGATGCAGGCGGCGCAGCGTAAGCCAATTTCAAGAAGACCACGCGCTGTGTCTCCATCGAAGCGGGCTCCGGCGCCGGGCAGCCCAATTAAGTCGGCCAAGCCTAAGCCGGATTTGAAGAAATCACGCTTGGATAAGGGTGGAACCACAGATTCCAGCCTGGTATCGACACCTTCGGCTGATGAGGCGACAGCAGCCAAAAAGATGTTGGATCTATGCGCCTCTCAAGAGTTGGATGCCGAAAAGCAGCGGGAACTGGACGATCTGAAGGAGGAGCAGGAGGTGGTCCGTGAAATTGAGGCGGTGTTTAGTCGCGACGAGATGAAGCGACAACACTTGATCAAGACGGAGATGCGCGAGATGGCCAAGCAGGATAGTACAACGGAAGCCGAGGAGGAGGAGGAATACCTGATTATCGAGAAAGAGGAGGTGGAACAGTACACAGAGGACTCAATCATTGAACAGGAACAGGAGAGTAGCATGACAAAGGAGGAGGAAATTCAAAAGCATCAGCGCGACTCACAAGAATCAGAAAAGAAGCGCAAGAAAAGCGCCGAGGAGGAAATCGAAGCGGCAATCGCCCGGGCTGAAGCAGAGGAGCGCAAAGCGCGTCTGGAGGGCAGTGAGGCAGCAAGGCATGAGATGCACGAACAGCTGGCAACACCTGAGAAAACCGAAATAAAGGCGGAGGTTCAAGATATAATCGCCACTGCCAAAGACATTGTCAAGGGTCGCACCGACGACCAACTGCTACAGACAAAAAACGCCGAGGATGAGTTATCTTCCCCGACGCCTGATGAAAAGCTTAGCAGCGCAAAGAAAACTTCTGATACTAAAGACGAGCCAATTGAAGCACATGAGGCGTTGCCCTTGAACTTACAAGAGAGTCTTCCAGAGGAGAAATTCTCAGCCACAATCGAATCAGGAGCAACCACAGCGCCCACACTACCCGAGGACGAGCGCATACCGCTAGACAAAATTAAAGAAGATTTGGTCATCGAGGAGAAGTATGTTAAGGAGGAGACCAAAGAGATTGAAGCCATTGTCGTTGCTACTGTTGCAGCACCCGTGGCAGCTATGGCAGCTGGCATAGGGACAATCGAAACAAAAATTATTGGTGCTGAGCCGTTTGCCGCCGGCGTGGATTCGGCCGATCGCATTTTACCTAAAAAAATGACATTTGAAGCACAGCAGAATCTAATGCGCGATGTTATCAAGACACCCGATGAGGTTGCTGACTTGCCTGTTCACGAAGAGGCTGACTTGGGGCTATACGAAAAGGATACCCACGATGCTGGCGCAAAGAGTATTTCCCACAAGGAAGAGACAGCCAAAGAGGAAAAAGAGACCGAAGATGAAAAGGAGACCGGAGAACCAGAGACAGCTGAAATAGCAATTGAGAAGTTTGAGGCCAAAGAGGAGATTTCTGAGAAGATAATCGCAAAGAGAGAAGTCATCGATAACCTGGAATCTCTTGAGAAGAAAAGCGAGGAGGTCATTGTCCAAACAAGTGAAGTCGTTGCTGAGACGACTGAAGCAGGCGAAAAGCTGGCGGATGACCATGAGCAGCTAGCTCCAGTCGCAAAGAAGTCGGCAAGTACACCAGATGAGAAAGAAAAGAGCGACATAACTTCCGAAGATGAGTTACCAGCACATCTTTTGCAACCCACCGTTGCACCAACAAAAGTCAAAGACCGTGAAGATACGGTATCTGTAGAGAGCCCCGCCACCATCGAAGAAGCAATTGAGGTCGAGATGCAGGTAGCCCGACAGGAAACCAGAAAGCAATCTACCAAAATTGAAGAAGAATTAACAGAAACTATAAAGGATAAAGCATCCCCAAGTGCTTCTAAGGATGTCTCTAGACCAGAATCTGCAGCGGAAAGTGAAAAAGAAACACCTGAAAAGCCAGCAAGTGTAAAGGATGAGATGTCTAAGGAGCCCTCGCGACGTGAATCAGTTGCAGAGACTGAGAAGCCTGAGATAGTGAAGGATGATAAGTCAATACCAACCTCCAAGGAAGTATCACGACCCGAATCTAAAGCAGAAAGTATAAAAGACGACCACGAAAAGCATGAAAGTGTACAGGACAAAAGCTCTACACACCCTTCCCGACGGGAATCAGTTGCAGAGAGTACAAAGCCAGAGTCTCTACCAGCCTCGAAGGAAGCATCACAACCCGAATCAGTTGCAGAAAGTGCGAAAGATGAGTCGGAGAAGCCAGGAAGTGTGAAGGACGAAAAGTCCACAGAGACTTCTCGCCGTGAATCTGTTGCAGAGAGTATTAAGCCAGAAAGTCTTAAGGATGAGAAGTCCTCACCACCCTCCAAGGAAGTATCACGACCTGTATCGGTTGCAGGAAGTGTAAAGGAAGAATCTGAAAAGCCTGGAAGTGTCACGAATGCTCAGACTGAGGAGCCTTCACGTCGTGAATCGGTAGCTGAAAGTATTAAGGCAGAGAGTGCCAAAGATGAGAAGTCTCTACCAGTCTCCAAGGAAGTATCTCGACCCGGATCAGTTGCAGAAAGTACAAAAGACGAGTCGGAGAAGCCAGGAAGTGTGAAGGACGAAAAGTCCACAGAGCCTTCTCGCCGTGAATCTGTTGCAGAGAGTCTTAAGCCAGAAAGTCTTAAGGATGACATGTCCTCACCACCCTCCAAGGAAGTATCACGACCTGTATCGGTTGCAGAAAGTGTAAAGGAAGAATCTGAAAAACCTGGAAGTGTCACGGATGCTCAGCCTGAGGAGCCTTCACGTCGTGAATCGGTAGCTGAAAGTATTAAGGCAGAGAGTCCCAAAGATGAGAAGTCTTTACCAGTCTCCAAGGAAGTATCTCGACCCGGATCAGTTGCAGAAAGTGCGAAAGACGAGTCGGAGAAGCCAGGAAGTGTGAAGGACGAAAAGTCCACAGAGCCTTCTCGCCGTGAATCTGTTGCAGAGAGTATTAAGCCAGAAAGTCTTAAGGATGACAAGTCCTCACCACCCTCAAAGGAAGTATCACGACCAGCATCGGTTGCAGGAAGTGTAAAAGAAGAATCTGAAAAGCCTGGAAGTGTCAAGGATGCTCAGCCTGAGGAGCCTTCACGTCGTGAATCGGTAGCTGAAAGTATTAAGGCAGAGAGTCCCAAAGATGAGAAGTCTTTACCAGTCTCCAAGGAAGTATCTCGACCCGGATCAGTTGCAGAAAGTGCGAAAGACGAATCGGAGAAGCCAGGAAGTGTAAAGGACGAAAAGTCCACAGAGCCTTCTCGCCGTGAATCTGTTGCAGAGAGCATTAAGCCGGATAAGGATGACAAGTCCTCACCACCCTCCAAGGAAGTATCACGACCAGCATCGGTAGCAGAAAGTGTTAAGGATGTATCTGAAAAACCTGAAAGAGTCACAGATGCTCATCTTGAGGACCTTTCCCGTCGTGAATCGGTAGCTGAAAGCATTAAGGCAGAAAGCGCCAAAGATGAGAAGTCTCTACCAGTTTCAAAGGAAGTATCTCGACCCGGATCAGTTGCAGAAAGTGCGAAAGACGAATCGGAGAAGCCAGCAAGTATAAAGGACGAAAAGTCCACAGAGCCATCTCGCCGTGAATCTGTTGCAGAGAGCACTAAGCCGGATAGGGATGACAAGTCCTCACCACCCTCCAAGGAAGTATCACGACCAGCATCGGTAGCAGAAAGTGTTAAGGATGTATCTGAAAAATCTGAAAGTGTCACAGATGCTCATCTTGAGGACCTTTCCCGTCGTGAATCGGTAGCTGAAAGCATTAGGGCGGAAAGCGCCCAAGATGAGAAGTCTCTACCAGTCTCAAAGGATGTATCTCGACCCGGATCAGTTGCAGAAAGTGCGAAAGACGAGTCGGAGAAACCAGGAAGTATAAAGGACGAAAAGTCCACAGAGCCTTCTCGCCGTGAATCTGTTGCAGAGAGCATTAAGCCGGATAAGGATGACAAGTCCTCACCACCCTCCAAGGAAGTATCACGACCTGAATCGGTTGCAGGAAGTGTAAAGGATGTATCCGAAAAGCCTGGAAGTGTCACGGATGCTCAGCCTGAGGACCTTACCCGTCGTGAATCGTTAGCTGAAAGCATTAAGGCAGAAAGCGCCAAAGATGAGAAGTCTCTACCAGTCTCCAAGGAAGTATCTCGACCCGGATCAGTTGCAGAAAGTGCGAAAGACGAATCCGAAAAGCCAGGAAGTGTGAAGGAGGAAAAGTCTACAGAGGCTTCTCGCCGTGAATCTGTTGCTGAGAGCATTAAGCCAGAGAGTCTTAAGGATGAGAAGTCCTCACCACCCTCCAAAGAAGTATCACGACCTGCATCGGTTGCAGAAAGTGTAAAGGATGTAGCTGAAAGGCCTGGAAGCGTCTCGGATGCTCAGCCTGAGGACATTACCCGTCGTGAATCGATAGCTGAAATTATTAAGGCAGAGAGCGCAAAAGATGAGAAGTCTCTACCAGTCTCCAAGGAAGTATCTCGACCCGGATCAGTTGCGGAAAGTGCGAAAGACGAATCCGAGAAGCCAGGAAGTGTGAAGCAGGAAAAGTCTACAGAGGCTTCTCGCCGTGAATCTGTTGCTGAGATCATTAAGCCAGAGAGACTTAAGGATGAGAAGTCCTCACCACCCTCCAAAGAAGTATCACGACCTGCATCGGTTGCAGAAAGTGTAAAGGATGTAGCTGAAAAGCCTGGAAGCGTCTCGGATGCTCAGCCTGAGGACATTACCCGTCGTGAATCGATAGCTGAAATTATTAAGGCAGAGAGCGCCAAAGATGAGAAGTCTCTACCAGTCTCCAAGGAAGTATCTCGACCCGGATCAGTTGCAGAAAGTGTGAAAGACGAGTTGAAGAAGCCAGGAAGTGTGAAGGACGAAAAGTCCACAGAGGCTTCTCGCCGTGAATCTGTTGCTGAGAGCATTAAGCCAGAGAGTCTTAAGGATGAGAAGTCCTCACCACCCTCCAAAGAAGTATCACGACCTGCATCGGTTGCAGAAAGTGTAAAGGATGTAGCTGAAAAGCCTGGGAGCGTCTCGGATGCTCAGCCTGAGGATACTTCCCGTCGTGATTCGGTAGCTGAAAGCATTAAGGCGGAGAGCGCCAAAGATGAGAAGTCTCTACCAGTCTCTAAGGAAGTATCTCGACCCGGATCAGTTGCAGAAAGTGCGAAAGACGAGTCGGAGAAGCCAGGCAGTATAAAGGACGAAAAGTCTACAGAGGCGTCTCGCCGTGAATCTGTTGCTGAGAGCATAAAGCCAGAGAGTCTTAAGGATGACAAGTCCTCACCACCCTCCAAGGAAGTATCACGACCTGCATCGGTAGCAGATAGTGTAAAGGATGTATCTGAAAAACCTGTAAGTGTCACGGATGCTCAGCTTGAGGATACTTCCCGTCGTGATTCGGTAGCTGAAAGCATTAAGGCGGAGAGCGCCAAAGATGAGAAGTCTCTACCAGTCTCCAAGGAAGTATCTCGACCCGGATCAGTTGCAGAAAGTGCGAAAGACGAATCCGAAAAGCCAGGAAGTGTGAAGGAGGAAAAGTCTACAGAGGCTTCTCGCCGTGAATCTGTTGCTGAGAGCATTAAGCCAGAGAGTCTTAAGGATGACAAGTCATCACCACCCTCCAAGGAAGTATCACGACCTGCATCGGTTGCAGATGTATCTGAAAAACCTGGAAGTGTAACGCATGCTCAATCTATAGAGATTTCCCGTCGTGAATCGGTAGCTGAAAGTATTAAGGCAGAAAGCGCCAAAGATGAGAAGTCTCTACCAGTCTCCAAGGAAGTATCTCGACCCGGATCAGTTGCAGAAAGTGCGAAAGACGAGTCGGAGAAGCCAGGAAGTATAAAGGACGAAAAGTCTACAGAGGCTTCCCGCCGTGAATCTGTTGCTGAGAGCATTAAGCCAGAGAGTCTTAAGGATGAGAAGTCCTCACCACCCTCCAAAGAAGTATCACGACCTGCATCGGTTGCAGGAAGTGTAAAGGATGAATCTGAAAAACCTGTAAGTGTCACGGATGCTCAGCTTGAGGATACTTCCCGTCGTGAATCGGTAGCTGAAAGCATTAAGGCGGAGAGCGCCAAAGATGAGAAGTCTCTACCGGTCTCCAAGGAAGTATCCCGACCCGGATCAGTTGCAGAAAGTGCGAAAGACGAGTCGGAGAAGCCAGGAAGTATAAAGGACGAAAAGTCCACAGAGGCTTCTCGCCGTGAATCTGTTGCTGAGAGCATTAGGCCAGAGAGTCTTAAGGATGAGAAGTCCTCACCACCTTCCAAGGAAGTATCACGACCAGCATCGGTTGCAGACAGTGTAAAGGATGTATCTGAAAAACCTGGAAGTATCACGGATGCTCAGCATGAGGACCCTACCCGTCGGGAATCGTTAGCTGAAAGCATTAAGGCCGAGAGTGCCAAAGATGAGAAGTCTCTACCAGTCTCCAAGGAAGTATCTCGACCCGGATCAGTGGCAGAAAGTGCGAAAGACGAATCGGAGAAGCCAGGAAGTGTGAAGGACGAAAAGTCCACAGAGCCTTCTCGCCGTGAATCTGTTGCAGAGATCATTAAGCCGGATAAGGATGACAAGTCCTCACCACCCTCCAAGGAAGTATCACGACCTGCATCGGTAGTAGAAAGTGTTAAGGATGTATCTGAAAAGCCTGGAAGTGACACTGATGCTCAGCCTGAGGACCCTACACGTCGTGAATCGGTAGTTGAAAGTATTAAGGCAGAGATTGCCAAAGTTGATAAATCAGAACCAGCCTCCAAGGAAGTATCTCGACCAGCCTCGGTTGCAGAAAGCGTAAAGGATGTATCTGAAAAACCTGGAAGTGTCACGGATGCTCAGCCTGAGGACCCTACCCGTCGTGAATCGGTAGCTGAAAGTATTGAGGCAGAGATCGCCATAGTTGATAAATCAGAACCGGCCTCCAAGGAAGTATCTCGACCCGCATCAGTAACAGAAAGTGTAAAAGACGAGTTTGAGAAGCTAGGAAGTGTGAAGGACGAAAAGTCCACAGAGCCTTCTCGCCGTGAATCTGTTGCAGAGAGTATTAAGCCGAATAAGGAAGACAAGTCCTCACCAACTTCCAAGGAAGTATCACGACCAGCATCGGTTGCAGAGAGTGTAAAGGATGTATCTGAAAAACCTGGAAGTGTAACGGATGCTCAGCCTGAGGATACTACCCGTCGTGAATCGGTAGCTGAAAGCATTAAGGCAGAAAGCGCCAAAGATGAGAAGTCTCTACCAGTCTCAAAGGAAGTATCTCGACCCGGATCAGTTGCAGAAAGTGCGAAAGACGAATCGGAGAAGCCAGGAAGTGTGAAGGACGAAAAGTCCACAGAGCCTTCTCGCCGTGAATCTGTTGCTGAGAGCATTAAGCCAGAGAGTCTTAAGGATGAGAAGTCCTCACCACCCTCCAAGGAAGTATCACGACCTGCATCGGTAGCGGAAAGTGTAAAGGATGTATCTGAAAAGCCTGAAAGTGTCACGGATGCTCATCTTGAGGACCTTACCCGTCGTGAATCGGTAGCTGAAAGCATTAAGGGAGAAAGCGCCAAAGATGAGAAGTCTCTACCAGTCTCAAAGGAAGTATCTCGACCCGGATCAGTGGCAGAAAGTGCGAAAGACGAGTTGGAGAAGCCAGGAAGTGTGAAGGACGAAAAGTCCACAGAGGCTTCTCGCCGTGAATCTGTTGCTGAGATCATTAAGCCAGAGAGTCTTAAGGATGAGAAGTCCTCACCACCCTCCAAAGAAGTATCACGACCTGCATCGGTAGCGGAAAGTGTAAAGGATGTATCTGAAAAGCCTGAAAGTGTCACGGATGCTCATCTTGAGGACCTTACCCGTCGTGAATCGGTAGCTGAAAGCATTAAGGGAGAAAGCGCCAAAGATGAGAAGTCTCTACCAGTCTCAAAGGAAGTATCTCGACCCGGATCAGTGGCAGAAAGTGCGAAAGACGAGTTGGAGAAGCCAGGAAGTGTGAAGGACGAAAAGTCCACAGAGGCTTCTCGCCGTGAATCTGTTGCTGAGATCATTAAGCCAGAGAGTCTTAAGGATGAAAAGTCCTCACCACCCTCCAAGGAAGTATCACGACCTGCATCGGTAGCAGAGAGAGATGACAAATCACTACCAGTCTCCAAGGAAGTATCTCGACCCGGATCAGTTGCAGAAAGTACAAAAGACGAGTCGGAGAAGCCAGGAAGTGTGAAGGACGAAAAGTCCACAGAGCCTTCTCGCCGTGAATCTGTTGCAGAGAGTATTAAGCCGGATAAGGAAGACAAGTCCTCACCAACTTCCAAGGAAGTATCACGACCTGCATCGGTTGCAGAGAGTGTAAAGGATGTATCTGAAAAACCTGGAAGTGTAACGGATGCTCAGCCTGAGGATACTACCCTTCGTGAATCGGTAGCTGAAAGCAGTAAGGCAGAAAGCGCCAAAGATGAGAAGTCACTACCAGTCTCCAAGGAAGTATCCCGACACGGATCAGTTGCAGAAAGTGCGAAAGACGAATCAGAGAAGCCAGGAAGTGTGAAGGACGAAAAGTCCACAGAGGCTTCTCGCCGTGAATCTATTGTAGAGAGTATTAAGCCAGAGAGTCTTAAGGATGAGAAGTCCTCATCACCCCCCAAGGAAGTTTCACGACCTGCGTCGGTAGCAGAGAGTGTAAAGGATGTATCTGAAAAACCTGGAAGTGTCACGGATGCTCAACCTGAGGACCCTACCCGTCGTGATTCGGTAGCTGAAAGTATTAAGGCAGAAAGCGCCAAAGACGGCAAATCTCTTCCAGTCTCGAAAGAGGTTTCACGGCCCGGATCAGTTGCAGGAAGTGCGAAAGACGAGTCGGAGAAGCCAGCTCTTGACACTGAACATACAAGTAAAATTCAATCGTCCGACGGAATTCTGGATGTTAAATTGCTTAGTGAATCAAAGGAAGTCATAAGCCTGGAACTGGTTGCCCAAACTGCGTCTTCCTTTATTGACAAAGCAGTCTTCGAACAAGCTGATTTAGTTCAAACGACAACTGGCGAGGCTATGGGCGATTTTGAGACTGCTTCTAGTCCCGTTGACATTGCCGAGGGTGTCTTTGCACATACAGAATCTAAGAAGGCACTAATTGTTAAAGACGATACTTCTAAAGAACCTTCTCGTCGAGAATCTGTAACCGAATGCCTAAAGGCAGACAGTCCAAAAGATGTAAGGTCCCCAACGGAAACGGCATCTTCACCAATTGACGAAGCTAAAGATTTTACAGTTTTCAAGGATATTGAAAAAGAGACATTTGTCCTATCTTTGGACTCGAAGGGAGATTTCCCAACTCTTTCTAGCCCTATTGAAGTTGCTGCAGGTGACTTTAGCTCCGCAGTTGAAATTTCTACGTCTGACACTCTTGCATCATCAAAGCCGGCAGAACTTGCTGAAGTTAGTGCATCAAAAACTGCTTCCAGCCCAGTAGATGAAGCACCTCGCTCCCCTTTTGAAAAATCAGAGAAGAACAAATCAGAGGAGGAAAGTGTAAAGTCTTCACCTGCTTCAAAGGAAGTATCACGGCCCGAATCTGTGGCAGGTAGTATAAAAGACGAATCTGAAAAGCCCGAAAGTGTTCAAAGTGAAAAGGCCAAGGACGAATCCCGACGTGAGTCTGTTGCAGAGAGTATTAAGCCAGCGAGTCCAAAGGATGACATTTCTCTGCCAACCTCTAAGATGATTTCTCGCCCCGAATCGGCTATTGGAAGTGTAAAAGATGAATCTGAAAAGCCAGAATCTCCTGCCGAGAGTAAAAAGCCTGAAAGTCCAAGGGAAGATAAGTCTCTACCGCCCTCCAAAGAAGTATCACGAACCGGTTCCGTTATGGAAAGCCTTAAGGATGAATTGGAAATGCACGAAACCGTGACGAGTGAGAAGTCAGGTGAGCCGTCCCGACGGCAATCTACAGCGGAAAGTATAAGGCCTGAGAGCTTGAAAGATGAAAAGTCTCCAGTCCCCTCTAAAGAGCCATCGCGTCCAGCATCAGTGGCTGAGGGTCTGAAGTCAAAGGAATCTTCGCGACCAGCCTCAGTTGCCGAAACGGCATCGTCTCCTATTGACGAAGCACCCAAGGAACCTTTAATATTAAACATATCATCTGCCGAAATTAAAGGAAATTATCCAACACTATCCAGTCCCGTCGATGTTGCTGAAGGCGAGTTTTCACATGCAATGTCAGGTGGCATTGAGGAAGACAAACCTGCTGAGCAGACTAAAGTTGCCGCGATTCTAACGGCTTCCAGCCCCGTAGATGAGGCAGTTGATATTTCAGAATCGATTAAAGCCGTTGAGGAACATATCATTGAAGATAAGCTGCAATCAGTCAGTGAATTTTTAAATAAGAAGGTAGATACAGTAATTGATACAGTCAGCGAGAAAGTGGAAAGCGCTAAAGATTTCGTCGTAGAATCCTTGGAGCAAATAAGCAAAGAAAGCACAAAATCTCTAACTGAACTGGAATCACTTAAAGATTCCACAATCTCTGAGGCTTCCACGACAGTAACTTCACTTGCCGAGTCTGTTCAAACTATTGCGGATGAGAAATCACAAGAAGTTGAGCACATTTCGGAAGCTATCTCTAAACAATTAGGACAGGCTGAGTCGGTTGTAGAAACCATTTCAGATGCGGCAGACGATGCCAGTGCTAAGGGAAGCCTCGACTTAAGTGGTTTCTCAGAGCTTCGAGAAACGCATATTACCACAGTTGATTCCCCCGAATTCACAGTTACAATCTGTGAGCGCGATGAGAGTGTTCTTCATGATATCAAAGAAGAAGACGAAGAACATAGATTCTCACCACCATCGGAGAAAGGTGCAACAACAATGGATCAACCAATTCGTCCACTATCACCACGTGAAGAAGAGGTGGCGAAGATTGTCGCTGATGTGGCTAAGGTTTTGAAGTCCGATAAGGATATCACTGATATCATACCCGATTTTGATGAGAAACAGTTGGAAGAAAAACTAAAAACCACAACTGAAACTGAAGCAACCTCGGGTAAGTTAACTCCCACAAAAGATCTGGCTATCGACGAAAATATATTTGAAACGAAAATAATGAAAGGGGATATTGAATCAGAGAAGTCCTCGCCAGATCAAAAGTCTGGCCCAATATCAATTGAGGAAAAGGACAAAATTGAGCAGTCCGAAAAGGCTCAATTGCGCGAGGGAGCCGCAAAAGCGGCCGCCGTCGAACTAGCTAAGGATATTTCTAGGCCAGAATCTGCCACCAGCCAGCTGGGCACCCTAGAATCATTACCATCTCGCCCCGAGTCCGTAGCCAGTCAGAAAGATGAGACGAAGCTGGAACAGTCAACGGTGGTGTCCAAGGATGCATCACGGCCAATCTCTGTAGCCAGTTCGAAGGATGCTGAAGAAAAGGGTGAAAAGTCGCCCATGTCACCGAAAGAGATCTCAAGGCACGAGTCAATTGTAAGCCATGTAAGCGAACAAGATGCCAGCGCAATTGGTTCAGACTCTAGACGCGAATCTGTGCTATCTGCTGCCAAGGATGACAAAGATGACAAGGATATTCAGGTCAGCGGAACGCCGTCAAAATCACAGGAGGGTTCCCGCCCGGAATCGGCTCAAAATAAGGAGACAGAAGCTTCGCGACCAGCATCAAGTGCCAGCCAGGTCAGTGCTAAAGATGAGGAGACTTCCGACTCTCAACATGGTTCGATTCTGGTCTCGACCATCGAAAGCAAAATGGAAGAAAAATCAAGCGAATCCACGTCCACTTCCAAGTCGATTGTCAATCAAACTCATCTCAAAGAAGAGTCCATAAGCGAGTCATTGAGCAGCAGTCTTAAAGTGGAGGATAGCTCCCGACGCGAATCACTATCTAGCCTCCTAGCCGACAAGGAGTCTAGCAAATCAAGCAGCGCCAGTGTCAAGGAGGAAACAGAACGTGTCACAAAAATTGTGGAGAAAATAACAACATCACAATTGGAGGAGTTGCTCACTCAGTCTGAAGAGTGCTCCTCGGAGTCAGTTGTTAGCGAGATTCAAACAACGAGCATCCCAAGCGCCAAGCACCACAAGCCAAGTGATCAAAGCACAAGCAAGGATATTACAAGCAGTACACATAAGGAGTCGGTCAAGGACAGTCTCAAGGAGACAGTAGCCGAGTTCCTGGCAACAGAAAAAATTGTTTCCGCCAAAGAAACCTTCACAGCTGAGGCGACAAAAACAGCCGAAGAGTGTCTGAAGAAGGTGTCCAGTTTGAGCTCCTCTCAAAAGGGCTTGTTTGTCGGCACAGACGAGTCGCGACGGGAATCACTGCTCAGTCACACAAGTGAAAGTCGACAAACGCACAGCGATCCCGAAGAGGATAGTGATGACGATGGACATGCCAGTCTGAAAGAAGGTCGATCCAAGTCCATTGCCACTATCATGATGACCAGCATCTACAAGCCATTTGAGGAGACCGAAACAATTGCAGCCGTTAAGGAGGACGACGAACACGACGAAGACGATGAACATGATCATACAGCCACTGAGACAAAAACCACAACATCTTCAACAACAGACACAACCACTAAAAAAACAACTCTATTGCAGTCGAGCGAGCAAAGCAGCAGCACCACCACCACCAAGAGCAGCTCGACCGACTCCAAAACCAAAATCGAATCCATTTCACTAACACAGACAGAAACACAAGCTGAGCAAGCAATCGATGGCACAGACCGCAAGACACCGCCTACGGCACCAGTCAGTCCCAGCGTGAAGCCAGTGAGCACCACAGGAGCAGGCACAGCCGCAAGCACTGGCACTGGCCCAGGCCCTGCCACAGCTGCTGGCACTGGGTCCAGTTGTGCGAAGAGCGAGTCTAGTGCTGCTAGCATTGCATCGACATCGGGTCCATTGTCCCCCAAGGACATCAGTGGTAAGTCAAGTCCGGGTGCCCTAACATCTGAAAGTCAATCCATACCCACGCCGTTCGGACGTGAATCGCATACGGAGACGCCAGAGTCATCGCCGAAGCCCACATCGCCTTTCCCGCGCGTCAGCAAGGACGAGCTCCGATCTTTAGGTGTAACAGCGGAACCAGATGAAGACATCGAGATTGGCGCCGATTCCAGCGAGTTTCTTCCAGAGCTGCATGAGCTGCGTGGCATTGAGAGCACCACTGGACTAAGCGATAGCACTGAAAAGATAATAACGACAACTATAACCACTGTGACCAAGGTCATCTCTGCCGATGGCAAGGAGATTGTGACCGAGCAAAAGACAGTCACTACAACGGACAGTTCAGAGCCGGATAGCGAGAAGGTAGTGGTTACTACAACGCGCACAACCAGCGAGAGCGAGCGAAGCGAACGCGAGCGCGACCAGATGCTGCCCAAAGAGGTGGCCATGCTGCGCGGCATTTACCGTTCCGGTACGCCGGGTAGCGATGATGAGCGACTTGCTGGGGGCATCAGCGATGATGAGTTGCCCGGCTCACCACGCAGCACCAGCTACGATCTGCAGCGCTCCAGCTCTGGCATTAGCAAGCGCTCTGATCTAGATGCCGATGACAGTCAGGACGATATACCGCCCCAGTATGGCAGCGAAGAGCATTCGACAGCGCGCGCCATTCTGCCGCAACGTACTGCCGATCCGATGGCAACATCGTTCTATGGAGCGCTACCCGATAGCTTCGATGCGAAGCCCAGCACCGAACCGATACCCATTCGAGGCGCAGTGCTAATGACCTATACAGAATCACCGCCAGCCAGTCAGTCATCGGAGAGCGTGGAGAGCACCAGCCAAACCTGGGCCGGACACAAGTTCCTCGATGAGGCAGACAAGGACTTCCAGAAGGCACTTGAGGAGCATGTGCAGGCGCGTGGCGCCGAAGTAATGTCTTCCGTGACAGCCAAGTATTCCTACTCGCCCTCCAAGGCCGAGGAGGTCGAACAAATTGTCAGCAGCACTGCAGAGCGACAGCGCTTCCCCCTCAGCGATGTCCAGAAGGTGCGCAGCGGCGAAAATCTATTGGCTAGCTTTGGCAGCTCAAGCCCAGCTAGCAGCACTGTATCCACTACTCTCACAGCAACAACAACCGCATCAGCTGCAACTGTAACTGCAACAGCAGCAGCAGCAACAGATACAACAGCAACAACAGCAACAACCGCAACAGCAACAACCGCAACAACAGCAACTAGTGGCAGCAGCAGCAGCACTAGCGGCACTCTGCCCAAGGATCGCTTAGAGGAGTGGGGCAAGCCACTCGGCCTACCATCACCAGCACCATTGCCGGTCGAGGGTGCCGATATACGCACCACACCTAAGAAGGAGCGTCGCTTGGTAGCCACCAAGACGCGTCTTAACAATGAGAAGAATTTGCGCAAACGTAGCGAGTCACCCAACAAAGCAAAGAAACCAGCACCGGTCTACGTGGATCTGACCTATGTGCCGCACAATGGCAACTCCTACTATGCTCATGTGGACTTCTTTAAACGCATCCGTGCCCGCTATTATGTTTTCTCCGGCACCGAGCCCAGCCGTCAGGTCTACGATGCTCTGCTGGAAGCCAAACAAACCTGGGAGGACAAGGATCTCGGTAAGTGCTTTATTTATTATAAGTTTTATGCACTTGGTTTACACAGAAATCTCTTCAATCGAAATTCCAATCCAATATCAAATCTTAGGTAGCACAAAAATCGCAAATGGCTAGTTTTATGAATACAGATTCGAGTTAATACTTTTTATCAGTTAACGAGCTAATACTTTTAATGGTCAATAAACTTTCGTTGATTTCCTTAGCAACCTTTTTTCCAATATTGAATAAGTTTTCATTCGAAATCTAGTCAAATATAGCAGTTATCCAAAACCATTTGATAACTAAATTAACAACTTCATGAAAATATTATTTACATATTTTTTAGGTAGCGTAAATAAATGGCCATAAATATAACAAAATGAAATCATTTAACTTTAATTTAGTTACAGATATTAATTTTTGAATTTACACCAGTGCTTAATTTAGTATAATTAACTTTATCAAAAGCATAATTTGAACCTATCAAATTTTTACAGAGGTGACCATCATACCGACCTATGATACCGATGTGCTGGGCTATTGGGTGGCCGAGAATGAGGAGCTGCTTGCCAAGCACCGCATCGATCTGTCGCCATCGGCTTCGCGCTGCACAATTAACTTGCAGGATCATGAGACTTCGTGCTCCGCATATCGCTTGGAGTTCTAGGCCACGGGCTTGTTTATTGCATTTGACGATGACGACTAAAAGCTACTGCAATCACTATTTTTCAAATCTCTTCCACCACACAGACAGCGGTTTGAGGTCGCCCCTTTGTGAACCTTAAGGGGCAGCAACTACAGCAACCACAACTACAACAGCAACAGCAACAGCAACAGCAGCAACCAACAAACACACACACACACACACACAGAAACGACGACGACTTCCACTTCTTGAGCTTAACGATGACGACTTTCACAAATTTCAACATCTAAAAACACAACGAAAACGACACCAACTAAAAAACTAAAAAGTGAAAACAAAGCTTGACACAAAAAAAAACAAAAACGACAACAACAAAATGCAATACGCAAAATACCGTGCGGCACAGAAACGCTAAACAGAAGAAAAAAAAAAAAAACAAAATGAACAAAAAGCTGAATATGGCGGAGTAACGGGTCACATGAGTGACGCCATTTTGTTTGCCAATGCCGTCTATTTGCGCTTTTTGCGAATTCATTTCAAAATGCAGCAAGCAAGGTAATTAATCAATATATGTTTTCAACAAATTAATTACTAAACACAAAAAAAAAAAACAAAAAAAACTACCAAAGAAGCGCTACGTGCCACAACACAAGAGAACACAATTACCAAAAAAAAAAATGTATCGTATAAATATATATATATATATAGTATATATACGTATTTGTTGCTTTAATCAAATGTCAAGCTACCTTGCATAGTTATCCAAAGATCAAAATTGTTTTCAAACCCGCATAGCTAAAATATACAATACGAAGACTAAAACAAAAAAATAAAAAAATAAATAAATAATTAAAAAAAGAAAAAAAAACAAAATGGAAATGAATATGAAAATGCTAAGTATATTACAAATATTATTCATGTTTATTGTATTAGTAAAACTTTTATGAACAACTATTGAAGAATCCCATATATTTGCATTGAAAAGAAAAACAAAATATATATATTTATTTGTGTATTTATGTGCATATATATAAATACATATGTATGCGTATGTCAAGAAATGGCAAAATCATATAGTACCACTACTAGTATTTATTTAGCTATAAAAAAGCTACACACGCCTCACTCATAAAGACACGCTGAAAGTACCATGCAATCAATAAATAAAAATGTTTGCCTTTTAATTATTTTTGTTTCAAATAGAAAAAAATAAAACCAAACAAATGCACTTGAATTGTTGAAGCATTAATACAAAAACTCTTCAATAAATATTTAGCTAACAAACATGAATTTAAAATGGGTCACTGCGAACTCGTAATATAAAATCTAATTTTATCCAAAGTCTAATGGTACAACTACCACTAAATATGGAACAAAGCTAAATAATACTAACCTTAAATATACATGTGCCTCCCCCAAAATGCAAGCAATGAACAAAAGTCTATAAAATGCAAACTTAAATATGAAATACTAAATATCAAATAATAAAGACAATTATATGAATAATTTGATTTAAAAATTATCTATTTTGAGTTGATCTTTTGTTTAACATGTGATTCACGCAGACAGTTGATAGACTTACTAAGATACCAATGGGAAAAAGTAATAAACAATGCAAACAAGATTTAACTATAGCTCTTAAACGATGAAAATAATATACGTACACTTACATATATAGAACATAATGAAATAATACCAAAGTCTGGCAGAAATCGATTGAAGTGAAAGCGTCGCGTTTTTGGGCAAGAAATAGGGGGTGTGTCAAACGGTTGATATATGCTATATACATACATGTATATTCAACTGATGTGGGTATGTTAAGTGAGGTTAACTCTGAACGATAAATGATGATTGCTGTTGTTGGTGATAAAGTTGATAATGCGATTATGTTAATGCTGATATTAATATGTAAGGTTTACGAGGGTCTGATTGGGGATAGCATGGGCTTGGGGTAGGGTGTCATTAAACCAGATATTGTGACACAAAACTAAATGATGAACACAAAGTGAATGAAGGTTATTTTTCTATATTTTTTTTTTTACTTTTTCATAGTCATAGAATAACAAATTTCCCAAAGAAAAATCAATTTTTAAATGAGAAACCAATTATAAATGATAACGAAAACTAATAATAAATAAATGGCACACGCAACGTTTAAAAAATAATAACATATACATTATTATATGTTTATATGAAATCAATATTCAAAAAAGAAAAGCAGAACATTTTGAAGCCACTGAGAAAAATAGTCAGACAGTCCAAAAAAAAAAGAAAAGACAAAATGAAATTAAGCATATTTAAATACACATTTTCGATTGAATTACAAATTAGTATTTGACATACAGACTTTTTAGGATATACATACATATATAAAACCGATCTAATTAAGCGCAAGAATAAAATAACAAATTCAATAAATATATATTATTCTTTGCATTTTTAACAACTACAATATATGCAGATACATATATATTTAAATATATATACATATATATATATTTTTCTGTTGCTTTTTATACAACAACAAGAATAACCAGGCGCAACAGTCAACAAACAACTGGCTACCGTCCAGTCTACAAAAGTTTGATAAGCAAAAAAAAGCAAGCAAAAACAATTTAAAATTAACAAAATTTAATATATAAAACATATACATATACAAACCATTTAAGCAATTAATAAATATCGATTATATACTTTTCAAAAGATCCAACCGCGCGTGTGATAGTTGATTTTTTTTTTACAAATTATATTTTTAATATATTGTATTTGATTGGTTTGCTTTATTTGTGCTTGAATAAATTAAACATGAACAGTCTATAATTAAAGCAGGTGCAAAGTGAATACTTTACATATTTATGTATGTATGTATATGATATAAAGTGATAAAAAAAAAGAAAATTATTTTATGACTACTAGCAAACAGCTTTAGACAGGGATTTACAAATTATAAACAAAATTTTAAATATAAAACATATAATTGAATGACATTGAAAAGTTCTAAACAAAGTAAATGGTACAAGCACCGTAAACATTTTTTTTAATGAATAATTAAAACACAACAAAACAAAATATATATATTATTTAGTTAATAAAATGCTTACACTATTCAATTCATCAATTTTTTATGAACTGAAGTTGAAAAAAAATTATGTACCTAAATATTTTATTTCAATTTCTAACTCTCAACATACGAATTATAAATGAAATGCAATTTATTAAATTCGAGTTTGAGAATCTTATGTAATTTTTTAAAATTAATCCGATACCACGCAATAATGCAATAGTGAGGAAATATAGAGATGAACACACAATATTCAAATCAAATATTTGGTATGTGGAGATTTGTTGTGTGAATTCATGGACTTATCCTCAGGAATCAAAATTGTAGACTATTTGAATATGAGTGTTTTATTGGCATATTAAACAATTTCAAATCCAATTTCAAAAACTTTTGCGCAAAAATGAAGAAAAAAAGAAAAACGAAACGAAACGAAAATAAATGCTAGAATAAACTTATAGACATACTTATACACACACAAATATATATATCCAAATGCATAAGCGACCTATATACACCATAAAATTGAATGTTTGAATGTTTGCTTGTAAGCTCTAAGAAAATATTTTCAAACCAATTCAGTTATTTGCTTTACATAAATTGAGAAACTGTTTTACAGTTTATGAAATAAACCAAAAATCAAAAAGTAAAACTCAAAAATAGAAAGAATAAAAAAAAAACATTTAAGTGTGTTAAGTTTCTTGCAAATGTTTTTTAATGTTTATTGTTCATTTTGTCAACTGTGTAACGTATTTATTATGTATCCATTGCCTTATCCAAAGCGTAACAAAGCGTATTAACGTATTAACTATATATGAGAGTACCCCTATTACTACGAAAACAAAACAAAAAAAAAAACCTAATAAAATAATACGAAGTGTAAACGTCGAATATGTTTGTTGAATTTGCTTCATGAATTTGCTTTTACTTATTAGCAGCTTCGATTTAAATCAAATATACCTAAATTTATATTTATATGCATGCATACCAGATATATACGTGTATCTAAATATGACTACTATATAATCTTTATTAAAAGCATGCAGAAAATTGTTATGAGAAAAGCAAAAAAAACTAAAATAAAAAATAAAAGGCATAAAGCTAAAAATAAACGAAAGCAAACATAAACAAACAAACACACACAAACAGGAAGCTAAATAAATAATAACAGAGCTAATGTGGACAGTGGGACATATTCGATAACCGAGTAAGCAAGTACAGATATGAACAGATAGATATGGATATGGAATCAAATCAATTGCAAGATACAAATGGGTGCACAAAGCTACACAAATAGTGCTGCTGAGGCAGAGTGAAATGATCGAATCGGAGGCGAGCACAAACAAAATTAACACACACCCACACACACAGATAGGGAAAAGGAAATGATTTCAAAACCCAAAAGGATGCAATATTTGAATATTGAAAAATCAAAAATATAAAAAAAAAAACAAAAAAAAAAAAAATGAAGAAAAATCCAAAAAAAATTACATATATGTATTACATTTTATGAAAAAGTCAAATCAAGCTTATCTCAAAAACTATTTCCAAAAACAAAAAAAAAAGTCTAAAAATTATAATAAAGGTATTTATGTGAAATTTAAATGTGTTTTATTTCCATGTCGATGAAGGGTTCAATTCCAGTTCCAGTTCCTTTCAGTTTAACAGGAACACATTTACACTTCGAGAAATCGACGTTTAATTCAAAATTTTGAAATGGAAATGGAAATTGAAGTGCATTAAGTGTTTTATGCCACACCCACAACCAAGTGCAGTGAATACGCGTAAATGGCTAATTGTTCTTGGCCCACCTTTTTATCTGTCAAATTTGATAAATGCGCCAACAGCATTTTAGCTTGTTGACATTGAATGCATATTAAATATGATTGATAAGCTCCCGGACAGCTCCACAAATTGGTCTCCGCTGCCAAACACTCAGTCGTCAGGCTGACCTCCGCTTTGACAATACTTCATTTATTCAAATAAAGATTTTGCATTTGAAGAACAGCTGCTGCCAGCAGGTATTTTCAGGTATCAGGTTGCTAATTTAGCCAATTTTTGATTACGATTGATATGAATGTGTATGTAATAAAACAGTTGCATTGCAATTAAACGATAACGAATTATCTTTCGAATAAAAGCGAGACACTTCCATGATACCATACTCAATCGGACGGGATGGACATTTTGGACGCACTGCTGCCGCTGCACCGTGTCTGTCAAGTGTGCAACCTGTGGCAGTGGCGTGTAGATACTTCACCTTCGCGGCAGCTGCAACATTCACGCTGGCTGCAGCTCTACAGCTATGTTGTATTCTTGTTATCCATCGGATACTTGCTGTACGACCTGTTTAACGATAGTTACAAACCGGATGCGGATGCAGATGTGGAAACCAACGAAAAGACCAATATTGGGTACACAGTTGATATCATACAGCTCGTGGGAATACGTGTGGCACATGCAACGGCGCTGCTGGAGGCACTGTGGCAGCGTCAAGCGCAGAACCGCTTCCTTGCCGAGGTGCGCGAGATCGATCGCAAATTTGCCAGTGCCCTGCATCTGGAAGTGGACAATGGCCAACTGCGCCGTCGAATGACACGACGTGCTGTGTGGATCCTCTCCGGTTATGTGATCAGTCAGGGCTTCATACTGTTGACCAAAATTCTTGGATCCGAACAAAATTTTACTCTATATTGGGTGTGCTATTTGCTGCCGCTGCTGGTTTGTGGTCTGCGCTATTTTCAGATCTACACGGGCATCCTCATTGTCCAGCAGCGTCTGGAGATGTTGCTGTGCATGCTAGAGTCACTGCAGCTGACGGAGTCGGAGCCGCAGAAGCCATATGTCTGCATGAGCATTAAGGAGCAACTGGAAATGGAGGCGGACGCAGCCGGATGCATGCAGCGGCTTTTGTCCGCCCGGGTGCTGTATCAACGGCTTTGGATGCTGGTCTCTCACCTGAATAGCTGTTTTGGCCTGTCCATGCTCATCAATTTGGGCAATGATTTTCTGGCGATTACCTCCAACTGTTATTGGATGTTCCTGAACTTTCGCCAGTTTACCGCGTCACCCTTTGATTTTCTGCAAATTGTGGGAAGCACCCTATGGTCGACACCGCATCTGTTCAACGTCCTCGTCCTGGCTCTAATGTGCGAGCGTGCTGCCCATTTTGTGAGTGCCAGTGGGCGTGGCAGCTGAATGCTATATTTAACTGAAAGTGTTGTGGTATTTCTTTTTCTGCTTCCAGACGACGCGTTTGGCTTTGAGTCTGCATCACATCCGCGTGGATCTGCAGAATGAACTCCACAATGCACTGGTAAATCGAGCATCTTTCCATTATCCTTCGCACAGAGTCCATAAACTCATATTGCCTTACAGATCACACAGTTCTCATTGCAACTGCTGCATCAGCGACTCCAATTCAGCGCCGCCGGTTTCTTCAACGTCGACTGCACGCTTCTCTACACAGTAAGTGGGCCCAGGCCAAGATCGGTGACATGTTCTAACTGTGCTCCATTACCCATTACCTTTCCAGATTGTTGGAGCCACAACAACCTATTTGATCATCCTAATACAGTTCCACATGAGCGAGAGCAACGTCAAAATCGGTTTCGCTAAATGATAATATTCGTTATTCGATGCACAAAATAAAAAATGTGGTTAAACCTCCACTTAAACTTTATAAATCTAGTTCTAAAGCAGTAGGATATATGGATGAGTTGGGATTTGTGGGGCGAGCAAGTGGGCTTAGCTTATAATCGTTCTCAATTTTTCTTAATCATTGTAATTTATAATTACTTACCTCAACAATTTTGTAACTATATCATCAAAATTTTGGGATATATGTATGTATATGATGAAGTTGTGCGAAAGGCAGAAAGAAGCATGTGGTAGATATATTTTCTTGAACGCTGAGTCGATATAGCTATATCCGTTAGGATTAACCAGACCCAAATGAGTTATTTCAGCAGGGTAACGATCCAATACATGTGCCTCGGGCATGTTGTGGGTAGTTTCGGAATAATCTTTCTTAATCTTTCAGAGTGACCTGCAAGATCGCCTAACCTGAATCCCACAAAGAACACCTGTGGGGAAACCTGTTCCGTCGAGTTTGAGGCAGCTGTAAAAAGTTGTTGAATCGATTTGCTTTTAGTTATAATCAAATCTGAAGGCTAAAAACATAATATGTACATTTTTTTATTTACATGTCCTTTAAAATAATACATAGTTTAATTTTATTATCACTTTGCTAGCACTAGCACTTTAAATTCATTTAAAACAAGATTGAACGTTGCAGTCGGACGTAACCGACAGCGAAATACTATTATATCTAATAAATATGTATGTATATGATTTGCGTGGCTTTTAAAGACATCCATATTCCGGAGATATGGGCTTTTCGAGACTTACGGGGCGGGCGTATGCGTTCCCAAAAAAATTATAGAGAAGTTTCCTAATAATCTTCCTACCCAGTTTGGTAACTAACTAACTTAAATTGCGGCGGATATGGTAATTTATCGGTTTTGTGGGCGGTTGTTGGCGTGGTCCAAAAATTGATATGCCATTCCTTGGAGGAGGTTACCAGCAAATTACCTTCCAAGTTTTGTTACTCTATCTTTAACATTTTCGGAGATATACGGAGTTATCGATGTACAATCGGAATTGTCGATTATAGGCGTAGGTGAAGCCGTGGCCACACAAATTTGTTATCGGTTCTTAAAGGCGACTACCAGTAATATACCTACCAAATTTGACGTTCCCTACTCAAAAACTGCGGAAGATATAGCCAATTAAAAATTTTAGGTGCGGGGGTGATGGGGGCGTCGGAGGTGGGGTTGGCACATGCCAATCTTTGAAGGACCTCGCCAACAACCTACCAACCACAATTGGTGACTGTATTGATTGAATTGTAAGAGATATGTGGATTTATCGATTTGCTCTAATCGAATTTTTCGGTTTTCTAGCTCCCTAGTGGACGTAGGTCCAGACCCAAGACACTTTAACTTTTGAGGGTACTTTCCAGTATACGTTCTAAGTTTCAAGTCTCTATCTCTAAGGGTGTCGGAGGAACGCACGTTCATTCAGATGGACAGACGGACGGACGGACAGCATGACGGACATCGAACAAAACCAATATACTATTCTACCTTTTTGGTATAATAGTATAAATATACAAATTAATACAAAATGTTATGTTAATGTTACAAATTTAATTCCGTTTCCAAAATAAATAAAAGCTAAGCTCGTTTTGCATTTATTGTGGAGTGATTTTTTGTTAACATGTGCCAAATGGTACTTATTTTAAGAAGTTATTTAATATGTATATTTTAAGGTACCAATTAATATTTGTTGTCCGTTTCAGCCCGTTCTCATCATACAATAACGTAAATGTTAAGGAACAATCGGCCAACAAATCAATAGATGTGTAAACAACTTTTTTGTTTACCAAAGTATCCGAACCAAACGTACTCAATACATTTTTAAAGAACACATTTACATATATGTATCTTATAGAGAAAGAGTTCTTGTATAAGAACAAAATTGAATTTGTTGTATAATTAATGTTGAAAGTTACCTAAGATATCTGTTCTGACTTTTTTGTTGTATTGAATTATAAATATTTTAAATGCAAAATAAGAAGAAAAACAAATAATGTTCTCATCAATTATTAATTATTATTTTAAATTAAGCGTTTGCAAAACGCTGACCGGAACGTAATTTGATATGTGTATTTTATCGAAAGGAGATGAAGCAGTAAATTTAAGAGATATTTTGATTTGTGAGACAAGCAATGTCCACGATTTGATTATGTTGCGCGTGTTGGCTTTGCCTAAGCCTGTTCCTGTGCCTGGAATGGAGGTGCACAGCACTTGAGAACATTGCGATAGACTTGCTGAGCAGAGCGAAGGGTTCGCCAGTAATTGGGTGCCAAGCGCCTAATCATGGCCAGGTAGGCTTTGAATGCGTCATATGTTGGATAATTGAATCGCTTACAATGGCACTTGTGATGATGAGGACAATCGGGATCGGCAACCCAGTCACGAGGCAAAGGTATCTCCATGCCACTGTTTGGAGTGCGAGTATTCCTGGAACGCAAAGCTATGGCTTCCCTGCGAACAGTTAAAAGTGGATTCAATTAGTGGGTGGTCCAACTACCTGGACTCCAAGTCCGAAATCCACTTACTTGAGACCATTATTCAAGAGCTCTTGCACACCCTTACTATGGATAACTCTGGCGAAATGATTGCAGCGATCTGTTTTTTCCAGAGTACAGAGGTACCAGGTGGGCATCAGGCCGAATCGGACCGCACCTAACACCCGCTCAGCGCATTCCTTGCGCTGGTACCAATTGTGTTCCAGCCAGCGTATGACCGAGAGAAATACCTGAAAGTCATAACAAATGTAGTTAATAAATAAATGAGCTTATAATGTTTTTTGCTCACCTCTATCTCGGAGTTAACACTAATGTAGCTGGTTTTGATCATGTGGATCAGATCGTGCTCGGTAAAGTCGAGAAAGGATGTAGAGCAGACAACGCAAAGGTAGACCCGCGAAATACGAGTTAGCATCAGTTCACTGAGAATATTTGCCTGAGGATGGCGGCGTGCTTCCAAATAAACCCTGTACGCAGTGTCTTCGTTGAAGAACTCCATTTTCTCGAGGGAAGCCTGGAGCTGTCGTAGTAGTTGGGGTATCTGCAGCAACACATCTGCTACCTTGCGAACCAAATTCTTTTCGTTGTCGGTCTCGTTATTTTCCTGTCCGTGGTTCTCGTTGGACTCTATCGAAATTCCCATCAGAGGAAGCTTCTCCATAAACACCTTTGCCGCGTAGAGCTTGGCGTAGTTCTGTAGGACAGACATGAAGGAAAAATAGCGCTTGTTGCCTGGTATAATGCCCGTCTCGATCAGAGTCTTAGTGCGCACCACAAACATCTGGTTCTCCGATACGCGCTCGATCACCGATGTGTGTGTCTCCGTTTGCTCGTTGGAGATGAGCAGCTCCATTATGATCTGGATCGCATCGCCGTCGCCTTCCTGGCCCATCAGCAATTGGGCAAACTTGAAGCGCTGGACCACAGACACAAGGCTATTGTTGACATCGATGCCTGCGTCCTCTTCCGAGGTTGTCTTCTCGATTTCGCTAATGGTAAAGGTTTGTCCACTGGCACTGGAACTGGCACAGGCTTCCGGCTCTTGTGTGTCGCCAATGATTGCATCCCAGTTAACTTCAGAGAAGTCATCATCGCTTCTTGAATCATCTATCGATGGCGCTGATGGCGTTGGATGTATAAATGTCTTCTCATCGCAAGTGGTGGGTACCTGGGATTCCATGATGTGTGTACAGCAGATATCCAAATTCACGGAAAGGGAATGTCTTCAGCGTTTCCGAAGTGGGTTTCTAAGAAAGTACGATTAGTTTAAATATTCTGTAATAGATTTTTTTTAGAATGTTATGAAGTTCTAGTTTGTTTTATAAGCCTAAACTTGAAGTTTAAAGCAAAGGCAACGTTGTCGGGTTTGCTAATGATATTCTCTTTGAATACTTACAAAATACTATTTGCCTGTAATATCACAGCAGGTTGATCGGATGAAGACCAGCATTGGTACATGGTCCGGAAAACTGCATCACCCAGCTAAGCAATAGGAAGAAGACCCAAATAGGTTTTATCGTCTTCCCAAATATCACAATTGCAATAACATTTATTTTATTATTAAATTATAAAATATCTTTGATAACCAAGAAGATGTTCGTAGAAGGACTCAATATCCGATAGATTGGCCAAATTCACAAATAACGGCTTATAGTCCTCTAGTCTTAATTCGATTCGGTAAATATGAAATGTGTATTTTGCATTCTATAATTAAAAAAAAAAAAAAAACAAACAAAACAAAACATGTAGAAATGGGATCTTATCTAATCTGGGCACGCATAGCAATATTGCTGGGAATCTCGATGTTGTTCAGCTGCAGCAGCTTCACCAGATTGCGCACAAAGTCCAGCGAGATCTTGAGCTCGTCGTCGGCTTGCAGGCGCTCGTAGAGATCGATGGCACCCTCGTAGTTGTTGTTCTTGGCGAACTGAGCTAGCAGCATATCATAGATCCGTTGCTCATCGATGGTGCGCTGCAAGCCGCGAACGCCCCGCGCCAAACGGAGCAGTGTACTTATGGCGCCCTCCTGGCCCAGATGCTCGCAGTTCTTGATCAGCAGCTCGTGATTGAGACGAAACTCTGGATTGATGATGAGCCGACGCAGCTGGGTTTCAGTGCCGGATTCGGCTAGCGCCAGCAGCAGGGCGCTATTCATGTTGGCATCACCATGGACTCGACTCACAGTCGCCGTAACCGTGCCCAGATGCTGTTGAGCCGACTTGATTGTTGTGCCCGGAAAGCGGGCCAGTTCCGTCTCATCACCGTTGCTCAGCTTCACAAGCAGCGACAGCATCTCAAACTGCAGTGGTGTGTGTTTGAATCGCGTCGCCAAGCGCTGAAACTCGGCGACGGCTTCATCCATATTGCCGCGGAGCAGCCACTCACGCACCACCGGTCCCAGGAGCGCATTATGCGCCTGACAGTAGCCAAGCTTGCTCAAGAATTCGAACGTTTCCAAGCTGAGACTGCGCCCAGTGACATTTGTCTCATTGGCATTGGGATTTGCCTTTACAGCCAGTTGGGTCACATTGTTGAGCAGCTGCCACACATTCTTGATCACATAGTCGCCGCCGTTGACCCGCTGCGCCAGGGCGCGCTGCTGCAATAGCTCCTTGGCCGCATCCAACTGATTCTCATGCACTAGCAGAGAAGCGTAGTCAATCAGCTTGTGCTCATCCAACTGGAAGCCTGCAAGGAGAATAAAAAGAAATCGTCACTTTTCGCTTATTTTGGATTAGTGTGGCAAGGAATTGAAGTGAACAATTGCACTAATCCAAGGTCAGATGGATAGTCGGGGAGATAGTCCACCTCTCCTTTAGATGTATTATGTTTAATCCTAAATGCAAGAGGCTACTCACCCGGATAGGTTTGCTGTATGCGTTGCAGAGTTTGCTTCGCCCGGTGCAGATCTTTCCGCTTGATGTGCAGCTCAAAGATGGAGGCAAGCATACCCGGACTGGTCTGTACCTGAAGCGTCTCACATTTCGCTAGCAATTCGAGTGAGCGCTCAAGGCGATTATCGCGCACGCTAAGTTGAAGTAGGCGCCGCAGGACGCCGCGTGTGTTTAGCTGCTTGGCCTCCAGTTCGATGAGATGACACTCAAGCTCATCCAGCGACATGTCACGCGGATGCTTGATGAAGCCACCACTGGCCAAGCTATTGTCCATTGCCGGTGGCAGCGTGAGCTCCGCATTGCGCATCTTGTGCAGCGTGCCTGCGATCGATTGTCGGATGTCGGCATTGCTGCTGCTGTTAACCAGGCTGAGCAGCGATTCGGCGGCGGATGGGGACAGCTGCAGTTGTAGGCGTTGCAGTTCGTGGAGGAAGCGCAACAGTGACGCCGGCTCCATGCGCAGACGCGTCTGTGGCGCACACATCTGCAATAGCAGGGCGCCAACGAAATCCTCGTGCCGTTGCAGCGATCGCTGCTGCAGCGCCTGCGTCAGCTTGGCAAAGATCTCATAACGCTTGTTGGCACGCACATTAACCGCGAGCGCGGCCAGTGGTTGCAGCAGCTGTACCAGTTGCAGTCGTGTTGGATAGCGCTCGAGGAGATCGAGAGCTGCCTGTATTTGCTGCTGCTGCAGCAGCTGGCCAAGCACATGGATTAGCGACTGGGAGGCGCGTATGCCAATCGCATCGAGTTTTTGCATTGCTTGCGTCGGCTGCTGCAGCGTCTGCCACAGATTGGGCAGCACATAGATGCACAGCGTTGTCTCATCGCATTCAACGCCCAGTCGCTGCATCTCGGCCAGCAGACGCAACATTCCACTCTCGCCGTCGCGCTTGTGCTGATCCAGCAACAGTGGCCAGAAGTAATGGGGACGTAGTGGCTCGCCGGCATCGCGCAACGCCTCCAAGCAGGCCAATGCCAACGATGGCTGACGACGCAGCGCCAACTCAGTGAGCAGCTCCAGCGCACGTCTATTTTGACCACGTTGACGCAGTTGGGCGCCAAACTGCAGCATCTGCTGGAGTGGTGTCCGGGCCCGAAACAATTCCTGCAGCAGCAGCGACGCATATCCATCAATGTTCTGGTTCTCATTGTAACTCGGCACCGGCAGCATTCCAATCAGCTGGATGACCAGTTGCGCCTGGTCACGGTGTAGCAGTTGAATGCAGAGACTGTTTATGGCCGGTGGGACATCGCCACCATGCACATATTCTGCCGGCAGCTCACTAACCAGTTGCTGCATCAGCTGAACATCCTGGACCTGGCAACTCAAGACAGCGCGCAGCATTTGCAGCAGCTGTGGTGCATGGAAACTGCCGGCATGTTGGCGCAACAATTCGCGACCTTTGCCCAGCTCACCATTTTCAGTATAGGCCACAAAGCAGAGCGATTGGGTGGTGGGATTGGGCGTTATGCCAGCGGCCCGCATACTGCTTAGCACTGAATCGACGCCGGCCAGATCTGCGCTCCGCGCATGACCCAGCAACAGGGCATGGAAATTGCTTTCGGTGAGCGGAAAACTGCGCTCGCGCATCTCACTCAACAGCTCGGTGGCCTGACGCATGTTGCCAGTGGCGCCGGCCACATCCAGCAGTGCGCTATAGAGCGCTGCATCCGGCGCGCTATTATAGATGGCAATTTCGGCTAGCAGCGTGCGATGATCGGGCAGCGGCAGCTGGTTCTGCTGCAGCATCTGGAGCTGGGTGTGGTAGTGCGACAACGTTGGCTGCTCCACTCGCAGCAGCTGGGCCCACAGGCGCCGGAACAGCGCCAAACGTTCGCTACTGGTCGGCACGGGCAACAGTTCTGGCACACAGGCGCCAAGCAGAAAATGCAGCTGATCAGCGCCAAGTGACTGCTGTTGGCTCGCCTCCAGCAGCTGCAGCAGGCGTCCGCAGTGCTCGTGACGGAGTACACCATACTGCTGATAATGCTGCTCCAGCTGTGTCCACAGATCCTCAACGTTGGCCACGACGTCGTCACTCGATTTGCGAGTGCGTTTCTTGCGTGTGGTCTTTTCTCTAGATCCTTTTAATTCGCCTACGGCTCCAACCGATGAGTAGCTAAGGGCACCAGCTGGAAATCTGGTACTGCTTGCCGGCATTGCATAACGCTGCCGGCATCCATGTGTCGCTGGCGTTGTGGCTGCTGTCGTCGCAGCTGCAAGTCCGCCGATTCGCAGTGATGCGACATAGCGAAAGCACACATTTTTCAATAGATGCGTGCGCAACATGCCGACTGCCAATGCGCCAATATTGAAAACAATCAAACGTAACACGGCTCAACATGCGAGCCGGCAAAACTAGATCTTGCTGAAACATCGTTAATATCGATAGTTTCAGCAATAGAACGACTATCGCTGGTGGGTAGAGACCAGTTTTTTTTTTGACATCCAGTTTACAGACCGCACAACTACAATCCACAGTATTAACTTTGTTGCGGCAGATGGCGGAAATATCGACAGTCGGAGATGCCAACAGCTGCTGTTACGAATGCGCAACTTGTTTGGTCAATTTTGAAGCAGTTTAATTTTTATATTTATTCATATATTAAAACTTTCGAATTGTATTATTTTTATTTATTGTTTATTATTTGTTAATCATTATTTGTTACGCTGTCATAATTTTGTTGCTTTGAATGTTTATGATTGCCACTGTACGTTAAATCAGCTGTATTGTTAGTGATGTGTAGTGTTGTGTTGGCTGGCCGGCTGTAGCAACATTAAGACAAACCGATAAGGAATTATAAATTTAAAAAAATAAATATATGCCCCTTAGCCGATGTTTCTGTTTCTTGGGCATAACAAACGAAGTATATTGCAAATTTCGGTCACGCAATGTAAGCTGGGCTTAAAACATAAACGATATATCGTCCCATTTGATGTTTCACTTAAAACATCGATAATCATCGTTGCCTAGTGGGTGCCAATCGATAGTAAAAAAACGATCATTTGTGAAACGCACAGTTTTAACAGCTGTTGTCGTCGCACGTTTTTTTGTTTTCATAAACAACCTATATCTATCTATAGGCAGTCATGTCGTCATGGAAAAAGGCATCCAAAAGCAACCAGAAGGTGCATCGCGAACGCCATCAGCCCGCGGAGCGCCAGCATCTTGGTCTGCTCGAGAAGAAGAAGGACTACAAAAAGCGTGCTATCGACGCACATCATAAGGAGAGAACGCTGAAGGCGCTGCACAAGCGCGCCCTCAACAAGAATCCAGATGAGTTCTACCACCACATGATCAAGTCGAAGCTAAACGATGATGTGCATCGAGAAGAGGAAGCCAAGGACGAGCACACGCCCGAACAGTTGGCGCTCATGCAGACCCAGGATCTCAAGTACATAGGGATGAAGCTCACCGTAGAGCGACGCAAGCTGCAGCGCCTGCGTGAAACACTCATCGACGTGAATGGTACCGAGCAAAATGAACGCTTCGTCTTCAACGAGATGGGCGTCAAACAGAAACTGACAGCGCCAACTCCAGAGACAGAGACGGCAACAACAGTAAGTCTGGTGAGTGTCTCCTTAATGCATGTGTATATTTATATATGCACCTGCACATTAAATGTGATAAAATAGCTTGTGTATTATTAAAAAATTTTAAAAGTCCTGTCCAAAATGCAATATATTCATTTTAAGTATAGCGACATTGATTTTCATTGAAAATCAAAAGTCTAAAGAAAAATTTGTTTTGGTCAAAAGAGCAAATTTGAAGCTGAAGGTTCACATTGGTTCATAAGGAGTGGCACAGATCAAAAGGTGTATAAGGTTAAAAAAATGCAAAGAATTCCATTTAAATTAACTAAAAAAGCTGTCATGAATGGGGGTGACTACCCGCTGATCCGTGCCAGTCTCTATAAGCCAGGGAAAACCTATTCCTTAACTTTACATTTTTTTATTCTGACAAAGAAGTTTTCTGGATATTCTATTAGCTATCTTTGCACTCCTTAATCGCCGTAATCATCTTAGGCCAGAGACTTCTGACTTACATTAAGACCCAATTAATTAATATATTGTCATTTGGACATGATTTTTATAATTTTGTTGAAAATTCACAAGTTTTTTTTCTGCACACCTATTTACATATATATATCAAAGTGAAAACTATCCAAGTTTCTAATCCCAATCAGGAAACGGGCGTCAGAACGCACAGGCAACAGCTTCAGAGTGAGTTAAAAAAACGCGAGCTGCGCGAACGCGAACTCAGTATTGTGAAAAGGAAGCTGGAGCTGAAGAAGGCCATTAAGCAGCCACGCCTGCTCAAACCAAAGAAAATCATGGCCGGCACGAAGGAGTCTGCGCCCATTTATAAGTTTCGTTACGAGCGCAAAAAATAGAAGCCAATATTCTTTTTTGTTTTTTTTTAATTAACATATATATTTGTATGTATATATAAATTTGTATATTTGTATGTATATGTAACTAAAATGAATATGACTGTCGAATCCGAACTAGCTGTGTCGATGCATCATAATGGTTTTCATCATTATTTTTAAACCATTGCAAGCTATATTGATGAGGGCATATTGCAAGGATAAACTATGCGTTAAAAAAAAGAGCCATCTGTTGGAAATTCGTCTAACTTGGCGCTCTGTAAACTGTTATCGTTTTATTTCATTATGTTAAAATGCTGTTAGCTATATACATTAGCAGAGACTCAGACCACTTTCAGTTTGCACCAACTTACGATATTCGAGTATTTTGCTTATTTATTTTACCAGTAGATGGCGCAAGCGATTAAAAACGAAATATTTAAATAATAAATTGACTGATCGAAATGTTTGAATATTTAAATAGAGAAAAATACGTGGAAAATATTTAAATGTTGAGGGATGCTGAGGTATGATAATAATGCGTATGTAATGTATGTGTATAATGTATATATATGCAAGTGAAACACTTATTTCGACATCACATATTAGATTAGCAGGAGTATTCTGACGTGGAGCGCCCAACTAGCTGATACCCTGGACCATTCAAATACATTTAGATATGATAACCTTGATCTGCTCATGGTATACAGGCTACCTTTAGAAAATATACAAAAAATATTTGATATACTTTCTAGTTGTGTTCGGTTAGTTAATATTTATCTATTCATTGTTAGCTTCAAGCAAATTATTATATATATATAATTACTAATGCCAATTTTCCACTTATAACTTACTGTTTTTCCAATTAAAATTATATTGACCGAATGAGATCTTCTTGAAAGAGGGCCTATTGGACGAAATTATGTTTTAGCTCCTACAGTCTCTAAGATCTGAGGGACTGTTAAGGTTGATCAAGAATTCACAGATACTGAAACGTTAAGTATAAAATTTTGGTGAAGATTCTGCTATTTTTCCGATTCGAAACAATAGTTTGACAAAATAAGTGAGACTGCGAAATACTCTGTTACCATTTGAGCAAAAAAATGATCAACTTTGAACAAATACATATATCATATAGCTCGCTCGATTTGTTAAATTAAATTGAGATGTCAACAGTTTGACTGAGGTCTGCAAGGCTTTGATATTTCTGTAACTGAAATTGGTTGTGTTTGTTTTAGTAATAAAATTATTACACAATTAACAAAAAGTGATTAATAAAGTTGCGCCAAAATATCACGCGGAAGGAAGCACCCAGGACTCCTTGAGGTAAATACAAATAAAATTTAAATAGCATCTATAAAATACAATGTATTCATTTCATTCATATTTTTTCAGATGACTTTGGCTTTATACCTTTATAGTGAATTAGTTTGGCACATTTCCTTCTTAAAAGTGCAAATTGAGTTGGACAGTGAAAACGGGTGCATGTTGCATGAAATTGAGAAACCAGTAAGTTATATATTTATTTCTTTTACAAGAGACAAAATATACATAAATATATTTATTCAAGAAATTATATTATTTACAAGTTGAGGTTTTGAAATAATTTTGAATTTAGTTGCTGATTCCGATTCCCATTTCCCATTTCAATGCGGTTTCAAATCTGATTCCATTTCCGGTTTGACACACTGATCTTACCTATATATACACATACATATATATATATATATATATAAATCTGGCGCGTACTTTACCTATGCGTTATCCTGGCTGTCGTTGACATGTGACCCGCACTCGATGCGAGGAATATGAAGATGCCGCATTGACAATCACAGCACAGCACAGCACAGCACAGCCATTAACCATTAACCATAAACCGTAAACACTAAGCCGTAATTCCAAAAAATGCGAGCCTCGACTCGGCAGAGCGACATTTGTGGAAGCCACCCTGGTTTTTGAGCACAGTTTCGTATTACAACAAACCCAATTGCAGCTAATATTAATATAGGTTGGTTGTGTGAAAGTTTGCGGTGTTTCGGCTCTGATTTTGACAATAGGATTTTGTGCCTTTTCCCTTTGTAGATTGTGGTTTGCAGTCTGTTGCCTGCAGTTGTCTGTGGTGCTCTTGTTGTGATGGGCACATGACAAGTCCGATTAGGCGGCTGAGGAAGGCAACATCGCTTCGTGGCCCTTGCCTCGTCTACCCCTCCGTTGTCGAGTGGCAACACAGCAACCTATTTTATGCATCATTTTGTGCGCCATCAAAATGGTGTCATATGTTTTTATTATGCTGCCATCTCAGTCTCAGTCAGTCAGTTAACAAATGTGCTTCTCTCTCTCTCACACACACACTCGCTCGCACTCTTTCTTTCTCTGTCTGTCTGTCTGTTTGATTTACTCGCATTGAATGCCATTGCAAATTTGGACAAACATTTGCTAGTCCGTTGGCAATTAGCTTGCAAATTAGATTTGCGCACCTTGTAACTTTTGAATGCTGGGGGTTGTCTATGCTGCTGTTGGTGCTGGTGCTAGTGGTGCTGCCACGCCCACATCCGCATCCGCATCTGCATCCGTAACGGAGTACGCTGTTGCACGTGTAAAACGTTGGTCACGTGACCGCACGTGCCACCAGCTAACAGACTGTTGCCTGCTCTGCTGTGATAAGCGCAACTTTCCACAATAGTGTGCCCCGCCTGCCCCGTGGGCTGCTGCGAGATGTCAAAGACCATGTTGCAAGGCAACCGACCGGGAATTGGGTTTCACTGACGCTCCGTAATCTTGATTTCCCGCTGCCTCAAATAGGGCCGGGAGAGCGGGTGGCTGGTGGACGGGGGGCGGCGGGCGGCAGGCGGCAGGCGGTTGATATCTCAGCATCAGCATCAGCGTCAACGACAGCTTCAGCTTCAGCTTCAGCTTCAGCGACAGCCTCTGAATCGATGGTTTTGTTAACGTAAATATCTTAATTCGCCGCTTCACCGCCCCCGACACGCGTTAATCGTGTGCTTTTGACATACGAATTTTTAAATAAAATGCGACAGCCCGAAACTCACGCAATGTCCAACAAACAACAACGAACAACAACAACAACAACAACAGCAACAGCAACAGCAACAACAACAATTTCTCACACTCAACATCAAGTTGTGTATTCACAACGTGTGTACACTCAGAGAAAAAAAAATCGATTTATATTTAAAAAAAACCTTGTGCTAAATTGGCAAGCGCTAAATTGTGTTTTTTATTCAACAATGTTTTGTATAATTAAGAAATGCACTTTGGAAAAATAAAAATATAAAAGTGCAAATGTAAATCTTTATAAAATCATAATTTGTTTTTTTTTTAATTAAATTAATGTATTTATTTGTATATGTAAAATCTGACAATACTGATGAATACAAATAATACAAGTAACATAAAAGTTAGCAAAATAATTATTTAATGTACACACATATAGAAGAAAACTCTGGAAATAAGACATATTTTTTTTTAGCATTTTTTAAAAGACCATCAACAATTTTTCTGTGTGTATTTCCATCGGGAATTCTTAGGTAAATTTAACAAGCATTTCGCTTACCGAGAAACGGGCGATTGAGAGATGTGTCGCCTTCAACCTGGAAAGAGGATGCACTCTCAAGTTGCAATCATGGTAGCATCGCAGATTGTATTGCATTGCATAGAATACACTCAGAAAAAAATCTACCCTAAAATTAAAGGAAAAAAATAATATATAGTAAATGAAATTTGCCATAGTCGAGTTGAGCTGTTGTTTCTTTTAGAGGTCGCTAAGCTCAGTGGGAAGTCACTAATGCCCTGAAATATCCGAAATTCGTAGGATTTTTCCAATTAATTATTAAAATTAATAAACTAATATTAGTTTGTATTAGTTTGTATATATGAAGCCTTACATTATTCACGCTTAACAATTATATAAGTATCAAAAGAATAAACCAACAGCTTAGAAAATATTCTTCTGTTTTTTTGAGTTATGTAAATGTCGACTCTGGAAAATCCATGGTTTTGCAAAGACACAGCTTTTCATTTTAGAAATAGAATTTTGTTAAATTCTTAAACTATTTTCTTAATATATTTTTACACATTATCAATTACAATCAGTTGGAGTAGTATTTTAATAAATAAAAATATTAAATGTAAAGTTAAGTAATGCAAAACAAATGGATTCCCGTGTCATCGACGAATTCTTTATTTAATTAAAAATCTATCACATCTTTACATAATTAATTTAACTCAAATTTTGAACTTGGGACATTGTGACTCGTTTTTATTATTGTCATTGAGACAATTTTTACAGTTATCTGCATTTAAAGCATATCTATCGACAGGGATTATGTTTTGAACCTTGGAATCTGTCTGGGAATTATACAATTCAGTTCCGTCGATGAATATCTTAAGGTTCATTGCAGTCCTCAGGTATCGTGCATATGAACGGACAGCCAGACGGACATAACACAAAATGTATAATTATTTTAAATGTGCTTAATTCATGTATTCATTATGCATTCATCATTATTCATTTAATTGGTTAGTTTCGATTACCGCAGTCAAACAATCACCCTATGAATTAAAAGGATTTTCTTGTTTCAAGAAATAATAAATAAAATAAATAGTTTCTTGCGTAGAAATGTTGTATGTTATTAAGAAATGTATTTCTATAAATTAGAAATACAAGTTCTTTTTCTTAGACAACATCTTTTTGAAATTCGGAAATTAGGAATGAAAGTTTTTTAATTAAGTACATTTTTAAATCTTAAAATTCCAATGTTTAATAATAATATAAGTAATAAAACAGAATTTTTCTATGCCCAAATTGGACAATATTTTTCCTAATATTACAAAAAGCCAGGACATTCGAGATATCGAAAAGTTTGCAGGTTGCGGGAAGTTGCCACAGCTAACTGTGCTTTGGATCATGTTAATACAGCTGATTTACTTGGTTGTTTTTTGAGATGCTTCTGTGTTTTTAAAACCTGCTTTTAATGCAACCTCTTCGGTAACTCCTCGTAATCTTTCTATTTCATTTCTATCGCTTGATTTTATAATTAGATACTTTTTGCTGCTTGTTGGATTTACCCACTTGCAACAGCAACGGGTTGTCATTGCTTCCAGTTAGCTGGGCACCTGATCGCACCTCGCAGCTCCTCACACCCTCCTAGTTAAGGCACGCACCCCTGTAAAAAGCCAACCAGCAGGCGACGCGTTACCCGAAAAAAACACTAAAAAAACAACCAAGCATCAATAAAAAACGATAACAAGTGAGAACGTTGTAGTCGTAGGTAACCGACTGTGCAATACACTGATAACCTTCTATTCGATTCCAATTTTAGTAATATGGGGAGGAATTTGCCAGTTATTTTTTTACCGCAGCTCTTAAATAGTGACTTTAGCGGAAGGGCTGTTTCCAGCAATCATCCAAATTTGTGGAAAGGCCTCGTTTATTGACGTGCTATCGATTCGATTTACTGGATTCCAACCTTCAAAGATCCAGCAACAGGACTAATATGACATAAGACCCGTGGACTCCGTTACCATTGGTGTTAGAGTATACAAAGGCCATTAATATAAACGCCAACTAGAAGTCAACAGGCGCCGGCAAATCCTATAAGCAAATGCCTTTTCCCGTTCCTCTCGTCCGACCTCTCTCACCCCACTCTCAGTGGTGCAGTGGTGCGCAGTGCAACCCCTTTCGCAGCTAAAAAACAGAAAACCGAAAACAGAAAAACCCGAATCCTGAACGCACTTTGGTTTTACATACATGTATTTGTTTGATTGTGAGTTGTGAGAAATCGTACAAGTATTTTTTATTGTGCAAGTTAACTTTGAAGTGTCGCTGGTTATGGGCTGTGCGCCGTATTGCCTACCCACAGGGAAACCCTTCTTTTGCCCCCCTTCCCTCAATGTTTTCCCTGTGTCGCTTCATTGTCGTTGCCGGCACTCGTCTGTCAGTCAGTTTGTAACCACGACAGGCACACAGACTAACCCCTAAATTGACCTTTAAAACTCCCAAATGCGCAATTTATCATTTCCTCGCCCAACCAGGCCAGGAGAGGGGGTTGCGGAAATGATGGGTAATGGGCAAGCTGACTGTGTGTGTGTCTATGTGTGTGTATGTGTGTGTGAATCTGGATTCTGACAAGAGCTGTTGCCTGCTGCCATCAATCGTTTAGAATGAAGAGACCCTGGGCACACACAGGCACTGCTCCGAGGAGGGGGCAGAAAGCAAGGGGCATTTTGCGATAGCGATAGCGATTGCAACAGTGACATGGCGACAAATCTGATATCAGATGTGCGTCCCGAGACGAGGCTTAAGCGCACATAAGCGCACACCCACAATAAAACCGCTTGCCCCAACACCAACAACAACAACAAACCCTAACCCTTACCGAAGCACAAACCCAAACCCAAGCCCAAACCCCAACCTCAACCCTAGTGACCCTTTCGCTGGCATGCCATTTTGGCCATTCGTTATGCTTTATGGGTTTGTCGTTGTGGTCGCATGGTTAGAAATAACAACTGTCAATGGGTCCAACTGAATGACTGACTAATAAACTTGCTCTAGTTTAGGAAACCACAGAATGTACCTACTTAGATATATATATTTATTTATTTACATATGTAGGACTGAACTGTTCATTATTAATATAATAGCTATAAGCATATTAGAGCGAATGATGAGCATTGGACTTACAAAATAATGTTTGACTCTATAAAACAGCGACTGATTTCCCCGACGCACCGACAACTTTACAACTTTAGTCGGCACTTTGACGATCTTAATTTTAACGACTCTCTCGTTTTGCTGTTCTTCTGCCATCATTGCTGGTGTTGCAACTGTTAACCAGTTGCCACCCAATAGCAATGTAATCCCACTTGAACTACTCGGATCAAGTAAGTGTCTAGCACGAGTGCTATTTTAGTTTACTTAAAAGTCCAAATAATCATGATTTATTTATTAAGTTTATTTTCTGTGAATTATAAATTTGTATTATTATTATGGGGCCTGATTCTATGCGACCTATCAGATCTATTGTGCACCTTCTCCCCAGCTCTTGGACGAATGCAAGAATCCTTGTCGGGTTAAAGGTTTTCATGTCTTCTGAACTCACAACATGAACTCCTCAGAATACCACATATTTTCCAAGTTAAGGCGACACAATCTGATAGGATGTGCCTTGAGAACTCTTCCTATTTTATATAGGTGAATTCTTAGGCCTGTCATAAGACCCGTGAGTATCCTAGGTCTTAAATCGCTTTTGATTATAGACATTTGGCTTGGCGGAGACCTGGTGCCTCTGCCCATTTCTGTTGTCTTTCTTCGTTTCTAAGTTGCATGTCTTCCTATGCTACAAAACGGTTCTGGTCCTTGTCTAGGCCTCTCTGCCTCCATTTTTGACGGTTAATCAGTCGTTTCATTCCCTGCCATATCCTTTTGACCCGGCACCCATCTTGGGGTGAGCCTATTGTTTGCTCTGAGTTGGTCTACATTATACTACTTTTGGCGTATTCTTTGTCATTTATTGCTGCTTGACCATCGAATATGGTGGCTATATCCGTGTTACGATAGTTGTCTTTCAGGTTAAAATCTGCACATCTCCCTATTGCACACACCTCAACTTGAAATATGTTAGTGTGCGTTTCCATGATCCATTCATGATATGATATCCGAGGGTCCACCTGTCCATGGCATGTGCCCTGATTGATAAGTGATCCATCGGACTTTAGGTTCGTGATGTCTAGGGCTAGACTTCTAAGCAGTATTCTCCTAATAAGGAAGAGCAGAATATCCTGACCCAGCTGGAGGAAAACTGGCAATATTTCCTTCAGTCCGGGAAATTTATGGGGCCATTAGAAGCAAATCCTTACTGGAGGTATCTAAGGTACCACACGACCCTCGAACCGCAGAGATATCACCTTTACGGGTCATCCAGCCGTGTTGACCCCAGGACGATGGCTTTCCCCATCCAGGGCTCGATTCACTACTTGTCTAGCGAATATTAAATGAATATGAATATTAAAATTAAAATGAAGATCATATACATAATAATGTTGAGTTAGAATAATAATAAAAATGTTTTCTTTAGGCATGTCAAGCAATAAAATCAATACGCCTGAGTAGTATTTAAGTATTTAAATCATTTCAAATGCATACCCAGCTACATACATATATTTGGTGACTAACCATAATCTATTTTTAAGTTTTGCATTGGTCACACTGTGCGCAGAATGTGGCCACACCTTTGAACTCAGGCACCAGTTGCAACTTGTCGAGTCTTTCAATTTGGCTCATCAGCTTAAGAGGCATTCCATTACCATTTCGACCACAATCTCCAATCCTATTCAAATCTAGTCAAGCGTCTGTTTTTGGACAGCAGAGATGTTGCTTGGTTCAGTTAAGCAGTCTTGTGGAGTGCAACATGTGCAAGCATGTAAACCATTAGGTATACCAACTTGCAACAACGTAACGACAACGACAACAGAAACAACAACAACAACAAGAACAACAACACTACAATAACCCATCACACCCTTGAGATTGGCTCGAACCCCAGGCGTTTGGAAGCACACACAAATGTTGCGAAAGGAAAGTGTGAACAATATTTTTCATAAATTTAACCGGCAACACGAAGGAGGGGTAGGCATTGGGCAGGGGGCAGCGGGCAGGGGGCGGGGGTAGACAGGTCGAGGTAGGGTAGACAGGTCGACAGGCGCAGAAGGACGACGATCAATGAAAACAATAGAGCGAACAAGAGCAATAACAATAAACGATAGATATTTACCACAGCAGGCGACCCAACAGCAGAGAGCCAGTGAGACTGAGAGATGGAGAGGGGAGAGGGGAGAGGGGAGAGAAGCGAAGCTCTGGGAGAGCGACCCCTTGGGAAGCGATGCAGAAAAAGTCTCCTGAGGTTTTCGCAGCTCCGCATGCCTCGAAGCCGGGAGACAATAACAAACCAATTACAGTTAGATTGGCCGCATATTAAAAATCGAATGAGAAACACATCTGTCGCACTCCAGTGTTGCAACCCCTGCGCCTCTTCCTCCTCTGCCACCGCCTCCGCCTCCGCCACCGCCTTCAACTTCGAACTGCGAACAACTCCTTCTACGTTTTTGGCAACTGTTTCAAAAAAAAAAGAAGCAGCAGGGAAAGGACACAAAAAAAATGAGGCAAGCAAACAAGCGAGGAAACCTGCTGGGACAAGCAAGGACGGCGTATGGTGGGTTGAATAGTGGGATGGGATGGAATGGGAAGGGGTGGGGAGGGGTAGGTGGATGCGAGCAGCGGGCGGGCCATACAACTAAAATAAAATATGATTATGAAATGATTATTATAATTATGCTGGCGTTTCGGCGTTTGGCAACATCTTCACAGATGTTGTTGCCGTTAACTGGACCACGCCCTCCTTTCCCCCATCCACAGCTGCCCCGCCTGCTCTCAGCCCACGCCCCCGTCAAACGGCGGCGGCGGCGACACACAAAAGTAACAAAACGACGACAGGCAAAAAACCCAAAGCCAAGCGAGCTGGTTAATAATAAGCCCAAAATCAGGGCGTGCTGTGGACTCACCGATATAACAACAACAACAACAACAACAGCAACATTAACAACAAGAAGAACAACAACAAAAACAGGAACAATAACAACAACAACAACAACGCTCCTGCAACAAGCGTAGAACATATTCCCACATATATTTTCATATTTGCTTTAAATGCGTGGAGATTGGAGGCATTGGGGGCATGGTGGGCTTTTGTGTTCTTACTTATTATCTTGGGGAGGCGTTGGAAGTCCCTCAAGGTAAATTGTGCATTATTCATGATGGTTTCCTCCCTCCTGCGAGTGGGGAGCAGAGACGATAGTCCCAAACGTGCCTATTGAAATAACCAAGGTTAAATGTGCTGACATAGTTATTATTCTTATGGGGACCTTGTGCCTTGTGTCCTTTAAACAAAGGTCTCATATCGTAATTCCCGCACACTTATATAAAAATAACATACTCATATGTGGACCTCCTCGTACACTCAAAACAAATATTCAGCCAACGAAAACAGACATTAGATTATAAAAAGGAAAATGCATTGATTTGCGCCATAGAAAATTGGCTATAAAATAATGTGTCCTTTTTTGATCATTGAAAATGTTTTACATCGATGATTAAGTATAAAATGTGTTACTCACAATCCATATAAATAGAGAAAACAATAATATTTTATTACTGTTATACAATTTCCTGTATTTTTTATATTTTTTTAAATCAGTGTGATGATAATATTGCTTATATGATATATTTCTGGTTATTATAAGTAAATATATATTTTACATAATTCAAATTCAATACAGAGTCGTCTCGTCTCTCTCATGCATACTCTGTCTTCGAACCGGAGGACCTTGCTCAGAAGTGAATAAATAAATTACACGTTTTTGCTGCAATACAAGAAAAAAAATAATTTGAAGTATAAACAATTAAATTATTAAGAATCTGCTTGTAAATGAAGAGCTGAGTTTAATTCAAAACCAAAAATTATTTTATTTGAACAATCTCGACTACAACATTCTTACTTGGCCTTGTCCTTTACCTGTTAGAGGTTTTTAGAATAATTTTAAAGATTGAAACTTTTTGAAACTTGACATATATCCGTTTTTCTCTGATCGGTACTCAAAACTCGACAGGCGATCAGACAAGTATATCATTTAGCTGCCAAGGTATCAATCGGTCAAAAGACTTAATTTCTAATGCAATATAACTTCACAAGTCTATAATGTATGTACAACAATATTACGTTATTTCAAGTTCCAGACAAAAATGTCAGTAGATTAAATCCGATGTACAACGGCACAGAATCTTCGGAGAATCATTCTTTATTGACTAGGACTGGGTACAGAGTATCACTCTATAGTAGATCCCTCTGTTTATGCTTGTTTACAGGTTACTTAAGACCAGCCTTACTATTAAGTATTACGGGAACTGTGGTTTTTAAACTATTAAACCGAAGATGGAGGAGTTTATTGGATTTGATCAATATCCGTCCATCCTACGTCTGTGAAATTGATAATTGATCACCAATAATTTGAAAGCAAGAATCACCAAATTTGGATGATGGGTTGCCGCTAGATTGATGTCCTTCCAAGAACAACTTATAAATTCAAATTTGAATCAGATGAGATTAATTGGATTACAGAAAAGCTACAATATTTTATCTACAGGCTTTTGCCTGGATTGCGAGTCCACAGCTCGAACTAAAACTTAAGCAGTATCTGATATAATTTAAATCGATTGCCAGCAGTTGTGTCTAAGTATCAAGAATTCATTCGTTAATGTTAATCTTCCAGAACATTTGATGCGAACAATCGCTTTGATTATCTATCTCTGCCGATCTTTGACTGCACCCGATTTGCGTGCCTCTGCCGCATGCAGTTGACTTGCAAGGAGTGCAAGGATATCTGAGTGCGAGATTGCCTTTTGGTTTTCCTTTTCCTTTCTCATGCCATTATGGAAAATCTTAGCCAAACGGTTGAATTTACAACCACTTCGTTGACGAGTGCTCCACAAACAGGCATTTTCAGTTTGCCTCTCGCTGCATCATAATTCACCTGTTCAGCCACAGTTCTCACAATCAAATACAAACCCTAACCCAAATCACTACTCTCATCTCTCTCTTTCTCTCTCTCTCTCTCTCTATCTCTGTTTCGCTTGTGTTATCTTCGATTTAAATTTGGGCTTCTGTTATGTTTGAACTGTTGCCACATTCTAATTGTCCAAGTAATGCACCGACTGTGCTATACCCTTACAGAGTACATCATGCATTGAATAAAACTTCTCCGATTTCATAAATACATATTTTTTTATATATATTTATATTTATTATATAATTAATTTTTATAATATAAATTGATTTTTAAATTCATCAAATTTTTATTTATGCTAAAAGTATATTTTTAAAAAGACCAATATTGGAGGAGCTGCAGCAAAGATGTGTAATTTATTTATAAGCTTTTAGTTTAATATTGTCACACTATATTAAGTACTATTATAACTATAAATATATCATATTAATATTTTTCTCATTATTTATAAAATCAGATGCAAAATGTATAAAATTATATGGAACAAATACAAAATTGATTCGTTTTTTCCCCTTTTTATGTGGATTGTTTCTTTCTCAAAAGTTATCCCATTATACATAATTTCTGTACATTGGGTAAAGTATATACATGTCGAGCCTTATTTGATAAACTGTACTTTTGAAATAGTCTGACGGATCAGATTTCTGTACACTTAACTATTGGAAGGTAGGGAAGTTAATATTATATTTGAAGGTTCATCAGATGTGAGCAGCTGGAAAGGGTACAAAATCTTCGGAGTGTCGAGAATATATATTTGTTCTTTTTTTTTCATTCCAAGCAGCGATGTGTAGGGGATAGGGGGCTATGGAGGAAGGCGGTAGGCGGTAAGCGGTAAGCCGTAAGCGCTTGTCCCCAGCAGCTTGAGAGTTGGACTCGTGCGCTGTGATGTGGAAACGATGCGCATAAAATCAGCGATGCGTACAAAACAGGATGAAGCAGAAAAGAAAGAGCAGCAGGGGGAGGGAGGAGGGGAGAGCGGACCAGAGAGAGGTTGCTAAATGTGTCCAGAGCTTTGTCGACACCAAGCTGGAGGCGAGCCGCAAGCTGGCACATTGAATTCGAGTTTGAATTTGGAGTTGGAGTTGAAGTCGGAGCCGGAGTCGGAGTTGAGTTCGTCTCGTTTCGTTTCGTATCAATCAAAACAACGCGCTTGCAGAGAAGTGGGTTTGTCAGATGGGACCTAAGCCAAAGATTTGACATGGATCAGTAATCTAATACCAGATTACGTATACGCATGGAGAGTTCCTATATTGTCACCAAAGCATAAGCAGCCAACTGAGCTTCGCCTTTGCCTTTGGCTTTGGCTTTGGCTTTGGCTTTGCGATAATGCTGTGTGTTGTGCAGTAAGTCATACACAAATGACTGCCACACACACACACACACACACACACACACGCGCTACAGCCCAACCCGCCCACTGGCCTGAGTCCAACAGCGATTACTGCTGTGTATCGGTTTGTTGGCTGACTGGCATGAATGAATGGATGGATGAGCTCAGACCAAGTCGAGGCGATGCCTGGGAATAGCAATGGGACGACTATCTAACCAGCCATCGACTTTGCCATTCCCTCCGTCTCTCTGTCTCTCCGTCTGTCCGTCTCTCTGTCAGTTCGTCCGTTCGTCAGACACACAGCCAGTCAAGAGTTTATATCGATGATGACGGCGCTGATATAACCACAGACAGAGCCAGACATGAAACGTCGCTTGGCTGACTGGGTATACGGCCGGGCTATCTCGAGGGTTGGCTTTGGGCACACACACACACACACGCACACACACACACACACCGTGGCTTGTTTGAGACTGATTTCGATTGCAGACTTTAGCATAAAGTTATTACTCCAAAGGTAACAATATTTCCGCGCCCTGGCCTCATGTCTTGAGGATTACAAAAAAGAGCACAAATATTTTTTCTGCTCATGCTTCTGTTCACGGCGTAGTCCCAGATCCGAACTGGAGCCCGAACCGGGTCTATCTATGAGCAGCGTATGAAACGAGTTTCTTGGTGTCTGATCTTATCGAGCTTCGCCTGCCATTTGTCAATCAGTTGTAAGGCGATAACAGATCGTTCCTTAAAAATATTGTTAATATTCGTATCTGCGGCATTAGCGAAAACTTGCAACAGAGTTTATATGTTATAAATAACAATGATCTAAATTAAATGATACTATTAACTAATTAAATTTATTGATTACATATTAATTATACTATTTAAATTCATGCTATCAATATTGACCAAAGAGCTTAACTGAAATTCATAGTCTTATCTATGAGATACATTTGTATCTCTCTATATATACAAGAGTTAAGCATGATTGGGGATTGAAGAGGTTACAAGACTGACGGCTTTTCGGTTATTATACATATTATTATTATTTTTATTATTATTATTATTATTATTGCTTCAAGATAGTTTGGGGAAATATATGAAAAATCATCACGAATGGAAATTGAGTTTCGAAAAGTTAAATAAGTCGATCCGATAACTATTGGCGCTTACAAACTCCTCTTAAACGGCTAACCCGATATTAATGATATTTTTTTATGTGAAGATTCTGATTTTATTTACCCGCAAATGATTTGCCTAATTTTTAAGTAGTTTTAAATATAAAATTCAACTTTAACTTAATTAATTCAAGTTTGCCAGAATTTTCTTTCGTGGTGCCAAAAACTCAATAAGGACCAATATACGAGATGGGGATATTAGGAAATTGTCCCCAGAAGAAATGTTCCTTTTGGAATGAAATAAACTTAACTATGCCAAATAATATTGTTAAAGTTCCTAAAAATGCGCCGATTTAAATAGTCCAGTTAAATGTTTATCTTAAAAACATAAAGTTTGTGAATTAAAATGAACAATAATAAAATAATTTGATTAAAAAATTAAAATTGCTTATTAGGCCAATGACTTATCAGCCAACCCTCTTATGAGCCCAATGAGGCTGGAGTGTTGTGTGTGTTTAGGTGTGTGTGTGTGTGTGTGTGTGTGATGCAGATATAGAGATAGATAGATAGGCTTATTGCCCCACGGGACATGAATGTGTGAGACTGGCTGCTGGCTACTGGGTCTGGGCTGAGGGCCGCTAAAGCGTTTCAGCCACCAATACGGTCAATTCTATCATGCAACACCCAAACACACACACACATACACACACACACACACACATACACATGTATACCCCACATAAGCCATAAGTATGCTTGTTAAGCCGAGCTTAACTATATTTCGATTTGGCCGAAACATTAACAAATTTCAGGCTGTCTTCTCGTGGTTTGAATTGTTTTTTATTCTGGAACGTGACTGAAGTGCCGTTGCAAGTATTTAGATAAAAATAAATACAACAAATATTTATACATATATACATATATATACAAATATATATATATATTTTTAAGTCGTATCACACTCAAAATAATATGTTAAATGTACATTAAAAAGAGTCTATGTTTTTATTCGAAATATTTGATTGCAATTATTTCAAGGGTTGCATTTCCTACAATTTCTATGGAACTTTAGACATTGGCACATTTAAACTTTATTGTTGCTGTTGAATTTGTGGGTCTAGTAAATTTTGTTGCAACTATTTGGCGAGATTTTCATTATTACATAACGCATCCCAACGGGGTCATGAGTTATGTGTGCGGGTGTGTGATTTATATGGGAGAAATTGGATGGGGAAGCGAGTTTTGCTTACCTTACAGAACGGTGTGCTCTGGATACATCATATCCATTAGCCATTACTTTTATGTACCTTTGCACACTGCCACCAAATGGCAACAGCAACAACAACAGCAACAACACCAAGACACAAATGCCGGCCAGCGAACGAGCGAAGGAGCACTCGACGAGCCATCGTAAAAGAAAAGCAATTTCGCATTCACACTGACACTGACTGATATGCCAGCTCCATAATGGAACTGCTTGCCACTGCCACTGCCACCGCCACTGCCACTGCCACCGCCACCGCCACTGCCACTGCCTCTGCCTCTGCCACGTAGCCAGCTACGTCTCCAGCTACTGCTTCAGCTACGTCTCCGTCTCCATCCCCATCTCCGTCTCCGTTGCCATTTGTGACTCCTGGCTGTGTGCTTTTGGGCTGCTTCTGCTTCTTTAGCCTGTCATTCATTTCTTATCTTTGGCTCTGGTGCTGTTGCTGTTGTTGTTGTTGTTGGTGTTGTTGTTGGTGTTGGTGTAGCTGCCTTTGCTGTTGCTGTTGAATGTGTCTCTAGGCTGTCATTTTGCTTTCGATGAATATCTGCAGCACATAGATGCAGACACCGTCTTCATCGTCAACGTGTAATCATCATAGTCATCAACATCAGCAACAACAACGACTCGAAATCGTTGTGTTCCAAATAGCCTCATTGAGCCGGCTCGTACAGCTCCCAATCTAACCAACCACCCACGCTATTCCCATTGCCAGCGCCTTCTCCGTCTCCGTCTCCGTCTCCGTCTCCGTTGCCTTTCCATTTCCCCTTTCATTTCTACAACGTCTCCGTTTTGCTCTATCAATGCCACGCCTCCTCCTCTTCCTCCTCCTCCGGCTCCTTTCCATATAGCCAAAAAAAACTTGTTGCTGTTGTTGTTGTTGTTGTTTTTGCTCTTGTAGTTGACAGAGCATCGAGAGCTGTTGTTATTACAACAAGCACAACTTTTTATCACCGCTGCCACCCTCAAAATGCTAGTCAGCGTCACATCGTCAACAGCAGCAGCAGCAGCAGCAGCAGCAGCGGGCGAATCGGGGCAAGCAACATCAGCAGCAGGAGCAATGTTTGTCCTGGCTGTATGTCGAGGTCCTTTGGAGTTTATGGTCTTTGTCACACACACAGAGACACACACACAGAGACACACACACACACACACACAGACACACGTATCATAAGTGAGAGACACGGCCAGGCAGCCAGTCAACTGTTATGTGCTCAGCCATTGAAACGTTTTATCAAAACTACCCACGGCAAATGGAGAATTGGAGCCCGCTGCTGGAGCCATTGGATAGCAAATGGTTTTGCTGCCGGAACCCATACAGAAAACAACCTGTCGTCCAACTCACACTTTGCAATCAGCCTCCATCCCAGAACCCCAGATCCACACACACACACACACACACACCCATTCCATGCTGACGCTGTGGCAGCAACCATGTGCAAGGCCTTATCCCAGGCACTGTCAGCGAGGGGAGCTAATAAAGTTTATATTACTTTGAAATCATCATATTATCAACTCACATCTATTGAATCCAGGTAAAGGAAAGTGATCGTATTTTATTTGTTATCTTTTGTTAATTTAATGTTTCCTTATGTAACATTAATTAATATATGTAAATTGATTCCGCTATTAGTTAATATCTAGGGATAACAGTTTATATCAGCAAAGCTTCCTCAGATTTGTAGCAATGTTTTTTATTAATTTTCTTAATTTTGTGCAAACACTTTTAAGTTCTTAGCCATTGTTTTAATCGACTTAATATATTTGCCAGCTGGGTTAATTTTAACTCGTTTGATTTCAGTCATATTTAACAATAAGCTTTCTGTTAAATTCATATTTCAGGAAAAGTAGTTGAATACGTTATTTAAATAATAACTTTGATTATTGTATTTAAATGCAACAATGAAAATAATCTAGCTGAAAATTATTTGTAATTAAATACATATTTTATATTTATGAAATGTGTACTTTTAAAGATGTTTTTATAAATATATATTTATTTATTGATATTTACGATTTTATATAATTAATTTACCAAATTTGATTGAGATCTGAGAACACAAATTTTGCGTATCTAAAAAGCAAATAGAAAAACAACCAATGTGATTTTGAAATTGATAAGCATTCGAAACTTTAAGGGCAACCCTCGCATGATGCGAGTGGGCGTTTGATGCTTTTTGTTGTTCTCTGTGTCCCTTTTAAGGGTCAAATTGTAAACGAAATACGAGCGCTGAGGGAGCGCCATCACAGTTGCCAGTTGCCGGTTGCCAGTTGCCAGTTGCCTGATTTTGATGGGCTGTCGACAACAACAGCAGCAGCAACAACGTTGACAACAACACTGGCAGGCCACAAGGATATTTAGGCGTCATCGTACTGCAAACTGCCAGCGTTGCTAGCTCGCATTCACACTCCTGGGACAATGTTGTTGTCGATATGTCGATTCGGTCAGTCGGATCAGTGGAGCGTACCAAGACATAGCCGCAGTCGTGGCCATGTCTGCACTCAGCAAAATAATCAACCCGAATTCCGAAAATACCCATGCAACGTTCTGCATCAATTTCATTTGATAATTCAGAAATATTTAACTTTATCACAATGGTTTATTTGCGAATGCTGATTAACTCCCAGCATTTCTATTTATTTTGTGTAAATAATTTGAATTTTGAAAATGATTCCCAACCAGTGATTGGGCCTCATTTCTCCGAGTGTGCCGCCAATGGGAGCCCAGTCAGCCAAGTGGTAGCTCAAAAAATAGTGGGCCAAAGTATCTGGTGGCGTCTAGTATGTGACGTTACGGAATTGCCACGCCATGCGACGCCACGTACACAGATAAAAATCAAACACACAATGTTCGAAAACTGCAACTGTAGCTAAGCGGGGGAGGGGGTGGGGACATCCCCTCCCGCTGCGTAAGCGGTCAGTAGTCGAGAGGACGGCCGGTGGCCGTGGCAGTGGCAGTGGCAATGGCAGCATCCACAATAGAAACAGGGGCATTCCAAGGAACAGGAACATTAACAGACAACTGGTTTTTATGTTGACTGTTTGCAGCTCACTGAAATGCAGGACACTAAGACGTGTCCAAATCTGACCAGCCAGCCATGTGATAAATAATTTCTAAGTGGCATGCAACTAAAGTAGAGCTCCAGTTTAGTCAGCTGTTAATTGAATAAGTCACCCTTCATTAAAAAAATGTATTTGTACGCGGGAAATGTTATATAAATTTCCCAGATTTTCATATGCGATCAACTTAGGATGCGCAGTACTGCAAATATACTATACATATAAATGTTCATTATTCTTACTAAAATTAGTATAATTATATTTATTATTAATTATTATTATAATTATAAAAATATATATAGTATGTTAATATTTAAATATAATCAGTTTGTAAGAGTTAGATATAAGATGCTCAAAATTTCAAAAATATAATTGTAAATTATATTTAAGAATTATAATTTTGTAGAATATAAATAAATAAAACTACAAATGGAACAAAAGTGTGGCCAAAGTTTGCATAGAAACATTCATCTTCAAAACTAACCGAAAGAAACAAATAGATTAGATCTCAAAGAATCTGGTACATTATCTAAAAGGACACGACGCCATCCAGCAACAAATAAGCCAATTTTGCCTGACTTGGAAATATTTGTTGTAACTGATTGTTAAATATATTTAGTCGGTTAATTTAGCTTAATTTTGACAATTTTTACTGTTTGTAACTATAAAATTTAACGACTGACTCAATTTTAGAGTCTAGTTCCAAATCGATATATCTGACAGTACAAATCATAATTTAAAGCACCAATATTGGAAGCCAAATTCCTGGTGACGTATTTCAAAGATACAACCTACAATTTTGTGGACATGCCCACCCCCGATTCCCTTGCTATTTCGATCCTTAAAATCGAAGTTACATATATTAACGGTAATTCCCTTTTAAGATCGGTATAAAATCTTATGGTTACGTCCATTTCCTACGCCCGGCAATTAAAGTCGAACTTTTGCGTTAATCCGTTTAATCTAGTTAACAATTGCAGAACAGAGTATCCCCAGATCTGGCATTCCCGACTAGATCATTCTTACATCTTTTTCCCTGGTATACGAGTTAAATACTATTTAGCATAATATCCAAATATGTATTTAAGCTGGCAACTTTTGTGGATTGTGTTGCAGGTTTTCCTCACTGTGCAACGCTTTGCCTTGCGGTAGCTTAAAGTATGGTAATTCCTTTCATATCCACCGCACCCCCTCCAGCCCACCCCACCCCAGCCCACCCCACTTGCTGTGTCCTGTGTCCTGTGTGTGGGCGAGCCAGAAATGTGCTTGCCTTTGGTGCTGGTGTCGATTTGAGTTTTCAGATGGAACACGAAGGGGGGGGTTCTATTTTTTATGGCATAGATTATCATAATTATTGTAATACTTTTTCCTGGCTTGACTTTGCTGCCAACCACCCGGCAAAGCGATGCGACGCTGCCTGAACCAAACACACCTCGCCCAAACCCAAACCCAAACCCGAACCCGAACCCAGCCCAAGCCAATCCGATCCAATCTAGTCCAATCTCTCTCGACCCAGCGCAACACCCCCAAGCGACTCAGCACTGTGCGGAGGAGGGGTTGGTTTGTTTTTCTTGCTGGGCTTTTGAGCCTCAGTGATTTGCATTTTTGTTGATTTTTTTATGTTTTCCACTGTTGTCTTCTTTACATATTTACGTGCGCCTCGCTGGCACTGAAGATTGAGAGCCAGAGATATGGTTACATCTACACTACTAAAAAAAACAACGCCCCAAAATCAAAGTCAACCTGAAAGCGTAATTCCACAAAAAATAAATATTAATAAATTCAAATATTTTATATTGTTTTCACTTTCCCGAAAGAATTTTAGTTATTGTAGAGAGTATTACAGTTTTGTAAAGTTTGGATTAGACAACTTCGGCTCCATAAAATATGTATATTCTTGATTCATCAATAGTTGAGCCTGTTCATTTTTTCTTTTACAATTTTTTGAAACTAACTTTTCAGTTTTGAAACTAAAGATAGCAATGAAGCACATATCTTTGAATTAGATAAAAACATAATAATATTTCGAGCTCCGAATCAAAATTTAGATATGGGGGTAGAGGTTATGTAACATACGTCAAGCCTAACCATCATTACTACTAAAATATATATTTATCAAAAAACATTCTTATTAACAAAAAAAGTCTGTTAATTTGGTCTTTCGACAAAGGTTTTCCAGTTCGAAACGCCGAATGATTTTATATAAATTAATTAACCATTTTAAATATGGATGTGGACCGCCAAATCTATATGCCGATCTTTGAGCGATGCCAGCTATCTACAATCACAATTTGTTGACTTTGGCTTATCGATATGCAATTATCGATTAGTGGATTAGTGATATCACCCCTGTTTGCCACTTTGTTTAACTCGAATACACCGACAAATATACACATATTTCAATCTGGGAAAAAGAAGATTATAAAATTAAATATAAAATTGAAATTACTTTCTAAAATATATCTTGAGCCAATCTTGGCGCCAATATTTGAAGGATTCTCAAGATGCCAGTGCGATATTCTTCTGAGTGTAGATGACCTGTGTGGCAACAAGATGTTGTTGGTGTTGTTGATGTTGCCATTGCTGGCATCGCTACTGCAACTGTTACGGCAGCATTACAGCACTACTACCCTCACCCGTCCACATCCAAGTCTAACTGAGGCCGTGGAACGACCAGTTGGTATCTGGTATGGAAAGCGTTAAGCAAATCGTTGCGGGGCAAAAATTAGTTGCCAGATCATCAAGAATTGCTGTCGCTGTTGCCGTTGATGGTGATGGTGATGGCTGCAGTTGCTGGTTGCTGGTTGCGGGTTGCTGGTTGCTGGTTGCCGGCTGCTGCTGGTTGCTGGTTGCTGGTTTGCTGGCTTGCTGCCTCGCCCCCATGCAGCGCACTCGATCAATGGCGCGACGGGGATTACGTCTTGGCGGCCTCTTTTTTGGTCGTCTTGTGCTGAAAAGATCAATCAAATTGTCTTTCAGCGCCAACAATGGCAATGATGAGTTTTTGATTGAGCCAACCTCCGAGTCACAACATGATATTGCCTGTCTGCCAGAGCATATGGTTATGGTACACGTCTAGGCCGTAACACTCGCACTCACACTCGCACTCACACTCACACTAGCACTCACACTCACACATTCACATTCACATTCGCAATCAGTCATGTACTATTTACTGGCCATACAGATTGTAGCATGTGGCGTGTACTCAGGCTGCCTGCCCCCTTTCGGTATTCGCATCGCTCACTGTTTGCCGCCTGTCAACTCGCGTTGCAACAACAACAACCCTGTTGAGCCCACTTGTATCTGTTGCAATACTTCGGCAACAGAAGCAGCCACTAAACAACTGACCCAAAGGTCTCGACGGGTGCATTCCTATTTGCATACTGTGCTCGGTACTCGGCACTCGGTACCGTATGCTGTGTACCGTTGGCCATCAGCTGTGTTAATGGTGTCGCCGCGAGGAGCGGCGGGGCAGGCAGTTGGGAGTCCTCTTGGCAACAAGCTGCAGTCAACTTGCTCTATCGAAGTTGGCTCTCCTTTAATGTGTTTATGCTGTGCACATTGAAAGCGCACAAAACTATTCAACAAAAGTATCAAATATACAAAAATTTGCGAATACCTGTTTTTAAATATAAAGTTCAATTTTGTTATTTTGCAATTTCAATTATAGCTGGCCGCTGGCTGCTATTATGTTATATAAGCTATATAAGTTTATTCAATTGAACTTTATAAAATAGGTATTTCTCATAATCTATTCATTCATTTATTTAAGACGTGTTTTACCAACATTCGAAGATTAATTACCCGTCTAAAAAATTAGTGAAAATTTGTTACTTTTTTTTTTATTATTAAGTTGGGGGTATGTGCACCGCGACCTAATATATCTATTGTGCCCCCTTCTGGGCTTAAAGCTCCTCCATCAACCCAACCCAACAAATGCTAGGATCTTAATTGGGTTGAAGGCTACTATGTTATTGGTTTTCATGACATGCGTCCCTAGGATGCTACATATTTTCCCCGATAAGACACACTCTGCTAGGATGTGCATTAAGGAATCCTCCTAACATTCACTATTCACTATTTACACCTAGCTTGGCTAATTGCTACTTATAGGTTGGAAAAGAGTTGCTGCTGATAACTTTTCAATTTTCTTTCATGTCTAATTTAAAATAGTAAAATATTTTTAAACTGTAAATTTCCTTTATTTAAAGCCTCCAATTTTATGGAATAAATTTAGTTATTATTATCGTTGTGATCAAAGACTGTCAATCACTATGATGAACACTCATAAATGGACATACCAAGGATTGGCCATCCACGAATCGATGCCTAAAGGATGCCGGATGCCGGATGCAGGGGTGTGTGGGACTGGACCCCAATGGCACTTGTTGTTTATGTCTTCATCGCCATTGTTTCCGTCGTTGACTTTGGCATTTGGCAATTGCATTTAGCGCCAAATCAAATCGTCTGATAATCACTTTATAAAAGCCAAATGCGCTGAAAATTAAAGACAAAATCCAGCGAGCGCGACATGTGAGCCGGGCGGAAATTCAAAGGGTCGCCGGAACAGGTCAACCCCACAACGCAAGCCACAGTCAGAGCCAAACACTAGACACAATACACAAGAGTGACAGTGAGTAGAGCGAGGATAGCGACATCGACAGCGACAACTTCGACATCGTGAATATTCGTATTGTGCAACCCCCCTGGTTTTTTGGGTTTAGCTTTTTGTACATGCTGTGATTTTCGGGCTGAATTCCCGCTGGGATCTGAGAGATGCGCCGCTGACATCGCTTGGTTGGCTTTGACATTGCTCGTGTTTGTTTTGCCGCACAGGGACATGTGCAACACTCCGGGGCATGGATGTGTGTACATATGCCATTGGGTTTTCGAGTGTGTATTTCACGACCCGTCGATTTTGCTACCCACAATTTCCCCTGCACCGTCATTCGTTATTCCTCCCCCTATTGCAACCCTCGACGGGCACTATTTTGTTTGTATTTAGTATTGTGTTACTAAGCAAATTGCGGAAAAATTAGCGGCTGATTTGGGGATCATCTAATTACAGAGACAATCGCCCGAATATCACATTACATCCGATGTGCCATATGCGGCCTCCGAATTGCATCTGTATCGTTTTCGATTAGACCCGCTCAGCGATTGACTCAACAATTCAATTCGATGAAATTCATCATCATCATTATTGCTATTGTCATCATGCGTTTATAATGCAAACTTTCATCAAAACGAAGCAGAAAAAATTTGAAACTATCACCAAAGCAAAAAGTCGCAATATCTCTGAAATATTCTGTTTAATTGTTCTTTGTGCCTAAATTATTCAAGTAGCGAGTAGCAGCTACTGCAAACCGCTGGAAAACTTGACAATTATCTAGTCCAAAGCTGCCTGTCATCTGACGCAAGTTGTGTTAATCAATTTACTCACATCTAATCCAAAGTTAAGGAAAATAGACTCTGTTGGCTACACAGAATAGGACACACCCTCGTAGACCGGAGCTAATCTGCAGACATTTCAATTTCGGTCCGAAGTATGCAAGATTATTTATTTCGATTTCCCGACTGGCTGTCAACTGAATATCCCTCAATATTCCTGAATATCCTCTGGCATGTGGCAGCTAAATGATGAAGAGATCCTATCCGATCGGATCTGAAGTCCCAATTGAGTGAAGCAAATCGACTGAATGAAGGCTTTATTCAATAAGGAATCTTTAAAAGTGCAGAATGGCTACTATTCAAAAAGTGGGTGTTCAAAATGACAAAAGATACACCAACGGACAGACATGACTATATCGACATCGGCTAGTGATGCTGATCAAGAATATATACCTAAATTTATATGGAGACGTCTCCTTTAACGCGATGTTGCATGTGACTCATGATTTTTATACATATCTTATTTGATGTCATTAACTTGACTTGCTTCAGCTAGGAGTCTATTAACTGATCCACAGAAGGTGGCAAATACTTTGTTAAGTAGAGCATATCCAGTTCGGCACTGTGAATGTTGCATGAGCTGCCTGCTTGCCACACAGCCAAGAAATCGACTTGAGTAAAAGTTAAGCAAGCCAAAAGGAAAGCGGCTGCCATTCGCTTTCCCCACGTGCCGCCTTCCCACCATTTTTTTTTTCTGCCGTTTTTCAGTTTGGAACAAAACGCAGCCGCAGGAGATTTTCCAAAAATGATTTCAAAATGAGTTTTCATCCTCTCTCTCTCTTTCTCTCTATCGCTCTCTTCGTCTTGGCAAAAGTTACAAAAGTGATTCAAGCATAAGCAGACAGACAGACAGTCAGACAGTCAGACAGACAGACAGATGGATAGGCAGGCGGACAGACAGACAGACAGACAGAAGCAGCGAGAGACACGACGAGCTGACAGTCAGTCAAAATGGCTGCCAGGCTTATTGTTGGTGGTGTTGCTGTTGTTGTTGTTGCTATTGTTGTTGTTGTTGTTGTTGCTGTTGTGTTACTTGCGACCTCAATGAAGTAAAAGTCTTTGAAAACATTTGATGGGGCAATGTTGCCGTCGCCTTCGCCGTTGCTGTGGAAGCTACCTGAGCCCAAAGCTCAATGACAATTTCTAGAAAGACTTAAGGGAAGAACAAACAAGAAAAAACGAAGGAAAAAACTTGGACACGCCGAAGATTCGATACTCTCGTAGAAGGCAATCAGCAGATATTTCAATTTTGAATTCGAATTTGAAATATTAGTGTGTAAAAATAATTAAATAAATAAATTTCATTTATGTTTCCCGCAAAACTTTAGTAGTTATGGTTAGTTATAATAATAATAGTTATAGTTTCTCATAAAAAAAGAGAAAGTACAACCTATTCAAAAAATGCTCTAAAGAATGACGACAGACACACAGATGGACAGACGGATAGACGAGCAGAGGGACACATTTTTTGGCCCGGATTGAAGAATGCGAACAAATGCCACGGCGCAACTATAATGACTCCAGTAAGGGTATACAAATACACTACCATGGGGGAGAGTGGGAGTGAGGGTGAGGGAGACCAGTTGGGGAAGTGTGGGAAGAAGGAGGTTGGGTTGGGTTGGATTGGGTTGGCGAGCAGCAGCGAATTAGGGAGTTCGAATAGGGGCTTTTGCTGGTTAGCAACGCAGCTAAATATATTAAGACTGCTTTCAGCTTGTCCTCTGCCTATCATTTGATGTGGCTCGCATAGGCCACTCCCACTCCCAGTCCCACTTCCAATCCCAATCCCACTCCCAATTTTGTCTAGCTCCGGGGCTGATAGACTAACAGCATTGGGAGTTACAACAACAAAAAAAAAAGAAATGAAAGCAAATCTATTGGCGCATTGGTGGATAAAGGCAGTTTCAAGTTCCAATGCTTTAAGACACCGATGCGGATGCCAGGGATCAGATTGCCTTTTCTTGCGGCCACCTGTAATTGTGCTGGGCTCATCAGAACCTCACAGTTCTGGATAACCTCCATAAGACAGTTGCGCCAAACCAGCTGCACACTTCAATGATTGCATAACACGTGCCTAAGTCATTTGCCATGGGTCCACTTTGATTTACTTACTCCAATTGCTTAAAAATTTGCATATGCAAAGAACTGAGGGACACTTGATACTCTACTGATTCTACATACTCCATCACTGACCAGAAAATGACTTTAACAATTGTCTCACTTCGCTCAAATGTGCCTTAAGTATTCAAAACTCATTTCTCCAATCACCAATTTAACATTTTCCATTAAGTTTTTTTTTTTTTAATTTTTGCAATCAATAAAATACATTGCTTAATATTTAAGTATTTTCTATTTTCAACATGCGATTTATGTTTGCATGGAAAATGATGAAAATGATAATTACAACATTCCCAATTTAAAAGCTTAAAAATGTTAAAAAAAAAAGAAACGTATATTTTTCCCAAATATGCATAAATCATAATGACAAATTGGCACCATTTCGTTACCAATTAATTAAACAAATATTTTTTTGGTTAGAAATAACTCGTGTATTAAACTTAAGTTAAATTAAAAAAACTCATTAAGCTGAATAAAGATTTGTTAATTGCCTTAAAGTATTTGTGAGATATTGCAGCAATTTAAGGAATACAAGGTGAATGCAAGTATATATATATATATATATATACATATACATATACATCACCCTAAAGCGTCGGGTAATTGTGTTGAGGCTTCAACAACAGCAGCAACAACAACAACAACAACAACAACAACAACGATGACAATAGCAGTTTTGTTGCTATTTGTTTTGTTGCTGATGTGTCGGAGTTGAAGTTGGGGCCTGCGGGAGCCGTTTTTCCGTGTTTTCCTTTGGGGCACGCAGCTCGAAGCTCGCAGCTCGCAGCCTTGAAAGAAACGACTCGTTTCGTTTAGTTTCCTTTCTTTTCTTTTGTATGCTGCGCTTTCTTGAGTTATTTTCCTTGGCTTTTCTTTCAGTTATTGCTCGCATGTGTGCGCCCATTTCTATGAGTGTGCGCGTGTGTGTGTGTGTGTGTTGGTGTGTGTGTGTGTGTGTGTGTGTGTATTGGTGTGTGTGTGTGTGTGTTTCTACTCTTTATAGCCACCTGCAGTTCATCTTGACGCGCTATATGAGATTTTCGTATTGTTAAGGCAAACGAATTGTGCATAAGAATAAAAAATTATAAAAGTTGGCAGATAAAAATTATTTACACACAATCACATACACACACAAGTACACACACAAGTACACACACACACACACACAACATACACACACAACATACACACACGCAGCTGCGTAGCTCTCCAAATCACCTGCATGCAAAATGGCGTCGGTGTCGTACAAAAACTTTTTCGTACCAAAACTCAATTCCAACCCCAACCACAGCCCCAACTCCAACCCCAAACACCATCCCCAGCCCCCAACCCCAGCTCCAGCTCCAGCCCCAGTTTCAGCTCCAGCCCCAGTCGCAGTCGTCGCTCCATAACAAATACAACAACGATGACTAAAAGCCGAGAATTGTAATTTTCCCTGGTTCATTTCCTTTTTCGTTTCTTTTTTCTTTCGGCCCTTTTTGGTGTCTGAACTGGGAAAGCCACAGTGGTACAAATTTATATATTATTATATAATATATATATTTATTTATTAGTTTTGTAGCTTTTAGATTTGCGGCTCTGCTCACTTGCATAGGTAATGACTATTATTTCAAGCCAGACTAATGAGGAAATCCATTTGAAATCATTGTTTTCCTTTAGCTGCCAATGCAATTTGGTGTCTTAATTTAAGTACAATATTTGTGTAGATTTCTTGACCATGAAAACTGAAGAGAAAACCAGTTATTAACCAATGTTCCCGCCTTCTTGCCACTTCACATCTTTCTCCTTGGCTCCAATATGGCGCAGTCCATTTCGTCCTGGCAGCCGTTTTTACTCTTTGGTCTGTTTGCTTATTGGCCCCTTGGGTGGGTTGGTGAAGCTTCCCCCCCCTTCCACACACATTCCGCCCTCCCTACACCGCCCTACACCATTTACCAACATGCCGTCCTGCACATTATTCTTGTGCCACCGTGCTGCACTTGTTGTTGTTGTTGCTGTTGTTGTTGTTGTTGTTGTTGTTGTACACCGACTACTTGAGAAATTTTTCATGATTTTCATTCTATTCGTACGCTTACATATATTTTCATGTCTGCATTTTATTTGACTACTTTCGTTTGGAGCTTAATACGCTTCGAATGGAGCTCCTTGGTTTGTCATGATGGTAGACAAAGAAAAATAATATATATACATATTTATATATATATATGTATATATATATAAATATAAACGAAAACTAAAAATCAAAAGATTATTTAGCTAAGTAATACGTAAGCGAATTTATTAATAAATAAATTTTGTGCGATTTATAAATAAATACATATAAATAGCAGAAGTTAATTTTCACAATTATTTTGTTCGATTCAATCAATATAATTTTTATAATTATAATTTTTAATTTTTGTGCCACACCAACTTAATTTTTCATTTATTGTCAGTAAGTTTTTCATTTTCAAATTTATTTTCAATGTTACCAAAAAAGGTGGAAAAGTATAAAATAAAGAAAATGAAATAAAAATAGAACGTTTGTTATTCCGTGCAGGGTATCTGCATTGTCGTTATTTCCGAGTGCGAATCATTTCTGACTTTCTCCTTCTCCTCCTTTCTCCTTTCTCCTCTGACTCGTCTCCTCTCCTTTTCTGTGGCCCTCGTCTCCTTGGCTTCAGCGTTTTTTATTTGTTCGTTTCTTTTTTCTCGATATTTTGTGAGTTTTCTTGTAGAACATAATTTATCTGTTTGTAGAACGAATGATTTTAGGTGCATGTTCTTGCTGCTTGGCGCAAGGGCGGAAAATGGGGGTGGGGCAGGGCGGGGTCGTGCCAGGGGCAAACTGAGATTTTGGGCGAATGGCGGTGACTGTCGCGAATGCAATTTAAATATTTGCATTTGTTTTGGAAATGGAAATTCATGGCACGTGTAATGCGTTGTAGCTGTTGTTGTGCTTCTTGTCATACTCTGATAGTAGAGTTAATGCAGTATACTGGTTTGCTGTGAAATCGATAACAATCGATTAGGGTAAATCGATAAAATGAGTCACACACAGCATTACAGCCGTGCCCATGTGTTTATATATACATATATCTCCTACTATTCTTGGGTTAGGGTTACCAAATTTGAAGGGTAGTTTCCTGACAACTCCGACTGTGCCTACTCCCTACAGGAAAACCATCTACTTTCGGCTGGTATTAGAGTATTACGCTGTCGGTTGCGTCAGACTGCAACTTTGTCAGTTGCTGCATCGTTTCTGATCTTTTGGGTTGCGGCCTTAAAGCCTTAAGATTTGCTGTTGCTCCAGCTGCTAAATTGCATTACATGGTAATTCTTTTTCCCTATCATTTTATGTTTTTTTCTTATTATTTTCCTCCTTCTGCTTTTCTTTTCTTACATTTTATTTTCTCGCGCTCTTTTCGTTTTCGCAGTGAAATTGAAGTGACAGTCGCTGGTTTGGGGATGGGTCTTGGTTGGGGCTGGTGCTGGTGAGGAGGTGTTTTCAAATTGTAGGCAACGTCGCAGCATTTACAGTTAACTTCATAAAGAAAATTTAACGAGCAACATCCTGTACATGGGCACGGGCATGGCCAGGCGCGAGGCACGAGGCACGAGGCATGAGGCATGAGGCATGAGGCAAGAGGCAACAGCAACAGCAACAAGCGACAAGGATGATGACAACAAGATAAAATGCATGTCTAGAACTAGTTCCGGTACGACAAAATACGTTATACGTTGGCTGGCGACGAGGACACAGTGGCGGACACGCAGCACCGACCGTAGCAAACAGGATAACCCAACCACCCAACCACCCACCCACCAAGAACAAAAGTAATAATAAAAAACGCCCAACGCCAGCCCAGCCCAGCAGGAACGCAGTCAGGGATTCAGAGAGGTAGGCACCACTCAACCAACACATGCAACCAGTTGCAAATCCGACGGTGACGATGACGATGACGATGACAGTGACGGCGTCCTCATGCCGAGGCCGAGGCCGTGGCCAGGAGCCGGCCATCGCCCCGCTGCCAGGCATCCAGGCAGCCAGGCTGCCGTCCTGTCGTCCTGCCGTCCTGCCAATCCAGTGCACTGGAATCCCAGTTAACGAGTTTTGCCATTTTATACATATTCACAAAAAGGTACAACAGCTTTTCAACTTGGTTGTCAACTAGCTTCAAATGCATATGAGGAAGATTCTGGCGAATGTTGAATGTACAGATTTTGGCATCATTTATTAACCGTGTTTCGAAATTCACCAATTTCTGTTTTCCCTTATTAATTTGTGAAACACACATTTGGTGGTTATAAAATATTTTTGCCAAGTTTTCATTACTTATTTTACTGCATGTATTTTTAACATATTTAATTACAAAACAGAGTTTTTAACAATGAAAACGCACTGGAGCTGGATATGACCAGACTACAAATGTTATAATATTATACTTTATATATATATATATGTTTGTAAAGTGTGTTAATTAACAAACGGTTGTGACAACTGTGTGTTTATCAACACTGTTTAACGAACTCTGTTGGCGACTTCTTTCTTTCTTTTGTTAAAGTTAAGATAAGATAAAAATTTTTTGAGTGATCTTATTTTTTCTGAGTGTTGACAGTAGACTCACTTATCCTAAGATAATCTAGCATTATTCGAATCAGTTTTCAACTATTACAACTATTCCAATCAGTTTTCAAGGAATATTTTCAAAAAATGTAATTTTGTTTTTTTTTCACGTAAGCCACAAACGATTCATTGTAGGTTTTCGATTGATGTGCAAACTACTCAGATTATCGAATTGGCTTCTAAACAATATGTTGCAGAAGAAATGACGTGATTCAAGTCCGGAATATGTGTCCTTGAGGAACTGTTGATTAACAAGAGTTAAGAGAGAGTATTTGGAGTTCAGTTAGGCGACAAAGTTGGGGTTGCAGTTTGTTTTGTGTATTTTTATGTTTTGTCGCTAGTAAGCGAAGAACACTTTAAAACGACATTTCGTTTGGTTTGACAAACGCCAGGACAGGCACAAGAACTCATCAGCATCCACGTCCTACATATATCCTGCTGTCTGTCAGTGTTTGGCTCTCCAGCCCCGGTCCCAGCCCTACTCCCACTCCCACTCCCATTACCAGCTCCAGCTTCAGCTCCAGCTCCAGCCGTAGCTCCAGCACCTGCTCCAGCTCTAGAGCCGGCTCTGACTGCTGATGCTGCTATATGTTTATGTTGGAGGGGGCTAATGGCAACACAGGGTTAGCCGGTTGACGTTGCCAGCGCTTAAGGGTCTGCCTGGCGTGGGTCTGGGTCTGGTTCTGGTTCTGTGTAGTTGGGTATCTGGGGTGGAAAATGCGAAAATTCAGTTATGAATTCATTTTGAATTGAGGTAACATGATTACCGCTATGATGATGCTCTTCCGCTTCAACATCGTCAATATATTTCGCTTGAGCTGTGTTTATTTACGTGCCCCTTACCCTTGTTTACAACCCCCATTTTGTGGGGTGGGTTGGGGTGGGGTGGTGCGCGCTCTCAAATGAGCTTTTGCCACGCAAAGGTGCCGTTGTTCAAATAAACGAACGCCTCGTTGAATTGGTAGCAGACAGGGGAGCGCTAGATATGGAACTGGAGCTAGAGATGGAGCTCGAGCTCGACCTGGAGCTGGAGCTGGAGCTGGAGTTGGAGTTGGAGCTGGTGCTGGTGCTGGAGTCGGTGCCTGGTAGTTTGAGTGACGGTGCAAGCTTGAGTGGTTGTTAAGTGGGGCGAAGGCGACGTCGCGCACATCTACAAAATGGCTGTCAACAACAACATGGTGAATACGTGTTATGAATACGTATTGCTTGTTTATATATACATTTTTATACATATAAATATATATATATGTATATACATATTTTTTATAGGTGTATTTATGCCCAGCCAGGTGGCAGGGTCTCTCCTTGCGCCGCCTCCACTGCCACATTCTGTGGTAGCTGCGGATGTGCCAGCGGCTCTTCAAGTACTTAAAATTTCACACTTTTTTTGTTTTTTATTTTTTTATTTTTTTTGTTGTTGTTGTTGTTGTTGTTGTTGTTGTTGCTGTTGCTGTTGTGGATGTTGTTGCTTCTGCGCTGCGTAGATGAAGCTGGCTGAAATGGAATAGGCTAACTTTGATTGGGCAGTTTGCTCCCCGACTAACGAGTGCTGCGAAAGTTGATAAACTTGCTTAAATTATAAGTTATTCAATGTTGCGAAATGGAACGTGTAACAAGCCATAAAATAATGACAAACATTTGCCCAACAAAAGTGTTTAAAAACATGTACCACCCACCAGGGTCTAGTCGTATTAACTGAAAAGCGAGTTTTCATTTTATTTTCGATTTTCACAATGTTGAAGAATACATATTTAATTGGGATAATCGGGTTATCTATATTGATAGTTGGGATAATCGGGTTATCTTTAAGGCTGTTCCTATGCAAGAATCTTATTGTGAATTGTGTTAAAGTTGTCAGTTTGAAGGACAGAGTTTGTTCAATTCCTTGATTTTGTTGAACATGTGAATATTTGAAAATGTGATCAGCTTAAAGGGTTGCTTTAGTTATTTGTATTAAATCGATTGCATATTTATGTGTTATTACATGGGGCAGCGACTGCTTACCTCCGCACGTGTTTGCAACCGTTTGCAACCAAAATCGCTGCAGACACCACACGGCGTATGCGTAATGCCAAAAATAACCAAAACTTAAAATTCAAACAGAGCGACACAAAACCTCAAAACTCACACGCGCACACACCCGCACACCTACACACACACGCACACACACCTACACACACACACACACACACATATACGCTGCAAAAAGTAAATAAATATGCTAATAAATTTTTCAAAATAAATCTGTAATAGATAGAACAGATAGAGCTACAAAATAACCAGTGTCGAACTAAATGCATTTGCTTTGCGCCATCTCTCTCTCTCTCTCTCTTACACTCTCTCTGTCTCTCTCTCTCTCTCTGCATCGCTCTCTTTCAGTGGTTCCCTCTCTGTCTGTCTGATAGAAAACTGTAACCAAGCAACATGGAAAAAGTTTTTAATCCACGTTCGGAAAAATTTTTCACACAAATATTTACACAGCTCTTCGGTCTAACGATTTGCGCAAACATGAGACACACACACACACACACTCGCACACACACACACACACTTATACACACACACAAAGATGATACATACATATATACATATAGCATGCACATACGTGCGCAGTTTTTGATGCCGATAAGCACACACAGTTACAGTTAGACAGACATTTTAATGTTTGTAAAGCTTTTAAATGCCTCACACACACACTCACACTCACACACACTCACTCACACACAGCCACACACACACACTCACACACACATTTTTGCTTTCCGTTTCCTTTTTGCATACATTGGACATTTTTTCTGCTGCTTCCTTAGCTCTGTGTGTTTGTGTGTGTGAGTGTGAGTGTGTGTGTGTGTGTGTGTGTGAGTGTGTGTGTATTTATGTTGTCCCTCTGTGTGCGGGAAGCAAATGGCAATACAAATAATAAAGCAATGCAAAAATAAACAAATGAAAAATTGTAATAAGAATTTATGATATTTTTAGAGACAAAAACCGTCGGCAAAGGGACAAAAATTGCGCCGGGGTTCGTCTGATGGATAAACGAGGCTTTTACGCTTTGGAAAATCTGTTGTTGATTTTCATTTTGCTGTTTGTCTGCTAAACACAAAACAAATACAAAGCGCCAACAAATCTCGAACCATACCGAGGATACCCAAGCTATCCAGAGTACATTGGTTTTCTTTAATATCTGTCCGCACAGACTGTATCATTTTTCGACACTCTTAAAGCCAGAGCCTTGAAACTTGGAAAATATACTTGACACTTGGAAATTATACTTGAAACTTGGAAAATATACTGCTCGGTACCACAGGGAAATCGATAAGAATCGATCATTGCAAAGCGATAAGGAAACGTATCTCCCACAATTTTGGTTGTTGATGAATTTTATGGCATACTAACGGTAACCGTCCTTAAGTGCAGTAAGTAAAAAATTATTATGGTCACGCCCACTTCTGCGCTCATAATAGCCAAGAGTCATACTTCTGATAGCGATTTCTGATATCGATTTCTGATTCGATAAAACCGCATGTCTCCCAATAACGATAAAGCTCATATCATGAGCTACATTTGCCATACTTGGAAGGCAGATTACTAGAAACTTTCTTGAAAATTTTAAACAGATTCAGTGTATTTCATGTAATCAATAACTACCCCTGGGGTATGCTCTGAATTTGAACTTATATTCCATTAATGATTATTTAATAGTCTAGGCAGGTCCACCCTCTGGCGCTCCTCCCCCATTCACAATAAGGTTCTTTGACGCCTCTAATTTGCTGGTAACAGTGTATTCCCCAGTCGGTTACACCCTACCGCGAAGTTATCACTTCGCTTGATATACAAATCTTAAATTTAAATATCGGTACATGTTTTTATAAGCTGCTATTATTATTTAAAGCCTAACTGAAGTTTTGACAGAATTCTCAAATAAGAAAAAATATGTGAATAATTTTCGGGCTTGGCAGCAAATTCTGCATTTAGTGTTATATATTGTAAAATATAATATATAATATAATATATATATATATATATATATATATATACATAATATAATATATATGTATATTACAAGCTGGACTCAATTAATTTAAAAATGGCTGTTTCTGAATTTCGAGATATCGAAAAATTCGAGAGCAGCAAGTGCAGCCCCAAATGACACATGAAATCTGGTTTAACTAATTTTTCTTCTTTTATACCAATAAACTGCGGGGGAAAGAGGGGGTGGTACTGATATATGCGCCATTAAGGGGGGTAAGAATCAGACACTGTTAAACACTAGTTTTTGGGGCTGACATCTAAATTGCCCAACCATATACAAAACAAAATGAAATAGTCATTGATTTGTTATTAAATATGGCGTCGGTTGTGCAAACACACACTCACACGCACACACACACACACACACACACATACACACAAACAAGGACGTAGGCAGGATATAAATAAGAAGGGCAGCAAAGTTACCATTTTCATTCTGTGAAAAATCAATGCGAGTTGTAGAATAACATTAAAAATATCATTTTATAAATGACTTTACGAAAGACCGTTTTTCAGTCGATGTTAAAATTTTCAATATGGAAATATATTTATTTATTGTTATTAAAAGCTGTTACCGAACCTTATGACTGTAAGAGAGACACAATTAAGAACGTTTTTACTCTAGAAAAGATAAAGAAATGGTCGAAATCTATCAGATTGAGAAATTAGACACAAGTGAAAAAATGGAAAACAGATGACAATCAATTTTTATCCAGGTATTTTTTTTTTTTCAATTTGACTAACTTTATTTAAAAAACAATGGACAATATAGTTTATCTATTATTTATTTGTATTTTTACTTCGAAACATTGCCTATTTAGAAATCTTAATCCATAAGATCCATTGATTAATTTTACGCTTAAATTAAAATGTTGATTTTTTAATTATTGCGCTCGAATACACTTATTTTTTAAGTATTGAGTCTTGAGTAGACTTTTAGAATTTTATGCTATTAAACATTAAAATGAGAATGAATAAAAAAGAAGGCGTTGAAAAAAAACAAATAAGATAGTTTTGTACTGGACTAAATGATGTCATTGACTTCAAAAAAGTTTATACAGATATGTTGTTTTAAATTCCAAAATCTTGTTTGCATTTATTTTTTTCCTGAATTCTGTACTGGTTAAATCAGAAATTTATCATATTAAATTTATGGAATTTTGTTTATAATTTAAGATTGTTAAGATTTTCTTTATTTACAGAATGAAATAAATTTTAAAATTGGCAAACAAACTTTTGTGGAAAATTTGAAAATTCTAAATTTAGAATAAGTGCCACAAAAACCACAAAAAAATATATATTGTAAAACATGCACCTTGGTTCTTTTTGTGGCAACAATGGAAGCATTTCGTAATGAATCCCAGAACTGCTAACGTGGTATAAATATATAAATGACGAGTTTATCGAATATATATATATATATATATATTTTTTATTCTTTTAGTTTAAGGTAGTTGTCCCTGGCTATACCTGAGCTGTCTACGCCCATGCACACACACACACACACATAGAGAGAGACACCGACACACGCACGGAAATAAATAAATTTATGCATATTGCATATAAAGATATACAGCAAGAGATATGCTCGCAAATACGCATACAAACTTGCAGAGTGGGATGGCAACCCTGTCTCTCTTAGTCTCCCTCTCTCTCTCTCTCTCTCTCTCTCTCTGTCTCGCTATCTTTCTCTCTATCCATTGCTCCTCTTTCTATACACTCGGCAATGTTTGCTTTTGGTTTGGTTTGTCTGTCGCTTTTTTCGCATTGTTTGCTTTGATTTTATTACGATTTTTGTGTTGATTTTGCTTTTATTGCATTTCAATGTGAATACTTTGTTGTTGTTGTTATTATTGTTGTTCTTATATTGCTTTTGTTGTTGTTGTTATACATTTGGTTTGTACAAGTTCAGCAAAAATCAGAAAACCGTACAAAATGCGCTTAGATCAACAAAAATATATTGGACTAAACAAGACACATTAGACACAAAAGGAATTTAAATCAAGTAACGGTTCTCCACTCGCAAAAGAAAACAAATAAAGTACGGGAAAACAGTAATAAAAATCATAAGCACAAATATATAGAAGAATTACGCATAGATTTATGTCTCTTTTCGCCTACCAAGGGAGAACCCGACGACCAGATACCCTGTACCCGAAATCTCCAAATATTTCGCACAAATCGATTTTCATCTGCATCTCAGAATCGAAGTGAGTTATCGGTAAAATTAAATATATATCATCTGCAGTACGTAATTACCTTTCAAATTTGCAAGATCAGCAGAAAAGGGATTTATTCCAAGGAGTCTGCTTCAAAGTCTCTTTAGTTGGTTCTCACTTATTACAGGGAAAAACTACGAAAAAACAAATTGCCAATATTTATTTATACATCTTACATTTATAGAGCTAGAATATAAGAATTTGAAAGTAATTAATTAATTACAGTATATTTGAATGGTCTAGGCAAAAAACAGTGTAAAGTAAACAAATATTTGATTATTTTTCAACTGTACAAGCACAAGAAAAGTTGACAAATCTTAGAGAGGATAAGATTCAAATACAAAAGCTTAAAAAATAAAAACAAAAAAAGTTTCTCAGGCGTACATTACTGACTGCGGAATACTCTGCTATTGAGCAAAGAAAATAGCCAACATCGGATGTATTTTCGAAATTAAGAAATTGAGGTGACAACAGGTGGACTGAGATCTGCAAACTTGCTATATTATGTTATCTTCGGAATATCTAAAATTATCGTATTTTAGCAATTATGAAATTATTAAAAATGGATAAGGAAAAGGGTTTATTGCAGATGTGCAAACGTGTATAATATATAATATATAATTGGAGAAGGAAGCATCTGCGCCACCATAAGGAGTAAGTATGTTTGAACTGGATCAACGGAAAGTCGAGATGGTTGTGTGAACCAATGCAGACCTTAAATTTGGAATATGAGCTCTCGAAAACCAGGCTTGACAGACACAGACGCATTTATTTAGGTTCTGATTCTGATTTTGATTTCGAATCTGAATTTCAAATGGTTCCGATTCCCCTTTTATTTCCGGTTTGACACACTGATAAAAATATCATGTGTGTATGTTTGTTCTGGGCCACCATAAAGCTTTGGCCAGGGTAATCTTCTAATCCGTAACTTTGTTTCAATGTGCAGCAAGCAAAATGCTTCGAATTGCACAACAGTAATAATAACAACAAAACAGCAATCTGAACACACCTTGAATTTGTAAAGCAAGTAAATTTACTGCCTCTTCTTACTGTGCTGTTGTTGTGTGTGTGTGTGTGTGTGTGTGTGTGTGTGTGTGTGTGTGTGTGTGTGTGTGTGTGTGTGTGTGTGTGTGTGTGTGTGTGTGTGTGTGTGTGTGTGTGTGTGTGTGTGTGTGTGTGTGTGTGTGTGTGTGTGTGTGTGTGTGTGTGTGTGTGTGTGTGTGTGTGTGGCATTGCAGCTGCATTTGTGTCCGTAAACAGTAAATGTTCATAACTCGTGCAATAAAGCCCAAACTGAACACGTGTCGGCGACACATATCAAACAGCAACAACAACAACAAACACACACACACATGAGACACAACAAAAAGATGAAGAAGAAGAAGAAGAGCAGCGAGTGTGCGAGTGGCTGCCCACGTAAAAATTCTGTGTGTGGCCCGGTACTGCTCGAGTCGAGTGGAGCTGGGAATGGGTCCCCACCTAGATGTTTAGATAGATTGAACTAGATTGCAGATACAAGGAGATCAGAGACAGAGAGACGTACAGAAAGAGATGGAGATAGAGAGAGGGAGAGAGGAGACGAAGACGCAGACGGAGATGAAGATGGTTCCGGACTCGGGCACAACCGTCAACAGTGCCTGTCAATATATGCATACGGGTGCGAATTCATGTGCACATTTGTTTGCCTTGACTGTGAAATGGTCCCCGCCACCAGCCTGGAGAATGGTGGCAAGAGCAGAGAGAGAAAGAGATAGAGAGAGGGTCTGTGTTCAGTGTTCTGGGTGCTATTGGGTGCAGTTGGGGCCCTGTGGTAGTTTTGGTTGGGCGCTGGCCGCTCCATTTACATTAAATAAGCTGAAATTCAGCAGCGGCACGCTCCATTTAAGCGCTTTATGCTGTACGTTCAGTGGAGCAATCAGCATCGTCCTGTGGCCCGTTGCCGATTTCAGTGGAACAAGTGGATCCGGGGCCACAAGGCCGAACTCCTATACTAAAATCATGCGAAATTATCGTTTAATTAACCGTAGCGCTAAGCCCTCCATCTGAATGGCAACTGAGAGGATTGGGAATTGTAAACCTGACCGCAACCGGCAACGTGCAACGAAAAAGGCAGCGAATAGGGGGAACACGATGGGGCAAGGAGAGCACGAATCATTTTGCATCAAATCCAAGATGCCATTTCGCTTCTCGTCGAGTCGAAAGATTAGAGTAAATTGATGTAGTCCCTGTTGGCGCCGTTCCGCTCCATTAAAATGTCGAAGAAATTAAAGTTCAAGAGCGCTTCTATGCGATTCTCAATTTAAACAATATTACGGGACTCATATTTAATATAAAAATTGAAATAAACAAAAAAAAAAAAAGACATCCGACAGGCCGAAGTCTACATGCACAAATGTTATTTTTTGTTGATTTGTAACATCAGCCGATTATTCCAATATGAATTTATTAATTTTATACTTTATCTTTGTTACACTGCATTATAAATATTATTAATAATTCATTTTATAAAGTTTTGTAACACTAACAATTTAATATTAGTTAGATTTGAATACACTGACCAAAATATTAAAAGTATGACTTTAATTATGTATATATATATATATATTTAGTTGTGCGATGTTAAAGATTTTCTAAAATTTATAATATTCTTTAAGCTTAAGTTTAGTTTATTAAGCAACTTGTCAAAAATTTGAACAAATGAAACTTGAGAAATCTCTTCATATAATTAAAATGCAATAATTCAATTAATAAAAATTTAAACTGGTATAAAAATCTTCATCGTTAAGCACTAAATTATTGTATTATTACAAATCACAATAGAGCTTGCAACAGTTTCTCGCTTAGCAACCCTCGTTGGAGTTGTTGCAACAACTGTTCTTCAACTTGGAGCGTCGCATGTCCAATTGAGGGGAGGAAGGGAGGGAAGCCCTGTTCCCTGGGCGAGTGCAGGCGTTGGAAGGTGTCAACCTGACAAGCTTTAATACTTTTTGTTACGATTTTCGACGTCACTGATTATACTCTGATGCCGAACCTATCATGGTATATTGCTTCTATACACTGTCCGGCATTTCATGTCATGTCTGTCCGTCCGTTCGCTTGGATGAACGTAACCCTTATGAACTACTCCCTTAAATGTAGAGCCTTGAATGCTGGGGCATATTCTGGTCTGTGCCTGCGACAGGAAAAGTGTCAAAATTGGGGTGCTACGTCCACTAGGATGCTAGAAAATCGATAACATCGATAATCGCGTCGATAAGGCCACTTATTTCTCACAATTTCAATGCTATAGTCACCAACTGGGGTTGATAGGTTGTTGGCGATATTCTTCAAAGATCGCCCTTTTGTCACGCACACCTCCACAGCCTCCAAAAAGTTACCGCATATCTCCCACAATTTTAATGATAGAGTCACCACATTTGAAAGGTAGTTTGTTGGTAACCTCTTTTCTCTTATTATAGATCGATTACAGAATTGTGTTACCATAACCACTCCGCCACCCAAAACCGATACACCTGATAGTGTTAACCGTTTAGACCATATATCTCATTGAAGTTCGCCCAATTTAAAAGGTTGCTGATAGCATCTGGAATGGAAATTATACATCCCCAAAAACGATAGAAGCATATATCTCCAGCAATTTCCGAGCAACGGTTACCAAACCTGGAAGGTAGATTACTAAGAACGTCCTTCAACTTATTTTCAGTCCCTCCCACTTCCGCCACCAAAATTCTCGAAAACATATATTTCTTGCAAGTAAAGGCCAAAGCTACCAAACTTTGAAAGTAGATTACCGAAACATCCTTTGAATCTTATATCTAATATCTTTCGCAATTTTAGAGGTAAAGCTATGAAAATTGGCTACACCCATCCGGCTTTTGTTATCAAATGATAATACTTGTTAGTGGCAGAGTATTTTGCAGTAGGATACGCCCCTCTGCAACGATCTCTCTTGTTTTTTTATTTGCTACCTTTGTATCATTTGGGTATGTGGCCATGTTGATAGTTGAGCTCCGTGCTGATAGTAGAGGCAGCTGTATCTAGAATTGTACATGTGCAACTCTCCCATTCCCAATTTGCAGTTGCAGTCGCCGTTGCAGTCAGTCACAGTTACAGTTACAGCCACAGTTCCATTGCCTCATTTCTTCACATCCCCAGGTGGCCGCCCTGTTGGCTCGACCACATATTAAGCTTATCAAATATTAACACATTTGCGAGCGCTGACATATACGGGTCGCCGCCCTCCTTCCTCCTTCATCCTCCCTCCGTCCATCACCATCCGCTTCCCCTTGAACACTGCTACGCATGCGCCGTAGTCAGCTTCCGTTGTTACGTGCCACAAAACCTGCCATTGACTCAGTCACTGTCTCTCTCTATCTCTCTCTGTCTCTCTCTCTCTCTCTCTCTCTCTGTCACTGTCGATGTCGCTGTCTGTGTGCCTGTCACTGCCCAGTGGCTGCATGCGGTACACTTAACAAAAATTTAAGAAACTTACGTGAGTGACTGGAATTCAAGGGAACCAAACTAAACTTTACACGATTGATTCATTTCAGAATTTCATATTTCTGTTTTGTAAGCTTAGTACTCAATTTTGAAGAATTTTGAACTGGAATTAGACTTGGAATTTAATAAAATGATGCAACTACATCTTGAATAATCTAAGCCACTTTTTGTCTGTGCATGTCCATGTCCGTGTTCATGTCCATGGCATGTCCATGTCCATGTCCATGTCCATGTCCAAGTCCATGTCGTGAGCTTAGCGTGAAATGACATTGCGTGCTCGCAATGAAAACGACCCAAACTGAATACTGCGCATTGAATACTAAATACTAAATACAGAAACAGAACAGTAGCATTGCATGTGTGGACGCCAATGGAGACGGAGGCCCAAACAAACGGCTAACTGACGGGACCCAGCACTGCCTCATATATCAACCAGAGGGCCCGACCCGGAGCACCCCATGTGCTAGTCGTCTACAGGGTGCGACAGCAACGAATCGAACAAATACAAAAAAAAAAAAAAAACAAGACACGCCGAAGATTAAATACCCTGAAATCTAAATTGAAAAATATTAATATTAAAAGCCGAGCAATGTTAATCATATTTAGCGACAGCAAGGAATCGAATAAATAAATACACGGAAAAGACATAACCTCAAATCGAAATCTGAACAGATTTTGGCAAATCTACTAACTGCATTAAAAATGCGAAGATACTCGAAGTCTTATTGGAATAGCTATAAAGATGAAAGATGAGTTCGCATAGAAAAAGACTGACGGACCGACAACTTGGCTACTGATAAAAAATGAATGGATATATACAAATATGTGTAGAAAAATGTATAATTAAAATAAGTAAACTTCAATTGGTACCGACCAATAGGAGAGTTACACACAGCTTGGATGCAAAACTGTTTGGTTAACGTATATTTTGAATATTAATAATATTATTATTAAGCAATATTTGACACAAATCTAAAAATTTTGAATGATTTTATTAAAAAAAAAAAATAATAATAATAAGAAAAACAGGAAAAAAAGCTGTGAGATAACAAATGATTATCCTTATTATTATTGTAATTATTTATTTATTATTCAACTGAGAGTTTCCTTGAAGCTTAAGTCGGTTAAAACACAGGTTCTACAAATATTTCGGATTACTTCATAAAGATATATATAGTATAGTATATACATATACATATATTTATTGACTCATAGGTATACATAGGTATAGGTATAGGAGTCTATTGAAAATAAATATAAAATAAGTCAAAAAGTTTTAAGCAAAAAAATTTAACTACTTTACTCGACTACTCTAAACTGAAGACTACAGATTTTATTTTGTTACTAATTCAGCGACCTCAATTTCTTTGATTAAGAACTCAATTAAGAACTTTAATTTCAAATGCTGGACCTAATCCTAATAATTGTTTAAAATAAAATAAAATATTAAATGTTACTTTTGATTTAAATTATTTCTAACTTTCTGGTACATAATTTCTGTTAATGAATATATAATTTAGATCAGAGGAGAAAAGGGAAGAAAAGTTGAGTATATTTTTACATGAAAATGTGAATTAAAAAAAACGAGTCTGAAAATTTAATTTGAAAAGTAGAGGAACTAAAAGCCAAATATGTTTAAGCCAGTTAAGTTCAATATTGTGTGGAGCATTTTAAAACTATGCTAGATTTTTAGCCAATAACCAACTCGAAATTCGATCACTTAACTGAGCTAATAAGCCTCACAATAATTGCCGCAGTTGCTGTTTATCGCTTTGCTGCTTTGCCTTGACATTTGCAGTTGCAACCTAAGCTCGGTCTACGCTCGGCTTGCCTCCCGTCGGGGCAGCCGGCACAAAGTATCGGCGCTGCCCCAAACTGAAGTCATTGTGCCTCGCCTGACTCTTGGCAGACACATCGGCCTGGAAATTGGAGTAGGTTTGCGTGTCAGCAGCTACAACAGCAACGGTAACAATAACAACAACAACAATTGCAACAGCAACTGCAACAGTAGCAGCAACAGCAGCAGTGGCATTGTCAAAATGCTGAGGATTTCAGACTCTCAACTCGATTCGGCTCAGTTCAGTTCAGTTCAATTCAGCTCAACTCGGTTTGATTTGGCTTTTAGAGTTAACTTGTATTTGTTCGCTTCTTGTCTGTTGTTTAAGTTTAACTTATCAATTGACTAAGTCTCTCAGTCCCAGTCCCAGTCCCAGTCCCAGTCCTATATTTCTATTCTAGAATAATTGGTCAACCTTTATTGTTCAAAAATTCAGTCTTATGGCCAATTGGCCACTTCAACGATTGACAACGTGCCCCTGCAACGTACAGTTGAGGATCTTAGAGTCCTTTTTGATATATTAAATTTCTCTATCTCTTCTATATTCTATTTATCACTGTTTACCTCACTTTCTCTTTTCTTCTTAACGTTTTTACTTCCTTATTACTTATCTTCTAACGATTAACAATTTTTGTTCTGGTTGCCTTTTTTGTGAGCCATGTTCCCATTTCTTGCAATAAAAGTTTGAAGTTTTTACTTTTGAATATTTATTTATTATAATAATTAATTAAATTATAATTATTTTGTTTTTTTTTTCTTAAATTTTTATGTAAATGAACTCTTTTTAGTTCATACCATTATTTGTGGAATTAGATTAAGCAACAATATTGGAGAAAATATCAAATCGGTGTTCAGCGATAACCATGGATCTGAAAAGAAAAACGACTACCTAGAAATAAGAAAGAGTTGAAAAAATACCCAAACCTACGCTAAAAATCGTAAAAGCCATATTTTTAAGAGTGTAAGTCGATAAAATCCCATAACTCTCGCAATCTCAAAGATCAACCCTTAAACCAAAATTACACATAGCCTGCTCTGTAATAGTTGTCCTTGGTTTGCTTACTCTAATTCCCAATCGGTTCTAGCAGGCCAGGGTAGTAGTATCCGTTCTTGAGCAGCATAAAGCATACTTACCTGGCGTAGAGGTTAACCGTGATCATGAAGGCGGTTCCTCCGGAGCGAGGCTTGGCCATTGCACCTTCGGCTGAGTTGACCTCTGCGATTATTCCTAATGTGAATAACTCGTGCGTGTAATTTTTGGTAGCCGGGAATGGCGTTCGCGCCGTCCCGAATATGTAATGCATTTTAAAACAAATTCAGCTCTAATTATGTTAACCGGTTCCAAAAACTGTTTTCTTATCATTTGCTTATGACTGAATGACAGTTATTGTATCGACTGGAATTTTATAACTTTAAATCAAGTTAACTTAATCACTCTTTTCACCTTAAGCTCCTGGTCTTACAAATTGTTGTTGAGGGAGCTAAATCTGTTAATTGTTTATGGATACGGTTTGACTGCATTTTTATAATGGGTTAGTCTAAAAAGTAGATACAAAAATGAGTGCACAGTAATGTATAGAAATAAATTTTGACCCTGCATATTTAAAGAAAACACAGTTGAACACATTTGAACACATATTCAGATTGTAGATCTATAATTTTGAGGTTAAAGTATTTAAATTAATATTTTCCTTTCTAAAATGATCAACTTTTATCTTTGAAGGATTGTTGCCATAAAAATGTTGAGTTGAAAAATCTAGAATTAATATTTCACATTATATGCTGAACAGCTTTTAAATTGTAGACAGATTGAGATTGTATAAGGTTAAATTTATTAAACTAATATTTTACATTCTTGAATGAAGTGCTTCAGTAATTATTCTCACAAGATTAAGATTAGAGCTCTGCAATGTTGAGGATACAATTCATTAATTAAGATTTAACATTTTAGAATAATAATATCTTCAATATTGAATTTCTTTCAATTTTTATTGTTCAATTTTTTACAGCGAACAAATAAAACTTGTCTTTTATATTTGGAGATTGATTCTAAGAACGGGAAAACCTTCGACATAATTTGTGTTCTTTTTCGGGTAATCATAGAGTCAGAAAACTTGGAATGTAGCTTTGTTAGTAACCTCCTTTGAATATCGGCATATACATTTTTAGAACACGCTAGAAACCTGAAGTGCAAATAATTATATTTGTAAGTAACTCCCCCAAGATATCGATAATAAATTGAATGGATAAAAGCGGTACAGCTGTTAGAATAAATCGATAAAACCATATATTTCACATAATTTGAAAACTAGAGTCACTAAACTTGAAAGTTAGTTAACTAGAGACCTCTTTTTATATTTTTTTCCTATTTTAGAGCTAGGACTACCAAACTGGGAAAGTAGAGCTTCCATCAAAATCAATTTTCTTGGCTACAGCTAACCTGTTCTGGTTTCAGATTGGATTACTTAGTGGTATCAGAGAATTTCGCAGTTGGTTACGCCCATCTGTACCGTTATCCCTTGTTTTTTTTGCATTTTTTTGAGCTCTGCCTTGAGTTGCATGTCTAAAAAGAAAAAAAGATCCCCAGTTTGTCTTTCCAGCGATGCAAGTATCTGCATAACTAAATTTCATGAAATGCTTTGCTTCTATTGCTGGGCTTATTCCGACAATTTTCCCCATTGGTAAGCATCGGCTATATATCGGTTCTTTATATCTTTTTAATGAAATAGAGTCCCGTCTTGAGCAAATGCTGTGCAGGAATTATTCGAACCCATAAAGTATGTATTGACTCAAAAGGCATCAAACGACCATCGAGTCGATCAAGCCTTGTGTTTGTCTATCGCTTCATCGAATGTTGCAACAATTATGCTTATGTTGTTGTTGTTATTGTTGTTGTTGTTGTTGTTTTTGTTGTTTTTGTTGTTATTGTTGTGAACTGTGTCTCGACAACTTGAAATCAAATATAGTTTCCCGCTTAGCTTGGGCATGTTTTGTTATTGCGTGGCAGGCACAACAAAAATCCAGTTGCCAGTAGTTGCAGGTTGCAGGCAATGAGTTGTAAGTTCGTCTTGGCTGGTGAGTTGAGTCATGTTGATAACTGTGAATGGCGAGCGACTGTTGTTTGCCACATAATTGACTTGGCTCTCGAAAAAATTGAATCATTAGGCGTCAGTCAGTCGTGGTCAGGGAGGCAATCAGCAATCAACAGACAACAATCTCCATTAACCGTTCAAAGCATCTCTTAGAGCCAATTTTGTGGTTTAACATCTATACACAAATACACGCACTGACACACACGCACACACACACACACACACACACACATGCAACATCCCAAGATCAGGCCTTGCAGCGCACGTGACTAAGTAACAAGTTCGGAAGCATTTATCATGACGTCGATGTTGCAGCTACTGATGTTGCTGCCACTGCCACTGCCGCCTGCTGCTGCTGCTGATGCTGCGAGTTACATCATGACATGTGCTATGAGTGATGATAAGAGTAGCTGTAGCTGAGTTCTGCTCGAGTGGGAGGCTTTAGTTATGGGTGTGTCTGCAGTTCACTCTAAATGCTAACAAATTTATTTGCGGCGACAAAAGCAAAAGCAAAATACTGCAAACCATGGAAAAGTTGTAGTTGGAATTCCATTCTCCCATCTAGCAACGCTCCCCTCCCCTCCCCTCTCTCTATATCTCTCTCTTCCCAGACCAACCTCTCCCCCGCTCAGTCCAGCGATTGGCCATGCGAATGTCCATCAGTCAAGTGTAGGCATTGTCCCACCCCCACCCACACTCCCCTTACCCTCTCCGTCTACTGCATTCTGGCTATATCCTGGCCTGGCCTGTCCTGTCCTGTCCTGTCCTGTTCTGGCCTGTCCTATTTGTCCTGTCCACTGATAAACGCACGTCACACATCAGCTCAGGGCAGTCCGTGTCCTTGTGCCTTTCTGGATTGATGGCTGGATAGATTGGGTTGGGATTGGGATTGGGTTTGTTGCTCCTGTTGTTCAGCTCTCTGAAGAGGAGTCAACGCGCTGATGGACGCTTACACATTCAATTGTGTGCGTGTGTGTGTGTCTCTGTGTGTGTGTGTGTGTGTGTGTGTGAATCAGAAGTGCAACGCTTGCCTGCATGCCTCTAAATCTATCTGTCTCTCTCTCTCTCTACACTTGGAGAAATAGGTACGTCACTGAATACAGCAAATCTGATTAGGTTTAACGCCAATGGCAGATCACCTAAAAGAGGCTCAGGTTTTCTTATTTAAATGACATAAGGGAACTCAAAAAAATCTTGGAAAAAAAAATAATAAGTGAATAACATATTTTTGGTAGTTGGCGATTTCTCATAAATTTTGAAATTGTTGTTTACAATTTTACTGGGCAATTGAATGTTTGTGAACATTTTCCAAGCTGAAAGGCAACTTTTGTTCCAAGTGCAACAGCAGCGCCGTTAACTCCAGCGTAGCCACTGCGTGCCTCGTTTTGCAACGCCTGCAAATGTATTCGGGGGTATTCACTCGTCATGGCAACAAATGATGGTCACCAGCAAATAACAGCAACAGCAGTTGCTGCAGCAGCAACAGCAACAGCACCAACAGCAGCAACAACAACAATACAAAACATGAGTTGTTTTGTATTAAATGCTATCTTGCTGCCGCATCCAGGCTACATGCAACGTCTGCCTAAACATCCATCCGTATATTGTTCATAGTACGCATAGTTTGTGAAACACCCACACCCACACCCACACACACACACACACTCCCCCAAACACCCCTCCCCTCCCCTCCGCACAACACACCACACCACACCACCCAATCTATGCCCATCCCGCTGCCGGAAGATGGATGCTCGTTTCTTGAGGCCAGTCTTAGGTGTGAATGCGCGCACATGTGTCGAATAAAGGCACCTCACCTCACCTCACCTTACCTCATCATGCCATGCCACACCTCAGCTTCCCTCCTCTCCGCTCCTCTGCACTCCTTTCCACTCCTCTCAAAAACATGACAGTCGAGCGTTTCATGTGTGGATCCGCTTGAGTTTTGAGGGTTGAGTCAAACTGGGCTGTGGGTTCTGAGCCCAACACAGACACGCATGTTCATGTCCACAACATCAATAATGTTGCCCCGATATTAGCTACGCATATTAACTTTAGCATATATCTATCTCTATGTGTGTGTGTGTGTGTGTGTGTGTGTGTGTGGGTATCTGTGTGCCTTAGGAGGCCTATTGCTGGCTGTTTGTTTGAGAACTGAAGCAATTCCAAATGTAATCTGCACACTTCTCAATAGCTGCTGCATCTGTTTCTGTTTCTGTTTCTGCTGTTTCAATATGCAAACTATTCAATAAATGTCGTATCTTTTCATGCTACGGAAAACATAAATTTCAAGATTAACCAGATAACTTGATCATTGCGTAAACACACAGAACAACAAAGTGCCATCAATTTAAGGAGTCGCACTGGAAACTACAAGGCTTTTCCTGTATTCAAATTTAATTTTTAAACATAAGAACAAAAACATTTTTAAATATTTGAAAAAAGTCTTTTTCTTTATAATAGAAAATAATTATAAATAATATATTTGCAAACTCTGATTTTTGGAAAAAAAAGATTAAGAGTCCTTGGGGTCAAACGTGTGCCAAATTCTGTGTTTTTTTTAGCACATTTTAATTGTTTCTGATACTTTTTTATATATTAATGCATTCGTAATTTGACAAATATAAATCTGCAATGATTTATTTTATCCATTTATATAATAAATGAACCTATTAAGCTCAAAGAATAAAGGTCTGATCCTACATATAGTCTACACAGCTGACCCTTAAATAAAAATAAATATTTCGATCTTGAAATGCATTTGTAATGTTCAGAGTTAAATTATTAAAGTATCTGAAAGCGTTTTCCATTAAATAAAAAATATGAAAATGGCTTCTCTTTTTTTTACGATATATCTCATTCGTGGTAATCATATTAAAAATCTTGATATTCCTTGAGAAATTGGACCCGTCCCTAAGATAAAATTTGTAGAAAAGAACGAACGCAATTTTATAGTTTTTTTTTTATTTTTATAATTTTTTCTCATCAAATTTTTCCTTTTATCGTTTGTCGCTTTTGTTTTTGCCTTCCGTTTTGTTTGTTAACAATTTGTGTTTATTTGTTATTGATTTGATTTGCTCTCCTCCAAATTTATCATCGATAAGATTTTGCATGATAAATAAACGGATTTTTGTATGCTTCTCCTCGCGATTGTTGTTTTGTTTTGTTTTGTGTTGATGTTGTTCTTGTTCTTGTTATGTTTTTCCATCAATTAATAAACTTACGCATTAAGCTAACACTAAATACTTTTTACAATAATAATAATAATAATTATAATAATAAGTGTAATAGAGTTACGGGCCGCAGTTTCAGCTCCAGTTCCTGTGGCCAATCCATAATAATATCAATCGAAAACTCAAATTGTTAGCTGCTTTTATCATTTACGCATATACATATATATATATATATTTATATATATATATATATATACTTTTTTCTATAGTGATATATATAAATTTATTTTTGTTATATAGCTGTTGTTGCTCCACCTTCATCTTATTCTTGGATTTTTGCTTTTAATTATATTTACGTTAATTTTTATATTTATTTTAATGTTTGTTTTTTCTTTGCTAGTTTTACATTTTTGATATTACATTTAAATAGCAGTTGTAAATATTTTGTTTTGTTTTTCTTTTTCTTTTATTTTTGTTTTTCATTCATAGATTTGTTTATAATAAATTATGTTGCTTACTAGCTAGGACCACAAAAAAAAAAAAAAATGTTTGCTATGTCCGCTGTCGTATATAGCTTTATATTTAATATATAATATAATATAGTATGTATAGAGTATGTATATATACATATACCTATGCTTACATATATAAGCATATATATATATATATATGTACGTATGTATACACATATAAGCTTAGTTGGTAGGGAAACTACACAAGTACATGTCTAGTTACGTTTATGTTGTTAGACAACGATTATAAAATATGTTTATTTTTTATATGTATGTCATAAAAAAAAAGTAAAAAAAAAATAATGTTTAAGCAAACAAATTGGTTTTTTTGATTTATAAAAATGTGCTAATTTACAAAATAATATTAATTTTAGTTTTACTTTTTTTATTTTTGTATTTTTTTGCTTGCTAACACGATTTTTACGCTACGTATTTTTGTGTTTTGTTGTTGTTGTTGTTGTTGATTTTTGTTTTACACACATTCACACATAAATAGTTTATTACAGACAAGACGTTTAGTTAATGTATTTGATTTTGTTTAGCATTGTTTTTTCTTCCTCTTTATTTCCTTTAGTTAGATTTAAATACAATAAAAAGTATATATATATATTTATAGTTATTTAAATGTAGTTTTTTATGTGCAGCGCCCATTTCAATGTACATAAAGAGATTTTTTTATTTTTATTTTTTTTTTGCTATGAATTTAAAAAAAAAAAACAATTTACAAATATTTTGGCGCAGTCATAAAAAAGTACTGAAACAATAAACAGAATAATAATAAAAATAACAAAACCAAGCCGAGCAGCTGTTTTTTTCTTCTTCTTCTTCTTTTTTGGCCAAGGCAGCGCATTTCGGTTTAAGGGGAGGGGTTAGCGGCGGGGGTGCGAGGCGAGGCAGGGCCAGCCAAACACAAAATTTCTCCTTATTTGAATTGTGAGCGAGCGAGCAACGAGCAACGAGCAACGAGCAACAGCTCGACAGCTCTCTCCCTCTCCCTCTCTCTCTCTCTCTCTCTCCATATCACTCTCTCTCTCTCTATCTTGCCCGCTCTCTCTCTCTCTCTCGGTCGCATACGGCGCTAAGTGTGTGTGTGTGTGTGTGTGCGACTTGCCGTAAGTGAGAGCGTGACGGCACCAGTGTGCGCGCAGTAGGCGGCGGCAGCGACGACGACGACGTCGGCTGCGACGGCGACAGCGACGACGACGGCGACGACGACGCTTTGCCACTGTTATTGCTGCTGTTGTTGTTGGTTTGGCTGCTGCTGCTGTTGCTGCTGCTGCTGCATGCTACTCCTCCTCATGTTGTTGCTGCTGTTGTTGTTGTTGTTGGTGTTGGTGCTGCTGCCGCTGCGTGTAGGTCTTGAGAAACAGCAGGCGCGTTGCCAACTGTTTTGTATATTACCAAACAAGCCCTTCATTTTGCATATTCTGTGGTTCGCTGAAGTTCGCAGAGCTCATGAATTCGGGCGAAGCGGTGCGCGGGCCATTTTGTTGTTGTTGTTGTTGTTGCTGCTGCTGCTGCGCTTGGCTTGCTTGTTGCGCATTTTGCGCCGCCTGCTGCTGCTGCTGCTGCTGCGTGGCCGCCTGTTGCAGCAAATGATCAGCGGCGTTTGGCGGCGGCGGCGGCGGCGGTGGCCCCACAGACGTTTGCAGCTGCATCGGCGGTGCGCCCGCCTGACTCAGAAATGTTGACTCGGGCGTCAGGCCAAACTCATTCACCATCGGAATGGGCCCGCTGTGATCCATTGGTCCACCTGAGACACAGAAAGAGAGGGGAACAGAGAGAGAGAGAGAAAGAGAGAGAGGTAGAGTTAGAGTTAAATTGTTACAGATTCATTTATTAATTGCTGGAATGTCAAGTTGAGAATTGCGCGCCAATCATTTGCGGGAGGAGCAAAAATGATTGAATACAAAATACGGACATGTTGACTGTAGGCAAGTTTCACTGTATTCCAAATAATTGCAGTGCTTATTCTTTTTTCAGGCTTGCTATATTTTTGATCAGCTGAGCTTGACAACAATGAAATATATTATTTTGGACAGTGTTGGGAAACCGACAAATATAAAACTTGATTTGTGTTAATTGAGAACTTGGGAATTTTTTTCTTTTTTGTAATTTAAGAACTTTTAGCTCTATTCCAGAAGGTTGCAATTTTTGCTGACACATTTGCAGATACGTAACATTTGTGAACAACAATTTCTGCCAATTCATTTTAAAAGTATTTTTTTTACTGCTCGCGATTGTGTTTAAGCCAAAATTGGAAATGGATCATTCCTATCTAAGGAATGGCATAAGTCTGCTTAGGAAAACGTATTTACTTCTAGCCCAGATAAGGGACTACTTTTCTGATAAGCTTTAATATTTTTTTAATTTTGTATTTTGTATTATTTTACAGTGCATTCTCAGTATGACAGACCAGAGCGATAACATGTTAAGGGTGTTTTAGTGTTTGGTAAATAGATAATTTGTTGTCGTACATAGTAAATTACCTGGCGCATTGAAGGGCATCGGTCCGCCGGGATGGCCGGGAAAGAAGGGGCCGTCGTGCGGATGGAAGGGCCCACCGTAGCCGAACTCGAATTTAGCATCTGCAGCAAAGTAGGGAAAGCCGGGTCCATCGTCCAGTCCGCCCGGCGACAGATTCATGGGGAAGCCGCGCATTTTGCGTGCACCGCCAAAGAACGGCGGGCGGCCCATGCTGGTGATTTGCTTCATGCGTCGCTCCTTGGAGCGCTTGTTCTGGAACCAAACCTGGAACGGGCAAATAGAATATAGAGAGTGTTAACTGAATGTGTTGCATCCTCTAAGCGTGTACATGTTGCACATGCTACATGTGTAGTCTCAGTCTCTGTATCTCTCTCTCTCTCTCTCTCTCTCTCTCATTTGTATCCCTGTCTCTGTCTCTGTGTCCGATTGTCTGATTGTCTCTCTGTGTGTGTATACAGGCGCATGTCTAATTGTTGTTCTTCTTGTTGTTGTTAGTGTTGTTGCTGTTGTAGAAATTGTTGTTGTTGTTGTTGCTGTTGCTGTTGCATTTAAGCTACCGCCGCCGCACAAAATTAGCCTCGGCCACGGCGTAGGCAATGAATGGAACGGGATGATGGGAGAATCATCGATATGTGGAGACGGGCTAAAACATTTTTACGAGGTTCTGCATCGTTTCGGGTGCTCCAGAAGCACCGTGCACAGCATGCAAAGTAATAAAAAAAAAACATATTTTAAAAATTTTAGTGGCACCCTTTTGCTTTTGGCTTTTGGCATGAGACCCTTTTTTCCTTTGGTTTTTGGTTCATTTTTTTCGAATATATTTCTTTCTTTTTTTCGGATTTTAATATTCATATCTTTTTCACTTCTTTTTTTCATTTTTGTTTTTTAATGATCTTTTGGCTGGCGGTCAAAAGAATCTGACATCAGCTCGGACTTGAACTGTTTTGTGTGTGTGTGTTTTTTTTTTTTGTTTCTGTTTTGGCAAAGTTTTCTCAATGAAATTTTTGTGATTTATGTGTTTGGCTTTTTGTTTTCCTTCTTTTTTTTTTTGCTTTGTGTCCTTTTCTTTTTGGCAAATAGTTTCCAATGAATTTGGCTTAGATTTTGTGGCCGTCTGGGGGCTGTGGCCGCCACCGCTGCAGCATCATTAGCAGCCGTAGCAGCGGCAGCAGCTGCTCCCCGTTCCCGTTCCCATTCCCAATCCCAATCCCGTTTCCATTGCCTTTTGCCGTTCTTAGAGGCAATTTAAGCGTGAATTTTAATGATGAGCGCCGTAGCAGTCTGCAGTTTATTTGAATTTCTGAGCATTTTTATGAACTCGACTCGACTCTCGACTCCCGACTGCCAACTGCCAACTGGCAACTACCGACTGGCGATCCCTATCCAACCGCAACCGAACGCGACCTAGACATGCATATGAGTTTGTGATCACTCTGCTGTCCCCCCCTCCCCCTGCATCCCCCACCCCCAACACACTTGAGGTTGACTGACATTTTGTGGCACTGCGAGAATTTCGCTAGAAAGGCCTGCCAGGCTGTGAGAACTTCGATTTGAGATCAAAGTGAGAGACTTGCCGGGGCACAGGATACACACAAAAGGAAGTAACATGCTGTGCATTTGCGTCTACACACACACACACACACACACACACACACACACACACCTAGCTAATCCGGCCAAAAGCTCAGCGAAGCTTTCGACGTTAAGTCCGCTTGGAGCTGTTTGCATGAAGCGTTTGGTGGAGCGTGAGACTTTTGACAGTGACTGTTGACTGTTGACTGGGAATTAGAATTTCAGTGAGCATTAGATAAGCTGCTTACGCTGCCAAATCACCTAAGCACAACTAAAGCCACTAGACGAGAAGGCTATGTCCAGGTAATGAGCTAATGTCCACACAGCCGGAGCAGCAACAAGTTGACGGATGCACTCGCATCCACCCATGTTAGCTACGAAAATTACTAAATTAACTTCAGTCCAGTTTAGTTGCTTTAGCTTTGCTTGACAAAAAATAAAAAGCAATAATAAAAAATTGCTCCAAAAAAATTCGAAAAAATTTGTAAATATAAGAAAATATTGTTCTAAAAATTATAATGGATTGCCCCAAATCGACAAACCCAAAAAGGTGTATTTTGTATTGTTGTAAAATAAGTTTTCCTCATTTAGATATATTTTCTATTGCCTTGAAATACCTTTTCAAGTTTGTAGAAATGTAAAGCTTGATTCTTAGAACAAAAATCTGAAATTTATTTAGCTGATATTTCAGCTCAGTAGGAGGCGAAGTGGAAAATCGTAAATTCTTAATACCAATAATTTAAAATACTTCTGTTTCATTCTAATATTAAAAACATAAAGAAGCTTATATGAAATATTTTAAATGTACACACATTAAAAACAAATTAAGTATATTTATTCCCTGAAATTGAGAAATGTCAAAACAGATTTCAAGAGAGACAAAACCTTCAATTTTAGAAATTAATTTTATGAATTATAAGACATGGATCTCTTGGCACCAAAAGTTTGGCGATATTCTAACATTTTTACTGAATGTAGAACAATTCTATTAAGTTCGCAGTCCCCGAGTCCCCCCCCCCCCCCACACCCACACTCTTTTCACAGTCAGCGCTGTTTATTTGTTTTATTTTTTATTTGCAATATTTTCCCCTTTTGGCCCTGCGGCCACTCAATTTTTCATTATCCTGTGAACAGCGCAACAGCCAAACGGAAAACGCAGAAGATACTGCAAAAAAAAAAAAAAACAAATGAAAACGCTGCCGTCGCAAATAGCCGACTGAGCAATACTCTGATGCTAGTGTTGAGGTTTACCTCTTTTCAAATATTTGAGGAGACAAATTGAAGGGGAATGTATGAGCTGATCTTTTAGGGGTGTTCGTAGTGTGACGAAAGTATCATTAAAATTGTATCGATATGTTATCGATTTGCGCGACTATTCCAATCGCCAAGTGTAAACACCAGTAAACTCTTCCATCTCCGGTTTCAGAGTGTAAAAACTAGTAACACAAAACACAGCATTGCAGAGGAAGCATTCGGTGGCAACATTTACAATAGTTTTGGAGTTTGGTATTTGTTTTTCTCCATTGTTCTGTTGCTGTTGTTGTTGTTGTTCGGCAGCTCTTTTTTATTTTTTTCAATTCAGTTAAAGTTTCAGTAGTTTATTTTTTTCACTTTACTCTGTTTTGTTATGTCGACAAAGAAAAACCGGCAACAAATGGCAAAATGAATGCGAGAAGGAAAAATAATAAAAATGGAAGCTGCATGTGAGAAAAAGAGGAAAAATGTGGGGAAATCCAACGTTTTTTTTTTGTTATATATGTTTACTACATATTTAATTTGTTGTTTATTTATTTTGCTGATTGAGTGTGTGTTTTATTCTCCCAAACTGTTGCACATTATTTAAATATGAATTTACAATATATTTGTATCTTGTATCTGTGTTTTTGTGATTAAAGTTATTGTAATTGTTAGATCATTTTAGACATGTTACCCTAGGTTGTTCCATCTACTGCGGAACACCATCTTCAAGGGCAACACAATCTGCAATGATGAACTTTAAGGATTCCCCTTCGTTGTCGATAAATGAATTCATCGTCAACTTGATTTGGCTTGAGTTGGGTCTGCTCAAACTGACTGGGGACTTGCGACTTGCTCCTCATCACAGTTTGAGTCTGGATCAAGTTATGTTCCGATATGATATGATATGATGTGATGTGCTCTGCCTGCCAAATTACTCGCCGATGGTGTAATTTGGGCAGCGCTGATAATATTTTATTTCCGCAACAACAACAGATGAGAAATTTGTTGCCAATTTTGTGTAGCTTTCAACAAATTCGTTTTTCTGGGCGGCGCTGTTCGCCAAACATTGAACATTTGAACATTTGAACATTTAGTTAAATTATAGGTTAGCCCCGGACATAAAAGGGCAAACAACGTAACATAATGACCGTGGTAGCAATCAGGCCCAGAACCCTGGTTCACCCTGCTCTACTCCGCCGAGGAAAGCATAACAAAATGATTATTGTGTTTTTGACTCGCAGCTCAACGGACCACAAGAGAGAGTGAGAGAGACAGATAGAGAGAGAGAGAGAGAGAGAGAGAGAGAGCGAATGAGTGAGAGAGAAAGGGGGAAGCCACTTGGCAGCTCTTCAGCCCGGCGTTGTTGAAAATTATAGCAAATTATGTTAAACGGCAGCTCCTCTCGGCGCGGGTGGGGCTCGGCGTCGCCCCATTTCTACCCCGTTTACCAATGCGGGGCCCCCGCGCTTGCACCGTTTTGTGGCCCATTAAAAGGTTTAACATATAATTTGTGGAACCGCCAGTCAATGATGCCTCACTTTGACCCTTATTGAGATTTCAGATTCAGCTTCATATTCATCTCCAACTTCGAATCTAAATCCGGATTCAGTTTCAGTTCTCCCCCCTCACCCCCTAATCATCAGATTTTTGGGCAGGAGGCATGAGGCACGTTGCAACAGCAAATGTGTGTCACGTATTCGCGCGCTGATTGACATGATTTGGATGTGGCTCCATTTATAATGCGATATACGATCATCAATGGCATTTGGGCATTACGAATTCGACATTAAGATTAAGATGCCTATCAGCGTTAACCCCTTGTTGCCGATGCTACCGAAGCTTTCGCTTAATCCTTAAATTACTCGACTATGTCCGCTTTCTATACCCATTGGGAAATGGGTACAGAAGGGTATAATGGTGTTTTACAAAATATATGCAACAGGCAGTGGAAGGCATCTCTTATCACATGAGGTATATATATTACTGATCAGGATCAAAGGCAGATTCGATATATGTCTGTATATCGAATGCTATCAGAGCTAATAACTCTTATATCCTATATCCATACAATAATAATAATATTTGGCAACAAAACTATATTATATTCATTAATTGGTTTCATGTTATTTCGTAATCGAGCACACACGATTACAGCAGTCTTACTTGATTTTATTTCACTTATTTTACAGATGCATTGTTGCTTTACCTCCGTACAAATTTGAAACCCCGTTTTTTTAATCATTTGAATAAGTTTGTACTTGTGCGTTTAATTAGCTGATTTTTACGTATATGGTAACATATAGTTTTTGGCTCAGTCGAAAGTTGGCTGCACAACTTGCTGAGAGGCCGTGACTGGGCATTTATCGAAACGCTTGTCACACCCCATCGTATATTGAGCACCGATGACTCGACTGCTGCTCGGCCGGCTACCAGCTACACAGAAACTATCGACTGACCCAACTACTGACATCTGCCATCTCATAGTTATTTACTTGTAGATAGACCCATAGACATGTACCCGGCTGTACATTAGCCAGTGTTTTGCAAGGCGTGAATTGGCTCCGAGTAAGAGTTAACTGATAATTAACTTGGCCTGCAGCTACCGCTCTCTGCTGCTGTCTTTGCTGACTTTGCTGTCTTGGAGTCGCCTCTAGCCGTGGTAGCTCTTGTTATTCTCATGGTATAGGTAGTAGGTGTTGCTGCCGCTCATCAGTCAGTTAAAGTTGCCGTCGCCGTCGCCGTCGCCGTCGCAGTCGCAGTCGCTGCTGAAGGGCTAATTTGGCTGTTTGGACCGCATGACAAGGCACTTTTTTTTTTTTCCTCACCCATAGATGAAATGGTCTCAATGTCAGTTTCGATTTCGATGTGGATTTCAGCTATTTTTGTTTTTTTTTTTTTTTTTGTTTGCTGGTAGCTGGTTTGATGGCGCACCGCGGCGCCTTACAAAAGTCTTCCCTATGAGAATTAATAGCGAGCTGATGAGTTGTTGAAATTATAATTTCAAGATTCGCTTCCCCAACTCTCCGCCCCACCCCAACCCCTTTTCTCAGACACGAAACAATTTCAACTGTGCGCTTATTGCCATGTCATGGTTTGCGCAGGCGCCGCCTCAGCCATTGCCTCCACCTCCACCTCCATCCCCTCCTCCTCCTCCTCCTCCTCTTCAATCTCCACCTTGTGCCCCTGCTGCAGCAGGTCCAGGTGTAGCTGGCTGCGAGGTCAGTTTCAGCTGCGGCAACCTCTTCACATCTTGTTCCATGGGTAAATGCGTTAAATTAGCCGCTTTTGTGCCTCTTTTCAATAGGTTTGTTATTGTTGCTTGTTTGTCTGTCTGTCTCTCTGTTTGTTTGTTTGTTTGTTTTGAACGCAACGATTCTAATTGTGGCTTTCAAATAGTCAAAAGCTGAACTGTTGCGGTTACCGCTTTCAGATAACCAACCAATTAGCCTCGATCAGCGCTTGCTTCAAAAATCTTGTTGTTATTGCTCGATTTTTGGCAATAAAACGTCAAAGGCCATCAAACAATTTCCGCTCAATTATTAAGCGCCTCTTTCACGGAATCTTTGACTAATTAGTGCACGCTACTCCGCTCCCCTCTACGACCCTACCATTTCCCTCTTGCCTCTTCCTCCATTAACTCCCTCGAGCGAACCAAAAAAAAACAGAAAAAACACAATTTCTGCATCTCAGAAAAAAACAAACTTTGTCAACTTCCGTGGCCCAAAATTCAAATCGTATAAAAAAGAATAACAAAAAAAGAGCAGAAAAAAGAAACCGACAAAAAAACACACGAAATAAAACTTAGTCAAATGAAAAAATTATTATAAATCGTCGCTGCGATAAACCGAAATGTAAATAAACTTGAAACGCGCTCCAAATTTGAATGTTGACAAATAAACGCCTCTGCATGAGTCCCGGCTTTGCCCGGGCCGCAGACACTTGACAAATGTGTCTCTCTCACATCCACATCCACATCCGCATCTGTATCTGTATCTGTATCTACGCTCGCATTCGTATTTCTATCTACCGATCGTGGCCGAGTGGCGCCAGCCGAACGCACGCCACATTAACTGGGCTCCACCTCGACCGAAACGGCGGCCGTCCGTGTGATTCAACCTCCTGCTGCCCGTCGCCCGTTGCCCGTCGCCCGCTGCCCACCGACCGCTGCCCGTCGCCCGCTGCCCGATGAACTCCGCCCGTTGCCCGCTTACCCGATTAACCGATTAGCCGCCGCCTTTCCGCTGCCCGCCGCCCGCTGCCCGTTGCCCGCTTTATTTGTTTATAATTTTTCAAAGCTTAGTTTGTAAGAAGCCGCTTCAAACGTTGGCGTAAATGGAGCAAACGCATTAAAAAACAGACAAAACAAAAGCAAAACAAATCCAAATCCCAAATCCCAAGCCCCAGCCGCAAACCGCTGAAAGTCACACGAGCTTCGCCCATAAAGCTTATGGCTCAGTGCGACGGAAAAGAGTTTAGATTTAAGAGCCAACTGCCTAATGGCTAATGCCTAATGCCTAATGGCTGATGGCTAATGGCTAATGGGTGATCCGTTCGCTCCAGGTTGTGAGCACAGCTGACAGCTGGAGTCCAACGTTGACTGGTTGTGCGATAACAATATCGGCTGTGATATATATATATATTTATTTTTCTTAAACTATATTTATATTTCTGAATTACTTGATTTGTATTTGACCAAAAATAAATTTTAAAATAAATATAGTTTTTTTTTTAAATTTATTTTTGGTCATTTATTAAATCAAAAGCATATTTCTTCATTTAATTGAAATATCACCTGTAAATAAAATGTTATTCAAACTTTTTTATTATTATTATGTTTATAAATATAATCGTTTTATAACTGCTAACAATCCCTTGTTTATTGGCGCCAATTGTCAGCTCGAAGTTCGCTTTTGATTGAGCCAAGTTAATTAAAAGGCGTTTATTGTGAACACTTGGCTTTATGTCAGCAGCCGCCAGCAAATGGAGGGTTGCGATTTTTAATGGGCCTTTTTTACAGAGACACTTTTCTGGCAACAAAATAAATTGGAAGTTTTCCACACAACAAGTGAAATAAACTGAAATTGCTTGGATCACCCATTATGGAAATGTCTTGTATGTATATATATATATATATATATATATATATATATATGTTTCGGCTTAAAGTCGACTTAAAGTTGCTTTACAAATTGCGGGCCAATAAAACGAAATCAAAACTTTTGGCTGCTGTTATAATTGTTATAGCCATTGTTATGACTATTGTTATGGACCTGGTTATATTGTTATTGCCTTTTTCGAGTTAATGTTGAAAGCATGTCGATGATTTATGTGTGTTGTGGCTTTTGTGGCAGCTGCTGTTCCGACTGCTGCTGTTTTCAACAGTTTTCTCTTCTCACTTAATGCTCATCTATTTGCATCCGAATCCGAATCCGAATCTGAATCTTAATCGAAATCCAAATCCAAATCTGACTCGTCTGCTCAATCCAAATTGCTGTGCTGTGCCGATCACCTGTCATCAGTCCAACAGCGCCTCGAGCTATGCTCAGTTTTTGAAGCACCCCCCCCCCCCCACCCCTTCCACACACCCATCATGTGCAACACTTCGAGTCAGGCGGGGGCGGCGCCCCGTTGCGTGATGTCGGCAAAGTTCTTAAGAAGTTTTTGTGTCACGCTGCTTCTGTCTGTTGCCGCTGCGGCAACTGCTCTCGGCTGTTGATGCCACCGATTGTTGTTGTTGTTGTTGTTGTTGTTGTACAATTTATTATAAAACGCACAACATGCTGGCCCCCAAATCGGTTTTGCCTCTTCCACATTTTGGCTTAGGTTCGATTCGCTTGGCGTTGGGATTTTTGTTAGAACTCAAATGCTGACAAGAAATGCTCAACTTGTGGCAACTCTTTGATGCCACTGCAACATATCAAATTACTTAAAGGGCGCAGCAGTCCATCAATAGCTGCTATTTGTACACTCACAATTGGATAAGACTGACAAATAAAAAAATCTAACTGGAAAAAAAAATAATGTCTCTTATTTAAGATATTTTTTACATAAATAAATACGCTAAAAGTTGAAGCAAACAAAGAAAATTGTTAATTAAAATCTTTCAATTTTGCTTAGCATTTTTGTCAATATTTTGTATACTTCAAAATTGGAATAATTTAAAAAAATAAATATATTTTTTGCAGTGTACCTGCTGCTAAGCCGCAAGTGAGAGGCAAGAGGCGAGCTGAGCAGATGGCTTCATCACTTTTGGGCGCACTGGTGGCTGCTGCATTTTCCTGGTAGTTGCAAATGACTGACAACTTGTTATTGGATATTGTTGAATGCCACAACGGCGATAGCAAGAACAAGTGTTTCAGCTGTCAGCAGCTTGTCACTCGCAAAAAGTGAGACAAAAAATAAAATGAAAAAAAAAACACATTTTTTGTGTTTCTTTTTTTATACATATTTTTTACAAAAAAAAAAAAAAAAAAATGCAACATTAATGAAGATGCAAAAGTTGACAGTGCGCAGCTGAGTGCGTGTGTGTGTGTGTAGTGTGTGTGTGTGTGTGTGTGTGTGTGTGTGTGTGAAAGCTGCTCGAAGCAATGCGATTAAGGCAACGTCATCGTTAATGCCAGCAGCGTTGCCTCCTCTTCAAATTGCTGGCATTTGTCACTTTCGTTTAGATTTGAAGAGGGCAACATCAACAGCAATAGCAACAACAACAACAACAACAGCAGCAACAACAACAACAGTATTGCTGCAACAACAACAACAAGAAAGATGTGGCCATAAAAAGGTGTTGATTGTGTCACACTTGTCGCGCTTAAAGACTCAACTAAAAAAGGCGACACGCCGCCTAAATATCCTTTAACTGTAACCAATGACACATCAAAGGCGGCATGCCCCATGGATACCCCGCATACCCCGGCTGCGCATGCGTAAACCCCTCAAAATGTTGTTCGCTTTTCGCTTTTCGTCGTTTTCATTTATTGTGGGAAAACACATTCAGAATTGTGTTCAACAATGCCGAGAGTCGAGCTCGTTAAACATCTGTGTAGAGTTTTGGGTGTGTGTGTGTGTGTGTGTGTGTGTGTGTGTGTGTGTGGCATGTGTGTGAGCGTGTGTGTGTGTTGGGAGGCGCGGCATTGAAAATTTGTAAGTCAAACCTGTTGAAAATCGAGAACAAGGTGGCATATCAATGTTTGCCACAGCGCTAATGATGTTGTTGCTGTTGCACTTATTGAGTTGCCACCATATGCTGCGGATATCCTTGACAGCCAGCAGTTGCACAACAGATGCAGTTGCAGTTGCAACACTGCCACTCTGACTTTGATCCCGACAGCATCCCTTTGAGTGTATCAATATCAATCTGCCATTTGTCCGCACTCCACATGATTTCGTGTCATTTTTTAATATGCTTCAATTTCAGTTGTTTTCCCATCTTTCATTCTTTTCCCTCTTTGGTTTTGTATCTGGTCATGTTTAAGCCACAATTAAATCTTTGATGGGTCATGTGTTGAATGTGTGGGATTATCGAGTTTGAATAATCCAAATAAACTCCCTTATTTCACATGTAAATAGCTACAAGCCACAAATTGTAGATTACACAAAATTATAACAATCGATAAGCAATCGATAAACAATCATTAGCCATTTTGTACTAATCTGAATCGATCGAATAAAATTGATGGCTTGGAATTCAAATGCTATTTTTAATAAATAACACGCGAGTCGAGGAAGGAATTAAAATGCCTCATTTTCGATCTTATTTATTCTTATTATCCATTTTGTTACAAGTGATCCTTGCTGAGTTTATTTTGCTCTAAACACTTTAAATCAGTTGATTTACTTTTGCCTTATTTTATTATTCATTCTGTGGCTCATTTATCTTTAGATTAACTCAATTCCCACTAACTGCTACTCTCAGCCAAATACCTTATTAACTTTATTAATGCACTGCGATTATATTTTTCTGTTGCTCATTTTGTTAATCTCTTAGCCAAGTGCTTCAAAATTTCAACATGTTCCTCTGCAATTAACACAGTCCTTTGCTTTGTTGGGGTGCCACCTCCGCATAACTAAGTGAACTCTTTCAAGATTAGTAGACGTTCTGTTTTATACCCAAAACCCATTGCAAATGAGTAAAAGCGGGTATATGGGTTATGAGGCAGACGGGAGCATCTACGACGCCGTAAAGTATATATGTTCTTGATCAGCATCATAAGTCGGGGCAAAATAGTCATGGAGACTTTAAATTTGGGTGATAAGTTTTAATATTAATTTTATCTATAATGATATCGATAATTAAAACAGAGCCATTCAATTGATCATTCATTGATATCTTATTAAACGGCACCAATTTCGTCAAGAACAAATTGTTAACCTTCACCAAACAGGGTGCTTACATTTGGGTGTGCAAAACTTCTCATGGGAAATATGGCAAATAAGACTAGGATATATTCCAGAGCTGGATTCAGCTGGTATTTCGTAGTCGAGTCGAGCTCACTCGACTACATCATTCTTACTTAGCTTTTTAGCATTCCCATGCGAGTTTCCCATCATTTTCATGTTGAACACAGTCATTTTGAAGCTAGAGTCGCATGCAAGTTAATTATTATTTGCATTTGACATGAACATTAGGAGCAGTGCCGTTCTTAGCACTGTTCCAAGGAGCAGGCGCTTTAAATTTTAAGCATTTCGTCTCGGGTTTTATTTGCCCAACGCTTTTTGGTGCTTCTCTTTTACCTTTGCTGAGGCGTTTGATGCGGCTTTTGGCACAAAAGAATTATTCAAGAGGCAAGAATGTAGTAGTCGAGAGGGCTACACCATGAGGTATCTTGAAGCCAAGTCTTTTGGCAAATTGCACAAATGGTATCACAATATTGCACATATTTTTTGCCAATTCTTCCGTTCGTTTCGATTTGAGGCCCTGGTTCAGTTCAGGGCAGACAAATATGCTTAGAGTTGCCTATATTCGATTATATTTATTTATGTGAACTTGCAATTCTGTGTGGGTCTTTATTTTCTATGGATTGTTTGCTGTCTCATCTCTTCCAATGAACTTCCGTTTTTAGAGGCGCCCCCGCTTTCGTTTCGAGTCTTTTGCGGGGCTGGCATTAATTTATTTTTATTGTATTTTGTTTGTTGTTTTTAACATTTCCCGTGTAAAACTGCAAGAAACGGTAAAACTACAAGAAACAAACTATAAGGCGAGAGCAGCGCAATGAAGCGTTGCAAGGCGGCAACCAAGATATGGTCTTAAAAATTAAAAAAAAAAACAAAAAAAAAAAACAAATACCAACAACAAGAAGAAGAAAAATAACTGGCATTTGCCACTCGCAGCGCGCTTAATTTATGTGTTTTTTATGCTGATGAAACGCAGACAGGAACCAGGGCAAACGCAACCAAGTCAAACCAAACCAAACCAAACCAAACCAAAGTCAGTTGGTCACTTTCAATTCGAAACCCAGATCAAAACACTAACCCCAACCCCAACCCAAACCGAAGCTCAATACACAAAAAAAACCTATAAAAAAAAAAGCAAAAATAAAAAATAAAAACAAAAAGTTGTAAAACTCTTTCGGGTCGGAAGCACCAAAGCGAAAAACTTTGCGCTTTTAAATGTAGCGAAATAAGAATAATAATAATAATAATACATTAACTGAGTGGATCGTAAACAAAACACATGGAAATAAAAATTGCTTCTTAAATAATAAATTTATTGTTGTTGTTTTTTTTAAGTAAAATTAACGAGTGCTTCACTTTTTTGCTCTGCATAAAAAGCTGAAGTGTTTGAATTTAATTTGAAAATTTGCAGCATTTCAAATTTAATTATTTCTCTTAGCAAAAAAACTGGAAAACTTGATTTTCTTTTCTTTTTTGTAATTTGTTTTTTTTTGACATTTTCTAATAGCTGAAAATTAATGCCAGACTCGATTTGTATTTAGTTTAGTTAAACCACAGCTGACAATTGCTTCTATGCGGATCAGTCCGGGTTTTGTGGATAGAAAAGAAAAAGGAGTGGGAAAACTCACCTGTATCACGCGCATGGGCAATCCCGTTTCCTTGGCCAGTTGCTCCCTAATGTGGCGTGTCGGCTTCGGTGTCTGATTGAATGCGGTTTTCAGTACCTCCAGCTGTTTGGCCTTGATGGTGGTGCGGGGACCGCGTCGCTTTGAGCCATTGGCATCGTCGGGACTTTTGTTCTCCGCCTGCGAGTCTCCGCGTCCATCGGGATCACCGTCCAAAGAGCCCTATAAAAACAGATATATATATACATATACATATAGTGATCAGCTCATAATCATTTGCCAATCATTAATCACAAGAGGCTGACGTCGGATCTACAAAGTGTGGCCCGCTTTCCCACTTGTTGTCATTCAATTCCATTCATTGCATTGTATACACGTACATACATATATATATATATATATATATATACACATATATAATGTACGTAGATATTTTGTATCGAAGCGGAAACCTGTTAATGATGCAACCAATCTCGACTCGACTTGACTCGACTCGAGTCGACTCCACTCAACACAATCGCACTTTTTGCAGTGAATCTTACCTGATCGGAATCGTCATGCGTATTTTTACTATCGGTGCTCATGCTTTGTACTGATATATCCGAGGTGCCCAGCGGTCCACCCGCTGAGTCTGGCCCATTCGGTCCAAGCACGCCCAATCCCAGCGCCGGTCCACGCAAATGTGGCGGATCATCGTCGTCTTCGTCTTCGCTCGCCGAACCCATTAATGAATCTGTGTGAGAGGTCGAAAGATTAAAGGTTTATGTATAACCATGCATACATATATACATATATATATATATACATATATGTATTTCTGGAAGGAGCTGCAACGAATTGAAATGAAATATCTAACAAATTGCTGAACAATACGGAACATGAGGCACTCAAACCGAGGGACACTTAAAATACAATTGCAATAAATAATATTTGTGATGGGATAAGCCAAAAACGACGCCACCAACGAACGTTGGCTCGTTTCGGTCACGTGTCGCCATTTCATGTACTAAGTAGCTCAACTCCCCCCTCCTGCCACTTCCATCCCTCCAACAGACCCCACCCCTTTTTTGGGAGACACGTGTCAAATGCAGCTCGCCAGCGTTTTGGTGTTTGCCGCTCTGCTGATGCCCAAATAAGTTGATTAGAGACCTTTTGGACTGGTTCCGATTCGGGTTTTGGATTTGAGATCAGGTTCGGGTGCGTCTGTTGTGTGGCGCTTATCGCTCTCCGAGCTGTATGCCATATAAAATGCTGACACGCGTCGGTCACATTCCCATTCACATCAATGTCATCCTGCAGTGCTTCAGATAAGAAGACGACGCGTCCATTTCCATTCGCGTTGAAATGTGTAACTCAAATGGCTCGATTCGATTGTCTTGTTTGTGCCACTTGTGCCCCGTCCCACCCACTTGCCATTTGCCCCCTTTTTTCTTTTTGGAAAATGTATGTATGTAGTATGTATGTCTGTGTGCCCCTGGGGACAGTTTGCAGACTCCACCTTGCTCGTTGCCCGTATTCCCTTAAGGGCAGCCGAGCGCAATTGCAAGTCTTTGCTTTACTCTCAGCCAGTTGGCAGTATTCAAGAGTTGCCGAAAAATAAATTACACTTTATTATGCATAATCTAATCCGCAGCAGATGCGGCACACTAGCAGCCCTCCCTCGGGGGTGGCTCTAGCACCGGGTTCTGGGCACTGGGTTCTGGGCTCTGGCTCTGATTTGTGCTGCATGTCGCACAATATGCCTTGAATTTGGCTCCTGACTCAGAGTCATTAGCCTCAGTTGCAGCATCAGTCCCACTCCCAGTCCCAGTCCCAGTCCCAGTTCCACTCCCAGTCCAAGTCACAGTTCCCGTCGTGTCTGTCAGACAGTTAGACTTTCGTGAATTGGGGGGAGCAGGAGGCAGCTCTCGGAGCTTAACGCGTTACGAGTCGCTGTCACTTACATCAGCATGCAAATCCCAGCCAGATGATGACCATAATGCAGCTGCGAATCGCTGGCCAACTGGCAAGTGACGAGCAGGAAGCGAACTTGCCTAGATTCAAACATTCGCAACTCAAACACGAATCTGAATATGAATATGAATATGAATGCGACTACGAGTGTTTGTCTGCCGGTCGAGTGGAGTGAAGGTTAATTGCACTCAGTTGATACACCTACTGAGCGTTTCAGACAGCAGAAATAATTGCAAAACTTGCTTAAGAGCTCCTAGTCGGAAATGCCAAAAAAATAAAAATAAAAAAAACTATGTGAAATTAGAATTATGAATCGATAGACAAGATCGATACAAGATGCAAAAGAAAGAAATTTCCAGAAGCAGCTACAGCACCTCACAGTCTTAAATTGCAGTAATTAAAAATGAGCGAATTCAATTTACTGCATTTTAATATTTATATAATTCTTACAGAATTACACTTTCTTTGTTAGGTCACTTTCTTTATGTTCCTAGGTTTCCCCCTTGCGACATTTCCCAAAGTGTTTCAGCTTTTCATATTTCCTCCAATTTAGTGGTTGGCCAAAGCTGCGTCAGGTGTGCACGCCTCAAGTGACTTAAAGTTCGCCTTTCAAATGTTGTTCAGAGCAAGGAATTTCTTTATAATCTTTCAATTGACCCGCAGCAGCCGCAGCAGCAACACAGGAGCAGCCCTGCACCGGAGCACCCAACCACCGAAACCCTTCAGACAAAAACAAAAACAAAAACAAAAGTGAAACGAAACGGAAACTTGAAGTGTTTACCAGCATCGCTTACATGTCGCCCAGTTGACAAAAGAATCGAGAGCCCAGAGAAACCCTTCGACCACAAGCGGAACCACCCAATATAGAACAGACCCTGCTGCTGCTGCTGTTGCTGGTCTATGTCCATAGACCGTTCCATATGGGCGCTTTAAGTTGTTGTTAACACATGTTAATAAACACGCGACTGATGGGCGATTGAAGACGCCAGTTGCGAGCTGGGTGAGTGTTGTGTAGTGTACTGTAGTGTAGTGTTGTGATCTGAAGAGGGGAGGATTGGAGCGGGGGCGATGTTTATGGCACGGGGAGGGTTGTCAGTACCAGCAACCGCTATAGCAATAACAATAACAACAACAACAACATCAACAAAAGCAGCAGCACAAACAACAACAACAACAACAACAACTTGCTCAAGCATCACTCAAATTAACTTTGAAAACCATTCAGGAACACTTCATTTGATTGCCACAAAAACCTTTGCTGCTGCTGCTGCTGCTGCTGCTGCTGCTGCTGCTGCTGCTGCTGCTGCTGCTGTTGTTTGTAATTGTTGTTGTAGCAATAGCAATTATGCCATTGAGAGCTGCACAGCAACCCTCTGTGTGGGCATCCAGCCACCCAACCACCGCACCACCCGGTCACCCCGGCATCGCCTGCCCGGCAGCCATAAAAGTTCAAACACTCATTTTTAGCTTAGGAAAATATATAGATATATATTTATATATATATATTTTTTTTTTCGTAATTTTCATTTTGTGTGTCGCTTTGTAACCATAACCCCACCCCACCCCACTCCCTCTCCCTACTTGCCCCGCACTCATCGCGAACGCCTCTGTTTGGCCAAGGCAAACAGTAGCCAGCGGCGTCCTCGAGGAAGACGCACAAGTGCAACATCAGCAGCATCAGCAGCAGAATCAGCAGCAGCAGCAGCAGCAGCAGCAGCATCCTTGAGCCTTGAGCCCATCCGTTTGACTGACAGCCGAGCAAACAGACAAACAGACGGGCGGCGGCTGTTAGGCAGGGAGCGGGGTGGGGTTTGTTTTGGTTGGGGAGACGGGCAAATAAATAAACAATGGCGAATGTTGGTCAGCCATGCCCCCAATTGAACGCCCACTTGCTTGTTTGCATAGTCAAGTGCGATGTTTGGCAACGCATCTTGCAACAGGCGCGCCGTTGAAACCTCCCCCTCCCCCTCCCTCAAGAACACTTCTTTCCTCAAAGACCATTCAGAAATCAGGTATTTGTAATACCTGAAACGGGGGTAACTTCCAAGAACCCTCAAGACAACTCTTGCTGTGATAACTTTGTTGCAACATCAACAATCATTGCCACAATAAAATACTTTACAGTTAGATTATATTCCTATTGGTACCGTTAGACGATTCTACAAACTGAGAGATGGGGAATAGAAATGTTGACGCCATTTAATTGATGTGTAGTTATAGAAACTAATAACCTCGAATGGTGATCTTATTATGCAAATATCGCCAGATAATATAGTAATTAAGAGACTATATAGAGCTGTTAAGGGAACAATTAAATATAGTATATATAATTATTATATAGTATAACGAGATATTAATCGAAATTATACAAATTACAATAATCGATTCTCGACTCAGGAACGACTTTTGAAAGACACTTGTTAATTTTAAAATTTGAATAATTTGCATGTTTATATAAATATATATATATATATATTCTAGTTATGTCAATTATTTTGATGATAACTGAATAATTCGAAATGAGCGAATTTTTGTAGCAGATTTTCAGGAATTACTGAGACTCCGACTCCGAGATGTGGCTATAGTTCAATTATTGGTTGGGGGAGCACAATTTTGTAGCCCGTAAGAAGTTGTTTGACTATTTTTGTGACAAGTGCACAAGTGCCTGCCAGCTGGGTGTGGGTGGGGGGTGGGGGTGGTTGTGCGGGTTTGCGAAACACCCTCAGCCCTGCCACTTTCGCAGTCAATCCCCGCCCCTGCAAAAGGGCATAGACAAAGCGCACACACATTAATTTCGAATTAGTTTTGCATCATGTGGTTCACGATGCAGAAAAATCGACTCTGCTGCTTCTGGCAACCCTCAATGTAAGCATGCCGAAAGGAATGGGAATGGGACAGGGAAAGGGAAAGGGGAGGACGATGCTCCCCAACCAGCAGCAGCACTGAGTCGATGAATTGCGTTGGCTCAACTGGGACTGCGAATGGAATTGGGCAGGGGATTGCTGCTGCTGCTGCTGCTGCGACTGAGATGACTGGGGCTGGAACTGGGACTGCGACTGCGACTGGCACTGGGTCTGGGTCTGGGACTGGGTATGGGACTTAAACTGGGAGCGTGCTTATGGGCAACTATTAAGTGCACACAACGTATGCGGCATGAAAAATGCGGCATGGACGTGAAACAGATCGCTGGATTTTCTACATGAGCGCATACTGAAAGTATCCGTGAGTCGACGTCGTCGTCGTCGTCATCTTCATTCATGCAAGGCATAAAGTGAGAGAGGGCAAAGATAGAGAGAGAGAGGGGGGGATAGAGAGAGACAGCACAATGCGGCTGCGGCTCAAGCTTGTTGGCTGTAAAATTAGGTTAATTCCTGTCAGTGCGTTGCTGATTTGAATTGTCACACACACACACACACAGAGATGCATATATAAATATATATATATATGTATATATATAGGTCTGATGCACCTGGGCCTCATCTCGATCTCTGGCCATGCGTTTTACCTTTGCCATTCTCATTGACGGTTGTTGACGTTGTTTCTTGTTTAGCCTTTTTTTTTAGCAGCAGCTCCCAGCTTCCAGCTCCCTCCGCTGCTGCTCCTAGTCAGTTGTCTCTCGGCTTAGTGCGGCAGCTCTAATCCGCATGTCTGAGTTGTGTGTGTGTGTGTGTGAGGTGTGTGTGTGCTTTTGGCTCTGTCTTTTCCTGCACTTGCTCAACGTTGTCTCGTTGCTGTCTTTCGCTCTGCTGATCAACTTCGCAAGCCAACAAATAATTGTAAAATAATTATTCAAGCAACCAGCAAATCAATGTGTGTGTGCGTGTGTGTGTGTGTGTGTGAAGTTGCATTAGAAATCACCCAAAGGAATGTTATGAAACAGCTGCTGCTGTCAAAGACAAATCTTCAAGCGATGGCATCTTGGCCAAAACATTTCGTTGGCCTTTTGTTCTTCCCCGCTTTGAATGGATATTTCACTGTCGAGGATTGGGGGGGAGTCAACCAGGAGCTGACTGCTTATTTGTCATGCAAGTTATGCTTCAACGCCTGCCGCACAATGTTGCTGCTGTTGTTGTTGCTGTTGTTGTTGTTGCTGTTGTTGTTGCTGCTGGAGAATTGTGTGCAAAGTGCATCGTCAGGTTTGGCAATTGTTTTGCTGCTCCTCCTCGGGGCACAGCGCTAATGTCAGCAGCAGGAGTGAAAAGTGAAGAAACTGAAAACTGTTTTTGACACTTTGAGCAGACTTTGCTTGACGGCCAAGGAAATGCTGCCAACAGATACGGCGTGGCCAACAGCCAACAGCCAACAGCTAACAGTTAACAGCCAACAGTTAAAGCCAAGGCAACGCCAAATGAATTAAACAAACCAATTGTTATTGTTATTGGTGTTGTTGTTGCTGTTGTTGCCGTTGTTTTCGTACAACTATTGGCGAGGGTGTAGCAGCAACAACAGCAACAACAACAACAACAACCACAACGAGAACAACAAATACCACAACAATTTGTGACGCCGCATCAAAGCATGAAAATCGCGCAAAGCAACCAGCAAAAAGGGAAACATAAAAATGCCAACGAATGGGGGTTTGTGGAATGGGATGTGGCAAGTGGCAAGTCGAGGGAGTGGGGAGTGAGAGCAACTTCATTTGCCCAGAGGGTTGCACAACAACTACAAGAGAAGGGGGGCGGTTGGGCTCACATTTGGGGATGGTGTGGGTGGTGTGGGTGGTGTGGTGTGGTATGGTGTGTGTGGTGTGGTGTGGGTGGTGTGGGTGGTGCGGGTGGTGTGGGTGGTGCGGGTGGTGTGGTGTGGTGTGGTGTGGTGTGGTGTGCGTGCTTGCTACACTTTACACTTCACTGAGCATGCCAAGTGGCTGACTAAAGACAAGGCAAGACAGGAAAGTGGGTGGGCGGTGCGATGTGGTGCAGGTTGCCTTGCTTCGAGTATTTGTCTATAAATTTTAAATGTTGCACGCAACACAAATCGAAATTAAGTGCAAACTCACACAAAAGACAACAAAACAAAACAAAACGAAACGAAGACAACTGAAGACTGCTGGACACTTGGGAAGTGGGAACACCATTAAACCGTAAACCCAACTGTCACTCACAGCAGAGTGATGGAGCGGGGAATGAATAGTGTGAGGGGGGAGGGGGGGAGTGGGCTGCTGCACTGGACACTCATTACGTGTAGCTGACCACTGACCACTGACCTTGACGTGACACGCTCAACTGACACTGACACTAAACGCCAGCGATGAACACCGCCAAAGGACCTCCTCTCCTCCACCCAACTCCCAACTCCAAGCTGGCAACTCCCAGCTGCCAACTGACAACTGCCAACTGTCAACTCGAGAATTGTTAATACTTGGAAAACATGAATTGGTGTGCAGCTTAATAAGTATTTATTGACATACTTTTCCGTCAAAATATATCAACGTAGACGCCAAAAGGAGCAACTAGGAAAATTCCTTTCTTTAAGGAATTAAAAATCAGTGACAATCGCCCAATTTTCCATATAAAGGGTTGTAATTGAACCAATTAAGGCACCTCAAATATGATATCAATAATTGATTATGATTATGATTGACCTAAGAATTTTGATGTCAGTAATTCTTTGAAGTAGTTAATAGATTAAAATTTCAGAAAAATTGTAAATTCGGTACGCTTTATGAAAATGTGGGTACGGCTTTATTTGTAGTCAAATATCGCAAGATATATAGTAATTGAGAGACTATATCAAACTGTTAAATATAGTATACATAATTATTAAATAGTATAACGAGATATTAATCGAAATTATACCGATAACAATAATCTACAAGCCTTTATTTGTAGTCTCTAAGGTATCGAGTACACTTGAAATAAATAATTAATTTCAAATAAATTTCAATATTAGAAAAATAAAATATTATTTATTATTACAGAAATTGAACTGTTTTTTAAAGCAACTGAAATTAGTTTTGCAAGTTGAAATCTTCAAGTTAAGCAAAATAGTGTTTCCGATAAAAATTGGAATAATTTTTGTGTTCGCCGAGAGAAGTTGCTGTGGAGGATTACTCAGAGAGCCTGTCTCTATACATATATGGGTGGAGATAAATGCTCGTCTCATATTTATGACCAATTACAATTGGTCACATTCATACATGTGTGTGTGTGTGTGTGTGTGTGTGAGTGTGTTGTGTTCCGTCTCCATCTCCGTCTCCATCTCCTTCTCCGTCTCCGTCTTCGTCTCTGGTTATGTTTAGCTACCCCAAAGCAGTCCGTTGAAGACATTGTTTTGATTGGCATTACGGGAAGAGGCAGCGGCAGAGGCAGAGGCAGCGGCAGCAGCGGCAACAAAGCCATCTCAGATGATAAAGGAATGGAAGTTGGGGGTCAGCACGGGTTCGAGTTCAAACTTTGCTCCGGGTTTGCTTTTTGCTACTTTATTTATGTTTATTCTTTTCAGTTTCTGTTGCTGTTTCTGTTTCTGCTGTCTGTTGTCTGCTGTCTGCTTTCTGCTTTGGCATCAGCGCGTTCTGTTACCTTTCGGGGCAACAATGTTGCTGCTGCTGCTGGTTGTTGTTGTTGCTATTTGTTGTTGTTGTTGCCGTGGCTTGTCGCTGGAGGCAGAGGTAACAGAATTGCTTGCAAGTCGCTTGCAAAACCGGCCGCATTTGTGGGCATTTGTAAAGTGATCCCTTTTGCCATGTTGGTTTAACGGGCAGGACCTTTTTCATTCTTCCTCCTGCTGCTGCCGCTGCTGTTTTTGTTGTCCCTGTTTACGTCAGCGTTGCCTAAAGCAACAGGATTTTCAGCAAACGCGCCCCGGCAAACGCGTTGAGCTGTGCCAAAAAGGATTTACATAGTCCGTCCACGACCAGGTCTCACATCTGTGCGAGTGTGTGTTTTCTGCAATATTTAAAATGCGCTCTGCTCTTATTTTTGTTTTCCTTTTGCTGTTGTTGCTATTGTTGTTGTTGTTGTCGTTGTTGTTGCGGAAATTGATACCAAGTTGCGCATTTTCCCAACTGCTGCTGCTGCTGCTGCTGCCTCTGTTTCTCTCTACCAAGTCTTGTCTCTGCCCCACTTCTATTGTTTTTATTGTTGTGTGTTTTCTGTTATTCTTTCATTTCAACGCGCCCGCTAAAGGGTCGCCAAAGGTGTCTCAACGATACACAGGCAACACACAACACAACACACAACACAACACAACACAAACAAGACAAAACAAAATGGCGTCCCCAAAGAGACATTCGGGGTTTGCGCATTAAAAGAATTGCACGAATTTAAATAAATTGCAACTTTTGCGAATAACTCAAACTTGATATTAAAGAGAGAGAGAGAGAGAGAGTACAATTTAGAAAAGGATAACAAATTGAATGTGTCCTTAAATGGTATGTCAAATTCCTGTGATTTCTGTGTTGCTTTTGCAACAGTCGCTGCTTGCCACTCTGCCCCTGATCCGCGTCTGCGATTTGCGTGTGTGTTTGGAAAGTTGTCTCAATGCGACTTACGAGCCACGACCAAAAGCGAAAAGCCAAAAACCAAAAACCAACAACCAAAAACCAGTCCGTCTGTCAGTCTGTCTGTCAGTCAGTCACAGAATCTTTGCTTCGTTTATTTGATCCGTAAAAAGATCTGTTTTACAAATCCCTGGCGAGCAGCGGAGCGAGTTCGCTGCACCGCATCATAATCCCGACGCGCTGATCTCTGATCTATGATCGCGTGGGCAGGTAGACGACATAAACAACAACAACCAGCAACAACAACAACAACAACAGCAGCAGCAGCAGCAGCAGTAACAACAATTGTTCCCGTTCCCAATCCCTGTCCCTGTCCCGATATCGATACCGATACCGATCCGGGCAGACTTAGGCTCGCTTTTCGACACTTTGTTTGGCACGGTTTAAGCCAATTGTTAATCGCCTGGCGGGGCACACAAGACTGGGCGCAAGGGTAGCCGGGTGCGGGCTCAAACATGGGCCTGGCCATGGCCATAATCCCAATTGACAAAAGTCAACAAAGCGCATCAATTCATTTGCAATTCATGCAGATGGAGGCGGGAGATGTTTTTGTTAACCTTGTTTCCATCTCTCTGTGTGTGCGTGTGAGTGTGTGTGTGTGTGTGTGTGTCTGTGTGTGTGTGTGTGTGTGGTCCACACTAGAACTTGTGTTGTCAACAATTTGTCATTTGAGCATCGAGCTGTGTCGCTCTCAGCTGTGGGCGACATTCAGCTGCAAATCTGCAAAGGTTGTTGCGAAAAATCCCATGTTTTATAAGTAACTACGATTAAGTTTTTATACTCTGTCTACTGTCCGTCTTCAGTCCGTCTACAGTACGTCTACAGTCCGTCTACAGTCCGTTTACAGTCCGTCTACAGTCCATCTGCAGTCCGTCTACAGTCCGTCTACAGTCCGTCTGCCCGTCTGTAAGATCGCATCGACACCCACAAAAATAGCGACAAAGTTTCACAATTGTATAGGCTAGGAAATCGACAAAATCGATAATCGTAAATCGATAACACAATATATCTGCCACAATATCAAAGCTTGAGTCTCCAAATCTTAAAGGTGTATTTTGCTAGTAACACTCCAAAATAACATTCTACCGCAATTTGAGAGCTACTTGGAAGGTAGTTTACTAAGAATCTTCCCCAATATTTTTTCATATACATCTTCCGCAAACGTAGAGCCAAAGCTACCAAACTTGGAAATTGTCGGCCCCCAAATCGAAAAAAAACAAAAGACCATTTCTTCTTCTGTAATTTCAAGGATAGATTACTAGGAACTTTCAACAAAGATGGGTATTTCAATAACCAGCACCTGTTACCAGATGGTAACAGACAGAGTATTTCACAGTCGGTTATGCACTACTGCAAAGTTCTCACTTGTTTTCTATTGAATATGATTTTAGCTTTGCTACAGCTTATTTTGTAATATAAATTTATATATTTTAATCCATGTCCTACAAAGATCGGGTCACTTTCCTACTTTATTTATTTACTTTATTTATAATTTGAAAATATTTTAGTAATTTTTGATGTTCTGGAAACCCGGGATAATTGTTGTTGTTGTTGTTGTTGCAACTAGTTCGAGAGAGTTTTTACTCGCTTTGTGTTTAGTATAATTTTGTTGTCTGTCAGATGGTGTGTGTGGCATGGTGTGCCCTGCATTTTCCAATTTTCAGAACGGCCTTCAGTCAACATTTTCCCATTGCGTTTTTCTGTTTCAGTTTCTTTTTCATTTTTCCTTGGTTTTGCTTTGTTCCTTGCTTTTGTGTGGTGCTCATTTGTTGTTGTTAGCATTCTGATGTCTGTCAAACATATCAATTTCAAAGAGTATTCGAAATATGTTCCTGCACTCGCACACACTCACAAATGCACTCACACATTCGTTTATTCATTGACTGATATTCGTTTTGCCTCTTCCCACATTTTTTTTTTAGACATATTTTGCGATTTACATGCATTGTTTTTGTTGTTGTTTTTGTTGTTGTTGTTGTTTTTGTTGCTCTTGTTTTTTACATAAATTGTCTGTCAGCGTTTTTGCCTACATAGATTTTTGACATGTTTATGTGATTGATTGCAACACCTCCTCGCTCCAGGCACCGTCACGAAATGAAACAAAAAATTGAACGAGATCAATTGAAACAAAGTTAACAAGTAAAAAAAATCAGAGCCAAATTTATATGTGCCACAAGCAGACACCGACTGGCAACAACAACAAGAAAACAGCAGCAAATCGATTAAAAAAAAAAAAAAAACAACAAAAAAAGTAGAGATTTAGTTGGAAAATGTTTCTTAAACGATTTGCGACACTAATAAATATGTCTCCCATAACTTTCGAGTATGCCTTAAACTGAACCCTCTTGCCAACTGTTCAGATTGTCGGCTCCTTACTTATTTATGCTCATTGCGTTTATCATTTGTGACATTTGCATAGCGCCGGCGGCGGCGCGTGGGCCGCTCCCGGAGCATCTCGGTGCGAGAGGAGCATCCGTGAAATTTTTATAGCTTCTCTCCGCTCAGCGCCTCAGCCGCTCCCAGACCCACTCCCAGACCCGCTACCAGCCCAGTTGGTTGCCTCATAGCTCCCCAGTTGCCACTTTAAGAACTGCAACGTCTCAAGCTTTATGCGACTGTAAAAATCTGGGCAAATTTATGCGCAAATTTGATGGCAGCTGCGGATGCCACGAATGGGGCAAGTGCAGGGATTGTGCTAGCTGCTGAGGAAGCAGTAACCCACTTGATAACTAGTCAAAGACCCCACTGGCACCACTGGCAGTTTGCCATTCAATAATTTGAAGCAAATAAAAGCTAAGGAAGACGTAATATTTGCGATATGATTGCAAACTAAAAATATAAATAAATAAATTGAGATATATTTTTATTTACAATTATTCGATATATTGGCTCAAGCTTTGCCAACATATCGAATAATTGTAAATAAAAATATTTTTCAATTTATTTATTTATATTTTTAGTTCGTCTGTTGAATTAAAATGCAGTTTAAATATTATTTGCAAGGCAAAAACAAACAGCAACTTTTGGCAAATTCTGGGAATGGCATTATATTATTAAATAATATATATATATATATATATATTCTATAATACAGATCTCATTCACTATATCATATTGATAACTGTGCAAATGAAATTTATATTTTTTGTTGCTAAATTACTTCTATTCGACTTCTCTATATTGATTACAATAGACTTTATCATGTTACCAATTCGGAGTACTCGATATCAATTTCAGCTTCTCGGAAATTACATTTTCTTAGGTCTTTTTTATTGGCATTTATTTATATTATATTTTAGGTCTAATTGTTTTTATTTTTACAAAGTTTTTATAGTTCTCAATATTTAATTTAATATATTTTTACTTTTTGTTGTTGTCTCGACTAATTTTAGTTTATGCAATTTGAATTAAATGCGGGTATTTAAAAATGCCAACTTGGTGTTAGCAAGTCTCAATATTTGGCCTAAATAATGTGTCCCACACTCGCAGCGCAGCAAGTCATCAAATCCTCATATTCAGTCATAATCATTATTATTAACGGTTCGATCTCCAGTTACCAGTCTGGAACCCAAAACAAACCTTGGGTTCCATTCGGGCGCAAACCGCGCGAGAGCCATAAAAATGCAATTGGCTTGACCCACTTTGCAGGCTAAACGACCCACTCAAATGGCTGACTGGCGGCTAACTGACTCTCTGACTCTGTCACTCTGTCACTCTGTCACTCTCTGTCTCTGTCACTCCCTGACTCTGTCACTCTGTGACTTGCTGGCTCCTAGAGTCCCTGACTGACTGTTGACAGTTGTCGATAACTGATTTTTGTTGCGTGTGTATTTTTGTGTGTGTGTGTGTGTTGTGTGTGTGTTTTGTGTGTGTTTTGTGTATATTTTGAAGCTAATCAGCAAAATGCGAGCTTTTCAATTTTCATTGTGTTGTAAACCGAATGTGATGGGATCGACAGATCGAGTCACCGAGCCACAAAATACTGAGTCACATTTTGGGGAACGGCTGCAGTTTCCAGCTGCAGTTGATAGAATTTAATTTAGTTAAGTGACTCATGCCAAAAAAAAAAACAAAACAAAACAAAAAAACCTGAGAAAAATAAAAAGCAACTTAGCATCTCTCCCTCCCGTGTGGCAGCCTCTAATCGCAAGTTGTTGTTGTTGTTGTTGTTGTTGTTGTTGTTGTTGTTCCATTTACAGCCGCAATTTAACGTTTTTTCAAGCGAAAAACTTTGTTTCACGCGCATTACGAGTACCTCAAAGTCGAAGTCAAGACTCAAAAATTAACCTACAAAAAAGCACACACACAGTCACAAACACACACGCACACACACACCACACACACACGTGCACAACAAAGAATAAAATAAAGGCTTACCCCCGTGTCTCGAGTTGTGTCTCCCCGACTCTGACTGTGGTAAAAGCCCATTAAAAATAGCTTTAAAAATAGCTGTAAAAATAAAGGCAAACTACAAATAAAATAACCATAAAATGCGCATCAAGTGCGGGCCTCAAAAGCCTCAAGTCGAACTAGAAACCCAAAACGGAGCCAAGTGTTTCCAAGTGAGGGTTTTTCGCTTTGCAGCAGCAACTCCAACGAAAACTCCTCAGAAAACCCATCTACATATGAAAATGCAAAAGCAAGAAGAAAATTACTGAAATTCACAACATGTCCAAAATAATTGCAATTAATATTTCAGTATTGGGAAATCATTTGTTTATATATATTTAAGGAGTAACTTGGACGGAACCAAAGAGAATTCGAAGCCTGCTCAGAAATGGCTCCACTTGAACTAAGGACCAAAACTAGGCTTTGCATTAAATGTTCGCAACTTCACTGGCTGACGAAGGTACTGAAGAGTTATTCATATTTAGTCCCTGTTACATACTTTTTCATAACATCAGAATACCCATCAGTGTAGGGTATATCAAAAGTAAAGAAATGCAAAACATTTAAATTGATGAGGAAAAGCATCAACAATGCGAGAAGAACAGGAAGTAAGGGTAAAGGACAGCAGCGCAGACATATGAATCCATGTGTGTGTGTGTGTGTGTGTGTGTGTGTGTGTGTGTGCGATGTGCCACAATAATTATAATAACAACAACAATAACAGCTCACAGACACAGCTGGTCCTTCACTCAGCGATTCAGGCAACCGCAAAAAGCAGTTGTTTTCTGCGAAAGCTCCTAACTAAAGCCTCTAGGAATGTTAGCTGTCTCACACACACACACACACACACACACTCATAAACACATACCCATAAGAACAGCACCAGAGCGAGGCATTGCTTGTCCTTTGAGGCAACCAATTTGACACGGGGATGACACTGCTCCAAAGAGTACCTCTCGCCGGACGGAAAGATCTTGGTCCTTCACATGGCAAAGACCAAGCCAGGATTTCTGTTCCGAGCAATGTCACGAGTTGCGTGAGGACTCAGAAGGCTGAGCAAACCTTGCGAGTGGCAGTCTAGGCGAACAAACAGAGGTTCGGTTAACCATCGAATCCAGAGATCTGACAGAGGAAGACAACGGCAACGATTGGGCCACCAGCAGATAGCGCAAGGAAAGTCTTGTCCTTTGTCAAGAGACATTAAGTGCTTCAGTTACCTGGAATTCCAGGGATGCAGTTTCAAAGGATTTGCAGATGACCTGTCACTGGACGTGGTGTCACTGGAAGGAGCTCAAGGAGTTGGAGGAGGCTATCAAATCGAAGCTGTTCTCATTGCAAGCCGCGAAATAATTGAGTAGATTCAGTGCAGGTGCAAGTCAACAACGACGTAGTCAAATCAAAGGAGTCAACGAAGTGCCGGAGATACGCACTACTGGGGTAGCATCGGAGATCCCTATAGCAATGCTATCCGAGGTTATACGAAGGGCGGCGAGAACAGCGTCGGCTAGATAAAGCGCGGACTGAATCGGCTAATCCCCAATTTAGAGGAATTAATCGGAAGAAATTCAGATAAGGTTCATTAGCACCTTTCACAATTTCTTACAGGTGATGGCGATTGCCAGAGCTACCTGTACAGATTGAGGCACGAGGACACCCTACAGTGTCCGACCCATCGATTGAGGTGGAGTCCCTTGATGGAGTCCCTATCACAATAGAGTGATGTCTGCCACCTGCCTGGAATCGCTGCTCAAACCATTAATCTATGTAGATATTTAAGTGCATATGCAGATAACTTAAACCTCCATGATATATCTATGTGTATGCGACTCACGTATGCGATTCCTGTACCACCCTAGAATACCTCATTTTCGGATTCTTGGATGGCTGAGGTCGCACAAGACAAAACGCACAAGAACACAAGAAATTTAGATAGGATTGGCGCACGACTTTGCTCAGCTTGAAGCTTTATAGCTTAAAGTCAGCACAGGAATTTTGAGCGCTCCCCCATTAGCCTCCCTCCCAACTCTTCCCAAAGGCCCCCGCCTTCGAAACAGCAATTGTTGTATTTTATTTATGGCAACGAGCAGCAGCAGCAGCAAACCAGGAAAAACAAACGAGACAAAGAGGAGAAAGAAATACAAAAAAAAAAAATATATATATATATATAAGAATTATCAAAATCGATTTCGTATTTTTCGCAATTCTAAGCTTTTAGCCAGCTTTGTGCGGCCTTAAGTTAGCTTCATGCAACAATCCTACAGGCCCCACACGGACAACGTGCTGGCTGCCGTTGTCCACCCCATGCTCCCCACAGATATTTTGTGCGCAAAGCTCTTCACATTTCCGTTTCCGTTTTGTATACATAACCTCAATTCAGCATTTTGGCATAGCCAGCACGAAGCACACGTCCTCTGTTCTGCTCCCGTCCGCCCGTCCTCCCTTTCCCCTCATCAAAGCATAGGCGACCAGTGCTCTGGTCTCGATTTGAGCTCTTTCAAGCCAACCCACAAGTCCCAACATTCAACATCTAACATCCATTCACCCTGCCCCATTCCCCCTGCTTCCTGTCCCCTGTCCCCTCGGAGCCAACATCACATCTTTGGCAGAAGCCTTACAAACGCCACCTGCAGCTCTGCCGCTTTGCGTGCTTTTGGTTTCGACAGTTGGATTTGTGCTGCGACCTCAGAGCAACCCCCAATCAACACTCACACATATATCCTCTGGTAACACTCCACCCAGCATCCCCACCCCCCCACCCTATTCCTTTCGCGCCCCAGCTCGTGGCATCCACAGCCGCAGCACCATCCATGGCCGCGCAATTCTTTTGTTTCGTTTAGTTGAGCTTCTATTTTTTTGCTGGCTGCTGCTGCTGCTTCCATTGTTGCTGTTGTTGCAGACTTGCTGTTTTCTTAGTCAGCCACCAACGCCAAATCCGCCAAGCCACCCTGTGGGGCTTAGTGGCAGCCAGTTGCCCCCGTTCCCGTCTCGTCACTCCGTCACTCCGCTCTTGCCTCGTTTCATATGCAGCAACCCCAGCGCAGTGTCTAACACGCTTTGTGCTCGTTCGCTCGCACACTCGCGCACTCCCTCTCTCTCACTTGCTCACCCTCTCTCCCTCTCCCTCTCTCTCTTTCTCTCTCTCTCTCTCTTACTTTATCTCTCTTTTATACTAACGCTTTTTTTTTGGCTCATTTCTCGCGTTAGTTGACGCTGTCTCGCTCTGGTTTTAGCCGCCGGCCAGCCTTTTTTTCTTCTTCTTTTTTTTCTTCTCTATATTGTGTTGTTGTTGTTGTTGTTGTTGCTGTCGCAGTCGCTGTCGCAGCCAACGTCAGCGTCAGCGTTGCGTTTATCTCTGCGCTAGAGCCTCAGGGTTGTTCGTATTGTTGCTGCTGTTGTTGTTGCTGTTGTTGTTGTTGTTGTTGGGGGGATGGATGGCAGCGCCATGTTTCCAGCGACAGTCCACGCACAAGTGGCGCCCTCTGGCGTCTCGTACCAACAGGAGACTGTTGTGCTTTTCAAAATGGTTGCCCATGCTTGAAATATGACACGATTACACGTTGCCGCAAGGCGCTTGGTCGGGGGGTGGGAGCATGGGGCGTTTTGGGGTTGGCTGACAACAACAAAATAAATATATATATATACACACATATATATATTTATATATATAAAAAATAATAGAAATAAAAATGATGGCCCGGGCGGTTTGCACGCCTCGCATGCTCGTAAATCTTGCAGCCGTGTCTCCTAAACGAGAAAAATGTGATCCAAAAAGTAAACTTTAAGTCCAAATTTGTTGTGTTGACGTTGCTGAAGTTGCTGCATTTTAATGGTTAACCAACACAATGCAACAAATTTGGTAAAAACACCCTCTTTCAAGTTAATGACTACTCAATGTTTTTATTGAGGATTTATGAGACAAAAACAACAGAGCAACAGCCAACAGCCAACAGCCAACAGCAACCAGAAAGCAAACAGATAATGAGATATTGCGATGCTCTTGATAAGACAGCGTCTCTTCCCTGGGCTGTAAAGTTCACTCAGTTCAACTTTGAAGACTCGACGACGCAAGTCGTCTTAAGTCGCCTTTCGCATTTGCGGGTCGAGAAGTCGCTCTAGTTTTAACGGCTCGGCAAACGGCAAACGGCAAACGGGCTCGACAATCGCCTCGTAACTTGCCCCGACACATCATCAGCAAACACTTTTGATGGCCCACTCGCAATGTTTAGACACTAAAATGATGTGGCTGGCGTTGCTGGCGTTGCCATTGTCGGTGTCGATGTCGATGTCGATGTGTGGCGACCCTTTAAATGCTTACGAGTTGTCATTAAGCGCAAGTCGTTGCCAAACTCCCATAAACAATAACACAGTACTAAACTAAACCAAATCGAACCGAACCGAACCGAACCGAACCCAAACGAATTGAGTTCAACTGTCGTGTCGCACGAGTCATTTAAAATTAGTGTTTCCGACGTAATGTGAGGACAGGTGTCGAATTGCGGCAAAGGGTGGAGGCGACTCATTTAAATATTGATTAATAGATGCCGCGACAATGCAGCAGACACATGTTTACATATTTGTTTAACAAGATTCAATTCCAAATCGCATTCGAATATGGCAAAGTTATCGGGTTTTCGGTAAATGTATCATTTAAACTATTATTTAAACTATGAAGAAAGCGTTGAACTGGAGTTAAAGGCATACATATCTTACTACACAAAAAACAATAATAATATATATATATATATATATATATATATATATATATCATTTATAAAATACTATTACTTTATTCATTATTATATTTGTCGAATTCTACAAGAAAAAAAATTTAATTTTAATTAAATTACCATAAGTAGAATTTGCTATGTTTTTAAATTTAATGTAATAAATTTACATGTTTGCATTTGGAGAATTATGAATTCATTTGCCGCACAACACTGGATATGGAGGTAATGCTCGAACATAATCTGCTAAACGTACTCATGCAACTTGGTTGCAAGAGTGTCGAGCACACACATTCAGTCCATAATTTACTCATTTAGACGAATAGCCGACGACCAGCACCCGCTGGATTTATGACCGGGCCAAAAAAAGATGGCGACACTTGCGGTCCTTTTGGCCGCTTTTGCTACTTTTGGTCGCAAATCAAAGCGCCGTTTTATGTAAACTAGTTGGCAACGCGCATTTAGCCAAATGATTTACGAATGTGCCTGTGGCATTAGATATGACAGAAAGGGCTGCCTCCAGGGGGGAGACGCGGCACACCCGATGGTGTTGTGCCGGTTGTGGTACATTCTGCTCTTATCGCTCTAACAGCATCAGGCGCAAGCAATAAAAAATACAAAAAAAAAAAAAAAAAAAGTAAAATAATGCCGCAGATTTATTGTTGAAAAGGCAAAAAATACCGAAATCATAATACAGCGCTGTTAAATCTGCCCCACCGGCTGCTGAGTTGGGTTCAGTTCAGTTCAGTTCGGTTCGGTTCGGTTTGGTTGGGTTCGGTTGGGTTTTCGGCTTTCGTTTTTTGAGTTGACTCTCGTATATAAAGTAACCCAAAGAGTCATAAAAATAAAAAATAGCCCAAGTAAATGTCAAATAAACTTTAACGGTTTTTCTTATATTTTCTTCTCTTTTATTTTGTTTTTTTTTTTTGCTTTGTCGTAACCAACACACATGACTGCCAGAGAGAGAGAGAGAGAGAGAGAGAGGGAAGGGAAAGGCGTGGAAGACACACGCAAGGTGGCCATAAACTTTTTTTTCGTAAAGCAACAAAAAAGGAACAAACAAAAAAAAACAAAAAACCGCCACATAAAATACAACAAACTGACCGAAACGAGCAGCAGCAGAAACAACATCAAACAGTTGTTGCCACAGTTGCAAAAACTGAAAAACTGAAACTGCAAATAAAAAAATAGTCCCCCAACGGCCAACAACAACAACATCAGCAACATCAGCAACCCAAGCACCCTACAGGCTCGGCACAGCAAGAGTGAGCGAGAGGCAGAGAGACTGCCAGAGGGAGAGAGAGAAAGAGAGAGAGAGAGAGAGCGAGCCACAGAACCACATTTAAGCCACATACTATATATATTATGTGCACCGCCAAACGACAACCGTAAATCTGCGGTATTTTTCGTGTGGCCGGCCATGAGGCAAACACCAACAACAACACCAACAACAACAACAACAATAACAGTAGTAATGGTCAGTGGCACCATCAGGCTTTGGGCCAGTTGGTAAGCTGGAAGCTGTAAACTGTAAGCTGGCTGAAAGGGCCAGCTTGAACTTTGGCATTGCCGTTGGGGGCTCTTTAATGTGGGCAGGACATGGCCTTAAAGGCACGCAGCAATAACAACAACAATAACAACAATAACAACAACAATACCAACAACAATAACAACAACAACAACAACAACATTGGCAAGAGCAATTTCTGCGATTTGTTATCGGGCAGACAGAGGAAGATGTGGCAGCAAATGCTGGCTAAGAAGCCAATTCAGTTAGATTGCAACGCTGCAACTCTCAATTGCCCCTTTCGGCCAAGTAGGCGTAGGACATGTTGTTGTTGTTGTTGTTGTTGTTCTTTTTTTGTTGTTATTCTTATTTATTTGTATTTGTTATATCTCTTATCAGAGACAGGGGAATATTGGTTTTGTGCCACATCCAAAACCCTCAGTGTAAATCGGTGAAATATAGTACATAATTTTGATGGGTGGATTACGGATCAACTTGTTTTTTCCGGCTCCAATTTTCAGCTGCTATTAAATTGCTATCAGAGTATTCCGCAGTCGGTTTTGTATTTTCATTTATTTGATGTATTTTGGGTTTGCCGCGGAAATGATTGTCTTTGAAGCTCATCACAATTGGCAATGAGACACACACTGTGCATGTGTGTGTGTATGTGTGCATGCCACTTAAATGTGCCAATAATAAATTGAAATTCAAAATTGAAAATCATTAAAAATTAGTCCAAAACAAGATGTTGTATTTGAAGATATTATTATTAACCTGTGCCAAGTCTTGACTTGATTTGATTTTTAGTTTCAAGTTGAGTTGTTCACAAATAAGTGCTGTAAATTATGCCATTTTATTTGTGAAAATGTTTTTCAGTTTTACAAACTTCCTCGTTATCAATTTACTCGATCTCTCAAGTATTTGAAATTATCATTGACATTGAAAATGTTTGGATACCGACAGAGTTTGTTTCTGCCACAAAAACCAAAATTGCAAATCTACTCTTGACATTGCGGCAAGAGAATAGCTCTTAGTTGCAAGCAAGCTTACCCCACCACAAGTCGTGTCGCAAATCTACACATAAGAAATTAATCTGTAGATTCCATATTTATCCATAACACTCTCCCTAGCCCTATCCCTATCCCTAGCCCTATCCCTATCCCTAGCCCTATCCCTAGCCCTATCCCTATCCCTATCCCTATCCCTATCCCTATCCCTATCCCTATCCCTATCCCTATCCCTATCCCTATCCCTATCCCTATCCCTATCCCTATCCCTATCCCTATTCCTATCCCTATCCATATCCCTATCCCTATCCCTATCCCTATCCCTATTCCTATCCCTATCTCTATCACTATCCCTATCTCTATTCCTAGCCCTATTTATATTCCTATCTCTATCACTTTCTCTCTCCTACTCTGTTTCTGTATCTAAGTTTATTTATTTCACCTCTATATATTTATATATATATATATCAGTAACGATCCACTTAAGACTGCAACTCAATTTATGTTCTCAATTTTGAGTACTGTTCGGTTTATTGTCTTTTTGCCTCCGTGTGTGTTTTATTGTCATTGTGGCTTATCACTTGCGGTCTCACTCTCTTCCCCTAGCTCAGTCTCACTCTCACTCTCAGTATCTCCTAGCTCTCTCTCCCTCTCTCTCAGTATCTCTCTCTCTCTCTCTCACTCTCTATCTCTCTTTTGCTCTCATTTATTGCAGTGTTGCCACATTCTCTTCGCCTACCTGCCACAAAATTGTTGCAATATTTATTATATTGTTACTGCTGCTGCCTGTTTATTGATTATCGGCCCGCAAACAGTTTAATTTATTTGACAAGTCATAAATTCCCAGGCTGACTTGCGTAAGTTTTTCATTTAAAAAAATATCATTTTTCTGGTGTGTTTTTCTTTGTTTTTGTTTTTATTTTTTTTTTGTTTTTTATCAATCGTTAACAGCACTTGCGGCGTATTCGCAGTTTTCCACTGCTTGCCACATTATTTGTGGATTTGGTTGCACATTTTCCGACGGCGTTTTGCGTTTCGCGCACGTTACATTTTGAGGCGGCGGCTGGCTAAGTGAAAAATCCGTTGCACGTAATTAACGCAATTAAAATCAAAACATTAATGACCTGCGCTCGGCTCCACGACGTCGGCAGCGGCAGCGGCATCAGAGCCGCAGCCCGCGCTGGCGTAGGCGTTGACGTCAACGGGAACGGTGACGGCTACGTCGACGTCAAGCCGCTGCTAACACACACAAACACACACACACACACAATCACACACAATAACACACACACACACACACATTTGCCAACAATTTGGGCAAATAGCGAGTAAAAAAAAAAATCAAAACAAATTCAAGTCAAAATATTCATCCACAGCTGCTTAATGTTGTTTAACTGTGCTGTGTGTGTGTGTGTGTGTGTGTGTGTGTGGGTGTGTATGTGTGTAAAGTAAAAAACAGCTTGCCTACGTTTATGGGCAACAGTTCTAAAAAAAAAAGTCGAAATTAAGAAAAAATAAGTAAAAGCTTTGCCAAATGTTTTTGTGCTGCCAACGTTGACGGCGACGTCGCTGCGCAGACGCGTATGTGGCGACTGTATGTGTGTGTGTGTGTGTGTGTGTGTGTGTGTGTGTGTGTGTGAGACATCGCCAAGTGCGCAGCTGCCTGGAGAAAGCCCTTACGCTCTCTGCCTATGGCAGAGCAGCCAAGTCTGCTTCTCCGGGCTTTAAAGTGCCGCTCTCTGGTTTCCTCCTCTCGCGAGGACCAACAAAAATGGCAGCGTTGAAATATTTAACGTCGCTAAGTATACCACAAAAACATTGCCACCAACAACAACAGCAACAACAACAACAACAACAAACAACAAAATGATGTAAAATTTAAAGTTATTGCAGCAACACACAAAAAATAAAGCTGTTGAAAATGAAAATATTCTGCGGCAGCAAAGCTAATGCGAGGCGTTGCTGCGTGTGGCAGCAGTCACCGTATGCGTCACTGTGTGTGTGTGTGTGTGTGTTTAGAAGAGAGCGGGTCTGTGTGTGTGTGTGTGCACTTAAAGCTTTAATTAGGCTCCCTAAATAATTATATCGCTCTTTTGCAGTAACAATAACAATAACACGAGCAGAAAACTTTAAAGAAAAGTATATTTTGCAGGCAGCTGACAACAGCTGATAGGAGGGCCGCCTTTTGGCCTGGCTAATAACATATTTTTTGATCCGGGGATCGGCCAGGCGTTATTCACATAGAATGCAGTTTAAACAGATTCAACAGGAACAAACTAAGCGGTTTTAAATAAGAAATAAGAAAATAAAGAAAATGCTTGCGCCAAATTTTGTTGAGAATATTTTGCACACAATTTTTAACAAAATAAATGGATTAATTTAATTTAAAAATAATGAACAGAATGTCCATAAAAAACAGAGCCTAATTCATTTATGTTTATCTAAAAAAAGAAAATTAAATTTAATACTTGGAAAATTACCTAATTTAACACATTTATTGAAAGTGTTGTCAATTAATTGGCCAAGAAAACCAGACAAACTGAATATATAAAAGTTGTTTTATTTACATATAAATATATATAAATATATATATAAAAATATATATAAAAATATATGTATATAAATATAGATTAATTTAAATGTTTGAAGCGAATTCTAATCTGAAGCAAAATCATGAAAATAAACCGATATTTATGACTACAGAAAATGGTTGCCTTCAGGTGTGCTTTGAAATCGAGTGCTCTGTGATAAGTGTGTGTATTTGTGTGTGTGTGGGGTGTTGTGTTGGGTGTATGTGTGTGTGTGTGTGTGTGTGTGTGTGTGCGTGGGTGTGAGTAGATGTGTTATCTTATGCATGCGCTTTGCGTTTGTGTAAATATTTGCCAAGCGTTTAGCTCTGGAGTTGTAAACGCTAAAAAGAGATTGTAGTAAAAATAAGGGAAATTGTTACAGTCGGAAGTATCCGACTGAGTAATACACTGCTTCTGGTGGAAAAGGATGAACCCATCAATTTGGTGAGTCCAGCTGTAAAGCAGTAAGCTGTAAACTGCTGGATGGGGTTTGCTCGATATTTGGGGGCGTGGAGTGGGTGTGGGCGTGTCAGCGTCAAAGTACCCTTAACACTTGGTCTGTGGCATGGATTTTCCACGATATTCCAAACGATGAAAGTAGACGGATAATGCAAAATCAACAGCAGCAACAAACAAAAACACTGGTTGAGCGCTAATATCAAGAATTAAAATAACAACCCAAGAGTTTTTCCCACGATAATTTGAATGGCAAATATTTCTATATTCAACTATAAACAATTAGTGCAAATTGAAATATTTGCGCAAAGCATCAACAACAAAAACAGCCAAAACAATGCAGCAGCAGCAACACCAACAATTGGGCCTAAATACACCAAAAAGGCCGAGTCCCAAAAAAGCCACCCAGTTCCCCACTCTTCTGACCGCACTCGGCTGCATGTGCAACGTTTTGTGGAGAGGAGGGGGTTTTTCAGTATTGGTCATAGCTGGAGCGAGGGGCATCCATAGAAAAAACAATAGAGGGGCACGCTCTGGTCGCAATTACCATAGATGAGTCCCCAGCGAGTGAGAGAGGAAAAGATATTTATGATTTTGGGCAGAGTTGCCACTTGCCACTTACCGCTCAGCGAATTGTGGCCGCAGGATGGCGCCTTGCCCAGCAGATAGTCGTCCTTGCAGATAAACTTATTGTCATCCAGCACGTAGAGCTGTTCCCCGGTGCTCAGCTGCTTGCGGCAAATGCAGCATGTAAAACAGTTCAAGTGGAACACTTTATCCCTGGGCTTTCGCACCAGATCCGATGGGGCGATGCCTTGGCCACAGCCGCTGCATTTGGTGCCGTAACGTCTTCGGGTCGGGACGGGAGGATATGGAAGAGTATTCAGATTTGGATTAATAAACTTCATTTTGTGGCACTAATAATATTAATAATTATAATAATACTAAATAAGACTGGTGTAAAATTATGCCAAATCATTATTTCCAAAGATATCTGCGATTCTAAGAGATTGTTAAAGTAAAATAAAACATGTAAGAAAGTTAAAGTCGGGAGCAACCGACTGCGAAATACGGAGATTCCTAGAGATACCCGCCAAGATCGGTAGATTTAGCTTTCGATTACATAGTTGAAGATTTATTTGCCGATCTTTGAAGGAGTTTATCTTTGCCTATCGATTTACACATTCAGAAATATCGCTCTTCTCGATTATGGGCGTGACAAAAATAAATGTTATCGACTATCGCTTTTTAAAGAATGTTACCAATAATATTAAATGCAAATCTGACTAGAAAACTTTAAAGGATCTACTTATTTACAAATTTTTGGAGCGTTGGATGTGGGTGTAACATATGCCGAAGGATATTGAAGGACATTGCGTGGAAGGACATTATGTGGCGTTATCGATTTGCAATTATTTATCGATTACCCGACGCGGGCACAGACCAGTATATATTCAAAGATTGATCGCAAGACGGACAGACGGACAGACAGCATGACGGACACTGCACAAACCAATATTCTCTGAGGGAAAAAAAACTGCAGTTCGATTGTGGCTTACATAGAATCCTGCAGCTGGTTGAGGAGAAGAAGGAGGAGGAGGCGGATGGAGGAGGGCGACACTTGACTTGGCGGACAGTCTTAACTATTGTTGTTATTGATTGGCTGTCCCGAAGCCGAGAGTTGCGTTCTGTAGTTTAGCAGTTGGCAGTTGAATTTGATTTGATTTGATTCCATTTCATTTGTGGAGGTGTTTTGCATATTAATTGATTTCGCTGCTCGTTGCCTTTTCTATACGATAGTCCTTTCTATTTTTTTATGTATTTTTTCAATTAAAAAAATGTTTTATGCAAAGTGAAATCAGATGGAAGCGTACAAGGGACGCAGGACACACGGACAACGGAAAAGGGACAAGGGACAATGGAGAATGGAGAATGGCTGGCAAAAGTAAGCCAAAGAACTGAGTTAACATTCAACACTTGACTTTTATTGTACGGGTTAATTGCTCCGCATTTGCATAGCTGAGTGATTGGCACCAACTTTGATTTATTACCAATTCCTTTAGCCATCAGCCATCAGCCATCAGACATCAGCTCTCAGTTCTTACTATTCTCTACTCACCTGAAGAAATCGTTGCGACAATAAAGCTTTGACTCGCGGCTGAAGCATTTGTCCGTCAGAGGCTGGAGGCATTCACAACATCTCACGCAGGACGCGTGCCAAGCTCTCTCCAGGACATTCAGCAGAAATTTGTCCAAAATTGGCTTGTTGCACCCGGCACAAGGATCGCCAACGCCGACCGGCGGCTCGCTGCGACCTGTGGATGAAGAAACAATTCACTTGTCAAATGTTGTTCTTAACTTGTATCTTATTATTGAATTTAAGAAGATTTGAATTTAAGAAAATCAATCTGAAACTTTAGTTTTTAGGAATAAAAATTTCGAAAATGAAAATATTTTCGAATATTAAAAAATGCGAAGTGCAAATTCCCGTTTTAGAAAAAAAATCCTTTCTAAGATTCAGAAACATGTAATTTTGAAATTCAAGTCTTATATTAAAGTTATCCTAAGTTTTCTCAAATTAAATTATATGCGCTTACAGATAGTTTGTATTTCTCAGACCTAGAAAGCTATTAAAATAATTATCCAATTTACACACAGAGAAAACAACTCCCTGGGAATTAGACTTATTTTCTCCGAATTTCAGAAAAATGCTCCCAAAAAAAAAAAATAAATGCAACCCTGGTTTCGAGAAGGTCACAACTTTCAGTTTCATAAATGTACTTTCTTAATCAGAAGATGACTGATGAATATATCGAAATTCACATTGATTATTTTACTGAGTGCTGACTTACGACTATAGATTCTTCCGAAGCATCCCCTAAAAGTTACAGTTACGGAGAGGAATTAGCGACTAGTTAATGACTGATGTAGTTATGAATTATATATAAAAATATAATTATTATATATAAAAATATAAATATAATATGATTGACCACTTCGAGTATATAAATAAAGTTGATGTCTATCGATTTCTATGGAAGCTAGTCTCAGCTTCCAAGTTAGAATCGGCCTATATAGCATATAGCTGCTATAGGTTTTTATTTGGATCTTGGTAAGTCGTCTCTTATTATTTTCAAATGATTTAAGTGAAATAAATTTATAGTATTCCATGCGATTAAAGTGCTGGTTGGGAGTATTTTCATTGCTCCAGCCACGCCTCCAAATGACGTTAACGAACTTGGCTTGAAGTGAAAAACAGAACTCGAATGCTTTTGTTGACCTTTGCCATTATGTGCTCCCGACTGTTGTGCGCCAAAATCCTTTGAGGCGCAAATTAGCACCTCGCTGGTGCCTCCAGTAGTTGCCAGAAGGGGCAGGGGCAGGGGCAGGGGCAGGGGTGAGGGTGCTCATTAAGCTTGCACATGTGAGCGTGTATTTGTATGTGTGTGCGGGTGTGTGCGTGTGTGTGTGTGTGTGTGTGTGTGTGTGTGTGTGTGTGTGTGTGCCTTCGAGTAAAAGAGCAATTCTTGTCTGGACGCAAACATTTGACGAACACTGTGCACGCAATACACCATTTTCAAATGCACAAATTTACAAATGCACAAACTGAAGTAGGACACAAAATGGGGAAATGAAAGCAGAGGGAAGGGAAACGGAGTGGAGGGGAGGGGATATAATATTACACCTGCAGACTTAGATAAATTTGGTGAGCGCATACAGTGGCGGCAACACCCGAACACCCCAAGGGCTGCCCACTCATTTGCACCTTTTTGCAAATTAAGTGTCCGACTGAGTGGCATATTTGCGCACAAGTGAATAACTTTGAATTGTGAATGGGGCAAGCTGATGTTGAAGCTGAAGTTGAAGTTGAAGCCGAGTCCGAGTCCGAGGCCGAAGCTGAAGCTAAAGTTGATGCTGAAAAGCTAAAAACTAAAATGCTGTTGCTCGATTCCACCCTGCGGCTAGATGGGGCTGCCCAAGAGCTGAGCTCAGTTGGGGCGTGGCGCACACCCCGATAACTGCAACCGTATAATGATAGACGCCAAGCACGGCCCGAGGGCTGCTTCCACTTGCCAAGTGGAGAGACCATAGTTCACAGTCCCCATCTGCATCTTCTTCTGCTTCTCCGTCTGCTGCTGCTGCTGCTGATGCTTCTGCTGCTGCTGCTGCTACTTCTTCTTCATCTGATTCTGCTTTATGTTCTTCTTGATCTCCCCCCTGAACTGAACCCCTTCCTCTCCTCCTGCTGCTGCTTTAGTCAATCAGTCAATGGGCAAAGGCAGAGCTTTGCTCTAAACGTTTTCCAAAAAATGCGAGGCAAAAAGTGTTGTGCCCACGGGGCATATTTAAGAGGGGACCACAGTAAATAAATGTGTAGGGCGTGGCTTGGATCAGCTCCAACTCCTCAGCCTTACAGTCAGGTATAAAGTCGTTCGCTTGTCTGTCTCTCTGTCTCTCTGTCTGAGTGTGCGTGTGTTAGTGTGTGTGTGCGTGTGTGTGTGTGTGAAATTTATTTTCATTCAAAAAGTTTTGCACTTTATATGCTCAAGCAGCCAGAATGAGTTGAGTCCAGTCAAGTGGAGTGCAAAGGGTTGCCAAAAAGCGGTCAAGGCGAGGGAGGTAGGGAGGGGGGCAGACCCCAAGGGGGTTGGGGGCGTTGTCCATGTCCATGCCCCCACATCCGGGCTAAGCTTGAGCAGCAGCAGCAGGAGCAGCATTAATAATGCTATTAAAGACAAGTTTCGCGTTGCTCATACGCCCCGAGTGACAGTAGCCGAAAAATGAATGCATGAATGAATGGATTGGTGAGTGTTTTGAGTGTGTGTGTGTGTGTGTGTGTGTGTGTGAGTGAATAGTTGGACAAATGATGAAATGAACAAGCTGACAAACTGACAGCCTCCGCTCTCCATTATAAATGAGCGACTGACACACTGATTGATTGACGAATTGACTCATTTTGCAACAAGCAAAGAGCGACAGACCCAAGCCAGACCCAGCGACAGCAATTCAAAACATAATGTTGCACAGAGGGGTTGAGCTGCAAGCACGAAGACCACAAGGAGTGCTAGGAGCACGAGGAGAAGTGACTGTGGCTGATGCTGAAGCTGGAGCTGGAGCTGGTGGGCAACAGAGCTCGCATATGTCAAAATTGACGGATGTTATCAATCATTTTGTGCCGCTGCAGACAATTTTTAATGAAGGTTATAGACGTTTATAGACAGACGGACAGACGGACGGAGCAACAGCAACAGCAACAACAGCAGCAACAGCAACAGCAGCAGCAACAGCAACAGCAACAGCAACAACAGTTGCTGCAGTGCAAAAGGCACTTTTGCTCAGGTTAAACGGTTGCCTCACTACATCATCATCTTCATCACCATTTGCTGCTCCGACTGCTCCGACTGCTGCTTCTTCTTCTTCTTATTATTATTCTGTTTGCAACAATATTTGTTGTTGTTGCTGTTGTTGTTGTTGGGCCGATTTGGGCGTATTCGCTGACTAGCAAAGTTTGCAAAATCGAATTGAAACAGCTGCTGTTCGAGGAGCTTAAATCGTTTCAGTTGCTCGATAACAAACAATTCCTGGTATTATCTTTTTTTTTGGGGCTCAACTGTTTTGATTTGTTTTCCATTGCATTCAAGTTTGCTCTTCTTCTTCTTCTTCTTTGAGAGGATTCAAATGGATTAAGGATTACGCATTCTCCAACTCGAAGCTATTCAAAATTGAGATCAATTAGTTGTTGGTCAGAAGAGCATTGTTTGTTCGTTGTGCTGCTTCCTCTGTTGGTTGTTGGTTGTTGTTGTTGGTTGTTGTTGTTGTTGGTTGTTGTTTATTGTTGTTTTGCCCGCTGGCAGCTATTGCTTGTTGCAGGCTGCTGGCTGCTGGTTATTTGTTGTTGTTGTTGTTGTTCGTTGTTCGTTGGTCGTTGGTTGTTGGTTGTTGGTTGTTGGTTGTCGTTTGTCGCCTTTGTCGCTGCATTCGTTGCTTCTGGCGCGATTTTAAAACGACACAAACTGTTGTTTGCAGACGCCGCCGTCACTCAAGTTGCCGTTGTTGTTAAGTGTCGCAATTTAAATATTGTTGAGTGAACTTTTGGCTACCGTTGGCCATTTATTTTGCGCTGAAATTTATGTAACGATGTGGAAAAATTGCCTGGAACGGAAACGGGAACGGGAAAGGGAAAGGGAACGGGGCACAGCTCTAGATATATATACATATATATGTGTGTACGTGTGTCAATCACAATCGCAGTTTGAAGAATCTATTTTGGCCACTGTGCGGCAGCCATTGACCGCTGGTAACGAGAATGTGGCACGTACAAAGCATTTTGGCCAACATTTTCCGCGCTCAGCTCAACAAAGGCCAATAATTGTGTGCCCCAGCAGCAGATTCGACTCTCAGACTCCCAGACCCACATTGACCTAACTGCATTTATAATGCAACAGCAACAGCAGCAGCAGCAGCAGCAGCAGCAGCTTCTTCATGGCTCGCTGGGATGGGCCGGGCAACACCCAAAAGGCCAGCCCCGAAAACACAGCAAGAGGCAGCCATGGATGGACTTTAGCTGCAGCTGCCTGGCCGAAACAATATAAATATACAATAGCAACAGCAGCAGCAGCAACAGCAACAGCAGCAACAGCAGCAACAGCAACAACAACAAGAGCTGTAACAGAAACAAGCAACAAAATGCGGCAGCAACAACTTTTTGCACAGCTTCTCTGCGGACTGTGAAAAATTCATTCCACATCAGCGCAAAAAAATCTGCTTCATCTTTTGTGGCAAGTCTCTGGGCAAAAAGCTCTTGTGGTGCCAGCCAGCTGCATGCTGCATGCTGCATGCTGCTTGCTGCCTGCGCCATGTTGGTTACGCCTATAGTATAAATACCCTCCCAACCAACCCACCAGACTCCCCCTCACAGCCTCACCCCCCCTCCCCAAAGCAACCTCACTCCTCCATAAGACGTGACTAAAATGTTAAAGCCACAAGAAAGAAAATCCAAACCAGCAGCAGCCGTCGCTCAATCGCAATCATTTTTTCTTCGCTTTTCTTTTCTGTTTTTCTATTTTCTTTTTTTTCTTTTGCATTTTTCTTTTTTCGACAACAAATCTTATGCAAAAATCCAAATAGAAATGCAGGCGGCACACAGCAAAATAGAAAAGGAGATGAAAAAAATGCCAAGAAACGAAAGCAAATCAGAAAATCGAAAAGCGGACGTGGAAAGGAAAGGAAAAGGGCGGCTGCGGCAGAGGTTGTGGCACAGGCTGAGGCAGAGGCAGGGACTGTGGCAGAGTCGGTAGCATTTGAATATATGCGGCGAATGCGAAATGCCCTTTAACAGGCAGCTGGAAAATGACATTTCTATATTATATATGTATATATATTTTTTGTAATACTCTAAATCCATTGAAAATGGTTAAAGTGGTTACGAGGAGCACGAGGAAGTTGTGCAGAAGTACATAAGAAGTCAGAGGGATGCAAACCTGATCCCTTTGAGGAGTCTGTTTAACCATTTCCCACCGTCTGTCAGTCTATCTGTCCACAAGACTAGAAACTACAAATTTAAATATATCTTATTAAATATCAATCGCATTTCCTTTTATTTTGTTCTCCTTCAAAGTCGGTGACTTGGATTTACCTTAGATATATAGTTGACTCTTCAGCATCTCAGCCAACAAAAATAAGGAAAATCAAAAAGGGAAACACGTGATTTGAGTTCAAATTTAAAATTATAATTATTTTTAACTTTTTAAAAATATTTTTGCTAAACATATCGATATTTTTGTGCTGAATTCGAAAGAAATTTTGTCAACTGGACGTCATCATAACAATTTTCTTATCTTTAGCGGCATCATCGGCTCGTGGATGATCGTCTTTGCCCCGTTTTAGGTAACTTTGTTGCTGGGCCGACTGCTGTGCAACTTGGCTACTTGGCTACTCGTCTACTTGGCTACTTGGCTACTTGGGTACTTTGCTACTTTGCTACTTTGAAACTTTGTTACTTTGCTACTTTGCTTCTTTGCTATTTGGCTAGATAGCTACTTGGCTACTTTGCTACTTTGCTATTTTGCTTTTTTGCTATTTGGTTAGATGGCTACTTAGCTATTTTGCTACTTGGATATTTAGCTACTTGACTACTTGGCTACATGGCTACTTGGCTATTTGGCTACTTGGCTACATGGCTACTTGGCTACTTGGCTACTTGACTACTTGGCTACTTGGCTACTTGGCTACTTGGCTACTTGACTACTTGGCTACTTGGCTACTTGGCTACTTGGCTACTTGGCTACTTGACTACTTGGCTACTTGACTACTTGGCTACATGGCTACTTGGCCAATTGGCTACTTCGCTACTTGGCTACTTGGCTACTTGACTACTTGGGTACATGGCTACTTGGCTACTTGGCTACTTGTTCTGCTAATTTCAATACGATTCGATGCGCCTGATTTGACATTTTGATTGCATTCGCCAGCGCTTTGGGTGTGGACGGGTCTTGGTCTGGTAAATTAGTAACTCATACATGCACACACACACACACACACACCACACACATACACACACACATACTTATTGGGGCGCATTCAAGAGCAGACAGCGTAGCGTTCCAGGGAAATATGTAAATGTGTAAATAAATGTAGAAAAATCCATAAAGAATATTAAATGTTGCGTTTCGTGCGATGGGGGCAAAAGTTAGTCATCGTTGTTGTTGTTTGTTGTTTGTTGTTGTTGTTGTTGTGGTTGTTGTGGTCATTAATACGCTTGAAATATTTATTCGAACTTAACACCTATTTTTGTGGCCCTTTCCCCACTCTAAAAATTTGTTTCTTTTTTCGTTTTGCTTTTGCTTTTGCTGCACGCATTAAACTTGTTAACATTTTAATTACACAATTAGTAGCGTTTTTTGTTTTTTTCTCTGCCAAAACTATAGAATGTTAACAAGTTGATTTGGCCAACAACATTGGGAGCAAAAAAAAAGAACGAAAAAACTGATAATGCCAAATCCAAATAACAACATTCTTCTTGCATCTTGGAAGCTATACTTAATTTAGCTGCAATCAGATATCGGCTGAAAGCTAAGTTTTTTATTGCTTACCCGATCTCTTGTGACTAAAAATGATCAACATATGACTTATCTTATATATATATATTATATACATTATATAGCAAAGTATGCATAAGTGAGCTCAACTTATTGCTTACTATTTGTGTTCATTATTTTAATGGAAACTATACAGAGCGTTGCAGTCGGGCATAACCGACTGTGCAATACTGTGCTACCAAAATATCCTAACATCTGATAACAGGTGTCAGGCTGGGTGCAGCCAAGAAATACAGATTTTCCTGGTAATCTGTCGCAAAAGCTTGCCCTTAAAATTCCGATTTCAAGGCACGCAGAAAAACCCAGGAAGGGTTGTGGGCGTGGTCTCGATGTGTCTATGCCGATCTTTGAAGGAGGTTGGGGAGTTTTTTTTTAAGCACAGCGCCAACAACCCACCAACCAAATTTGGTGACTGTAGCCTTAAAATTGTGGAAGATTTGCAGCTTCATTTGCAATTATCGATTTTTATCGATTTGCTAGCTTCCAATTTATATACTTTGTCTTTGTTTTTGTCTATACCCAAAAGCAATATACTACGATTCCTTGGGTATCAGAATATCAAAACTTGTTTTTGTGGAAGATTTGCAGCTTTATTTGCGATTATCGATTTTTATCGATTTGCTAGCTTCCAATTTTTATACTTGTCTTCGACTATACACAAATATACTATAATTCCT